>OY482673.1:50179808-51379808 GCA_960531455.1 Urophora cardui
TGGTATCGACACGAATAGAAATTTCAAATAGATAATGTGCCCAGTTGGCTATAATGAACTTAAGAACTTTTAATCGTGTATTAAAATATAAACATATGCGCCATAACACAAAATCAAAAAAGAAAGTACGTTGCCAGAAACATTGAAATACACAATACGTATGTATGTACATATGTACCATGTACATATGTACACGCGTTTATTAGTCTGCTCTACTTTGCATAAAAGAACTAATGAGCACTTTTAGTACCTACATATGTACCCAGATTTAATTGTTTAAGATGGATTAATTATGTATTATTTTGTTTTAAGTTAAACTTTTTTTGTTCATTGGCAGCTGAGTTTTGAAACAATGCATAAAAAGTTAACGAAATAAGTATGAACTATCCTAAACATTTTGCATAATATATACACACATACTTATAGCATTTTCAGGTCAAATGAAAGTTTTTTCAAGTCAAGTGAAACTTTTTTCAACCCAAGTGAAATTTTTTTCAACCCAAGTGAAACTTTTTTCAAGTGAAACTTTTTTCAAGCCAAGTGAAACCTTTTTCAATTGAAATCAAAACTTTTTCAATTGAAATGAAACCTTTTTCAATGGAAATGAAATTGAAAAAAGTTTAATTTCAATTGAAAAAGGTTTCACTTGACTTAAAAAAGTTTAACTTGACCTGACAAAAGTTTCATTTGACCTGAAAATGCTATATATTATCGAAAAAAAATTTACACAAAAGCAATTTTTTTTTTAATCTTTAACTAAAGCAAATAAAAGCCAAAAAGAAGAAAATGTTAAGTTATGTGAAACGCGAGCATGACGAAAATAGAACTACATATGTTTGTACATGTAATTATTTTTGAAGAAAAAATTTCAACTGATTTCAAAAACTTGAGACGGGCTTACATTTAAAAAAAATGATAATTATGCTGCCAATGCACAATTAATTTTTTATAATTACCCAATAAACATTAGGCTTCGTTAGCAAACGTTCGTTAAGGAATGTGTTAATTAATAGAAAACTAAATGATCATCCAGCAAAAATTAAACTGCATTATGAATTCGAAGTCCGTTCTTGAAGAGAAAATTGTGCTTTAAAACCTTATGTTGTTGTTGTTATAACCGTATACATAATTTTGCTATAGCACATTAGCATATGGTTCTAATTCTTTTCCGAACTCATCGCGAGAGCATTTCCAATACAATATGAAAGATTAAAAACTAAACTTTCACTCTATTTAGATATCGAAGGTCATGTTCGAACGTTCGCTATGATGTTTATTGAGTATGTATATATTACTAAGGTGGTCCAAAAAATTAAAACCGAAAAAATCATTTCGGGGAAAAGGTTATTTTTATGCTATTATTCCTAGAGGAATATGTAAGGACTGCGTTTGAAAAAATTGTACATCTATAAACATGAAATATTTCCTGAACTACTGGTCCGATTTTAATCTTTTTTTCGTATTAAGCTTTGCGATAAATGTCAGAAATATACGAATCAAAAATATTTTCCTTAAACCCTTTTATTCACTTTCAGGAGGACTTTATGGTTACTCGGAACTCAGATTCCGGCAGAAAAAAATCATATCAGCAAAATGGAATAGATAAAATTGTCGCCATTTCGCAGAGAGGTGGAGTTCTCTGAGTTTTTTGTCTACAAAGCAAAAATACAGGCTATCTGAAGACATTTTAACTCCAGAAAATTCCAGATCGGAATTCTGCGAAGATAAGAGTGGCGAAACAGCGTGGCAAATATTTAAGAACAGATTTTTTTAGAAATTCGATTGCTGCCTTAGAAATGACGAAACGTTTTTTTAGCCGCCTTTTCGCAGCTTCCAGGCCAGGAATTTCACATGACGGACACGCGGACAATGTTCACGAAAGGTTTAAGACACAGCGGCAGACGAAAGTTCCTCGGAAATTTCTGGTTTGGCAACCAATTTGCAGATATGGTGAAAGAAGCAGATTTTTCGGACAACAGGAGCAATAAACATGCAAATTGACGGTAAATAATGTTTGATAAAATAATTACGTCTTTCCTAAGCCAAGCAATCTTCTGGCTGGGCCTATCCTCATGTCATCACAGCAAATTGGCTTTGGAATGGTACTACAAAAATAAGGTGATTTTGGTGCCTCGAAAAACAAATCGGTCTAACTGCCTAGAACTGAGTCCGATTGGGAAATGCTGGGCATTGGTCAAAAGGGAAATTAAGTCAACGAAGAAAGTTACCCAGAATGTAAAAAATGTTCGCGATAAGTGGCGTTCAGAATCTCGAGAAATAGCATACCAGGTACCATAAAATCTGTAATGCAAGGGATGCCAGAAAAGTTTAAAATTTTAAATAAAATAAATATTGTGGAAAAAACTTAAATGTTTAACAAAAGTTTGAACAAAATTAGCTGCTAAATCTAAAAATTTATTTTTAAATCGGACTACTAGTTCAGGAAATATTTTATGAATGACAAAAAAGTGTTTTCCTTTATTAAGGACTTCAAAAAATTATGTATCATCACTGATGTAAAAGGAGACGGAAATTTGGAGACATTTGCGCGATATCTAAACTTTATTATATTAAGGCAAAATATTCGGTATAGATTTGCGGTGAACTTTTATTTTCTGCATAGAATTTTGGACCACCTTAATGTACTGAACAGCAAGCACATTCTCCAATGTTAGAGAAGTTATAGAAAATACATAAGATAGTGTAATTCTCTAGCTTTTCTCCAATCGAGAGCAAGGGCAAAAACCTACACTTGATTTTAATTGGACTCTAATTAGCCAAGACTCAGATATGCACATTTTCATTAGAATCTCATTAGAGAACTACTTTAGATGTCGATTGGATAATTATAGTTTTCTAGATTGGAGAATTATGTCGCTATTTGTTTGAGTGCTGTATGATTCTCCACTGTTTCTCGAGTCGTCCTCTAATGTTAAGAGATTTGAGAAAAGGGCAAGTTCTGGATTTATTATGTAATCGATATGTAACCTCAGTGTTTGTTGGGATATTATATGTATGTATATCGTCGCTCCGGAAGAAGAAAGACGCATGTCAGTAATTTGTCGAAGAAAAAAGGCGCATTAAAAATATGTCGGGGAAGAAAGACGCTTTACAAAACATGTCGACGAAGATAGACGCATTAAAAAATATTTCGACGAACAGAGACGCATTATAAAATATTTCGACGAAGAAAGACGCATTAGCATTATTAACTGCGAAGAAAGACGCATTAGCATCTTTCTTTCCTAAAAAATATTTAAATGTGTCTTTCTTTATAGTAAAAAAAAATAAAGCGTCTTTCTTCGTTATCAAAAAAATAAAGAGTCTTTCTTTCGACAAATATTTTTAATGCGTCTTTCTTTGAAAGAAAAAAAGTTTGCGTCTTTCTTCCTTAACAAAACAGTTTGCGTCTTTTTTCTTCTATAGCGACGATATGTATATGCATGTATTGTTATGCTAAGAATTTTATCAGCAGTAAATACATAATAATAATCTATCAAATCTGTAGAAGTAATTTTGCGCATAAATATTGTATTAATTTGCATTAATAATTTTCTAAACATAAATATATGTATGTATGTATTTTGTATAAATTGGCTTATTATTTATTATTATTATTTATATTGTTAATTGCTACTTATTTATCTTTGGAGTTTTTTTATTTTGTATAAAAAAATTAGGCTATATGTAATGAAGTTTAAAAAAAATTGTATGCTTTGTAATGAACGCTTTTAAACAATATTATTGTGTTGAAAATTAGAACTGTATATATGTATGTATGTATATATGTAAATTATGATTTTCTAATGATTAAAAATAAAACTATGACACTAATTTCTTCGCGATCAATAGATTTTCACATACTACTAATAATGTTTGCCTCGAATGCAATTGAATTCGTACAAAAAAAAAATTAATAAATAATTTTAAAACAAAAGATGTACATACATATGCGAAAAAATGCAAACTTGCATTACATTGGCATCTCAATTATCAAATACAAGCTAAATAAAAAATAATAAATAATAATAATGGGGGAAGAAATTTCAATGTTCGCATAATAAATAATTATTTAAATTATAATGTATGTAAAATGTAGCAACTATTTACAGAAGGGTCTATAGACATTTTTTTTTCTATTTTAATTTTAATTAAACCAAAAGTATGCCTCCCACTCATAATATATAGGTACAGACATACATATGTATGTGTAGTAAATATTTCATTTATATATTACGATCAACAAGAAAATAAAAGAATAACAACCAATCAACAATTTAAACTTTCGAAAACTCATTCGTACATATTATATGAAATAGTAAAGCAATTAAATAAGAAAAATAATTTAAAAAATTAATTAAGCTCTAAAAAAAGCTCGGATGCTTGAACTTACATATGTATGCATAAGTGAAACATGCAAAGATAATTAAAAATAGCAATTAAAAACAAACCAAACAAAATGTAGAGCTAAATAAAATTTTTGAGACAAATGCAACAACAAACAAATTTTAATTTATACATATATCTAATTTGAAAGGACATACAAATGATCGGCAATCGTATATACAATATTGACAATAATAGAAATGTAAATGTCGATTGGTTGTTTAAATACTACAACATACATATTACATTTTCATTTTGCATAAGTTGTGGTTATTTGCAAAGCGCAAAGCGCAGCAACTTCAATTATAATATAAATATATGTATGTATGTATGTATGTGTATGCGGATACTACTTAAAATTTATACCTCTGTATCATCATCATCGGTATTTTGGTGACGCCCATTCGCCGCACTACGATTGTGTTGCTTACGCGGATCGAAGGCGTCGACTACGATTTGTTCGGTGCCCTTGATTTCCGCTCGACAAAACGGGCAACCCTGTGTGAGTGAATAATAATAGGCAAATATGAAATAGTAAACAACGACAATGAACTTCCTATTTTTGGATAAATAAAATAATTGTTCATATGCTTAGACAAAGCTTTTGCTTATGTATGCATCTTCAATATTATCGCCCAAAAAACCTACAAGATTTGAAAAAAAAAAAAAAGAAAAATGCACCAACACTCACCTGACCCTCGGAATCTACTTGCCAAGAGGTTAAGCATGGCGTACATAATAAATGCCCACAAGGCTCAATGCGTATATCCTTATCATTCTCAGCACAAATTTTACACAATTGAAATGTGCTACCTAAAATTTAATTAAAAGGAAATTGATTTAGTTAAAAAATTCTAACAATCAAAGCATCAAAAATGTTCCGTATCATACCCATTTCGCAATATAATTCATATTGTTCTTGCGTAACTGTAATGTGATCTTCCGTCGGACTTTGTACGGCAGATGAAAGATCCGGATTGCATGGTTGACCATCCGGATACAAATAAAAACCCTCTCTGCAAAGCAAAAGGCAATTAAATTTTAAGTTAGTTACAACCCTGCAAAAAATTGTGCGATTAATCCCGAAAGATATTTGTCCCGGATTGATCTCTTTCGAGAACAATTGGTCCACAATTAGTCGCCGATTGTTCCCGTACGGGTATAAATGTAGACTAATTGTAGACCAATTGTTCCCTAACGGGTATAAATGTAGATTAATCGCTTTCATCCCGAACGGGTATAAATGTAGATTAATCGCTTTCATTCCGAACGGGTACAAATCTAGATACCTTAAATGTAGAAATTTTACAAAAATATGCAATGTATTTAAAAAATTGTAGAACAACCGGTAAAACGAATTGAACACCCTTTCTTTTACTAAGAATGATGAATAATAATTTTAACAAAATGTTGCCTAAAATATTCTATGAAAAAATCCTTTACATTACGCTCATATAATGCATACTCAAAACTTACAATTTTTTTAAATTTATTTTTTGAGATTTTTTTATAAAAGTAAAACATTATATAATATTTATTTAAATATGCTTGAACATTTACAATTTTTTAAAGATTGTTATTAAAATTGCCTTGGCTAACAACTTGGAAAAATCTACATTTGTACCCGTTGGGGATGAAAGCGATTGATCTAAATTTGTACCCGTTCGGTATGAAAGCGATTGATCTCCATTTGTACCCGTTCGGTATGTTAGTGCTTAATCTACATTGGTACCCGTTCGGTATCAAAGCGATTGATCTACATTTGTACCCGTTCGGTATGAAAGCGATTGAGCTCCATTTGTGCCCGTTCGGTATGTTAGTGCTTAATTTACATTGGTACCCGTTCGGTATCAAAGCAATTGATCTACATTTGTACCCGTTCGGTATCAAAGCGATTGATCTACATTTGTACCCGTTCGGGATGAAAGCGATTAATCTACATTTGTACCCGTTCGGTATGAAAGCGATTGATCTCCATTTGTACCCGTTCGGTATGTTAGTGCTTAATTTACATTGGTACCCGTTCGGTATCAAAGCGATTGATCTACATTTGTACCCGTTCGGTATCAAAGCGATTGATCTACATTTGTACCCGTTCGGGATGAAAGCGATTAATCTACATTGGTACCCGTTCGGGTATACAAGTTGAACAATTAGTCTCTTAATAGGACATGCTCGAACAAATGCGATCAATTCGCTCCATACAAAGGGATGTAAAATTGTATAGTCGCATGCTCCCTAGCGATTGATCCCGGACACGTCCCGGATTAATCGCATTTTTTGCAGGGAAAGGCATTCACATATGTATATGTATGTATGTAGAAGGCCAACAGATCTACTTACCTATGACCATCTAATAACGCTTGGCATAGAGATTTGTTTTGTGGTATGGTCTGCAAAATTTCACCATCAGCTGTTACATAACCAATCGCCCACTGACCAAGTCGCGTACATGATAATCTAAATATTTATTAATGAATGATGTATATTAATTTACATGTATGTTAATAAGATTGGTTGAGCTCATGAGAAATCATTTCATCAATTCCTACCTGAACACATAACTGCCCGCTTTATGTATATAACGCTGTAAACGCGCCTTCACTTCATCGTATGTTAGAAAGGCAACATATCCTGGATGTGTCACGGCTAATATTTGCCAATTACGTAATAGCGTTACCCACGGTTGGAAGAGACGCGTGAAAACGTCAAATTCAAAATTCGATATATAATCATTACATGTTAGATCTATGGTGGTTTTTAATGCCATCGCCTCTAGGCCAGATGATATTGGATGTACTTTGTTCAATTCCTGCCGAAAGATTTTCCATGGAACCAAAGTACTAGAAAAATAAAATTAAGAAAAGTATGTATATAGTAAGAAAGGAAAAGAAAGGTATAAGTAAAGTTCAAGGAAATAGAGAAATGTTAAATTATGGAACAAGGAATTATGTATGTACTTATGTATGTTCATCGCTGAACCACGGAGTGAAAGAGTGCTTATTTGACTATACTTTTTTGTAATTCAGGAGAAATTTTATCAACAACAAACTGGACGTTTTGTTAGCGTTTCGTTAGGTGATTTTGAATCGTCTAACTTTATAAATACATACTTAAATTAATCACAATTAACGACTGCTACCTACCATAACAATAGCCGTGTTTTATAAATACAATACATTTGATATTGATACACAGAAGTTATATATGTATTTACCTATTTCCAAAGTTCTGTTTCCAAAAGTCTGCAGCATCCGCTTTTGTAATTCGAAATTGATCACCGGCAAATACGCCATTTGGAAAGATTGCCTTCAATTCACTTAGCATATGCGAAAATACTAAACTGAGTTTGGTTAAATTTCGCCTATAATGAGAATTCTCATCGAACATTTTCTCTTTTCCTTCTTTAAATAATTTAATAGCCTGCTTGCACTTGCGCATCAAATTATTAATGAAGACATTGAAGTGTTCATTGGCATGCAACACATGCATCTGATCCTCATTTTTTGAGTATATTAAACGTAAACGCTGATACGTGTCCGGCAATATGTCCAGTATGAATGGTGGACTATTTTTTAAATTCATTTTTGGTTGCTGACACAACTTTACAACCTTATCCATTAATTTCCATGTTTTTTCTAGCGTTTTCTTATCGGTGGATAAACGTTGCTGGGTGCATGCTTCTGAGAAAGCGCCTTGTATTTTGGAGAAAAATGAATTAATATTTTTCGTTTGTTGAATGCGACTGGTGCGGCTGGTCGCCATCTTTACACATTGAAAGTTTTCGGGGTCGGGGTTGGAGTGATAAACTTCTTCAGCCTGAACCGCGACGCCGATGCTGCTCCCTACATATATGTAATTGCAGACGGGTGGTATTTCCTTCTTCTTCTTCACTTCCTCTGCTACATCAAGGTGCTTCTTTCAACAACTGGTATTTGGCCAATCTATATTTACTACTTCCATTTGTCTCGGAACAATGTTTTAATGTAGAAATTAGCACTTTAACTTAGTGCTAACAAAGTTGGGCGTATTTTTAAGCCCTAAAAAATTCTACTTGCCCATTTACTAATCGAAATTCACAGAGACGACGTCGTTTGCACAATGATTATGAATATAAATTTTCTATGAAAAACAATTACTATTGCTACACATTTATCAAACACTATCTCTACTACTCTATCATACAGAATTTTAAAGAAAATCTGGGTTGATAAGAACGAGATAAATATATTCATTTGTACTCACAGTTGCTAATTTTAGTATCATGTCGAATAGTTGGCAATTCACAGAGAGTTGATAGCAGCGTTGCCGAATTGATGATCATCGTAATTTTGACGATTTTTCAAAGCAATAACGATTTGGCGATTTTTCTTAAGAAATTACGATTTTTCATTCATTATCTTTTTTTATCAAATAAGCTATTTTCAAAAGTAAATTTGAATAAAATTAAGTTCAGAAAGAGGCTAGATAATGCGACCATAGAAAGCATATTTTTTACTCTAGATTATATATTGTCAAAAAAATTTTCTGCTACGATTTGAAGATAGAAAGTGGTATTATTAAAAACTTGAAACCATCCCAATAATTAAACGGTTGTATATTATTGTTCAAGGACAAAGGATATGAATTAGTATTAATGAACAATGAATGTGATTTTTTTCCACTATATAACCGCAATGTTTAGATAAAATTTATTTATCTGACAAATGTGCAAGCTTTTTTTCTAAATATTATTTCATTTGTATACGTTTTTGTATGAATTATTTTCTCTTTAAAAATTTTTTCTGTTTAGTAAAAATAAGAAAGAAACCAGAAGTTGACGATTTTTTCGCTGAAATGACGATATTTACTTCAAAAAGACTTTTCTTCACAAAACATTCGGCAACGCTGGTTGATAGATGTATACCAGTTGACCACACGCGGGAGCACAAATTGAGGAGGGGAGTAATTGCATTTTACGTTTTGTGAGTTAAGAGGATATTCGGGTTAATCTTTGACTATGTTGTACCTACCAAAATTCAGGCCCCCTGTGTAAAAGGTGGCGACACTCCTATGTATTCAGCCTTAATGATATTTCAAACTAATTCCCAACATTTTAATATTAATACGCTTTTTTTTTAACTATAGTTTCACCTCTATGTACATATGTAGACGTAGCTTAAAAATATGCAATATATGCGTTTCAAAGTGTGTAGTCATTACAAACTGTCGAAACGAATGCGTAGCCTAAAAATATGTAACATATTTACTAATATTGATGTGTGCAGCGTAAATTTTTTTTAATCAGGAAATAATAAAAAATCAAACGGAAATAATAGTTTAAAAAACACGCTTTAATGATAAAAGATTACTTAAAAAGTAAGATTTGATTCTTTAATACAGAGAGAAAATGATGAATAAAATATAGAAATACTATATAGAGAAAAGAATGCCCTGAACGCAATATTTAAACTCCAAATATTTTTAGTAATAATTTTATTTCTTGGTGTCTTGCACTACCTCATCTCAACTTCCATCATTATACAAAAATAACAATGGAACTAAAAAATTTAAAATACAGAATTTTTAAAAAGATCTAAAAAACGCTTTATTGATAAAAATCGAACTAAATCGATTTTCTCTACATATGTATGTATATAGGAGTTATATATTAAACAATTATTTCTAACTTTTTAGTTCCATTTTCATTATTAAATAGCGTTTTTTAGTTTTTCTAAGCTATTATATAAATTCATAATTGTGTGTTCTCATCATTAGCTCTATTTGTAGATGACGGTTCCTTCTTACTTAGTTTGAAGCCAATAGGTATATAGGTGAAATTATCATTGAAACCCATTTCATTATTTTCAGAAAAGACAACTGCATTAGAGAACAAAGTCCAATCTTCTTTTGCTTTTCATACAAAAAAAGGACTCAACACAATGAACACTAAGCCGACGAAGATTAAAACAAAATTATAAGAACTAGGAGTTCCCACTACTGTCGAAAATCGACAGTTTTCTAGTAATTTAACTACTCCAGAATGCAAAAATATTTTTAACTTAAAATTATTCTTTATTCGATTCAAAACCCATTTTTAGTTCAAGCACAACTCTTTTCCACTTTTACTTAATTAAAATTTTTCATAAAAAAATATTTTTTACCTTAGTTTGGATGGCACTGGTTTTTTTTTGTTTTAGTTTGGACGCCTAAAAGCAGGCAACAAAAAATATTTTAAAATTATTATAGGTAATTTTCTGCAACAACAATTACACAGAAATTTTCCAACGGTGATTGTGCACTTATCTTCTAAACGATTTTAATGAAAGTCAAAATGGACCTATTCTAGGAAATTTCCTTTCTAATGATGGCCTAAATATTGAAATCGGTTCAGTATAATCGCCAAAAGGTCGCGGACAAATATTTTGTATTGGTCATATAATTAGCTGAAGAATGTTCAGACAGTTTATTTTCTTCGTATACTTCGGCCAAGCCGATGGCAAAGTTCTAAATAAAAATTTTGAGGTCACTTTTTTTAATTAAATCAATTGCTTTTATTGTAGAAGAAACGAAAACTGTATTAGCATATGTACATACATATGTATGCATGTATAATTGAGGCGAGATTTTCACTGTATTTAATTTATAAACAAAACGAAAGCGAATTTTTTCAATCGTCAATACTAATGCGTTTTTATGCAAATAGGGTCAACAACAACATTAACAACAATAATAATAATTTTAAATCTATACCATAATTGTCACAGCAGGAGAAAATGCTCAGGACGGAAAACATGGCAAAAGGCGTGGCGGAATAAAGAAAAAACATTGGCAACGATGCCCACTAGGTTAACAATAACCATCGTAATATCTACATACATAAGTACAACATACTTATTAAGGTGGAGCGAAATTTTTTTTTTGGAAATTCAATTTGTTCCAAAGCCAGAACGGCACCTTTCTAGCCCCGAAATAAGCCTGTAAAATTTTATTGACCTACTCGCATGTTTAGAGGTGCCCCCATGCTGCAGCCCCACAAAGTTGGAAAAAATAGCACGATCTGGTACAAATGAAATTTCTAAAATTATAAAATCAAAAAACGAAGTGTGAGGATTGATAAACATGGCTAAGCTGAATTTTTTTGGAAACAACAACAACAAAAGTTATTAAAGGTCAAAGTTTATATTATGTATTTTTGAAATTGCAATTACTTAAAAACTACTGAACCGATTTCGAATATTTATACCATTCAATAGTTATTTTGATTCCCTTTAATTTGATATAGATTTTACATGGGTTCCATAACTCTCCCCTGCGGGGATCACCCCTCTCTCCCCCTTTTACACCGCTTACCTTTCATATATAAAATGTATATCAAATTAAAAGGAATCAAAATACCTATCGATTCAGTAGTTTTTAAGTAATTGCAATTTAAAAAATGCATAATATAAACTTTGACCTTTAATAACTTTTGTTGTTGTTGTTTGCAAAAAAAAATAATCAAATAAAAACTCAACTTAGCCATGTTTATCAATTGTCATACATCGTTTTTTCATTTTATAATTTTCAAAAATACATATTTGTACCAGATCGTTCTTATTGCTTTCAACTTTGCGGGGCTGGGGGCAGTTCAAAACGTCATCCCATCGCCATAAAATTTTGTGGGGTTCATTAACTAACATTAAAAAAACCAAAAAAAAATCTCCATATGTTTTCACTCCACCTTAATACTTATGTTTGTAGGTTTATCTATTTGAAGGTTTGTTTTAACTCCTAGGTGTTGGACTGGTGTGTAATGTATGCTTGTCTGGCGATCAGCCAGATGAAAAGCTTTTGTTGTTGTTGACCTGTTTTCATTGATATGTGTATATGTACATAAATACATACATACATATATGTGTGACAAGTGACGACAAATGATATCTGTGGCATGCCATGCAAGTGATAAGTGGCAAGTAGCAAAAATGCCTTGAATGACTGACTAGTTAAAAGCAGTAAAAGTTGGTAGCATGCTTAGGCTTTAAGTCTGCATGGAAGGATGGACGGACAAAAGAACTGATGTGCATGACTTGAACGATTTCTTTTTTAATGCTGCTCAGATAGATATAACTTGATTAGATTATAATAATTTCAATGCCTTTATGACATGTGTTATACAATGAGTATATCCTTTGTACTTTTTACTCATCTTAGATTATTTTCTCTGTTTTAAGTTTTTCTAATTAGAAACAAGTAGGTAGTACCCACCTATTTGAATATTATTCTGAACGGTAAAAATGCGGCCGCACCAGGAAGGTTATTTGCAATTATACAAGTGAAAATGAAATGAAATTCTCATTTAAGCCTTCTTTGGACGAAATGAAATATGCAGCAAGCAATAGCTTCGAGAAAGTAAAAATAGCAAAAAATTCTTATGAGTCGTCAAGCAAATACTATATTCACATGTGCATACATATGTACATGTTAAAAAGCTGCGCACTTGGACGTGTTACATTTGCACACGATGCTCATTTCTCTGAGTTTTACAGAACGGCGCAATTTCACTTTAGCCAAGTATGAAAATTAGGGTGGTTCAAAATTATATGAGGGGGGAAATAAAGTTCTTCCGAAATCCGCGGAACAACCCGCGTTTCACGGCACTTTACTACGGAATTCTATGCCGGAAATTTCGCCTTCATATACATATTAAAGTTTAGAGGTCGCGCAAATGCCTCCAAATTTCAATCTGCTTTTACATCAGTGGTCACAGACATATATGTACTTTTTTTTAAGTCTTTAATTGACAAGAAAGATATTTCTTATCTTCAAAAAAGGGAACGCATATTGTTTTAGGAATATGTAATAGCATAAAAATAGCCTTGTCCCGCAATGATTTGTTGAGTTTTAATTTTTTTTTTTGACCACCCTCATACAAGCATAGTAAATGCATAGACGCTGCGCAGACGCAGTTGAAATGGTTTAATGAAAAAAAATATATATATAATTATGTGCTTAACATATTTCTGTGCGCTATGCCTGGGCTAGTGGCGCATTTACTAGACAACAAATTTGAAAAAAAAAAATGCAACGGTTAATGTTAATCAAATAACTTCCATCTCGATAACTGTGCTCACAAATGATGCCCATAAAAGGGTTAACTTCCTAATAAAATAATATATTAATACACTGGCGCTATTATAACTATGACGAGTTTTATGGCCAAGCTTTTC
Organism: Urophora cardui; assembly: GCA_960531455.1. Classification (NCBI taxonomy): domain Eukaryota; kingdom Metazoa; phylum Arthropoda; class Insecta; order Diptera; family Tephritidae; genus Urophora; species Urophora cardui. The sequence goes on from OY482673.1 coordinate 50,193,383, forward strand.
TTCCAATTCGAGGCGTGTTGCTTAACTTTTTCTACAAATTGGGTGAACCTACAATTTTATGCCGGCTCCGAACGGCGCCACTTTTTTCTGAAAAACTAAAAACCTAGTTTTTAATTAATTAGAAAATTAATTAAATTACATTTTTTTGGTCCGCAACGCCTGGCATGGCTTAACATAATAATAATACAGTAGGGGTTCGGTAATCCTGACCATTTAAAAACCAAACAGTGTCCGAATTATCAAAATGTCCGATGATCACACCTATTTTTTTTTAAACCCCATTGGAAATGGTGTAGTGAAAGCAATCATTTTCCTAAACTTCTTTGGCATTTCTCTCCTTATAAAAATATACTCTTATGTATATATGTACATATCTATTTCTTCAGAACCTAGGTACTTTGTAGGTAATCAAAACTTTGGTTATGTTGCAGTGGATTCGCATGCAGGCAACATTTGTAGATTTGTGCTTATAAGTAAATTCTCCCATATGGCACAAAAAAATACTTAGATAAATGCATATATACATACATACATATGTATGTACAATGATTGTACATACCATACATAGTACATTCATAGATACATATGTATATGTAACTCTGCTGCACGAACGAGAGCAATTGTTGTAGGAAATGTGGCGCTTCCACAACGCCAACAACATCGCTGGCACAACTACTCTGCATGTAATACATACGAACATATGTACGTATGCACATTGCTCTAAGCTCGTTGCCTTTCACTCTATAAAATCGTATGCGCATCAAGTCTTGCTGCCATTCAGCGTTCGCGATTCAAAGCTTTCTTTTCGGTTGCGGTGGTGACACAGTCGAACGCGCGCGCGCATTTTCATCTTATTTATTTCGTTCTTTTTTCCTTTTTTTCTGCTCGTTTGTTTGGAAAATCACGCTCCAGTTAGAGAAGTCAGTGAGTGGTGACAAAGTTCCTTACCTCTGGGTGCGCATAACCAACAGCCTTAATAACTCATGTAAGGCTTCATTTAATTTGACTTGACTTCTGTGTGTTTATATGTATTGTAGGTGATGGGCATATGCTTCGAAGGTGCAAATGTTAATATATGAACGTTGAAGAAATAACAAAAAACACTCTAAAAAATAAAAATTTATTTAATTTCTCCACTTTTTAATAAAAAAAAAATCAGCAATATTAATAAGTGCAATATATGTATGTATGAACATATATGCATTCTTATACGCGTATAAATTCCATTATAAACTTGTGCAGTTTTTGCGTTTATTTTGTATGTGCCTGCCGCCCGAATTCGAATTAAGAAATCTAAAACGAGTATTGAATTAATGTGTGCAAAGCTGTGAAGTGTTGAAAAATAAATGAATAAGTGTAATGCACACCCAATAAACAGTTTTCTTAGTTCTCAACTTGAGATGCATTGGAGAACTAACCTTTTTCTCAAACGTTTGTTCTGAAATGCACCCCAAATAACCGTGGATAGCATTCTCAAACTAAAAGCCTCATTTTTAGTGTGGTATTTTACGCTGATTCTCAAATTGAGAATTTCATTTGCTCAAACCCATCTCAAAGGTGGAACGAATGGAATGGAATTTTCAGATCTACTTGAAGTTATAATTAATTTTGTAACTAAGATTTGAAAAAACTTTGAGAAATACACTGAAACTCACATTGAGAATTAAGATTTCCCAAGCGTTTGAGATTTTTTCGTTTGATGTTTATTGGGTGTGTATCTACAGAGGAATTTACATTCGTGTGCATTTATACATATATGCATGTTCTTAATTGAGAAGACAAAACTGCAAAACACTCCATAAACAGGATGCAAATCTTTATAAATTTTTTCTCCATTCTTTGGATTTACTCGGCCTGTTTTTAATGCTAATAAAATTATAAAATTAGTTCGTACCAGATTTTTTGCATTTACTTATCTACATATTGTATGGTACGACTATATGTAGTACGTACATACATACATACATTTATATATGGACGTTATTTGCTAAATAAATGTAAAGCACTTCCAGAACCTTAGATCTTGCATTAACTGGTTATGGACATGGTAAAATTTGTTCATGGGTTAAGCATACAATCCAGTTATCGCTTGTTCAACAATAAGTTCGCCCGCCATGGCATTCACAATAATTTTGCTTGATCGTTTAATAAAAGTCCCAAAAGTCAACAATAGCAACAACACAATAAAGTCTCTCAAAAATAAAATTTTAAATGAACACAAAGAAAAATAAAAACTATAAATCTGCCGCGGAATGATGAAAAGTAAATACTACGACATGAAACATATGTAAATACACGCGTGCATACACATATAACAATAATTTTGGAATACTAAACTAAAGAAAATAAAAGATATGATAAATGGCACTCATCATCAACTCATATACACTTATTTAAGTATATACATAAATATGTACATATCTATGTTATTATGCATTTGAAGATGCTACCCCAATAATATGTATTTAAAAAGGTTTGAAATAATAATTAATTAACATCCTCATATGCAAATACATACATATGTACATATATACACATGTGCATACATGTTTCTAGTATGTTGTGTTTCCACTTTCACTTTCTTCACATCAGCACGCAAGCTTTTGTGAATTGATGAACCCATGAAGGAAAAACAAAATATTAATTTTATATACATAGATACATATTTAGAAAACCTTTAATTCATTCATTCATATGGTTCCAAAAACAGCCACAGTCGAAATAATTACTAACTGCATAGTTGCATATAAACTAATATTAAATAGCACAGAAAATTTTACTTACTACAGATAATCCAATTAGATATAATTAAAAAATAACAAAACAAATAAAAAATTGGTTAGATTTAATTTGGGTAAGTGGAAAATATGATAAAAAAATAAATTGCGTGCTAGCCACTAAAACCTGCATTTATACGAATGTATGGTTAGATTTATTTAGTTTTAAAAATAAATTCTCTTACGATGACGAAGCTGACATACTTTTTATACATACATACATATGTATGAAAAATTAAATATTTTGCAAAAAAAATTTGCTCTTAATGTACATATGTATGTAGGTCGCTAAATTTAATTACATTTGTTACTGACATACACGTAATTAAAACGATCGTGAAGTAATGATAAAAAAGTCTTGTTTGGGTAGAAAAAAACGTGACAAAAACCTGACAATGAACAACGATCGATCACTTCTGCGACCGCTGTAATACTTGTTGAATGTTTTCTACTTACCGCAATAATGAAAACGAACAAAAATAAAAATTGCGCTTAATTACGTTTAATTTTTATACTTCTTAAAACTAATTATAACTTATAATATGACATTGTTTATAACATACAGTGGCGCTCACATAAATAGCACATCAATTTACGATTGATTTTCACCAACGTTTCTCTTCTTAAATTTGTTTGAGTTATTTTAAAAATATAATCTTTATAGAGTTTCAAAAAAAATCACTTAGGCGATTTGCACTCTAAACTAGCAATACTATTTTAATCCAAAAAGAAGTATTAATATTTTTCGAGCGAAATTTGCTAAATTTTTAAAAAATTGTGGCTTGTGTGTATTTTTTCACTAGTTTGTGTTAAAGTAGAAGTTTTTGTTTCTTTAAAAAAACAAATACAAAAATTTTAATTTTTCACTATCTGAAAGTAATTTTTTGCGTCGTCTGGCTGTGCCCCTTTAGATATTATTATGAAAAAATATTTTTAATTTTTAGTTCTTATGTAAACTTAAGTTGTTCTATAAAACGAAATTGTTCCACTTTATGTTAACTAAAGTTTTATAATAAAAAATGGTATGGTAAGTTGACATAAGTTTTAAAAAAAAAATCATTATCAGTTACACTTAAAAAAACTTAATTTAACTGAAGGTATTTTAATGTGGACAAAATAATTAAAAAAGAAGAGTTTTTGGAAATTTGCTAGACAGAAACATGGAGCACGATAACAAAATCTGAATATGGCCTAAACAAAATTTCGACTTAACGCGACTTAAGATGTTATGATATATTGACACAAATGTACATATGAGTAGATAGTCCATTTTCAATAGTCTTTATGTGATTTTTTTTTCGATATTGAGTTTTTGATGGATTGTGTACCAGCATTTAAAACTGTAAGTACAATGTCCATTAAAAATGTATTGCAAAATCCCACCGTATTCTGAAAAAAGCATTAAATAAAAAATAATATTTCAAAAGACTCTATGTTTTATTTATACACTTTCAAAAGTCTGTCTCAAAACTAGCTATGTGAAAAAATACAGTCTCAAATCTAGCTATTGTGAAATATTTAACATTGCATTTTCAAATATCCTTAATTCCTTATGGGCTAAGCTTTCAAGTGATAAAAAAAAATATTGGTGTTTTTTTTCTAATTTATAGCTTAATATGAAAAATGCACATAGCCACTTTTGAAGCTGGACTACTCATGCATATATATGTACATGCATGTGAAGGTTAATTAACGGTCGCTAGAAAGTTATATATTTTCCTATACGCATGAAGCAGTTAGCCCTATAAATACCAAAATTAATTACCCTTCATTTCAAATTAAATTAAATTAATTGATATGTACATATGTATGTACCGCTGTGGTGCAGTGGGTAGAGTGCTCGCCTGCTGTGTCAGAGGTCTCGGGTTCAAACCACGGTCCGAGCCAAACACCAAAACAATTTTTCAATTAGTAAAAATGCAATTATTGGGTTTTTTAAGAGCAGCGGTCACCTCTCGGCAGTGGGCGGCATACCCTCCGAGAGTATTTCTGCCATGAAAAAGCTTCTCACAAAAAATGCATTCGCCGTTCGGAGCCGGCATAAACCTGTAGGTCCACCCAATTAGTAGGAAAAACAAAAAGGAGCACACCTCGAATTGGGAGAGAAGCTCGGCCATAAAACTCGTCAGAGTTATAATAGCGCCATTGTATTATATATTATGTATGTATATATAGGTATGACCGCGGCAGGTGACAGCTTCAATTAACAGAGATTCCAAGCGTATCAAAATCAATTTAAATTAATTAAAGTTGCAAGAAAAAATGATATATGTAAAGATGTAAGGGTATGAACATTCATACGTATCTACATATTGTCGTTTAAAGTGCAAAACCGCGTATCGACAAATACATTACCGCGTATCTGCTGCCACCCAAATTTGACAGGAGAGAGTAAAAACTCTGTTTTAATTCAAAACAGACAAACAACTCAAATTCAAACCAAGGTAGATTTTTGGAAAATTCAATGTGCTTGTATTCGTCAGCCACAAAAAATCGTATGCTACGACGATAAGTATGTACATATATATATATAAGCGGTTTTGCATCTTTTATTTTGTTCAATAGTGACGTATACGCGGTTTTGCAGGTGTACGTGAAAACTCTTTTTTCAGTAAAACAAAGTTATAATCCATTTCGTGTTCATGAAACGTATAATAAACTTTAGTACATAGAGTTATAAGGCTCTAACATCTGTTATTCACTTCACTTGTTGCTCAAATCTTGATAAGCGGTTTTGAAACTGGGCCGTTTTTGGAATTGCGTTATCCGAATCTCAAAATTCTTGCATGAATGCATGGGGACGGACGCCAGGAATGTATTGGTCGATAATCGGCTTTTCACTTTAAACGACGCTATGTACCTACCCTCACGGAAAAAAAAAGTTAGTTGCAAAAATAAATATATTAAAAAGTGATTTATATTCAACTAATTTTAAAGTAGCTTTAAACAAATGCAGCGCGGGACAGTTTCTTGTATATGTACATATTTATATGTAAACACATGTTTTCAGATCTAAGTATGCCCAGATTGTTTTTTCCTTTTTTTGGTTACCGTTTTTCAGCTTCACTTCCCATTAAACACTGAAAACGAAATTCTCAAACGGAGAAAATATTGTTTCATATTTATCATTTGAAAATTAAGATAAATTCAATTGTTTCTCAAATATTGTTTATCAACTTGAGAACAATTTGCGAAATTTGAGGAAAATTTGCTTCGCATTTTTACCATTTCTTGAATTTCGACATCAAATGCAGGATTAAGTTATTTATATTAAACTACAAGTAAAGTAGTTGAAAAGAAACTCAAGATAAAGTTATTTATTTTAAACTACTAGTAAAGTAGTTGAAAACAAATGCATATAGGGCAATTGACTGCTTGCTATGACATCGCCGTGTTAAAAAAGTCAGTTCATTGCAAAGGAAAAAGTCACATTTTCAATTAGTTGTTATTGAAAATAAAGTAGTTTATAAAGTGATTTAAAATTAATTATATTTCCTACAGGGTACATATATGTATACATACATACATACCAGACCTGTAAAATACTCAGTATATACTGGTACTAAGTACCAAATAAGTACAAGTACCACAGTACTTGTACTTAGAAATTCGAAGTACGAGTACTACAGTACTTGTACTTGGAAATTCCAAGTACAAGTACAAGTACTTATCAATGTATATGCAAGTACTTTTTGACAAACTATTTCAGATTGTTTCAAACAAAAAAATATCACCTCAGTTGATTTTCATTTAAAATTTTTATTTCAATCAAAACATTCAAAAAGGCAAAACAAAAACATAGTACTTAAAAAGTACTTATCAGTAGAGTACTTGTACTTGTACTGGAATTTCGAAGTACAGAGGTACTGGTACTTGTACTTGTACTGGTACTTGCACTTTACAGGTCTGATACATACATATATGTATGTACTCCAAATAGTTACAAAAAAAACATTGTAGAGTTGGCTTTGACAACCATAAAATAGAAACAGCCTTTCTTCTGCCATACATAGTATTTTGTACATGCTAAATAGTTGTTACAAACTCTGGCTAAAAGTTAACTGCTGACTACGTTTTTCACTTTAAATAAATATACATATGTATAATATGTATGTACATAATTAGACATACATATGTACATGCATATATGTGTATACAAACAAAAATCAAACGTTGCTGCTGTTGTTGTTGCTAACAAGCGAAAGCGTTACAAGCAAAAGTAAAATTAAAAAAAAAAAACCTATAATAAAATATACATATTATACGGTTTAAGGAAAGCGCTGATAACCATAACACAGAGACAAAAAGTGCGCAAACACGCGACACACTAATATAAACGTCATACATATATGCACATATATCTGCTATTTAGATAACTTTAAAAGTTTTGAAATAGTAAAAGACAGCAAATACCAAATTAGAAAAGCAGTGAAAATGCTGCGCAGCCACCCAACAAACAAACGTCACCAACGCCGCAGCGGAAGCAAACAAACATCAACAAAGCGTCTCAACACCAACACCACTACACACAGAGCTTACAGCGTGGTGGATTGTCATAATTACCAACAATCAGCCGTAACGGCTGCCAAGCCAAAATCATTGCCAATGTTGCAACAAATGCTTTTGTTGTTGACTGTGCTGTTGCTGTCTATTAGCCACAGCGAAATCACAGTGGGTAAGTAGTATACATACATATGTATACTTAAATATGTAATTATGTATGTTTGTATGTACAACTAAATCAAGTTAGGTAGTTTTTCTTTTCGCTTTCCTTTAATTTTTTTTTCTTGCTGAAGATGTTTGAAGTCATGCTTTTTGTTTTTGTTTTCGTAGTACAAACAAACTTAGTAGATATGTATGTATGTATGTATCTATATATGTGCCAGTGGCACACCCAGCAGCTTTGTGTTAATTTCAAATGCAATGTACAAATGCGAAACGGTTTCTCTTTTATTATATATAGTAAAATATATATGTATTCATAAAGGTACCCTGCAAAAAAGTTTTGCTTAAATATTGTTGACAAATCATGTATAAAAAAGAAGTACGCTGGCAGCGCTGCTTCTGTTATGCACTCACTCTGTCTGCTCCTAACTCTCTAATACTTATCTAGGCTTTATTTCGCATGGCGGATAAACCTTTGGAATAAGGTGTGCTCTCAGTGAGAGAATACTGCTTATGGCTTGATGCCATCAACACAGGAGAATCAGCCTTACGCCATACAAATTTTCTACCCTTATAATATAAAGGCCTTATTTCATAAGCCTTTAAATATGCTGTTTTAATTCTTAAATAAGGCTTACACTCAAAAAAAAAAAATTCTCTCTATCAAAGACATAATCTCCCTTATTTTGAACACGCGTCCCAATACAAAATTTTCTTTGTTTTGAGTAAATTTTCTCAAAAATGTGGAAAAAACATTCAAACAAATTTGTTACCACGAGGATTTGTATGGGAATTCAATTTCCCAAAATTAAAGAAATCAAGTCTTCAAAACAAGGGAAAGTTGGGAATGGAATGGCGCTTAAAGAATTTTTCATTATTTTCATGTATACATTTTTTAAAACAAGTATGTATGTATATGAAACCATGTCAACGCATGTAAACAATAATATTTTATAATACTTTTAACATGTTTTAGAGAAAATTTACTCAAAACAAAGAAAGTAGTGTTCAAAAAAGGGAAACAATTTATTTGACCCCTCCATAAATTTTTTTCTCTCAGTGTAGATTTCTTGGTGGGTATGTATGTATGTATGTAAGTGCATAGTTGTGCAAATATGAATGTATGTATGTATGTTTAGTTCTGTTTTTCGTTTCTTCTTGAAATTCATAATTTTTCGGTTGGTTAGTGTTACTAATTATTACCTTGTATCAAGTTTTTATCACGATTTCCGAAAATCATTAAGAGGAAGTTGTCCTCCTTTTTCATGTACATATGTACATATTGATGTACATACAATATATCTATATACATATATATGTATGTATGTATATATGTATGTAGTTATTTCAACTACATACTTACATATGCTTTTAAGCTTTTATTTCTTTTCATTAAGTAGTAGGTATCACATTGAGCAAAAATGCTAATTTCGCCATTTCGCAATATAGTTTTAGTATATATGTATGTACAATGTGTCGATTTAGATATTCAGTCATTGTCATTGTTCATTATCAACTCCTTTTTACGAGCTTTGTGGATAGATACCAATTCGCTGTCATGAATTTACAAGGTGTGATCTCCCATTCATTGAGGTTTAGCCGGTAATTGAACCGCTATATTGTAAACGAAATCAGCTGATTTAGTTAGAAATGAATGCATATATGCGGGTCCATTAAATTTTTTATATTTTTTTGAACATGAAATATTTTTATAACTTTGATCCCCAACACAATTCTCGCAAGTAACAGAAGGAGTGGTGGTGGGTCTGCAAGTCTGTTTAAACAGTTTTTTTTTAGTTTTTGAAATATGTACTACCTTTTTGAAGTTCAGTATAATGATACATTTTTATGTATAATTGATCGTTTGTCGGAGCATTATCAGATATAGCTCCCATACAAACGATTATTCAGATTATTTTGATACATACATATTTGGGTTTTGGCGTATACATTTTTTGGGGTATATTTTAATATGTATTAAAAGCCCTTAAAATATATTTTTTAAGTTATTTTCAAAATATGTTTAGGAACTTTTATGAATCCACTATTTATAACTTCAAATTATTTATGCCAGGACTATTAACTTATTGTTCCTGTGTCGCATTTAATCGGCCCATGCCGGTTGTTGTTCTGGAAATTGCTGGCGTGTTTATTGGATCAACATTTTATTGCAACATTTGTAAGATTATAGGTCAGCATTATTAGGTTACAATTACACTGCGTGAGAGTGAAAGGGTAATTTTGTCGAATCATACCTCAAGTTGTAGGTCTAGTGAGGTATATAAAAACTTCATACTTAGAATTTCCAATATACCGCCAAAATCTGGGTAAAGGGGCCAAAAACCCCCTTTTCATAGGTTATGTCATATATTGTACCATAACTTTTTCTCCGTTCGCATCAACATGATTTTAGTGTCGATGAAAAGATGAGATTTCGCCGCTTTTAACAGTATACGAACTGTTTGTATCTTGTCATCGACATTAAAATCATGGTGATACTATAAACTCCAGATTTTGGGGGTGTATTGGAAATTCTAAGTATGCAGTCTTCGTATGCTTGGTAAGGCCTATAACATATGTCAACCTCGAAAAAAGTACTTTCAATTTTTTTTTATTTTCCCACACTGTGTTATTATTGTCATTAATTTTACTAATTTCCCAACAGACCAGGAAGTAAGCGAAATGTAATAGGACTTGAGAACAAGCTTATAACAATTGTCCATTGTAAGCTTATTGCAATACAGTTTTTATAAGCTTAATTGTAAGCTTATTCACAAGCATGATTGTAATAATTGAGGAACACTTAATTTATGTAAGCCTTTCTCAATACTCCTTATGTTAAAAAGCTTGAAAACAATATTACAATAAGCTTACTTTACACTTGCAATGAAAGCTTGAAAAACTATTAATAATAACATTGTTTTAAGCTTGCTGTAAATTTTTTGTTTGTTTTATAATTATTCATATAATTCATTGATTCCTTTTTCGAAAAGGGAAGTATGAAAGCCTCAATAAAATTCAATATAATATTGAATGTCCCACTATATGATACGATTGGATTGAATTTCAGGTTGATGTTATGGTTCGAAACAGGAGGAGAATATAAAATATAGAACATTGCAGTAAAGGTGAAGAAGGAAAGGAAATAAAAATTTAGTTTTTTCTTTTTTCTACTATTTATACATACAATTATATTTATAAGCTTACAAAAAGCTTTCACAAGTAATATTTTTCTACAATTACATTTGCAAGCTTATAAAAAGGGTGCCGTTTTGATTTTTCTACAATTATTCTTAAGTCTTTTTCAATGTTTACACAAGCATTCCTCAAGCTTAACGCTTATATTTGTAAGCTTGTTATAATATTATTCTCAAGCCTTTTGGTTTATTGGGTTCATTGCTGCTACATATTTTCCACTGATTTTTTTTAATTTTGTACAACGCCCACTAGGTAAGGATGTCTGTGTCCAATCGTTTTGTAAAAATTTTTAATTACCATTTAGTGATTACACGCTTTTTTATTTGAATCTTTTAATAGACCAATTTGAATTGTTGGGGCTTGGCCATCAAACTTCCAGCTGCAAAAGCTTAATGCATACATACATACATGTGTACATACATACATACATTCCTGCAAATCTGGTTATTGCCTTTAACAGCATCGACTTGTCTGACTTTCTGCCCAATTTAGTATCGGCGTAAAATTGCAGGTTTTTCTTTTTAATTCGTTTTCACTTTTCCACTATATTTATTGAGATTCTGTAATATGAAAATTGCTACATATGTATGTATGTACCTACCTCCCAACCGTAAAAGTTTCACAAGCTTCTTTTTTTCTAATTGCCCAACAACAGCAAAGCGGAAAATTTCACTATCATTGGTTATGCCGCGAGCAATGAACTATGACCAATAAAACGAATTATTCGCCAATCAAGTTTTTAATTAATTTGCATGGTTACATACATGTTTACATACATACATATGTACTTGTGTACGATTTTTTATACACAATGGAGAATTTATTTATTATTGCGAACAAAGTAGTCCCAATCCTTCCTGTTCTTCATCTTCTGTTTGTGAAATTTCCAGCTGAGTATCTTTGATTAGTACACAGTAAAAAATTATAGTTTATTTCTAATACCATTTGGTACTTAATTTAATCATTCTCGGAATTAAATTTGAATTTTAATGTCAAAAAGTCTTATTTTTAAACTATGAGAAGTTTTACAATTTTGTTTATTCCAAAATAGTTTCAAAATAAAGTCTTGGAAATTATTAAAATCCTCTCTAAAGAAGTTTAATCATTTATGGTTTAAAAACAAATCCTGAAAAGTATAAAAAACTTTCTCTTTCTCAATTATATTACCAACAAAATATTTTTGGTTTAAAATCAAAACCAAAAAAAATATTAAAAAAAAATTATCAGAAAAAAGTAAAAATAAAATCAAACAATATGTTTTCGAAACTGCAATCCGGAGGAGTAATCAAATATACTCAAATAAATGGACCGAATCTAATAATTGCATCAAGTAAGTAATGCAGGAGATCAATTAAATATCATGAGGGTAAATTTTGCTTTATTTTTTCAGTCATAAGCAGTTTCAGTCATAAGACAGTATCACTGCAAGAACCGCGACGGTGCCGAAATTTTCCCGGAAATCTCCAAAATATTAGTATAAAAGTGACAATATGTATTTATATCGAGCCCTAACCGCCATAATGGAAATCAACAATTTAATATCACATGCATCAACTCCCAAAATTTCATGGCTGTGTAATGTGCAGTTTCGAAGTTAGAGACTAAATAAGTTTCAAGGCTGCATATAAACTGTATGCAAAACAAATTAAAAAAAACTGTGTCCGGTAAAATTTAGTTTTTGTTGTATACACTTTTATGAGGATTAGTGTTTGCTACTACTGTTTTGGATTTTTATGTAAATTAGCTATGTTAACGTTATTCAATTTCTCATTAATCTTTGGGATAATGGGTTATTTGCAGTATATCCACTGGAAATTTTATGGGGGTTTATTTTTAAATCCAAAAAAGTATACATTTTATTCCAATTTTCGGATATATTTAATACCATTTAAAATATTTTTATTACTAAAAATATTATAAAACAAGTAAGGAAGCCTAAGTTCGAGTGGAATCGAACATTAGATACTCAGCTGTATGTTTTCATATTTTGTTTGCGTTTGATGGAAACACGGTGTACTTTATATAAAGCGAGTGCTGCATAAAGTGGGCGTAGCCACGCCCATTTTCAACATTTTTATCAGTCATCCAACTAAGCATATGAATATTATTCTTTGTGCAAAATTTCATTCCTTTTTGACTTCTAGTTATAAAGATGTCACGTTACAAATTCCCAAAGAGTGTTCCAGATATATCTTTCTTAAAAAGTAGGCGTGGTCCTAAACCGATTTCAATAAATTTTTGCGTGGCTATTAACACATGTTATAAAAGTGTATAAACCAAGTTTCGTCATAATATCTCAATTATTTGTCGAGTTATAGGCTAATATCCCTTTGTGTAAAAAGAGGCGGTGCCACGCCCATTTTCCAAAATTTTTCTACTTGTTGTTTCTGGTCTATTGTAGAAATCATACCACAAAATTTCAATGAATTATCTTTACATTTGGCAAAGATATCGCTTAAAATGTTTTTATTAGGTCACTTTATAATACCCATATATAAAAGTGGGCGTGGTCGTCAACCGATTTCGCTAAACTTTTCAACATGTATTACCACAAGTAATAAAAGTGTACACACCAAGTTTAGTCATTATATATAAATCATTTGTCGAGTTATGGGCTCAGAAATCTCGTATATTCCTGTTTATAAAAAGAGGCGGTGCCACGCCCATTTGCCAAAATTTTTGTGTTTTTCGTTTTATGTCCGCAGTTGGACTCCTGCTATAAAATTTCAATGATATATCTTTATATTTGACAGAGATATCGCTTAAAATGTTTTTATTAGGTCACTTTATAAGACCCATATATAAAAGTGGGCGTGGCCCTCAACCGATTTCGGAAATTTTTCGTCCAAATATTTGACTAAGTAAGTATATCACGCGTACCAAATTTCATCGATATATCTTCAACGGTTTCTGAGTTATGACATATAAAACTTGCAAGGTTTGACCCTTAATAAGTGGGCGTGGCACCACCCATTTTCGAAAACGTCATCAAATTTCTTCCTAGGGGCCTGAGCTCAACACGTGGATAAAATTTCATCGCTCCAGCTGTATTAGTGACTGAGATACCAAATTTCCGATTTTTTCTATATAGGAAAAGTGGGCGTGGTCATGGTCCGATTTCGCCCATTTTCAATACCAACCGTCCCAGTCTCGATACCAACCTGCATTTCAAATTTCATCAAAATATCTCAATTTTTGCGCGAGTTAGAGTGTTTACAGACGGACGGACAGACGGACAGACGGACGGACGGACAGACGGACGGACAGACGGACGGACGGACGGACGGACATGGCTCAATCGATTTCTCTTTTCACCCTGATCATTTTGATATATATAAGTCTATATCTATCTCGATTATTTCACTCTGTTACAATCCACCGTTATGTGATTAAAACTATAATACTCTGTGTACTAGTACAGCTGAGTATAAAAATAATCAAAATTTGGTTTTGATTTAATTCCATAAAAGTATAGAATTTATTCCAATTTTGGATTGATCTTATACCATTTCAATTATTTTTAATACCAGAAATATTCTAAAAATAATGAAAATTTGGTTTTGACTTAATTCCAAGAAAGTATTAATTTGACACCAAGAATAATTTCTGTCTCTCAATATTCTCTTCTTTTTTTAAACCAGAATGGTTTTAATTTTATGTTTTTGGCATTGTTATATATAAATACCAAAATGGTATTAAAATTAAACTAAAATTTTTACTGTGTAGGAAAAACAAAAAGGAGCACACCTCGAATTGGGAGAGAAGCTCGGCCATAAAACTCGTCAGAGTTATAATAGCGCCATTGTATTATTATTATTATTATTATTATTATCTTTGATTGGTTGCACCCGAACTAACTTCGTTTTCAACATTAAGGTTGGCGAAGGTTGGCTTCAAACGAGAAAGTGCTCTTTTATTGCCAATTTTATTATGCTAGAATAAACATGTAAAAAGGCGCGAAAAGAAATAAATCATATGTAAACATGAAAGTGTGAAATACAAGATTTTCAAGTTGTTTTGAAAGAAGACACTAATATTAAAAGACTTCTCACGCAGTTTCCAGTTATAGAGGATATACCCTTGGTGGGCTTGTCGGTCACTGCTAAGAATCTCCAAAAGGGGTTTTTGCTTTTGAACCTGAACTTGCATAGTTAACTTTTGTCTCACTTATACATATATGTATGTATGTATTATTATCGATGATTCGGTACGCTGACAGATAGAAATTGTAGTTCTTAAAAAAACAATTAAGATACACACATATTTTTTTCTTGTATGACCTTTTAGAATGAACTTTGTTCGCTATCACTACAGGTCTAGTGACATTTTTGCAAATTAAATACGCATTTCTACTTGTGCATATATACATATGTACATATGTATACGACACAGCTGAATAGGCAATCAAAAGTTCTATTTGCCAGTAAAACGGAAGGGCCTTTTGAAGCGACAATGACAGCATACAATTTAAAGATTAATTCGAATGTTATGCAAAGATGCATACATACTAGTGTCCGACCGAATATTCGGCCAAGCTTCGGTATTCGGCCTATTCGGCTGGTATTTTTTATTCGGCTTCGGCTTCGGCCTTCGGCTGAAAAGGCCGAATAATCGAGGCTGAATAATAGATTTGTTTAATAACAAAAAAAAATTGAATAGATTTTAGGAATTTTTGATTTTTTATAAGCGACAGAAAATAGTAGCTTCCAGTAATATATTTTTGTTATTGAACAAGCCTAAGATTCCGAACGATAACTTGATGGATGGATCACAAAATGAAATTTGTTGTTTTTTTGTGATAGTGAAGAATCTTTGAAAGAATCAATTACTTTGGATTCCAGTGACCTCTGGGCATCCCATGATAAATCTGTAAAAAATACTTAGATCAACCACTTGTTCTTCGTAGTGTTAATATATATTCCATTATTGGCATTCCTCAAATTTTTTTAATTTAAAAAAGGTAGCAAAAAAATATTTAACTGCTCCTCCAACGAGTGTGGCGAGCGGCTGGTCAACTACACACCGATAGACGGTCAAATCTCTTGGGGAAACTGCAGATAAACTGTTTTTTTGGCGTAAAACATAAAGCTTTTGAACTTTAAGTATTGAATTTTATTTACCTATGTACATACATTGTTAAAATGTTATTAACCTAAAGACTGAATTTTTTTTATTTTTGTTTACAACTATTTTTGGAAGGTGTTTTGTTTATTTAAATAACAAAAAAAAATGAATTGTTATGAAATAAAAAAAATCTCAAACTTAAGTATATAGATTTCTTATTTTGGTATTCGGCTTCGGCTTCGGTTTTCGGCCGAATAAAGGATTATGCCGAATATTCGGCTACGGCTTCGGCTTCGGCCTAAAATTCCAGCTTCGGTCGGACACTAATACATACATACATACATACATATGTACATAAATCAGCGGAGAGACCGACCCAACTCAACACAAAAAAAAAATGTTTCAAAACAAAAACAAAATAATACTAAAAGCAAACGTTATTACATTTTATTAAAAGCATTACATATTTTTATGAGAATCTGCTTCAGATTTCACTTTTTCACTTGTGGATAAGATATTTAGCACTAATTATAAAAAAATTAAGTTTTTGAGTTGCATGTGTCTGTCTTGAAGAGTTTGTTGCAATATATAGAAATATGAAATCTTGAGACTGCCAAAAAACTTTTGTTTGGTTTTTATTCCCAGCACGGAATTTTTATGCTAGTGAAGGCTGAAATATGACAAAAATGTGATATTGAACATGTCTTTTTTTGTTCTGAAGAGCACACCAAAAATATATACATATGTATATATTTAGGCAGGATTCATAAAAAAAGAATTCTAAAAAAAACTGTTATTAAAAAGGCTTGCTAGGCACAGAGCTGGGTATATAAATATGTATTCACTTAAGGGTCAGTTTCAGCAAAATATATACTCCCATTCGTTGTTGATTTCTATATTCAAGTTGGTATTAACAGTGAAAAAAATCATAACAATTAATATTGATTGATTGATGCAAATATTTGTACCATAAAAGGTCTTTCTTGGAATTTTCAGTGTCAGAAAAGGTCAATAAAATATCAATATAATTTACTTCGTCTTTAGCTCAGTCATCATTGTTATTTTCAATATCGGCAAAATACCAATAGCATATGCATTATGTACCAACATATGTATGTATGTATGTATATATGTACATATACATATGTACATATCATACTCTGATTGTGTTTCTCTTATCTCAACTCAACTGTCAGTTCTTATATGATATTTCTTACAGTTAGTGAATGACTGTGATCTACTCCTCCTCCTATCAAAAGATGTTGGCCGGTTGTTAGGTAGCTATTAAAACTTATAAATAATAATAGATTTACATATGTGCCAAATACGAGGGTTGTTTGATAAGTTTTGAATAAAGAATATTTTTTAGGCTTATTATCGAGTGTAAGAAATCGCGGCAGCCATTGCGCGTATAGCTTTTTCATGTCTAAATATTCATTTAAGATGTGATGCATTCGCCCAGTTGAGAAGCCTGTTGTCTCAGCTATTTCACTCACTTTTATTCTCCGATCGTCGAATATCATTCCATGGATTTTATCGGCGATTTCTGACGTGATTACTTTTTTTGGCCGACCTGAACGTTCGGTATCACTTTTGGTAGTATGAACACAAAGGAATGCAGTAAATTGGAAATGATGGAGCAAAATCCCGATAGTATTTATCAAGCCTTTCCTTGGTCTCCTTCATGTTTTTTACGAAATAAATAATGCTTAATCAGTACACGCAATTCACTTCTTTTCCAATTTTGTTGAATCATGCGAGTTTTTCGGTTTTAAATAGCTCTCCAACACAAACTAAATTGCGCAGGTTTATCAACTTTTACATCAGCCTTTTAAGAGATGGTAGTTTATGTGGGAAATGTTGAATTCAAAATTACTGATCGCCATGTGAAAAATGCCACATGGACTTATCAAAGAACCCTCGTATTATACATACATATTATGTATTTATCTTCAGACATTTATGTACCTAACGTTGTACATAATTCATATTTATATGTATACTAGCAAATACCCGCTGCTTCGCAATGTGGAATAATAGTTAATCAAAGTCAAGTCAAGTCAACTCAACTCAAATCAAGTCAAGTCAACTCAAGTCAAGTCAAGTCAATTCATAGTCAATTCAAGTCAAGTCAAGTCAAGTGAAGTCAAGTCAAGTCAAGTCAAGTCAAGTCAAGTCAAGTCAAGTCAAGTCAAGTCAAGTCAAGTCAAGTCATACTTGATGTACTTGAACCGATTTTTCAATTCTTTTCAAGTACATTCAATTCTATTCAATTACTTTGAAGTATTTGCTAAAAATTCAATTCTTTTTCAATTCTTTGTACTTGTACTTGTACTAGTACTTGAAAATTTGGGAATGCAAGTACCAGTACTAGTACAATTCTTTTAAAATGTACTTGTCACAAGTCGTACTGGTACTTGATATTACCCAGGTCTGAGTCAAGTCAAGTCAAGTCAAGCCAAATCAAGCCAAGCTAAGTTGAGTTATTCCGAGGTTATCTGGGTCCACTTGATGACATTGTATAGCCATCACTACAGCTCTATGTTGAAGCCGTTCCCAACACTTTTCATTTGATACCATTATCGCTCAAAAACATCCGGGTCCGCATTTTGACCCATATCTGGCGACCCGGTATAGGAATCACAATTAAAAGAGTTTTGTGTTGAGGTCCTGATCAAGGCCTTTCATTCGATACCAATATTGTTCAGAAATATTGCGGGTCCCCCCTTTGACCCATATCTGGAGACCCGGCCTAGGAATCATTATGAATAGAACTCTATGTAAAAGCCTTGTTGTAAACCTTTCATTTCATACCAATATTGCCCCGAAACATTCCGCGTTAATCCGGGGTCACATTTTGACCCATATTTGGGGACCCGGCCCACGCATCACAAATAATATAATTCTACGCCGAAGTCCTCTTCAAGACCTTTCGTTTGATAGCAATATAGCTCAGAAATATTCGAGGGTCATCCGGTCAACCCGTTGACCCTTATCTGGAGACCCGGCATAGACATCACTATTAAAAGAGCTCTATATTGAAGTCCAGATCAAGACCTTTCATTCGATACCAATATCGCTCAGACACATCCCGACGTTATCCAGATCCACCTTTTGACCCATATCAGGAGACCCGGCATGGAAATCACAATGAAAATAGGTCTGTGTTAAAGCCCTGCTCAATACCTTTAATTTCATACCAATATCGTTCAAAAACATTCCGGAGTCATCTGGGTCCACATTCTTACCCAGACTGAGGAGGATGTCTAGGCATCACAATGAAAATAACTCTATGTTGAAGTCCCGCTCAATAACTTCCATTTGATACCAATATCGCACGTGTAGGTGCAGGCGTTCTTGAGTTATAGCATAGCAGACCTGGGTAATTTCAAGTACCAGTACGACTTGTGACAAGTAAATTTTAAAAGAATTGTACTGGTACTAGTACTTGCATTCCCAAATTTTCAAGTACAAGTACAAGTACAAAGAATTGAAAAAGAATTGAATTTTTAGCAAATACATCAAAGTAATTGAAAAGAATTGAAAAATGTACTTGAACCGATTTTTCCATTCTTTTCAAGTACTTCAATTCTTTTCAAGTACTTTGAAGTATTTGTTAAAAATTCAATTCTTTTTCAATTCTTTGTACTTGTACTTTTACTAGTACTTGAATATTCTGAAAGTACTTGGTACGGACCCATTACTTCAAGATCAAAATATAAAGAATTTAAGTACGTAATAGTCCAATTATTACTCAGTATTACCCAGGTATGTAGCATAGTATGCATGCATAAACAGGTTTTTGATTGCCTTCGAGACAAAACAAACCGTGCAAAAACAAACATATGAGTCGCCTGCGCTGCGCTGCCTGGCACGACTGCGACGCCTCCACTGAACACGGCAAATGACCAAACGAATCTGTCTATGCTTGCGCTTTTTTGAGTTTTTCGAAACTTAAAACCGGGAAAAGGGTATTAAGTCTCAGAAATGCGCAAAAAAAAAGTACATGGTTGTCGAGAATTTACCATTTGTGACATTTTAAAAAAATAATTATTAAAATCGGTCCAGTACTTTTTGAGTTATCGCGTTACATACAGTGGCGTAGCTAGAGAATTTTTCGGGGGGGTCACAGCCAATGTAAAAAATTTACCAAAATTAAAATTACCAAAAAAAACTACAATTTTTTTTACAAATGATAAAAATCGCTAGCTTAGAATGCAAATTGTGTAAGTCCTTTTTTAAAACTTTGTAGGAGAGACAAAAAACAAAAAAGAAAAAAAAATTCGAAATGAAAAAAAAATTTCTGTTCATATAAATATTTTGGACTTACACAATTTTTTTCGCTTTTTGGACTTACACAATTTGCGTATCACTGAATAACAACGAGTAGAAATATGACAAGTATCTCAGACTTGTTTAGCGCGGTGCGTATTTGATTTTTCTAGCGTTCTACATAAAAATACACTTTTTCATAAAAGTGGACTTACACAGTTTGCACTCTAAGCTAGCGAAATGTAATTTTTTCAGACTATAATTTAACATTTTAGTACACAAATATCGCTTATAATACATATATCAAACTCTTAAGGCCCTTGGCCACTTAAAATCTGGAATCTTAAGAAGTGTATACATATGTATGTGTGAGTGTCGGGTGATTGACGCAAATATCTAAAAGATTTGATTCTCATCAACGCGAGCCCGAACAAGAACGTGTAGCACGACGACTGCCGATTGTACTAACACACACAAAAAAACTCACACATACACACTGCTTGACATGCCAGATTGCCAGTTGCCAAGGGCCTTTAACTATACTTCAAAAGTAAGTCTCATATTCTCTTCTGGAAATCAACGCGCATAGGTAGATTTTCAAGTTTTATGCGCTCAAAATTGAATTTTGTAAAATTGTTACAATTACAGAAAAAAAACATACCCACATATTGGAAATAGAATGGGGAACAATAATTCATCGCTTTTTTCCCGACCCCATACTCTGCACTTGCCCCAGATAGTCGTAACTTAGCACATCTGAAGTTAATTTTTTTGTTTTTTTCTTACATATTTTTAAGTGCTAGTTTCAACTTGAATATTTATTATTTAAAGCATTTCATTTAAGTAATCGTGATGGATCTTAAATCTTCAAGTAATTGTTAACACTTTTCAATAATATCCTTGGTTTCCAATAATTCTAAGTTTATAGTTTTAAGCTTTTAAATTTGGGATATTTAAAAAAAATTATCACTCTTTTTCATGTTAAAAATTGGTTTTGTTATGTTGCTCTGTCAGACTCAGTCAAATTAACCCTCGGACATGATATCTAGTACAATTAGTGGTTAGCCGACAAAAAATTACGTCGCACAAAGCCGCACTTCACTACTAGATACAGGGTTTTTCATATGTACCTACAATAATTTTCTTTTTGTGCTTTATATTTAATTTTAATGTTTATATTTCTAACGCATATCTTGGTTAATGTAGGTGATGCTCGAAAGTAACCCAGATATTTAGCAGCGATTATTGTTAACTTTTTAGGCAGTATTTTTATTAGTATTTCCAATTTATCAAAGTTAAGGAAGTACTTATAATAAAAAGGGGCTAAGAATTCTAAAGCTACATTTTTTTAGAAGATTTTTCAGTATGCAATTTTGCAGCTCATTCAATTTTAATATAATAATATGCAACATTCAACTTTTTGAAAAATTTCATTGGCTTTTCGGAAATTTTAATTGGAACGGTCTCACGTACATATAACGCAAACACCCTACAGAAAAAAATTAATAAAATCGACGGAAATTTTTACAGCATTGAGAATAGCACTTTTTACACTAAAATTGGTTGGCTACAGTACACTTAGAAATCTCCTCAAAATCTTCTATAAATTCTGGCCGCCCTTTGAAATTTTTAATCCACTTTTAGAAATTTCTACGATTTTTCGGATTTTTCCATAAGCTTAGAAATCCTGCTTAAGTCGATTTTTATTGAAAATTTTTTTACATTTTTAAACGAAAATAAGAGAGTCAAATTTTCGACGGAACTGTTTGAAATAAATTTAAAAACTCTGGCGTATGATTTTTTTTTTTTGAGTCACGGTATATATTTTTCAATAAAATCGACTTTTAACTAGAGCCCTAGATACCCGGGATCGTTTTTGTTTGAAGCCCGTTTGTTGTTCAAATGCCCGTACAAACATTCGAGCATTCGAGCTTACAAACAAAAAAATGTGTATCGGAAAAACAAAAATAAAAAAAACTACATATGTATAAAGAAAAAAAAAATAATAATAAACAAAAGAAAAAAAAACTTCAAAATACCCGAATTGTTCAAATGCCCGTACAAGCATACGGGCAATAAACAAACAAACAACTCTTCGAGCATTTGAACAACAACTGTTCGGGCTACTCGAAAATGTTCAAAAAAAATCGAGAGCTATACTTTTAACACAAATTATTAAAATTTTGCATTAAACAAGCAATTTGGAATAGATGTACACAATAAAATATTTTTGGCCGCATAAAACTTGAAAATCTACCTATGTGCTACGGTTATAAATAATAATTTTCTTATACATATAATTTAGTTTTTTAATATTCCATTTTGACAGACATTAAGTAAAATCTCAATCTCTTATACATTGCATATTTATTCCCATTGTAGTTTATACTAATATTATTTGATTAAGATGATAAGTAATTGAAAGAAAACTTGAAATTTAAATAATTGGCGTTACTTTTCTGTTATTAGCATGTTAATAACAGCAATACCGTATAATAATTGTAGCGTTTGTTGAGCCGTAGGGAGTTGCAGGAACCGTAGGAATTTTACCACAAAAGAGCGAATATAAGTACAAAGAATGTAAATTGTGGTAAAATTCCTACGGTTCTTGCACTTTCCTACGGCTCAACAGACGCTAGAATTATAAGTAATACTTCGTGAAAAGCGCTAAATTTCGAATTACCAATTTCGAAAAATTACTATTCTCATTGATTTTTTCCTGAAAAAGAAATGTATGCTAATAAAGTCAAAGATGGTTTTATGGTAAAAACGAATCTTTCGGGGGGGGGGGGGGGGTTTTGTCCCCAAAACCCCCCCGTTACTACGCCACTGGTTACATACATTTTCCATACAATCAATTTTATATAATTAGTATAGAAGTATAGATATAGATACATACCCAACAGACCAGGAAGTAAGCGAAATGTAATAGGACTTGAGAACAAGCTTATAACAATTGTCCATTGTAAGCTTATAGCAATACAGTTTTTATAAGCTTAATTGTAAGCTTACTCACACGCATGATTGTAATAATTGAGGAACACTTACTTTATGTAAGCCTTTCACAATACTCCTTATGTTAAAAAGCTTGAAAACAATATTACAATAAGCTTACTTTACACTTGCAATGAAAGCTTGAAAAACTATTAATAATAATATTGTTATAAGCTTACTGTAAAATTTTTTTAAATTTTGCTTTTACAATGATTCATATAATTCATTATTCCTTTTTCGGAAAAGGGAAGTATAAAAGCCTGAATAAAATTCAATATAATATTGAATGTCCCACTATATGATACGGTTCAGGTTGATATCATGGTTCGAAACAGGAGGAGAATATAAAATAAAGAACATTGCAGTAAAGGTGAAGAAGGAAAGAAAATGAAAAAAAAATGCAAATAAAAATTTATTTTTTTCTTTTTTCTACTATTTATACATACAATTGTATTTATAAGCTTACAACAAGCTTTCACAAGTAATATTTTTCTACAATTACATTTGTAAGCTTATAAAAAGGGTGCCGTTTTGGTTTTTCTACAATTGTGCTTAAGTCTTTTTCAATAGTTTACACAATAGTTTCTCAAGCTTAACGCTTATATTTGTAAGCTTGTTATAATATTATTCTCAATACTTTTGGTTTATTGGGTAACTATGTGCATATATATTATGGTCGTAGTTGTGTCACTTTATGATTTAGGGTGCGATATGTACATTCTATATACATACGTATGTACATATGTATGTTCAATACAAACTTTTTCCCTTCTTTTATTCTTTCAGAAGCCGTTGCGGATTCCCCGATTAAGTTCATTAAATTACCCGCTCAAGCGCCAATCATCCACTACACAAAAAACACAAACAATGCAATGCCTCCGATCAGTTATCGTAATCGAAAAGTACATCTACCAGCTGGCGCCAATGGTAATACAAGCGAAGGTACCATAGCCAACATCCACCATGCGCCTCCATCAACTCCCTCCATTCCTAGTCGTGCCGCTACACTTTTCTCCGAGTATATGAATGCTGCCATGAATTCATTAGCTTCATTGGACGAGGAAACAGTATTACAGCGGCAACAGCGTGGCAACGCCAACGCCTGTCCCAGATCGTGTCCGCCAAGTACAACAGTGGATGCAGTGCCCGTTTGCGGTTCTGATGGTTTAATATACGCCAATTTATGTGAAATGAGGAAGAAAACCTGCTCCCGAAATGGGTCAAATACGGTGAAGGTAAAATGTGCATAAATATGTATGTATGTATGTATACAGGTATATTTATAAATTATACACCCACATCTGCGGCAGCAGTTGCCATTGTCCGCTAAATTCGATAATATGTAATTGTTGCACATGCATACATTCATATGTAGGTATATCCATACATACATACATACATGACATAGGTGCAGCCAAAATAAATTTCGATGTGCACTCTTATTTAATTAAATAAATCCCTTTCTGTAAATTACCCAGTAAGGAATTATCTCATTCCTTGTAATAGTTCATAAGTCTAGACTCACATACCCGATGTTCGAGTTTTGAACCCTGATCCTTCTTGCATTAAAATTGGGGGAAAAAATTGCCTTATTGGCTACCATTCAGAATGGGGCTAAGATTTGAATACTCTAGCATTTTGGAAAAATTTGAATGGCCGATTTAGGTCCGTTGACTCAAGCTCCGGTTAAGCACTTAACCACGGATTTTTGTCCGGTTAAGCAATTTATTTGACAGCTCACCATACAATTTACGGCAAACTAACCAGCGGTTAAATTAATCAGATGTTGAGTAAACGGCCCTTAAAGTTAAATATATAACCTCTGCTCCTATTAATGCAGTGCGCATAAGTCCTCTGCTCAGTTCGAAACCAAAATACTCGCATTTTAGCTCAACATGAGTCATAAAATGATTCGCAAGGAATTTTCGTAGCATGAAATGGGAAAGTGATGAGTCTCAAAACCCCCTAGCAGTGCCTCTGAAATGTTTACATACCAGCTCATATATGTATGTATGTATGTTTATAAATACTATTTACAGGTCGTCAAAGACGGCTGCGAACGATCGCGCGGTTCAGATTGCAAGCACCGCTGCCCCACCGAGAGGGATCCAGTTTGCGGCACCGACGGTCATACTTATCTAAATCGTTGTATGCTGCGCGTGCAAGCGTGTCGTGTCGGCATAGCTGCGGTTAGCATGTCGCATGTGGGCGCATGCAGCAACATTAGCGCAATACGCGAATCTTGTCCTGTAGATTGTAAGAGTGCACCCAAAGATGGACCCATTTGTGCATCCGATGGCAATGTGTACAATTCAACTTGTGAAATGAAATTGTTAACATGCAGTCAGGGCGTCGTTAAGACGAGTCGAAAGCATTGCCAATCGACGCGCATGTGTCGTGAGTCATGCTGGCGTGTAGCTCGGCCCACATGCGGTTCGGATGGCCGTTTGTATGCGAGCCCATGTAAAATGCGGGCATACAATTGTGGAAAGCATATCTTCGAAGTACCGTTGTCATTTTGCATGTCGCAAGAGCGAACAAATAATGGCAGCAAAGCGGCAGACAATTGTCCCACCGAATGTGCGGCGACATTGGAAGCGCCATCACAATATGTTTGCGGCAGTGATGGCAATATTTATTCGTCGTTGTGCGAATTGAAAATGTTAAATTGTGGGTAAGTTTGTGTGAAAGGAAATCTTAAATGGAAATTTATAAGCGTAAGCTGCATACATATGTACATATTTATTACTATGTATTTTATTTTCAGTCCCCAACGTAAGTCAATACAAAAGATGAGCATGGACAAGTGTAAAAGTCGCTTAATACGCTGCAAACAATTGCCGGCTTGCAAGGATTTTAACAATGCGTTTGGTTCGATATTCTCATCCAATCGGCAGGATAAATTATGTGGCACTGATGCAAAAACGTACAATAATGAATGCGAATTGGCGCATGCCACATGCTTGTAAGTATTTTTTTGGGTGTTTGAGCTTGCATATAGAGTCATTTTTGTGGGCGTAGACCAAAGTTAAAATTTTAGAGAACAACTTAAGATTTTATTATACAACATTGCACTTTCCGCTAAATCCAAAGGTTAAAATGAAAAAAGGGAAATTATTCCACATGCGCTTTTTCGCCTCTGGAGGCATAACACATACTTGCGTCATATATACTACGCGAAATAGCGTTTATGCAGGCATTTTTTCATAAGATGCATGAATCAAATTCATGGATTTATGCACGAATTTATTTCGTGACTCATGAATCGTCAGTTTGAACACGTTTGTGTGACGTTATTGCAAAAGTTTTGGTACGTACATGAGTTGAATTTGCCCATCTCTATTCATTAGTAACTGCGTTGCCAACAATGTGCACAATGAGCGTTGCATATCCTCAGGCGTTCATATGAGCAAGCTAACGGCATTTAAATTAGTTCTCGTTAAAAATACAGTAAATTGCAAGTCCAAATTGAAAAATCAAGTTTTTGGTAAATTTTCTAACCAATATACTATGTACATATGTAGCTATACCTATACCTATAGCCCCTTTTAAGAGGAACAAGTTCTTAGTTAATGTGCCATATACATACTAAGTATGTACATAGATGGTGGATAGAGGGAAGAAAAGGAGTAAGCTAGCTCTTTCCGGGACGCTGGTATGAAAACTATACCACTTATTTAAAAAAATTACCTAAATTTTGTGAGCGATGGTATTGTTCTCATACCAATTTCGTAGGCAAATTTAAAGATATATTTTCCCATAAAAAATATAGGAAGTGTGAAAAAGGAATGAATATACATTTTTCATACGCGTAAAAAGTTCAAAAATAGGTCGTGCCGAGAGTGTTCCGCGAAATTTGTCATATTTTGTAAAAATCGTTAATTCCAACATCAGTTTTCTGTCGCTTTGATTGAGTAAAGTATTAGTGAACTTATTTCTGACTCCGTGAAATATAAAACAAGTAAACTATTGATTGGGTAGGTGTTTGAAGTTTTTGGTATGAAAAGTTTACCACTGCGCATAATTATTACATGTATCAATAGAAATGGCCAATAAACTTAAGGACAGTGATACGAGTATATCCTATATATTGGAAACCATAGATGATGAAATTGATTTCGCAGAGATTCCATCAGACACTGAGTCAATTGGGGACTATGTTGATGTGTTCGTTGAGCAAAATATTCAGGAGCTATTTGACCGCATCGTTGAAGAAGAAAATGAGGACAGAACGCATAATTCTCAAGGTCTCTGGTCGCCAAACAAACTGGATACGAATCACCACTCAAGGACTTCAAACTTGATTTAGTTTCATGCCTTTGTTCATTCAAAAGCCCAAAGTCAACTAAAAAGCAAACTAAAGTTCGTATCAAAAAAAAATAAATAAAAAAAAGCCATTTCTAAATCCGAGCACACGATCCTCATCTTCCCACCAACCAGTCAGACCCACTATACGTAGATGTGCACACTGCAGCAAGACAGGACACCAAAGAAGGACTCAATGGATGTGCTCAACTTGCGATGTTCCACTTTGTCTCAGTAAAACAAAAACCTGCTTCAATGAATTTCATAAATAAGACGGGCATAACATGCGTGGTGGTATAAAAAATGTACCATGTCCTTGCACAAAATCCTGCAAGGATAAAATTTTTCTTTTTATATTTTCTTAAATAAATAACTCAAATGAATTAAATCAAACCAAATTTGGAATTATTTTTTAGGTATTTCTTGTAGTGCGCCGGAAAGAGCTAGACTAGTAACTACATGTGTATTTCTTAATACGCCCATAGTATGTTTAGTACAACATAGTAATGGGCGAGTCCGAGATGTTTAGACAATCGAGAGAATCGCCATCGATGCAAAATCACAATCGAGTCAAAAGTTGACTCGCTCCTCGACTACACAATCGAGATGTTTTTGCGATTGTTCCGAGTCGGCGAGTCGTAGGTTGTTCCGATGACATCTCGACTACAAAAGCGAGATGTTTTTGCGATTGTTCCGAGACGGCGGGCCGGCTGTTGTTTTGATGATATGTTTTAGTTGATAAAATAAACTGAATGAGGTTTGTTGATAAAGAAAGTAGGATTTTTAATGGAAGTGAGGCAAATACATAAATAAATTAACCAAATTGAAAAATATGCTATACATAGACGCTGTATTTTTGCAATCATAACCAAAGAGTGTCGTGCATAATAATAATTAATTATTTAAACATTAATAAATTAATAAATTTTCTGAAGTGAAACGCTTACGAAACAAATGAATTTTACCAGCACTGTATGTACCACTCTATGTTTTTTTGAACCAATTTTGATATTCAAGCGGCAACAACAAATGTTATGTAATTTTTGCATCGAGATGTTGTAGGGTTGCTTTGAAAACGAGAGGAATCGTTGGCAAGTCCGAGACGTTTTAGCGATTGTTTCGACTGACGGCCATTTACGACTTGACTCGAATACGAATGAAAACCATCGAGAGCATTCGAGATGTTTCAACAATCGAGAGAATCGAATAAAACATCTCGGACTCGCCCATCACTAGTACAACAAACGTTTATTTATTTATTTTATTCTTTTATTTATACATTTTAATGTATTTCATCTTTTTCTAGACGTGGTGTAACACTTGCCCACATTGGCCCATGCACCGACCTCAAGGCACAAGCACGAGATTGCGGTGAACGTTGTACACGCAGTGACATTGAAAGTGGCCCTATTTGCGGTTCGGATGGCAATACGTTTGGATCGATGTGCGAATTCAAGCGGCGCACCTGCCACACGCGTGTTGTGCCAGTTTCACTAAAGAATTGCTTGCTCACCGCCGATTGTGAATCAGATTGTGATGCTCAACCGCCAAATTTCGTTTGTGGTTCAGATAATAAATTTTACAAATCAGAATGTCACATGCGTAAGGAGAATTGTGGTAAACATGTGTTTGTTGTACCGTTGAAGCGTTGCCTTAGCAATATCCAGTTCAAGGGTTGTGCACGCATTTGTCCACGCGAATTCGAGCCGATTTGTGGTAGTGATGATATGACCTATTTAAACGAATGCTTTTTGGATATTGAGAATTGCCGAACGAATAATACGGTGAAGGTGCGTCATTATGGTGCGTGTGGTCGACCAGAGTCGCCATCTACGAATTATCTTTACTAAAGGGAGTAGGGCGAATATTTTGTTACTTTTGGAGCTGTAAGCAATACTAATTTAAATTGCACGTTTTTTTCTATTGCTCTAATTTATTTTTGTTTGCATTTACATACATACATACATTAATTGATGTTATTGAGTTTAAGTTGTTATGCATACATTCCTTTATAATACATATATGTTTAAGTAATATTTATTTTAGTTACCCTAAATCTAAATTTTAAAAGTAAATATGTAGTATAAAATTTAAATTTAATTTTTTTAATAAAGTAAATATAATCATTTCAAATGAAAATATCTACATACATATATCACTTTAAGCGGAATCATCAAAGAGTTTGCTAAGCATTTGATTAATTTCATGTGGTCGATATTTCACATATTTATCGGGATTTTTACTGAACTGCACTGTTGCATACCTGCACAAAAAATGGAAAAAACCTAAGAAAGTGCACTAATTGTGTGATTTGAAAACTCAATACTCACATTTCATAAAATTTATTATATTTAGGTAGTATGTGCTCAACATTATCGCGTTTTATGCCTTCACGCAATATAACGTCTGGTATGGAGATGCTACGCTGCACTTTGCATGCTTCCTCGAAATCCTTGTTAAAAGTCTATACAAAAATTTAAGACATATTTATTATATTCAGCAGAATAAGCACACTTTTACACGCTACTCACTGAAAAACGCTCTTTCAATATGCTGCGATCTTTATCCTTCACTTTGCCCTGTGTAGGCTTTGGCAATTCCTCCACACCGATGCTTTGCAACATTTTCGACCAAGTTTTTTGATAAGAAAATTTCAATTCACGTATCATATCCAAATAGCATTGTTCACATTCCGGCTCAGCAAGTGTGACCAAAGAGATTAGATTTGATTGCTGCAGCGATTTGAGTATGTAATGAATATTGTTTAAACGGAAGAGATGCTTGGTGGCCTGATCATTATACTGTTCACACTTGTTCATGATGGAAAGATTTAGCTCGGCTAAGGCTTTTTCTGCACATGAAATAATAATAAATTACTATCATTTAAAATAAAGAGTAGGTACCAAGCAATGGCCTTACTGATATAAATTGCCAACAACGCTTTATTGCGCTCTTCGCCCTGCAAAGATTTCTTCATAAGTATTGTATCCAGTTGCGTACTATAGAGCACGTCTTGCTGTAAAATCGAACCGATGACATCGTAATGCTCATAAAGATGCTCTATAAACCAAATGGTGTTCGATGTTAACTCGTGCACGGTTGCATCTTTGGGCACATTAACATTTCCATAGCCGAGTGTACTGGAGCTCATGCCAACAATATTTGTACTGGATTCGCCTTTAACGACTTCGAGAAAATGTTCTAAAGCTTTGGAACCCTAAATGCATTAAAATCACTATTAATTTTTACTGCATTATTTATAAATGGTATTAACTTTGCTGATGTTGTTGTATTGAACAATGAACTTAAACAAAACAAACAACATAACAACACCAACAGCTTTTATCTATGCACAAACATACCGTCGCTTGTAGCTTATTCAAAACTTTGGTCAGCTGTTCCCTTTGCTGTGCATCGTAAGTACGTTCAATATCTGGTTGTAGTAGAATCACACGTTTCAGCGCAGAGAATATGCCCAAAGCCGATGTCCATTCTTTTCGTGATATACAACGCATAATACGGTTGGTTATTGCTTCTGCATCTCTAACAACCAATTCAATCGAATTGTAAGCCAACTTCGAAAATACTTCGCCATGTTTGGAGGCAGGCACGATTTCAGTCATTAGTGAACGTTCCCAATTTAGAAGGCGCTGCAAGCCCAACAGCATAACCAGATATTTGTCAAGCTCTTGATCTCCATCTAAAAATTCCTCGGCAGATAAATGCTCAGAGTGTGAGGATGCCTTTTTTATGGAGATGCCCGTTGATTGTTCTAGTGTTTGCGTAGCACGCAAATACAATTTGTTGGCTTTGCGCTCGAAACTAAAGAAAAAATAATTTTAGTTTATTCTCTGCAAATTATAAAATATATATATGAAACGCAATTTATTACTAACATTTGTTGTGAACGCGCTGAGGTGTTTTTCTTCACCTCTGTTCGTCCACTATGTCGTGGTTTCTGCAAAATAAATATATTTCGCATTAAATAATAATTGTTAAACTTTTCCGATAAAGTCATACCAATGCTTCATTTCCCCAACTACTGCTTTTTTGGTGATCCTTCAAATTTTGCAGAGAACGCAATACCACATCGCCTCTTTCCGTCGCATATATTACTGTATACTCTCGTCGTAGGTTTTGTTCCAGCCAATGAGCTATAGTTCCCAATTCCTCTCTAGTGCTTTGTGATAATTGCCGAAATGATGTATACTCATCGCTGGAGTCATCTTCAATATAAATCAAATCCAATAAATCTACAGGCTTAAGCGGTGCACTATGTTTCTTAAGCAGCAAGCGAAAATGCTGATTTAGACCTTCGCAGCCCGTGTTGAAGAGACTAGCTACATTTTCCAATTCAACGCTTTGCGAGTTGTGGTGCAGGAAGTAGTCCATTGCCGCCCGTAATTTGGCTAAGGATTCCAGGAAGACTGTAACATTGCCTTCAATGGGTCCCTGATGCACAAGATTGCACACTTCCTGAGAGACATCATAGTGTGCGAGCACCGTCTCAAGACATGATAATGTTGCATCCAAATCTTAAAAAAAAAGAGGTTAATAGCAAAAAAATATAATTTTCCTTTTTTTAATTCCTACTCTGTTGCCGCTTTTGAAGCTGTTCAGTTTCCTTGTACACGGGTAGTATTGTTTGCTCCAATTTTCCGAGTCGTTGCTCGAATACCGTTAGTATTCCTGACATTTGCGTTGATAGATCATGATATTTTTCTACTCTGTCCTTTAGCAGGGCTAAATTTGATGTTTCCTTTTCCAATTTTAAATATGCTTGACCACAACTATCCAAATTGTTCATTTTTGGGCGTACAAAATATATTGGATTTGTTGTTTCCGTTTTCTAAAATTGACGGTTCTTTTTTTCGTGATCAGCTGTTGTTGACAATTAGAGCCTATACACACTTGCGACTCAATCGATTTAGTCGAATTTTGATTTGCATGGGAATGTATGGAAGCATTCACACTACATTCAATTAGTTGTACAACTGAAACAGTTGGATTTGCAGTCCAATTTCATTCCAACTGAAACAGTTGTACAACTGCTTGATCAGCAAGGTGCCCTTCTACGTATTCACACTAGAGACAATTTTGTCGAACGACTACAACAACAACAGTGATATTCGTAGTGGAAAGAGTTGCCATGCTGACAGCACTACTTTTATTTCACTTTTGGTAAATTGCAGAGATTAAATATTTCAATTAATATTTTCAAAATGTTAAAAAAAAAAAACAAAAGGTTCCTTTCTTATTAACTACACCATTTCCAGATGGATTTTAGAAAGCGTTAACTGGATTTTAGAAAGGGGAAATTGGATTTTAGAAATGTCAATTGGATTTTAGAAAGGGGAAATTGGATTTTAGAAATGTCAATTGGATTTTAGAAAGCGTTAAAAAGATTTTAGAAAACGAAAATTGGATTTTTGAAAGCGTGCATTGGATTTCAGAATGTGCGTAAAATAAATTTTACACAGAATTTTTCGAATAGAAATTCTTTATTGCGTATGAAAGTATAAATTAATAATTATATAAATTTTCGAAAATCCAATTTACAGTTTCTAAAGTCCAATTTCCCTTTTCTAAAATCAAATTGACATTTCTAAAATCCAATTTTCCCTTTCTAAAATCCAGTTGGCTATTCTAAAATCCAATTTCCCCTTTCTAAAATCCAATTGATATTTCTAAGATCCAATTTCCCCTTTCTAAGATCCAGTTGACGCTTTCTAAAATCCATCTGGAAATGGTGTAGTTATAGACAAGAATTATCTAACTAAGGATATTTACTTCCGTTTTCATGTGTTTCTTGATATTGTTGTTCTCTTCAAATCGCATTCTCGCGTTCTCATTAATCGCATTTTAAAATAGAAAGAATGAAAATGAAATTGCATGGAAATTATTAATGGCTAATTTTTACTATTTTTTCCGTTTCTTTTACTTCTGTTCTTTCGCCTTTATGAGCGTCATTCCTTCCGTTTTTCTCTTTTCATTTACTTGACAGCTAGTTGCTAGTTTAATAAGAAACAAAGCCAAACAATGTATGCACTTTTTGTTTATTTTATTGTTTTTTATTTATTAATCAAGTTGACAGCTGACAAGAAGGTACTTTCATGTAAGAATGCAGATAAACTGATAAACTTAAGCAATTTAATACTTCATCACTTTATATGAAGACCACTAATGTAAAATTTGCTGTGTAAAATGTGAACATTGGCAACACTATGTCATTGTCAATCACCCGACTATTTAGTCTCTAGTGTGAATAGCTGCCACCGATTCGACTAAATAGTTGGAGTAGTGTGAATACAACAGTCCAATTCGACCAAATCGATTGAGTCGCAAGTGTGTATAGGCTCTTAACTCGGATTTTCCCAGAACTTTTTTTGTTTCAGATTTTCATAAAAGTATGTACACCAATAAATTTCGACCTCTTGAGCATGAAATTGAAGTCCGTTTTCCAATACCTTGTCGCAATTTTCCGGAAAATGTGAAAAACTAGCGTTACCATATGGTAGCCGTGGGTCGCCTAGGGTACAGGTTTTTGTTTAAAGGGTAAATGATGTTTGTAAACTTTTTTTTTAGTTTCACAGGAAAAAACACATATTTAATTCACTTTATTGAGATTTAAGTAGGTTTTAAGTAAAGTTATGCAAATAACATATTTTTTTTTTAAATACTTCCATATGTAGGGTTGGCCTATTCTGGCCAATAGCATATATTGCACTTTGTTCGCAAATGTGCTTGATAAATAATAACAATAATTAAAAAACTTCTCTAATTGAACATGACGTAGTATATTACGACAATCTTCGTATTCGCCAGTGGAAAAATTGGAAGAGGAAATGGTGAAATATTCTTCACCCATTCATCTTCTTGGACAAAATGGGGCAATGTCGAGCTACCAGCCATTACAACTTCTCAGTTGCCTTTTAGTTGGACCGAGCAAACATTATCTGGTTTACCCGCACATTCCTCTTCAGTATTATCTTCTCCAAAAATGTTGTAATATTGATGAGGCTCCATGTATGTACCTAAATGACAGTTGGTATGTCATTTAGTCCACCATCGTCGAATGCCTCATTTTGATCTTGAATGAAATCATGCATTTTTTGTAATGTTAAAGCTCTAAAAGCAGAAAATTTATAAAATTCTAACAAATTAATAACATTACATTAGTTAAATTTACACAACGGCAGAGAAAATCACGCGAAGCCCAACAAAAAAAACCTGTACCCTGGACGACCCACGGCTACCATATGGTAACGCCTTTAGAAAAATGTAAAAAAATGTTGGAAAGAAGAATTTTTTCTTTAAAAACTAATTTACATTACATACATAATTTCATTAGCTTTCAAAAAGTGTAATTATTTGAACAATTTATTCTAAAAGTTATAAAATATACTTATATTTACCGACATGCCATATCTGAAAACGGGAATTTTCAGTACTAATTTTTGTCACCTCATTTTCAAACGCAATAGCTTCGACATTTGAGCACAGAATGGGTACGTTCAGAAGGCGCAACGGTGGACACAACTGTTGTGTAGATATCAGTAATCGGAAAGTGATACAATTTGCGCCTTCTGAACGAGCTGATCCATTAAATAAACAAATTATTATTTTAATTATCCCCAACGTAATTGCCAATAATTTCGCGGCTTTGAAACATTTTTATTACATTCCAAAATTCATAAACACTATTTATATTTTTGTACATATGTCAAAATCGTAAGCTCAACATGTTGTCTAAAGTGAGCGTAAAAAATTTATGATGGAAAAAAGTCTCCAAAATCACAACATGTTGTGTTGATCAGAAATACTCAACGTTGCGTTCAGAAGATAAAACACAACAGTTGCGCAACTGTTGCGCCACGGTTGCGCCTTCTGAACGTACCCAATAACACGATCTTTACCTTTTTGCAAAGCCACATTAATTTTTCATTGAAAATCGGCATTTTCCTGGTGTTTTTTCTTTTCCTTTTGTTTATTTTCTTGTAAATGTAAGGGGATGTTTAGCGTTACCATATGGTGCTCGTGGGTTGATTCGGGTTAATATATTAGCCGTGTTTCACATACGGTGATCCCATGATTCAACAATAAAGGTTTTCGCATGACGACATACCTTCATACATAGTGGGGCCAGAAGTGTCATGCAAAGACACGGCCCCTATGGAAATGCTAGGGTGCGTATGTGTGTGGCATATGTCAACAACAAAAAATGCTTGGGTTCGTGTGTTTATGAAGATTGAAGAAGAAGTCAGCTGATCTTATGCATTCTCCTTTATTGTTGCTCCATGGGTGATCCTAACCCAGACAAAAAATTTTGCACGTAAATGCAACAACAAAGATTTCAGCTCGATTAAACCAGATAAATTGCTGGTTCAATTTCTGATCCGCCCTGTTCGATTTGTTTTTTCCGTGCTGATTTGGCAGCACAGTGCTTTTTTGATTTGGCAGAACTGAAAAGTGACATTTGTGTATCTATACATAAGGGGCATTTCAGTTATTACACCTGGGTCTGGGTTAAGATAAATTTTTACTGAAACAATCCGGCTCATAATGAAAATTGGCTGCACTTGAAAAGAACTAAAAAGAAGAAGAAACATATACAACATATACCCAGCAGTAAAAATCTGAAATGCATCCTTTATGAATCACTGATGAAATTCATCATGAGGAGGCATCAGTGAATGCTTTCATATAAAGGCTGCTGAGTTTTTTCAAATAAATGGTTTGCTTTCCTCATGCCTATATGACTTCAGAGCCGGCATAAAACTGTCCAATGGTAGGAAAAACAAAAGGAGCACACCTCGAATTGGGAGAGAAGCTCGGCCATAAAACTCGTCAGAGTTATAATAGCGCAAAAACAATTCTTCTGTACGTTGAAAAGAGACAAATACTCCCTCAAAAACAATTTAATTGACTTTAAACTTCAAACTAAATGAAAATAACTATTTCAAAAATTATTTTTTTGGAAATTTGTATTTAAATTACCGAAATAAATTATGAAACTCAAATGGCGGGATAGCTATGTATTCCATGTTATAAGGAGAAGCCAGTGCGCAGTATAATTTTTCTTCCGGACTTCATCTTTCCCCTTACGGCCAAAGCAGAAGCTTACAAGAGGCAAATTTGAAATTTGTATTTCCATATATTTTTTATTTTAAATATAATTTGTTTTATAGTTGTCAAATTGAAAAATTTGTCAGAAAAGCTGCCGAATGTCAAAAAACCTACCGAAATACAAGCTGGCTCGTGGGTTTTTAACCGCCTAGATGGTATTTCGTTTGGTTTTTTCAATATAGCTCGCTCGCCTGCACTAACGCAAAACGATAGTGATGAATATTTAACAAAGAATGATCAATGATCATTTAGCAGTGAAACAAATTTACTGCAGGGTATATGTATATATATGTATACATACACAAATTTCACTTTTCAGTTCTGCCTGTTCAGCACTGTGCTGCCAAATCAGCACGGAAAAGACAAATCGAACAGGGTGGATCAGAAATTGAACCAACAATTTATCTGGTTTAATCGAGCTGAAATCTTTGTTGTTGCATTTACATGCAAAAATTTTTATCTGGGTTAGGATCACCGTATGTGAAACACGGCTATATATAGAGATATACCCTGCAGTAAATTTGTTTCACTGCTAAATGATCATTGATGATTCTTTGTTGAATATTCATCACTATCGTTTTGCGTTGGTGCAAGCGAGCAAGCTATATTGAAAAAACCAAACGAAATACCATCTAGGCGGTTAAAAACCAACGAGCCAGCTTGTATTTCGGTAGGTTTTTTGACATTCGGCAGCTTTTCTGACAAAGTTTTCAATTTGACAACTATAAAACAAATTATATTTAAAATAAAAATATATGGAAATACAAATTTCAAATTTGCCTCTTGTAAGCTTCTGCTTTGGCCGTAAGGGGAAAGAAGTCGGGAAGAAAAATTAT
Organism: Urophora cardui; assembly: GCA_960531455.1. Lineage (NCBI taxonomy): Eukaryota > Metazoa > Arthropoda > Insecta > Diptera > Tephritidae > Urophora > Urophora cardui. The sequence goes on from OY482673.1 coordinate 50,230,620, forward strand.
ACCGCGCACTGGCTTCTCCTTATAACATGGAATACATAGCTATCGCTCCATTTGAGTTTCATAATTTATTTCAGTAATTTAAATTCAAATTTCCAAAAAAATAATTTTTGAAATAGTTATTTTCATTTAGTATGAAGTTTAAAGTCAATCAAATTGTTTTTGAGGGAGTATTTGTCTCTTTTCAACGTACACAACAAGAATTATCTAGAGAAGGATATCGCAGTAGATAAGCTGATTGGAATTGTGTATGTATACTAAATGGTATTCCGCCAATCATGGCGAAGAAGGTTCTCGTAGAATGTCAAACAGGACGGATTGGAAAAAATTTTTCTATGTGATTTGACATATATAAAGAAACAGTAAACACATGAAAACGGAAGTAATATAACCTCTATTTGGATAAATCTTGGTACACAAGAATTGTTTTTGCGCTATTATAACTCTGACGAGTTTTATGGCCGAGCTTCTCTCCCAATTCGAGGTGTGCTCCTTTTGTTTTTCCTACCATTGGACAGTTTTATGCCGGCTCCGGACGGAGTCATATAGGCATGAGGAAAGCAAACCATTTATTTGAAAAAATTCAGCAGCCTTTATATGAAAGTATTCACTGATGCCTCCTCATGATGAATTTCATCAGTGATTCATAAAGGATTCATTTCAGATTTTTACTGCTGGGTATATGTTGTATATGTTTCTTCTTCTTTTTAGTTCTTTTCAAGTGCAGCCAATTCTCATTATGAGCCGGATGGTTTCAGTAAAAATTGATCTTAACCCAGACCCAGATGTAATAACTGAAATGCCCCTATTATAGCGAAGGGGTGTTTCAATCATTTTCCATAACCTATCGATATCTTGAACGCCTTGTCTGCCATCACTGTGATAGAATATTATAGAGCCCACTAACTATCCAATTTATCGTACGACTTGTGCTTTTTCTACAACAAATCGTCACGTTAGTGGGCTTGTTCTGCAAGTTTGACAGGTTGCGTGAAAATCAAACGAGTTTGATATTTTATTGCGATGTACAACAAATTAGAAGGTTAGTGGATATGTTTGTCAAACTTCATTATTTTTTTCTCGTTGAAGTGAATGCATCGGAGGAAATTTAGTTTTCAGTGAATTGGATTCCATTAACAACTATTGCTCGTGAAAATAAAAGGCAAAAAGAAGAAACAGTAGAAACAGGAAACATCAAATAAAATATATTATTTTTATACGTGCATAAAATAGGGGCGTCAGAATGAATAATTTTCCGGCAATCCAGCAATCCGTTTAACTGACAACAGAGTGGAATTACATGTATTTGAATAGCGATCGACACATTAAGGGCCGGTTTCAACATCTCCGGTTTTTTTATTCGCTGGTTAGTTTGACTTAAATTGTATGGCGAGCTGTCAAATAAGTTGCTTAACCAGGCAAATATCTCTGGTTAAGTGCCTAACCGGATATGGTGAAACCGACCCTCAGTACTTCAACTTTTCCGTAAAAAATATATTAAATTGAAGTATGCTGTCAGTTAAACGGAGCCGGATTGCCGGAAAAGTATTTATTCTGACGGGCCAATAAAGAAAATGGAAGCTTCCATATAATTTGCCATGTTTTCTGTTTAAAGCTTCGAAATTAAATGCAAATATCGTATTATTAATTTGTTCGATTGGTTTTTGCAGCGAAGTTTCATGTCGCTTCGTATACAGATCTTGAGGCTTGGGCAAAGCGACGCTACATGAAATGTGTGGCACGCGTCTATGACGATACGCCTCGTGTGCAGTGTGCCTTAATCATTTGAAATTACAAGCAAGGTTGATCCATAAGATTACCGCAGTGCGGAAAAGCAACCCTGCAATACATTTTGTTGTTGCCCGTTTTGCTATCTCAATTGTCAAACGTCGATTTTCAATTGGCCAAGCAACACATGCATACAAGAAAAGCAACAAACGCATAAAGTTTGACAATTTAATTAATGAAAAAAATAGTCAGCTGTTCTACCAAGATTACCTTATTGTTGTTGTTGTTGTTGTAGCCACGAAGACACTCCCCGAAGGTTTTGGGGAGTGTAGGGGATGTGACAGTCCTTTGCCGGATTAATCCGGTACGCTCGGGTACTAGTCCCTTCTGACACTAGCCCGACTGACGATTTTTTTTTGGCCATAATCAACTTTCTAGGCCGGTGGATTTTAGTCGCCTCTTACGACAGGCATTCCTTACCACGGGTATATTCTAAGTCCCCTAATACTATGTTAATGCTGGATTTGAAACGCAACATTTTGCATTTTCGAAGATGGCTTTTCGAAAAGTGTTCATGCTGCCGCGTTTTGTAAATGCGAATTTGAGAAGTTCGAAACAAACGGAGCTAATATCCCAGATTACGCAATCAGGTGTGGATGTTTATTTTTTTGTTTTGTCTAATTAAAAAAATAGAACAAGAATTTGCAAAATATGTAATAATATAATACACTAATTTTGCAAACCAAACGTACCAACCGCTTTGGTATTAATTTTGATCTCTGTTTTGTTTACTTTCGTTCATTACATGTAGAGTGACGTCATCATGGAGCTCGTGTGCCCACGCTCATGCTGCTCTATATGCGTAATCTTGTAGGTATTTCGTTCTTGTATTGCCAGAGTGTTGCCACTATTTTCCATTCGAATGGTAAATTTTTTCGAAGATTTCAGGGTTGCTTTCTGCGTTAGCATTCAAAACGCAAAAAAATAGTTGCGTTAAGTTGCATTTTGGTGGTGGCATTTGTATGGAGAAATGTAACATTTAATGTTGCGTTTTGGACTAAACGCAAAAATGCCTCCGAAACGCAAAACGCAGGCTCACCATGAACATGCTATAACCCGCTGGGGTTTATCAACCTTGGTTACAAGTGTAGCTTCAGCTTAAGTAAACATTTGGAATGAAGAGAATATATCGATAACTGATAAGTACGCAGAGACATTGGTCGATAGTTAATTACCTTCTTTAATCAGCATTGAAAATTTGCTGAGAACAGGAAAAAATTTTCCGCAAGAAAATTAATTTAATTCTATAGTATTCGTTAATTTTAACAAATAAAAATTATGTAAGTGTATGTTGGGTCTGTTTAAAAATACTTTTTATATTTATTTAATTAACAAACAGCTCCTAAATTGCATTTAAAATGGGAATCGGTTGTGTATCTACATGCATTTTATGGGCGGCATAATATGCATTTTTATTGGACTTGAAAAGGCCTTGAACTATGTACATATATTCAAAATGGCGTCTGGATGAAAATTAAATTTTACTGAATATAATTGTCTGGAACTATGGTACAATGCAAGGGCGGAGGAAAATTTAAATAAATTATAAATTGTGTCCCATGTGCCACGCGCGGCTTTCTATATCTATAGGAGCGGTTAGATGTACCATCTGTATATACACAAGTGTACATACGTTGGTATGTATGTATGCATGTAAAATTTGGTACAATTATCAATTAAATGCGGATGTAGCCAAATGCATTGAAGTATTGATTTTTCGCGATAATCGCATGACGTTATCATGTAGATATTTATATGTACATATGTTATACCTAACTGCAAAACCACTTTTCAGAAGTTTTATGAAGCGCAGCCGGACTGAAAGCCCCTCCCGGGTATTAACCCATTAGTGGTCAAAGCAAACCTACAATAAATATAAAAAATATGTATATAACTGGGTGTTCCCAAATTGCCACGGCAACCACTAATGTGTTAAATTTTCTTACGGAAATTTGGGTAAAATTTGCATATAATGAACCACGATTCGAAACAAAATTACTTTTTTCGGAGGGTAGAGGGGGTCTCACAGATCACAAAAAAAAAATACCACCTGCCTCACGCTTATAGTTCAGGAGATATTCCTTGTTGAAGTAATGTGTGTGTAGAACACTTTTTTGCGTTGGCGGCCTATGGCCGCGCTTTAAAAATAACACACAGCCGGCAGAATTCTCCTTCTGGATTAATATCCATGGAACAATCCATAATGGTTTTTTATAGAACACCTTTTGCGTTTAGACCTTCGGCACCGCTTTAAAAAAATAACCCTCAGCCGACTGAATTTTCTTTCTGGAGAACTTTATTATAATTTAATAATAGTTGAAGTGTTAAAATCAGATTTCTTCTGGAAGTAGGTAGATTATAAAAATTTAATCTTTTTATTTTTGTTTTTTTTCTAAACAGGTTTGACAGACGTAACGGAGATCGCGCTGGAATGGGTGGCGGTATGGGCGGCGGTGGTGGTCGTGGTGGCTATCGTGATCAACAACGTGGCGGCCCAATGCGCGGCAATGGCATGGGTCGCCCTCGTCCGGCACCATATTCCCGGGGTGGTGGTAGTCACGGCGGCGCTCCATATCGCAGTGGACCGCCAAGTGGACCTCCACCTAATCAACGAATGGATGGCACTGTTGGCGAACGTATGCCAGCTATTGCTTGGTCTGAAATAAAATTGACACCCTTCCAAAAGAATTTCTATCAACCAAGTGCAGCAGTTGCTGGCCGCTCGAAAACAGATATCGATGGTTATCTGGCCTCAAATGAGGTAACATTGAAAGGCGATAGTATTCCATCACCTAGCATTGACTTTAGTGAACCCGGTTTCCCTGACCACGTATTAGCGGAAATAAGGAAAATGGGATTTTCAAAACCAACTGCCATACAAGCACTAGGTTGGCCAATTGCTTTGAGTGGTCGTGATATGGTTGGCGTGGCACAGACAGGTTCTGGTAAGACGCTCGCCTATGTGCTACCCGCTGTGGTGCATATAATGCATCAGCCGCCATTGCAACGTGGTGATGGGCCAATTGTGCTAATTTTGGCACCAACGCGCGAATTAGCACAACAAATACAACAAGTTGCAAATGATTTCGGCTGCCAGACAAATATACGTAATACATGCCTATTTGGTGGCGCACCAAAACAACCACAACAACGCGACTTGGAGCGGGGCGTTGAAATTTGTATTGCCACACCCGGTCGGCTGCTCGATTTTCTTGAACGAGGCGTAACTAATTTGCGCCGATGCACTTACTTGGTATTGGACGAAGCTGATCGTATGCTTGACATGGGTTTTGAACCGCAAATACGACGCATTATAAAACAGATACGCCCCGATCGGCAGGTGTTGATGTGGTCGGCTACCTGGCCAAAGGAAGTGAAAAATTTAGCTGAGGAATTTCTACACAATTATATACAGATTAATATAGGCTCGCTAACGCTATCAGCTAATCATAATATACTACAAATTGTGGATGTATGCGAAGAGAATGAAAAAGATCATAAGCTAATGAAGTTGCTATCGGAAATTTCTGCCGAAGCAGAAACTAAAACCATAATTTTTGTGGAAACCAAAAAACGTGTCGATGAGATCACGCGTAATATTGGACGCAACGGTTGGCGTGTATGCGCCATACACGGTGATAAGTCACAGCAAGAGCGTGACTTTGTATTATCGTCATTCCGTAATGGACGTAATTCCATTTTAGTGGCAACCGATGTGGCTGCACGCGGTCTAGGTAAGATTAATTTTCTATATATCGCGCACCGCGCCGCTGCCATTATTTTGTTACTAGCAGCTGCGGTTACGGCGATAACTTAACATACATACATATATATTTTTGATCGTAGCTGTGCGAGTGATGCTGTGGACGAAATGCCGAATATTCCATCATTATTATTATTTTGTTGGTTCGTTGGGGCGAATTTGTTTCTATATTTTTGTCACAATGCGAATCAGCGAAACCCAAAGCGCCTTGTTAATTGTTATTTTTGTTGTTGAATGCGTCCAAGTTAAAGTTTGTGGGGAAGACAAGAAGGGGGTATAGTACATATATGTGGCTTAAAAAGAAACGAAACACAAACAAGTGCAATAAAAAGTGCTAGTTGTTAGTTGTTTTTTGTGAAATTTTTTGCGGACGATATTCACACAAAGAAGGTGTGCGGGTTAATAATGTGGAATGTGTATTTCCATACATTACTGACAAGTTACTGGTCATATTTGTTTTTATTATTAGTATATACTATTATGTAGAATGTTTTTAAATATGCTAGTATGTATGTATATAAAAAAAACTGGTGTCAGTCAATGAAGCTATGGCCACAAAATCTGAATGGAAGATTTATATCTTGTTTTTTTTTTTTTTTTTATAATTTGTGGAAGATTGGTATAAAAGACAGCGCCAATGGACGAATGAACATGTACTTGAAATTGTGTTCGAAATTATTTAATAGATGGTTATTGTTTGTTGTAACGGCAAAAAACGCTCTAGAAATTCTGAGAAGTGCAGGTAGTCATTGATCAGATTTAAATATCGCCGTTCCGGTACTTACACTAAAAGAGTGCCCATAAAAACAAACAGTAAAGTGCATACGATCATACTTACAACTGTATGTACATATGTAGACACGTCCATACATACATAGATCCACAAAAATTAGCGAATTACCCAACAGTAAAAATCCGAAGTGAATACTTTATGAAACACTGCTGAAGTTCTCCTAATACTGAGGAGGCATCAGTGAATACTTTCATAGTAATAAAGACTGCTGATTTTTTCATATAAATGGTTTGCCTTCATTAGAAAAAAACCAAGCACAAAAAATGGTATTCAGTTATGATGACAGTGATGAATATTCAACAAAGCATCATCAACGATCATTCAGCAGCGAAATACATTTACTGTAGGAGATAAATCAGCGTATATTATTCTTCAGAGTTTTGATGAGCCAAATGTTTTTTGACTGGCAGTTGCATTTTTTGCCTTTATTTACTACATTTTATGCGTGAACAAAAATATCAACTCACCATTTTTTTTGTTGTAACTGAAATGGACCTCGATTTTTTCTTAAATGTATGTATGTATATCAACTCGAAACAACTTTTGGTTGTAAGTTTCTATTCTAAAGAGCTGCTAAAATTTGCCAGACTTGTGTAGCTTAGTGCAGATCTTTGATGTGTAAAGTAAAGATGTGCGTTATTAGTAATTTAGTAGCAAAAACAAAAAAAAAAAAAAAAAAAAAAATTAGGCAGATTTTCTAAGCTCGAAAAATAAAAGCCAAAGAATGAACGTAATTGGAGCTTTAGTATGGAAAGCTAAGTTCGGACGTGTCAAAACATGCCCATAAATGTTAGTATAATATTTGTTAAGTTATATTTATTAAATTTTATTGTAAATGGCAGTGATGTTATAGCGAAAAGATGATATAAAGTTTTTTTTTTCGAAAATAAGAAAAGTAAACCAAATATATATTTAAAGTGGCTTCAACGTTGAAATTTGATGTGCAGCACCAATTTGTGCTGCTAATGCTGGAGCCAAGTTGAATTAGCATACGAAAATGTAAAATTTTGTATGCATGTGAAACTCTGCGAGCGCGTTTTGCTTGTATTTGAGTTACTTTCTTTTATCCTTTATGTAGTGTTCTTCCTCTTATACTCGTTACAATTTTTCCATAGTCATCATCCCATAGTTAGCTATGCAGGTCTGTACGGAATAACGGTAAGTACTTATTTCTTTAAATTTGCTTCACCTTAAGTGATTCGGAATTGTTTTTTTTTTTATTTTTTTTTTTTTGTTTTTTGTGTATGATTTGTGTTAACAAGGAAAGCATTTGCTAGTACCAAGTATCAATAGTAGAGCTGATGATAAGCGGGTACACGGGTAGGGCTTCATTCGCTATCCGGGTATCTCATTGCTACCCGGGTATCTCATTACTACTCGGTCATCTCATCACTACCCGGTTAAAATCATCAGCCCTAATCAATAGCTCGTACGTACATACCTATTTACATTGCATACATACCTTACATAGGCATAAGCTTCTAGTTTCGTTTATGACTTACTGCCTAAGCATTTCTATACATATTTATTTTTTTTTTTTTTTACTAAATATTAAGTTAACGAAAGCAGGTAAAACAAACAAAGAAAAAATCGCCAAATGTCGAGTCCACTTTCTAAAAAAATAACAAACAAAAAAAAAACACCGTTATGTAAAATTTGTTTACAAAACGCACTGAAGAAATTTTTGTTCAACTTTTTATGCATAAAAATTCAAAATGTATGTAAATGTATTAAATTACTTGCCACTGTGCTTAAATCTAAATGGAAAATCTTTCATTTTCAACGTTTTTGCAACGAACGAACGCAATAAAAAAAATTCACCAAATCCAAATTCACCACGAAATTGCCACATTGCAACATTCATTGAACGCTGCTTAATATTCACACGAATAGATGTTGATGACGTTAAATTCGTCATTAATTATGATTACCCTTCGAATTCGGAAGATTATGTGCATCGTATTGGTCGTACGGGACGTTCAAATAATACAGGAACGGCATACACCTTATTCACCACATCAAATGCGCCCAAAGCCAATGATTTGGTACAAGTGCTGCGCGAAGCGAATCAGGTATGCTTGAGAATATATCGTATACTCTTCAATATAATACAAACATACATATATATCGCACCCTAAATCATAAAGTGACGCAACTCAAAATTCAAAAATTTTCAGGAGAGCCACAAAACTTTCTTTACAAGCAATCGTACGGCAAAGGGTATAATGGTTATTTTTCGGTCGAAAGAGACAGTTAATCAAAAGTTTTTTTCTGGCAATCGCTAGAGATATGTATGTTCTGTATACCCGTTTATAAAAAAACTCGATTTCAAAGGATTTTGAGTTGTGTCACTTTATGATTTAAGAAGCGATATATACATAAGTACACTATTAAATTACTAACAATATTCCGTTTTTTTTTTTTGCTGTTTTTCGTTCACATTCATTCAGGTCATTAATCCTCGCCTCGAAGAGATGGCTTCATCTTCCTATAATAAGCGCTCTCGTGGTGGATATCAAAATCAGCGTGGTGGCAGTCAAATGGGTAATGGCGGTAGTTATCAAAATCGCGGAAATCGTCCGTATGGCGGTGCCGGTGGTGGTGCTGGTGGTGGTGCACCATCGTATCCACCACGCTCACAGCCACCAACAAATGGCGCTCCAATGTACCAACGTCAAAATGGACCACCGCCTTCGCGTTTTTCAGCTGCACCACCATCATCACAATCTGGCTACGAACGTAAGCCGTACGCCGCTGCTGGAGCCGGAGCAGCAGCAAATGGTGGTGAGAAGCGCTCCCGTTTTAACAATCCCCATCAACAACCGCCGCCATCACACTCTTCAGGCTATCAGCAACATCAACCTTCCCGCATGGGTTACGGTGCAGCCAACGCACATCAACCACCGCTACCACCAACCCATCACCAGCGTGGTCCACCACCACCACCGCCATCGGGTGGTGCCGCGTCGTATTCGCATGCGCCTCCATCGCATCATGGAGGCCATTATTCGGCGGCTTCCTCTGGCTATGGAGCGGCTTCTGGCAGCATGTATGCCTATCCTCCTCCCCCCTTGCCCGCACAACACTAAAAACACTAACACTAAAAAGACAAAAGTACTATGAAATTGGTATTAAAAACAGAAAAAAATGGTTATTGAAGAAATCAAAATCGAAAACAAAAACAAAAAAAAAATTGTGTAGCGTTTCCAAATGGCATTTGATTAGATTAAAAAATTATTAAGCGTATCTATGTACATATGTATGTGCTACGTTTTATGTGAATTTTCGTCGCAATACTACAACCAGTATGTATTATGTAGTATACATGGCGAAAATGTTAAATTTATATGGAAGAAATATTAATTAATTTGCCTTTTTGCGTTGCCTTTTTGTATTGTTTCTTTTGCGATTTTATATGAATGATACCTTTATTATTAGTGTGGCGCAGAAGTCAATTGTTTATTTATAAATTAACGTTAAACACTCTAAGATTCCATTTCTGTGGTTATACGAGTTACGATTTCCCATTGCATATAATATATTATTACATATTAGCCCTGTTTTTTTTCAAGCGCATATACATCTGCGCTTAAATTTTGTATGGATTTTTAAGCGCACATCTCTATCCGCGCTTAGTTGTCCATACAAAATTTAAGCGCAGATGTATATGCGCTTGAAAAAAAAACAGGGCTATTATGTACATATGTATGTATGTATGTACCTACTACAATTCACCACATTTTTTTTCCAATTCAATTCCAAAAACATCATCGTTCGATATCAACTTTAAATTTTATGTTCATGCTCGTATAACATTAAAAAACTGTTAGCAAATGCAAATATCGCGTAGCTGAAGTGTGTTACAAATTCATTGGATTTTAAATAAACATTCATATGTATATCTACGTATTCATATATACTACTTACTATATGCTAAATGCAGTTAAATTTACTTGAATACAGGTAAATAAATAGATTGACACCATGGTACACTTTTACCAGTAAAAAAAATGTTTCATTTCTAAATACAACAAGTAAGGAAGCCTAAGTTCGAGTGGAATCGAACATTAGATACTCAGCTGTATGCTTTAATAGTTTGTTTGCGTTTGATGGAAACACGGCGTATTTTATATAAAGCGAGTGCCGCAAATTGTGGCACCGCCCATTTTCCAAAATTTTTGTGTTTTTTGTTTTATGTCCATAGTTGGACTCATGCGACAAAATTTCAATGATAGATCTTTATATTTGACAGAGATATGGCTTAAAATGTTTTTATTAGGTCACATAATACACATATATAAAAGTGGGCGTGGCCGTCAACCGATTTTAACTATTTTCCGTCCAAACGTTTGCCTAAGTAAGTAAATCACGCGTACCAAATTTCATCGATATATCTTCAATGGTTTCTGAGTTATGACATATAAAACTTTCAAGGTTTGACCCTAAATAAGTTAGCGTGGGTGGCACCGCCCATTTTTCAAAATTTCATCAAATTTCTTCCTAGGGGCCTGAGCTCAACACGTGGGTAAAATTTCATCGCTCCAGCTATATTAGTGACTGAGATACCGAATTTCCGATTTTTTCTATATAGGAAAAGTGGGCGTGGTCATGGTCCGATTTCGCCCATTTTCAATACCAACCGTCCCAGTCTCGATACCAACTTGCATTTCAAATTTCATCAAAATATCTCAATTTTTGCGCGAGTTAGAGTGTTTACAGACGAACGGACATGGCTCAATCGATTTCTCTTTTCACCCTGATCATTTTGATATATATAAGTCTATATCTCTCTCGATTATTTCATTCTGTTACAATCCACCGTTATGTGATTAAAACTATAATACTCTGTGTACTAGTACAGCTGAGTATGGGTACGTTCAGAAACGCAGCATGAAACGCAACAGCGGCAGTAATTATTTTTTTGATGATTGTGATGAGCGACGCTGCATGCAAAATTTACGTTTATGAACGTTTTGCTTGTACTACAAAACCAGGTTGCGCTTCAAACTGAGTTTCTGAACAGAGCCTATAAAAATGTGATCGGAGGAGGTATAAGTGAAGCTTATTTACTATTTACCTTTAGATAGGCTACTCTTTACCTTTAAGTTGGTTACTTCGGAGAATGGCATCAAAATTATCATTTATAAAAAAGCTCCGGACAATATACTAGCAGATGCTACATTCTGAATCCGCAGCCATAAACAACCTTCTATAGTGAATACTTCATCTTATGGTATATGAAGGCAGTAGTCGTGTTTTCAGAAGAAAGAAAAGGCTTCTTGCTGATCGTCGAAACAAATCTACGCGGTGATTTGCAATCGGTCCGACAATGATCAATTTGACCATATATCGCCCGTTTTATGCAATAGGGATTTAACTCGAAATTTTCGATTTCTGGGATTTTTCCATATATTTCAATAACTGGGTCGTGCCTTCGAGTCTAGTCTTATAAAATAATCAAAAAGATAAAAATGGCGGAACTAGAAGTGATTTTGTAGTTAGCCATAGAAGGAAACTATTTGAAATTATAAAAGTTTATTTCAGGGACTTGTAACGCGTTTCGGTTTCGGTTTCTGTTACACAGCTAAGTAACGAAACAGAAACAGAAACAAAACCTCTTTGTAACAAAAGTCGTAACAAAACTCCGAAACGTTTCCAGCAGAAACAAAACCTGTAACGAAACTAAATTAATTTTGTTCCTTGTAACAGAAACAGAAACGAAACTCCTTTGTAACAAAAGTCGTAACAAAACTCCGAAACGTTTCCAGCAGAAACAAAACCTGTAACGAAACTAAATTAATTTTGTTCCTTGTAACAAAATCCGTAACGAAACTAAATCCGTAACGAAACTAAATTAATTTTTGTTTCTCAGAAACAAAATTAATTTCGTTTCTCAGTATCAGAAACAAAATTAATTTTGTTCCTTGCAACAAAAACAAAGCCAGAAACGAAATTAATTTCGTTTCTCAGTATCAGAAACAAAATTAATTTTGTTCCTTGCAACAAAAACAAAACCAGAAACAAAATTAATTTTGTTTCTCAGTAGAAAAACTATATTTGCAGAACATTAGGATGGACTTGTTATTTTTAGGTATATGTATAATATACATACATATATATGTATGTCTGTGGTAACCAACTAAAGTATGGAATAAGACACTTACATTTTTTAAATATTATCGTAAGGGACATTTATTCAAATACGCTTATAAAAATTGAGAGCGAAATTATCGTAAGGGACAAAATTATGATTTTTTCGCAAACTGCAAATTTTTTCAAGAAAAAAGATATCATGTTCAAGATATTAATTAACCATATAAACGCGTGTTCAATTTCATTTAAATATACCAGTAAAAAACAGTGAAAAAAAAAACAAAAAAATGCTCTCCTGTAAAATTTGCTTTTGTCCCTTACGATAAAGTCGCACAAAGGGGTCGATATGAAGAAAAATACAACTGGGTGACTATTAGGGTTGTCTTTTTTAATTTTTTTAAATGATATATAAAAACGCTTCATATGCATAGAACAACGGATTGTGAAAAGTATACATTAATTGTTATCAAGAAATATTTAATTTTCTAATAATAGCTCATTCAGACTACTTTGTAGTGCAATTTCTTCATCATCATGATTTTTATAAGACATCGAAGCAGTACAGGATGCTTTGGCGGGTGTAATATCGTTTCGTACGGATAATGGGATATCCGACTTGCGTTTTTTTTTTTGTGTATTACGTGAGTAAGGAGTACTCATGAACATTGATGTGTAATCAATTTCGAAATAGGACTTTTATTCCCTTTCCCTTATTCATTTTTTCACTGGTTTTCTATCGATTAAAATGCATCTATCGTTTTTATAATTTTTTGTTGCCGTTGTCACTGCTACATTTTGTTGTTTTTGTTTGTTTCGGTGTTTGGTTTTTGTTTTTAATTTTTGATTTTTGATTTCTGATTTTGATTTGTTTTGTTTTGTTTTGCTCAGAAACATGCAAGATCATTCGGATCCACGTTTGACCCATATCTCGGGGCTCCGCGTAGAAGGCCAGCTCAAAACCTTTCATTAGATACCAATATTACTCAGAAACACACAAGATCATCCGGGTCCTCGTTTTGACCCATATCTCGCGACCCGACCTAGGTATCATAAAGAATAGGGCTCCCTGTAGAAGCCCTGCCCAAAACTTTTCATTAGCTACGCGTAAACTTTACCTGTTTTTCGAAATTACTCGTAGCTACAGCAAAGATGTTAACACATCAAAATGCCACAGGTATACATATATATATTATATACCTAAAAATAATAAGTCCATCCTAATGTACGGCAAATAGTATTATAAAATTTTTTATAGTTTTGCCACTGAGAAACAAAATTAATTTCGTTTCTGGCTTTGTTTTTGTTGCAAGGAACAAAATTAATTTTGTTTCTGATACTGAGAAACGAAATTAATTTCGTTTCTGGCTTTGTTTTTGTTGCAAGGAACAAAATTAATTTTGTTTCTGATACTGAGAAACGAAATTAATTTTGTTTCTGAGAAACAAAAATTAATTTAGTTTCGTTACGGATTTAGTTTCGTTACGGATTTTGTTACAAGGAACAAAATTAATTTAGTTTCGTTACAGGTTTTGTTTCTGCTGGAAACGTTTCGGAGTTTTGTTACGACTTTTGTTACAAAGGAGTTTTGTTTCTGTTTCTGTTTCTGTTACAAGGAACAAAATTAATTTAGTTTCGTTACAGGTTTTGTTACTTATTGTAACGTTACAATCTTTTGGTTTCGAATTTAGTTTCTATCCTTTAATGTTTCTTGGAACAGAAACGCCAGAAACGAGAGTTTCGTTTCGTTACGAGTTTTGTTACAAGTCCCTGGTTTATTTGCGTTTTCTCAAAAAAAATTTTTTTTTAGTTAAATCCCTATTGCATAAAACGTGCGATATGTAAATATTTGATTATGCATAAAGTAGGTAATGAAAATGCAAAAATCCTTATGTGCTCCAACGGCGGGTAAAATTTTAGACGTCGATACCCCGGCTAGAAAAAAACGGTTTTTTTAAGGGGGTAGGGGGGGGGCGGAGGGGATCACAAAACTGAAGACCCCACCCTCCGGAGGCCTATGGTTCCCGAGATATACGTCGTTAAAGTTCCGATAATAATATAATACAATGGCGCTATTATAACTCTGATGAGTTTTATGGCCGAGCTTCTCTCCCAATTCGAGGTGTGCTCCTTTTTGTTTTTCCTACTAATTGGGTGGATCTACAGTTTTATGCCGGCTCCGAACGGCGAATGCATTTTTTGTGAGAAGCTTTTTCATGGCAGAAATACTCTCGGAGGGTATGCCGCCCACTGCCGAGAGGTGACCGCTGCTCTTAAAAAACCCAATAATTGGATTTTTACTAATTAGAAAAATTTGTTTGGCTCGGACCGTGGTTTGAACCCGAGACCTCTGGCATAGCAGGCGAGCACTCTACCCACTGCACCACAGTAGTGATGAGCGATATATCGCAAACGGTGATTTTTCACTGTGAATAAAAAATCACAAATCGCAATTGCGATCACTTTTTCAAAATAGCAGTTCACTACTTATTGGCAACTGCTATCGATGTAGCAAGTAAGCAGTTCACCTATGTGAATCGCAATCGCAAAAGCATTATAAATTTCTTTTTGTTTACACTTTTGAGCAGACCACATACGTACATATATAGAAATATAAGAAAAAAAAATTATTGAATTTACAATTTGTCTTTGAAAAATATTTACAAACAGCGATATTACTGCGGAATACGTTGTTATTGCTATCATTTTGTTAACATAAAATAACGACAGGTCGCTCAGAAAACGCAAAATTAATCTCTACCGGTAACTGATGATTTTATACCAGTCCATGCAATCGCAATAGCAGTTTAAAATCACAGTGATTTAAAAATAGCAATCACCGAAATCACAGATATCGAAAAATCGCAGTTTCGCTCATCTCTACACCACAGCGGCCACTAAAGTTCCGATATTTCCCATAGTGATGGGCGATTCCGAGATGTTTAGACAATCGAGAGAATCGCCATCGTTGCAAAATCACAATCGAGTCAAAAGTTGACTCGCTCCTCGACTACACAATCGAGATGTTTTTGCGATTGTTCCGAGTCAGCGAGTCGGCAGTTGTTTCGATGACATCTCGACTACACAACCGAGATGTTTTTGCGATTGTTCCGAGTCGGCGAGTCGGAGGTTGTTTCGATGACATCTCGACTACACAAGCGAGATGTTTTTGCGACGGTTCCGAGTCGGCGGGCCGGCTGTTGTTTTGATGATTTGTTTTAGTTGATAAAATAAACTGAATGAGTGTTGTTGATGAAGAAAGTAGGATTGTTAATGGAAGTGAGGCAAATACATATGTAAATAAATGAACCAAATTGAAAAATATGCTATATATAGACGCTGCATTTTTGCAATCACAAATAAAGAGTGTCGTGCTTAATAAATACAATTAATTATTTAAACAATAATACATTAATAAATTTTCTGAAGTGAGACGCTTACGAAACAAATTAATTTTACGAGCAGTAACAACGGCAGTAGATTTGTACCACTGTATACTTTTTTAAGCAATTTTGATATTCAAGCGGCAACAACAAATGTTATGTATTTTTTGCAGCGAGTCCGAAATGTAGGGTTGCTTTGAAAACGAGAGGAATCATTGGCGAGTCCGAGATGTTTTAGCGATTGTTTCGACTGACGGCCATTTACGACTTGACTCGAATACGAATGAAAACCATCGAGAGCATTCGAGATGTTTCAACAATCGAGAGAATCGAATAAAACATCTCGGACTCGCCCATCACTAATTTCCCATATAAATTTCACCGAACACTCGCCAGGGTTGCCGTTGGGTCTTGCCGTTTTGGGGAAAAATGGTGTAACACCAAATTTAAATAAAAATTATCAAAAACTTTTCTGCGTTGGCGGCCTTCGGCCGCGCTTATTTAAAATAACCCTGGGCTACGCCACCAAAGTCCGGATATACAACCTAACCGTGGCTGCCGCCACGGTGATGTCCTTCTGCGTAGTACTCCGCGCGATTTGTTATTAAAAATTCTCATATTTAGGTGCCTTTTTCTTACTTACCCCCTTATTATGGATTGTCATACGATAGCTGTCGGCCGCTTGCAAGCGTATCGTATAAAATGAGTTTCCATATTATGAATTCCACACGCCCGCTAGGTGCACTATCGTGAATGACATTTGTTTAGGGTTCAATTAATTATGCGTTAACTTTATTTCCATTACAGTCTATCGGGTTTCACACGATAGAAATTATTTCGTAATACGAAATACCCGACTGCAAGCGTTTAGCGTGTATCGTATTAATTCGTAATAGGCCCCTTACTTACCTCGATATGGCAACACAAAAAGTACTGTATAATACAACCCTACATGTAGTCAGAAACACAGAAGCACACATAACTCGTCGCGGTTAGTGAAAAAATGTAAACAAATTAATAAAAGCGAGTTTTTTATAATAAAAACGTAAAATTCTCCCGAAAATATAAACAAAATCAATGTTTAAATGTAATTAAAAGTTATAAAAGTGAAAACTTGTATAAAAAGTATCGTTCCAAAGGCAGTTGAATCATTTTTCCAACATGAAATTTTGCTTTTGGGAAGGGTGAATTTAACAATAAATTACATGAATTGTGTAATTAAAAAATCTGTGAAAACGATTTATTTAGTTAAATTAAAGCTAGGACTTGCATTTTAGTCACATTGTAACTGATTTTCGTGGTGAAATTGCCATTATTTCGCATTTTCAAAAAGTGGATATCGACGTCGAAACTCTAGCCCAACGGCGCCAATATCTTGAAAAGAAAAATGGACGAAGCAAAACTACAGCTCGGGCAGTTTACATGATTTGATAACCTGACTGTTGTAAAGTAATAGGGGTATTCGCTATCCCTAGCAAGATAGCACGGATTGCAAATATCCTAGACCAAAATATGCTACACATCGAGAGCACCCCATTGCACAGTCGAAGGAAATTTAAGAAGCAGCTTTTCTTTTTAGCCAAAAGGACGCGTTTATCACTCACTTTTTAATAAATAAATCATTTGATTTTAGTAAATTTAATAAATACACATAAAAAATAACCAGGGTTTGAAATTGCTTAGCTACTTTTGCTGCATTTGCTTTTGCTTTGCTTTTGCTAACGAAAAGTAAATTAGCAAACTCGGCCAGCCGAGTAAAAAACGAGAACACGATTCGCTTCAGTCACTGTAGAACTGTAGGCAAGCTTTGAGATGGGATTTTGGGAAATTCACCAAAATTGGTTCCATTGACAGAAAAGGGTTGCCGGCGCAGCGAAAATATGTGAAAAAAATTATTTTAAGATCGTGGTAGAGTTGTATAATAAATAATTATATCAAAGTGCACTCTTTAAAACAGATTTGGAAAGTGTTTTTAAGTAATCAACGAAGGATAACTGAAGTTAAAAGTTAGTTTTGTGTTGTTTCCAAGCTCTAAAGTTTTTTAGAGCAATTCAAATGCAACTCTGTGCTGCTACTGTCCGCTATATTCACCTAACCTTGCCTACAGGTCTACAGTGCTTCAGTTTTCAGCTGAGCCGTGTTTGCTTGTATAGTTAAGCAAAGCAACGCGATTTGGGGGATTTCATTTTACTTCCAGCAATTAGTTGTGTCTTTGCATTTTTTGCTGAAACGATTTGGTTACGCATATTTCGATTTTTTATACATATTTACTTATGTATGTATGTACGTACACATAATATGTATGTATGTCCATTTGTAAACATCTTTTCATGTTGAATTCTGCTTAAAAACTAGTTTCAGCAAAATAAGCAACTGTAAGGAAAAATTTACCACTCAACTAATTGCTGGGAGTAGGGTTGGGCGATATATATCGATATATCAATATATCGATATTTTTAAAATAGTACAGCCGATAATATCGACGATATTTTGAACTACCCGCATCGATAATCGATAATTTTTTGCCATTTCGAGCCAAATTCGATATTTTTCATACATTTCTGATTCGCTTCGAATTTAACAGCAGAATATTTTTTAAGAAGTGGTATAACCATAATGTCCGGGTGCTTGAATTTACATTACTTTCTTCTTCAAGCAATTCTTAATGATTTTTATGTTTATACTTCAGGATTCGTAGAATATCTGTAGATCCATCCAACTTTAACAACAAATATCTAGTAAACTATAAGTCTGCGGCAAGTTTGGATTCCAGTTTTGAGATCTGTGAGAGCACCTCTAGCCCCGTGAAGAAGTGGTTTTTCGCGGGACGTGGTTGCTTAATGTGAAGCCAGCCCTTTCGATATATTGATATATCGATGTTTTTACACGGCATAAATCGATGTTTTTTTAATATCGATACAATATATATCGATATATTTTTCCAATTTGCCCATCCCTAGCTGGGAGTAAAAGCAACCCTCTCAAATTGAGTTGCTTGGCTTAACTATCAGTGTTGCCAGAATATTTTGGAGCTTATAGCTAGATTAAAAGAAAAAAATAGCTAAAAATAGCTAAACAATTTTTTTCCAAGCTAAAATTAATAGCCAAAAATATTTTTCTTCAAAAATAGCTAAATAATTATTTACATACTTAAAACGATACTAATTTTCTAGCTCCAATAAATTTTGGATGAGTGGATCTTTTAAAAATTCCACTCCATTAATTCACATAGTGATATTCGAAATTTTTTCCACTAAATAAAAATATCAGAATTGCCATACAAGTAAAATAGGCACTCTACCAGAGCGGATCATAAGCTCTGTTCAATAACGAAAAATTGTTACGAATTTTTCATAAAATGTGTCATTTCTGTATGGAGAACTGTCATTTTTTATGAAAAGTTCGTAACAATTTTTCGTTATTGAACAGAGCTAATCATACATAAACATATACTTACATTCTACTAGCATGAATAACGTGAAAGTTTTATTACAAGTTTAAAAAAAATTTGATCTAGTGTAGTAATTTTTTTCGTAAACTTACTTTCCACTACCACTAAATTCTATTTATAAAAAAATATTTAAAACCACTTATTTTATTGTTGGTAGTGCAAATGCTTTTTAATGATTTTGTGGATAAAATTTTTACTACCAGTCTTTTCGATTTACGGCCTTATTCCGGTGTGGTAACATAATTTACTTTACTGGTGAAATAAAGAATCTGGTACTTTAAACACTCTTTTCGTATTCTGGCAGCAGAAAATTAAGTTACCACCTCAATACGTGGTAACATTTTGTTACCATTTTCAGCCCGATTCCATTCCGTTCGTATGGAAATGCTTTGACAGCGTTACCATTTGTGCCAGAATACCAATTGAATAGATGGTAACAATTTTCAGCAACATAAATTACCAGTAAAGTAATTTTCCGGTAACGCGCGGAATAGCAGTGTTAGTGAAGAAAAATATGGTCAATCAATTTGCTTAAATATTCTAGTTAACTGCCATCTGGTTTTTGACTGCAGGGTATGTACCAATAAGCGTTAAAATAAATACATAAATAGGCCTGCCGGACTACAAGTTTTTGTTTGGTAATCTTAATCCGATCAGATAACACATGGCTTCATTATAGCAAAAGGGTATATTGCACGGCAATAAGATTCCATTTCGGCTGTTTGACGGCTATTTTGCATTATATTGTGGCATCGCATAAATCCAACAATTTTTTTAATGAATCAATAGGGCACATCGTGTGAAATTTTTAAAATGAAATTGACACATATTGCAATGCCCGGTATAGAAATATTGCCTTGTAAATTGACTCTATATTGCTTTGAAAATTGATTCTCATCTTTCCCGTATATACTTCGAGTAATACTGATTTCAGACAGAAAATTAATGTAGTACATTACATTTATAATTTAACAATAAATTTTTGTGTTTCACACACACTCAATTAACAAGGAGATGTCAATTTTCATAAAATAATTTGTTGTTATTGACAAAAATTTTTGAATAAATAATCCCAGTAAACATTCGGGTCATAAAAATTCTTTTGTTTTTGCATGTTCCTTCCCCTGACCCAATTCTCTTCATCCTATCTTTCCCTTCATCCCAGATTATTCTCCTCTTCTCTCATTGGTTGCGTTCAGAAGTCGCAACTGTTGAGCAAAACACCGAGCGGAAAGTGATATAATTTGCGCCTTCTGAACGAGCTGATACAGACAAAAAACAAATTATTATTATAAATACCTATCCCCAATAATCGGCAATAGCTTCGCTGCTTTGAAACATTTTTATTACATTCAAAAATTCGTAAATATATGTATGTAGGTATTTATATTTTTGTATATATGTATGTCAAAATCGTAAGCACAATATGTTGTCCGAAGTGAGCATACAAAATTTATGATGGAAAAAAGTGTCCAAAGTGTCATGTGTTGATAAGAAATACTCAACTACTCAACTTTGCGTTCAGAAGATAAAAACACAACTGTTGCGCAACCGTTGGGATTCTGAACGCAACCATTGTGGAACCTTCATTGCTTGCTTTAAGTGTTGTCTATTGGTATTTTCCTCCGAATTCGAACCTGAAATTCAATACAACGCCATAATATAGTGGAACATTCAACATCATATTGAACTTTAGTGATACCTTTATACCTACTTCCCATTTTTCGAATTACAATTATCATTTAAAAAAACAAGAAAAAAAAATTATAAAAATTTTTCCTTATAGCTTAAACAGACTCAGCGTCGGACGAATTTTCTTCGGCTGCGGCGTTCTGTCAAACGATTAAAATACACGGCAGTATATGAGAATGAACAGAACGAAAACGCTGGCGAAAATTCGTCAGAATAGACTTATTTCTAATTTTGACGTAATCGCCTGTCAAATAAATTATTTGGAACTTGATAAAAAAAATGTAATAAAACAAAAGTATATGTTTTTTGATGTGGAAAAAATTTAAAATGTGTACAGAAGAGAAGAGTCAATTGAAGAAGTAAGGACACATCGTAATTTATATGCATATGGCAATTTCGCATTGATTCTGTTTTACTGGGCGATATTCGTAAACAAATGTCATCGCCGCACCACGCGAAAACACGTTTAAAGCTTAATCTCACACATATTTCACACATGTTTGTGATTCATATCCGACTACAAATTATGGGTGCTCTGAGAATGTTTGCTGGGATAATAAATTCATGCCAAAACTAATTGACGGTTGACACTGAAAATTTCAAAATTAAAAAAACGAACTTACCTCCCAGAGTTGTATTGGATTTCTATTCGATTAAAAATTCAATTAATTAGTAATGGATCCATTAAGAATTGAACTTCTGTATGGAAAATCGAGCTTCATTATTGACTTAATGAAGAAAATGTGTATAATTACTCCATTAACCGCCTGTGTGAAATCAGTATAAGGAACAGTACATTCTATAAAGTCTTGATAAACAAAAAATCATAATATTTTGTGCAAAAGTGAGGAAATTACAAAAAAATATTATAGCTAAAATAGCTAAACTGACTAAAAAATAAGCTAAAGAAAATAGCTAATAGCTAAACGCAAATTTCTATAGCTAAACGTCGAAAGTAATAGCTAAATCTAGCTACAAAATAGCTAAAGTGGCAACACTGTTAACTATACAAGCAAACACGGCTCAGCTGAAAACTGAAGCGAATGATTCGTGTTTTCGTTTTTGGCTCGGCTGAATTCAGCAATAAGCAAAAAACATTGGCTATTGCTGTTTTGCAGCAAGCAAATTCAAACCCTGAAAATAACATTTTAATCAAAATTCGAATCAACTTTGCAATCCGTGCTACGTGCTAGGGTTATGCTATGGATAGCGAATACCCCTAATGTTTTCCGGAATCGAATTGCCTATTCCTGAAATCCAATTAACATTTCGTTACATTTTTATTTCACAAAATCAGTACAATATAAGATCAATGCTCTCAAATCCAAATGACAAGTTCTGAAATTCAATTACCTATTCTGAAATTCAATTGGAGTTTTCTGGATTCAATATGGAAAAGGGTTTAGTAGTCATGAAAAGTCACGTTCCAAAATTGAGATATTTTGATGAAATTTGGAATACAAGTTCCTATCCAAACTGGGACGGTTGGTATTGAAATGAGTGGAGTGGTACTGTCCCAGGACATCGCAATGTAAAATGGACCAATTTTGTTATATGAAATATGGCAGCTTTGAGACTACTTTATTGCCACAAGCGACTGGTTTATAGATGCGTGTATGGATTAGTTTCGTTTTCTGCAGGGTTGCCAAACTTAACGCATACATAAATATACTAGTATTACGTATACGCACTGTCAACTTTTATTAAGATTATGCTAACGTGAATTTTATTTTGTACTATGTACATATGTATGTATACATTGTAAGCTTTTGAAATACGATCTGCTTTTGTTTCGTTTCCTTTGTCTGTTGCATGAAATTTGATGTCAGGCAATGCTTGCACGTAATTACATACAAGTTTATGTACATGTATTAGAGTGGGCCAAAATTGTATGAAGAAAATAAAGTTCTCCCGAAATCCGCGGAACAAGATGCATTTCATGCGATATACCATGCGAATTTTGACTTAATATATTAAAGTTTAGAGGTCGCGCAAATTCCTCCAAATTTCAAGCTGCTTTTACATCAGTGATGATACATAATTTTTTGTTAAGTCCTTAATGCACAAGAAATATGTTTTTTTTTATCCTTAAAAAAGCGAGTATTAGCATTAAAATAGACTTGTTCCGCAATGTTTTGTTGGGTTTTAATTTTTTTGGACCACCTTATTGTACATTAGATAGGGTCAAAAAAAAAGTTGTAAAAGTCCGCCCCTAAATTTGAAGCTTATATTGAGAGGGTTAATGTTATGTTCAGACACAACCTTTTTTATTTATTTATTTGAAGTCAATTCAATTTAATTGAACATTAAGAGCCTTCATTCAATTTTCAAGCCTAATGATTCTCAATTTACCATACAAAAATTGACTAAGTTAATGCTTCATTAGAAATTAATGAGTTCTTAATGAAGAACAATTCTGCATGCAACCCTGTTAAAAAGCTTATTTCATAAGCAAAATGAAATGTCATGATCAGAGAAATGTCATTAGCGTCAGAGTTCGTCAGATCAGCTGAATTCTTGTTCTTCTTCATCACCTATAAAAATTGTTTTTATTTCTGCTTATTCTATACATGCATTCGTGTTTACGATTGGTAAAAGTTGTGAGCTGAATGTCAAATTATTTCGTCCTCCTTGCAGTTTTGACATATAGGTCACGAGAGTTTGATATTCAGTTCACGGCGTGTATGTGTGTATGTATCTTGAGCCGACCTGTTAAATGGGCCAAGTAAATTAAATATGTCTGAATACCAAATCTAGAGATGTTCAATAAAGCCCAATTGACTTACATAATTAATTTTTATGTCTGAACATGATATAAGGGACACAAAAAAAATTTTTTTTTGATCCCGCGAAATACCGCCGAAATTGTTTTTTTCTTGTAACTTTGTTATTTGACTTCAGAGTTCAAAAGGACATTAGAAGAAAATAATGACGTATCAATTTTAAAAATCGGATGATAAATAACAAAGTTATTTCAAATTTAGGGGCGGACTTTTACAACTTTTTTATTTCGTATGGGGAACAACCCAGTCTAATGTACTTACAGCGGGTTGAGTTTGCTTTCTGTAGGTTGATGACTTTTCTAACTGACTGACTCATTTGCATGGAAAGTAGAAAATAATTAGGGGCGCAACTCCTCTCACCTAACTACGAAATTAGGAAAAAGTAAAGAAACAACAATTTAGTTTTATTTTGTGTGTATGGTTTGTTTGTTTGCTCTAAACATAATCAGTTTTATTATAACAAAAACTATTTTACACCAATAAAAATAAAAATGTACTAAAATAGTCCTAAGTTCAATACAATACAGTACATAAATTCAATATTTTTTTTTTTTTTTTTTTAATAGTATACTACTTTCCAGCATACATACATATATTTTATGTTTATGTTTTTGTTTTGTTTTTTTTTCTGTTTTTTATTACATTATATATACTTCTCTTAATATTCTACAAGTATATATGCATGTATGTATGTATGTAAGTATATTTAATTTTTCCTTTGTTGTATTTGCATTTAGTTTTTTTACTTAGTATGTATTTTCTATTTTTTAGCATATATATATTTTTTTTTTATATATATTTGGTTATGAATAGGATAAATAACGTCAAAATGAAATATGTAAGAGTGATTTGCTTTAATACGCAGCAGTGTTGCCCATTTATACATAAAGAAATACATACATACATTACTTAGTTTCTTATTTAGTTCTAGTTGAATATGATGTATGTTAGTATATTTTTATGTATGTACTTAAATCGTTCTATGCGTTGTTGTTGCTTTTGTTGTTCTTGTTGTTGTTTTGCTGTTGAACGTCTTGTTATAGATATTAATCATCTTTTTTACGGGGGCACTGAATATGGGATTAAAATAACTGCTTTTGCTGTTGTTGCGAACGTCTTCTACATACATTCATATTTTTCTTTTATATAGTACATATCTATTATTAAGTTCTGGCGCTGGGTTTAATTTTGTGTAATTAATTATTTAGATATCACGAGCTATTATCCTGCGAGAATTGGGTCTCTAGGGTGGGTCTTCGGTTCGGTTGATTTTTGGCTTGATTACGTATTGGCGGTGGTCCGGGACTGCCACCATAGCCCGCTGTGTACAATTGTGGGCATGAGTCTTTTATCAGTTCTTGTGTTTCGCGCAGCTGTCGCTGAACTTGGGGGGCGAGGCGTTGAACGCTTATGGCCGGCGGGAATTTGTATTCCGTAGGTGGCTGAAAGAAATAGATAATAAAAAATAAATAATTAAATAATATAAGGTTGGAGATAAAAATTAACCGTAATTTTGGCATTAAAAAGCTCAAAAAATTTCATAACTTATAGACCAGTTAGAACAACGTTTTTGCTAAAATGAAACGGAACAGGGTAACCCATATAAAATAATAAGAATCGCTCTGTAATTTTAAGAAATTTCGAGTGTTTTAAAAGTTCACCCTGTGTCAACTACAAGTACTACTCATGTACTACTCAAAAAAGTAAGCGTATCTACATATGTATGTACATACATATCTCTTCGCTATTTTCATTTTTGCAAATTTTATTTTAATCCTATATTTAAAATATGGAGCAGCTAAAAGTGAATTAAACTTTGAGATAAAAATTTATTGTGGAAGATAAAACTACTGGAGATAAAACTACACACTTCATATATGTATGTAAATCAAAATAAGCTTGTGATTTTAGGGAAGAAAACGAGCTCCTGAATCAAAGTGGATCGCGGGAGAAAAAGCTTGTCTGCGGGAAAGCATGGAGTGCCACCCGATGAGCATTTCGCTCTAAAAATCGTAATATAGTCAGAACTTGCAATCCGGGTGAAAGTCCCCTATTACTGACAGGCTCTAAAATATCTATATGATATTCCACTGTGGCCTTATCAAAGCAATATCTCGAATAACATTCCTCTTCCTCCATTTGCAACGGATCACATCGGTTTCTATATACATACCTTTGTTCTCCGTTCCGGCATAGCATAGTCAATAATGGCAAAATCTTGAAAAATTCTGCCATTTCCAAACATATTTATTAAAATGTCTTCTTTATATGTTTTATTTATTTTTTTTTTATTGAATTCACGTACTTTCTTTCTATTTTCATAGTTTTCATGACGAATTCCCAGCTTAGAACAATATTTTAAGTTTTTAAAATGACATTCACCTCATTTTAAAGTTAGAACGCTTTTTTAGTGATAAAACTGATTTTAAGTCGACTATGACAGAGATAAAATGACGTTTATGCTAGCATCATTCTAAGTGTGGTAAAACACTGTTTTAAATCGACTATGAATCGTATTTTAATATTATCATATAATAAAGTTTACATAGGCGTCACTGCTTAGCTGTTAAAAGCAGAAAACGCGCGTCGAAAACATGACTGGCGTTTTTTTCGCGTAAAACTCGCGCTTGTTCACTTCAGTGCTTTAATATTGTTTAAAATCATCAAAAATCACTCGGTTTGTAGTAAAATTTTTATTATTTAATTTTATATACATAATTTGCTTTTGTTTTTATTTTAATTTTTTTTATTGTGTTGTATTTCAGTTTATTTTTTTTTGCACATATTTTATTTTATTTATATTTAATTTCATTTTTATTTAATTTAATTTTATTTTATTTTAATTTTATTTTATTTTAATTCTATTTAATTTATGTATTTTAGTTATATTTATTTTATTTAAATTTAATCTTAATTTTATTTTGTTTTAATTTTACTTTATTTCATTTCATTTTATATTATTTTATTTTATTTTACTTTATTTAATTTTATTTTATTTCATTTTATGTATTTTATTTTATTTTTTTATTTTATTTCATTTCATTTCTCTTTATTTTGTTTTATTTTATTTTATCATATTATTTTAAATTTATTTTATTTTAGTATTTTATTTTATTTTATTTCATTTTGTTTTATTTTTTATTTTATTTCATTGCATTTTATTTTATTTAATTTTATTTTAGTATTTTATATTATTTTATTTTTTAATTTATTTTATTTCATTTCTTCTTATTTTATTTCATTTTGTTTTATTTTATGTTATTTTATTTTGTTTTATTTTATATTATTATATTTTATTTTACTTTATTTAATTTTCTTTTATTTAATTTAATTTTATTTTATTTTGTTTTATTTTTTTTATTTTATTTCATATAATTTTTGTGTTATATTTTATTTTATTTCATTTTATTTTATTTATTATATTTTTTTATTTTATTTTATTTTTTATCTTATTTCATTTCATTTTATTTTGTGTTTTTTTTTTACTTTTATTTTATTTTGTTTTATTTTATTTTATTTTATTTTATTTTATTTTATTTTATTTTGTTTTATCTTATTTTATTTAATTTAATTTATAGTATTTTGTTTTATTTTATTTTATTTCCTTTTAATTCCTTTATTTTTCATACGTCAAAGCGTTAACCAAACAAATTCCAACGGAAAACGCGTGTACATGTATGGCTCACCATTGGAATCCATTGACAATTAAAAACGCAGAAATGCGCGTTTTCAAAGAGATAGGGCATTTATTTTGCAGAAACGCTCGATCAGAAAAAAAACGCGCGTCTCCATGTGTACACATTGCACAAAAGGAAATCGAGGGTGCTAGCCTTAGACGACTTACCTGTATTGTGTGCATTTGGATTTGGTCACCGTAATATGGTTGACTTTGGCCTTGTGGAGTTTTTTGGTCATTTTGCGCTGCCGTCATTGTCATCGTCGCCATTACCATCGCAGCAGAGGTCGATTGGTGTTGTTGTTGCTGCTGCTGCTGATACTGTTGTTGTTGCTGATGCTGATACTGCTGTTGAGGGACTTGCTGCGCTGTTGATGGATGCCCATAATATGCCATTTGCATTTGCATTGGAGTTCGGGGCAAACAAGCACTGTTTGTTGTACCACCATTGGCATAAGTACTATTATCACCCCCTCCCCCTATCAAAGCACCACCAACCGCTGATTGTCCACCAGCAGCAGGATTAGCATATGAATTTGAAAGTGGCGGCTGAGTTGGCACGGCATGCATTTGTTGGGCAATCGGACTAGAATTGATGAGCATGCGTGCATCCATTAAACGTTTAGGACTGATATTCGTCTGCATAGTATTGCCCAACGATTGTGGCGAACTGTTGTTGGCGCTCGCGTTGGCCGTTAGCATATGTTGCGCATACGGCGTTGACATTTGATGGCCGCCTTGATTAGTAGAGGGCATCTGCATTAGAGCAAGGGCATTGGACGTATGCGTAGCGGTGGTTGTGGAAGTTTCCGCTGCTATGCTCATCGGCATCGCCATTTGTGGCACAACGGTTAGTTGATGCAACATTTTACTATTCATATGCGATATAACAAGTTGTTGAGATGCCGCTCCTTGATGTTTTAGTGCACCTCCGGCCGTCATTGCTGTCATCGACAGCTGACCAGCACCAGCGGCCGCTGCTGTTGACGTGCCAAGCGAAAGGTAGTCTGTGGGTATCACTTGTTGCTGAAGTGGCATCTGCATTTGCATCGGCATCGCTATCGACATCGGCATTGACATTGGCATCGGTACTGCGACGGCAGTTGTGGGCTGTAGCATTGATCCTCTTGGCGCTCCGATTTGTTTGGTGCTGGGCGTTTGGCGTATTGGTGTCGTTTGCAGGGAGCGACTGGCGGAGGAGCAAATGGATGCAGTTAAACTGGCCGATTCCCAATGCTGCACCAAGGCATTGAGACGTGCCTCCTCGAGTGCGATTTCAGTTTCACTGGAAGAATCATAGTCTGGTCCCTAAATTGAAAAATAATTTGTAAATAAGCATTAAATCGTGTTTGATTAGCGTTGATTTACCTCTTCAATCTTTTTATCGAGCATACGAAAGAAGTTCTGTTGGCTGGTGGAAATTTCCCTGTGATTGAAAAAGAGTCATTTGAAGATAAAGATAAAAGGTTGCATATTAAGTTAATAAACATACTGGCTTTGTAGCAGCGAAAGATTTTTGGCTCGCAATAGTGATACGGAAATATCCTCCTCACCGTCCTGTGCTTCCTTATTGTTTTGCTCCTCATTCTCATCGTTCTTCTCTCGTTCACGACTTTGACTCTTCTCGGCATCTTCGATATTACCCTCCTCCTCGTCGGTTTCCGCATCTGAATCGGCTAAAAGAAAAAATGAGAAGTTCATACTTATTCTTATAGAGTTGAATGTAGTGTAAAAACTAAAAGGAACCAGTAGATCCTATTCACTATGAAGAAAAACGCGACTTGTCCGTGCAGTGTTCTCATTGAAGGGGAAACGTGTTTTTTCTTTGGCTAATGTGATTTATGTATTCAGGAGGAAAGTTCTTCGGAGGATATATCGACCTTTGTGCGTTGGCGAGGGCGAGTATCGACGGAGATTTAACGATGAATAAAGATCCAGCGGCTGCGCTGGGCAGGTCATGTAGTGAGAATGGATGAAGATGCTCCAGCCAAGAAAGTATTTCTATCGAAACTCGCTGATCGCAGAAGAAAAGGGAGACCTCCACTGCGTTGGACAGTGATGCTGACTCCCTAGATATTGCCAAGTGGCGCCATGTTGCATGAAAGAGAAATAGCTGGCGCGCTTTATTAGACTAGGCCAGAATCGCCTAGACGGTTACGTGTCAATTAAGTGACAGGGTTGGGCATGATTCAACTAATTTTGAGTGCACTCAGCCTGCAACTACCACTCAAACCTGAGTGGTAGTTAAATCTTGAAGTTAGTTAAATTCATGATTTAACTCGATTTTCAACTACCACTTAACTTTAGTATTGGTAGCAAAAGTGCACAGAAGTCAGTCAAACCCCAAAAAAGCTTATGGAAAAACTTGCATACATACATATGTATATGTATGCGTATAACTTGCACATATGTATGTACATTAAGTATACCAAATTCAAGGGAAGGACATGTGCATTACAATAGTAGTTGTAGATATTCAAGTTCATCTACTAGTTCGTTCTAGTTAAAGTTCTAGTTCACTTTCTAGTTCACCCCTATTTCAATTTCTAGTTCAAATCTAGTTCACTTATGCCAATTTCAAAACTAACGACTCACATATACTCACATCCATATGTATGTACATTAAGCCGTATCACGTTATATGGACAAAAAAAAAGTTTAGTGTGTGTCAGTTTTATTTGAACACTTATGTCGAAAAAATATTTTTGGTGTAAAAATTTTTTTTTTAGGCCCGCGTTAAAAACAGCTAAATCGCGTTTTTTGTAATAACTTCCTTATTTGATGTCGGATCTCTATCATCTTAATGTCGCTGAAAAGGTCTCGCCGAGCACTATATTTGGCCCATATAAAGTTTCGACCTCAAAGGTTGTTCTGAGTTTTACCTTTAAAAATTTTTGAGTTACTATCCCTAGATTTTTTTATTTTTATCACTAATACAAAGCTCTCAAAAAACCATGAGGACACCGCTAAAAAAGTTGTAGCCTTTATTCACAAACAAAAAAGTTATAACGTTGTAAAATGAAACACTTGTTTTTTTTATAAAAAATTACACTGTAGGGAGGCAAAAATACCACAGAGAAACGGCGAAACACGTCAGCTTAATTTTTGGCTCCAGATTACGATGGCGTTTTTAGAAAATCCGGATTAGCTCCCATTTTCGAGATATTTAAAAACGAATTTTCAGTTTTCACATACAAAGCGATCCGATGGAGGGGGGCGTATGAGTAACTAAAGTAAAGTGTGTTGTTTTCAATTGTTGGCTGCATTTCTAGGGGCAGACGTCGCACCCAGCGCAAGTATTGATAACACATTTAGACTTCCGTTGTCTCTTTATAATTTTACAACAAACTCTGGCAGCTTTTCTAAATAACTTGGATGATTTTACGATACGCACGGATGCTGAAATTGTGAAGCCAGCGCGCTGTGCTTAGAGGACCCACTTGAATACTTGCCAAATCTTCACTACAGCCATTATCATTCAATATAAATAACGTTGATCAGCACGAATAGTCCAATCATCAATAATTTTTTTCATATTATGTGTCCAGTATTGGTAGCTGTTCCATCGCGGTACAGCATACTCAAGTCAAGCGAGGACTTAGAATACTTTTTAATCAAAAACTCATATTGTATGGCGTTACTGCCTCATATAAATAAGAACTTGGGATAATTTTTCAAAAAACACAGGTTCCCTTATTTTAAAACGGTATAACTTTTTTGTTTGTGAATAAGGGCTACAACTTTTTTAGCGGTGTCCTCATGGTTTTTTGAGAGCTTTGTATTAGTGATAAAAATAAAAAAATCTAGGGATAGTAACTTCAAAATTTTTAAAGGTAAAACTCAGAACAACCTTTGAGGTCGAAACTTTATATGGGCCAAATATAGTGCTCGGCGAGACCTTTTCAGCGACATTAAGATGATAGAGATCCGACATCAAATAAGGAAGTTATTACAAAAAATGCGATTTAGCTGTTTTTAACGCGGGCCTAAAAAAAAAATTTTTACACCAAAAATATTTTTTCGACATAAGTGTTCAAATAAAACTGACACGCAAAACTTTTTTTCGTGATACGGCTTAATGTACATACATTTCACCACAAGCTGATGTGTTGATTAACTTCTCAATGATTCCACTGCCTAAATAGGTTTCGAGCACCAAATTTAATATAATTGTTTTTGTTTGATTTCTCATTGAGTGGTAGTTAAAATCAGGATTTAATTACCACTCAATTTGAGTGGTAGTTGAAAATGAGTGGTAGTTGAAAAATGCCCATCCTTGTTAAGTGAGTATGTAATGTGATTTATATGTAAATTCAGAACGAACTTCCCTTTTCAAGTTTATTGTGAAGGAACATGTTTAGCTCTCTTCACAAGTTGCAACCACAGATATCCAATAAATCTAGTGCAGAGTTAAAGTTATTAAAATAAATATTTCTGTAGTATTTATTTCAGGCTAATGGTAGAGTGAAGTAAATTAAATGAATGAGCTGAAATCGAACTTATGCCTTTTTCTTTTCTCGAAAAAATGTTGCCCTGTTTGATTTTCTTAGCCATTTTGTAAGCTTGTGTGGTGATTTCAACGGATGTTGTCCTCTGACTAAGTAAGAGGGCACCATTAACTACAAATTCAGCCATTTTATAGAAAGTCATGTTACGTAATTCGATAATTGAGATATTAAAGGGCGGAAAAGAAAACGCCATAAGTTTTCCATTCTTTCTCGTTTTCAAATTGTTAACAAATCCTAACGTTTATTAGGATGGGTCAAAATGAATATCGAGTTTCCTCGCAATCATGTGTCTGTTAGGAGGTACATACATATGTATTAGAATTTTTCTGAAATACTTACCGTGCCCACCTTTCTTTCCATTCACTTTACTTTTTGATTTCCTGGGATACAAATGGATTTTACTTTGTCCACAGCCCATAATCCGTCTCGCAGCGTTGCTTTTAATGCAGGCGTTGCTACTGATACGTCTTTAAAGTCTAATCTGAAAATAGTAGTATGTGAATGAGTAAAAGCCAAATACTAGTATACATTATGTTGTACATATACTTATGTATAAATGTCTAGGCCTGTCACAGATGGTAATACAGTAGAATCGCACAAAAGTTAACCAAATGGTCCCAAGGGCATTTAACTTTTCCGAAATATTAACTTTTCCAGGTGATTTTTAAATCTGATAGAATACGGTAATAAACATAATTTTTGGGATATAACATATCAAATTTATTTGAATATCTCAGTTTTAATTATTACAAAGCAGAAACTTAGATTTAATTTACGTACATAAAATTTGCTAGCCATCCATCACTTGCATAAAAATTTTTTCCAGGGTACATTTTGGCAAATTCAAGCTTAGCTCTTGTTTTTAAAATTGGACCACTAATTGCACAATTGCGTTGCCTTTGGTTCAAAGTTTTCTTGTGCAAAGTTTTCTTGGTTGCCAATTCCTGTGTGCGTGCCAATGACTTCAAAATTTCATATCGTTTTTTCTTTATTTTTGAGATGGCCACTTTAGATACACTATAATCTAATGCCAAGCGGTTTCCGTTAATACCTTAATCAAGTTTTCTTAAAATATCAGCTTTTTGATGAAAATTCAATCTAATTTGCGATGATTTGTTCCGCTTTGTTGCCATTTTTAACGCACAAACTATGTTTACACCACTCAATAGTTCAAACGACTAACTACATTTGTACCTCGAGACACCGACAATAATTTTTTACACAGAAATTCGGGGAATGTACGCAAATTCCGGGAATACATAGAAACAAGGGGAATGAGCTTGTTTTTGCTGAGAAATAAACGGTTGGATTGGAAAAAAATTCGATAAGCTCAGTAAAGTTAACCAAGAGTTAACTTTTTAGAGTCGTACGTGGACGCTCAAATTTGGTTAACTTACCCGAAGGTTTAACTTTCTCGCGAGTTAACTTTTGTGCGATTCTACTGTAATAAAATAACTTAATACTCGTAATGCGCTATGGTAGTAAATTAATTCCTCTGTTGATTAATTACATGTTTAGTATACATAAATTCTATATGTATGTATATACATAGTTATATGAAAGGCTGGCATTAAAAAATGTACTTTTTTTGGGGTTAGTAAATGGGAGAAATTTTACAAGATAGATTGAATAGAAATTTTATTTATGCATATTAATCTGTGGCCGCTGTTGTGTAGTGGGTAGAGTGCTCGCCTACTATACCAGAGGTCTCGGGTTCAAACCCCAGTCCGGACAAACACCAAAAAAATTTTTTTCTAATTAATTAAATAGAAAATATAGAAATAGCGGTCACCTCTCGGCAGTGGGCGGCATACCCTTCGAGTGTATTTCTGCCATGAAAAAGCTTCTCACAAAAAATACATTCGCCTTTTGGAGCCGGCATAAAACTCTAGGTCCACCCAATTTGTAGGAAAAATGTTAAGGAGCACGCCTCGAATTGGGAGAGAAGCTCGGCCATAAAATTCGACAGACCCAATTTGCCAAACGACTTCGAATCGAATTCGATTCCGGCTCGGTCTAGTGAAAGATTCGTTCGCCAGCGACTATCGCGTGCGACCTGCCGTCGAAGTCGTAAGTGGATGTAAAGAACAGTTCACTAGCGAGCCACATAAACGAGTCATTGACGACGTGCCAAAACGACTCGTAGACGACGTACAATAACGACTAGATAGCGACGTTCAAAAACGACTCGTTGACGACGTACAATACGACTTGATAAAGCTTCATAACGAATGCTTGGAGTATTGGAACGTCGGGGAGTCGCTAATGCAGTGAGCATAGAAAACACTTCTTCAACACAAGAAATTTAGTTAAAAAGAACATGGTACTCTTACGACAATAGTTTTATTGGACGAAAGCAGGTTTATTTTAAAGCCATAAATACAATTCACCATCTTCTTTTGAGTTTCTTGAATGGTTTCCAGTTTTTCCAAAACAACATCTAGCGTTTGATCTGCACTTCTTTCTGTAAAGAATAATATATTATTTCTATAGAAAGCAGGAGACAGACGTAATTAAAGCCAGGATACTTGAATTATGTTTACTTACTGACTGATGAAGCACATACATCGCCTGAATCGCAAAAATCGCTGCTCACAATGCGTAATCTTTTCATAATATTTTTTTTATTATTTGTAAACAAATGAAATATTTTTGTTCAATATATTTTCTAAGTCAAATGTTGCTTAGATTTCTTTGCCGTGTACATGAACGTTACTTTTTTTTGCAAGTGTTTGAAATGAATATGTAACTATACATATACATATGTATACAAATTAAATCATGTAGGCCTTTGTAACGCTGCGCCTCACAGTGGGTTACACTCTGTTTCCACTTCGGACGACAGTTCTTCAAGTTCATCGTGCAGTTAGTAGCCTAAATTGTGACTAAGAGGTGCGGGGTATAAAATAAGTTGAGATGTACATATGTATGAATTCATTCCCGCTTTGTTAGAAAATACACGCCACGAATTCGACAAACCGACATCGTGGCGAAATTGATCCGATGTTATAAATCGAAGTCGGAACGACTTCGATTCGAGTTTACCCCGGCGAGTTCTCCAAAACGACGTCGAATCGACCTCGATTCGAACTCGACTTCACTCGGTGGCAAATTGGGGAGTTATAAAAGTGGCAGTGTATTAATATTATTATTATTAATCTGCATAAAATCTTAATAAGTACCCGGACCAAGCAGGTAATACCAGAGTAACATTAGCTCTAGTAGCAACGTAAAATAAAGTTTTTTGTCAAATACTTTAGTGAAGTTTTTTATTTAACCTTTTTTTGGCAAAATTATCAACCTGATGGATGAGGATAAGCATTACAAAAAATAATAAGTATCTATTCCCTTTCGTCGTAATATTCCATACACTAAGGAATTATTGTTGGATGCTATACATATGTATTTATTTATTGGTGAGAATAAAATATTAAAATGTGTGTATGCATGAATATTTATACAGATATACAGATGTACATATCGAGCCCTAACCGCCATAAAAATGTATGCAACAAAAAGTAATTTTAAAGGAAGCTTTCTTCTAATTTTCTTTGCATATATGTAGTTTGTATGCAGCCTTGAAACTTTATTAGTCTCTAACTTCAAAATAGCACATTTCACAGCTATGAAATTTTGGGAGTTGATGTGTGTTGTAATAAGTTATTGATTTCTATTAAAAAGTTAAAATCGATAATTTTGTTGGATACACTTTTATTGCGGTTAGGGCTCGATGTATACATATATAGGTACTAAGTATGTGTTTACAAAAAAAATATATTTTCGGCTGCATTTCAATAAAACACGCTAGACATCTGAAGAAAAGATGGGTTGGGATAAGAGGCGGATAAAGCACGCACTCCCATAAGCTTTTAGCACGCACATTAGACGGGCATGTATACATACATAGATACGTATCAGAGTTGTAACGAATAGTGGTTTGGCTATATACCGGATATTCGATGAGCAAAGACAACCGAATAACCGACTATTCGGCGGATGGACGAAAAGGTACACGCTAATGTTTTTAGGAACAACATATTGTCGTACCATACGAAAACTAGCACTTTCAAAATTTCTAAGCACTTTCGACTTTTGGCTAGGGAAAACAATATCTGTATTAAATATTACACTGTGTGACAGTGAAAAAGTACCTTTGGCGAGACATACCTCAAGTTATAGGCCTGGTCAGGTATATAAAAACTGCATACTTAGAATTTTCAATACACCCTCAAAATCTGGAGATAGGGGGCAAAAACCCCCTTGTCATAGGTTATGCCATATATTGTACTATAACTTTTTCTCTTTTTAACGCATCAGCATGATTTTACTGCCGATGAAAAGATGACATTTCGCCGCTTTTAACAGTATAAAATTAATTAATTTCTACTTTGAAATTTTCCATACTACAATTGTTAAATTTGTACTTACCCGGGTTGAGGTAGGAAACAGATTTAGGAATTTTAGTATGAAAAATTTCAAAGTAGAAATTGATTAAAGTAGAATATCCCAGGAACGCCTGCGCGGATATGAAAAAGTTATATGTAGTTGAAAACAAAATTAATAGGAGATTGTTCTAAAATAGTTTTACATGTACACTAGTTAACAAATTTATCGAGAAATCCGGAATTAAAAATTAAAAAATTGAACAAAAATTGAATTTGTGATATATTTTTTAGAGTTTCTCTGGCATTTATGAAGGTACATTAACAGTTCGTATACTGTTTAAAGCGGCGAAATGTCATCTTTTCAACGACGTTAAAATCATGTTGATGCGATAAACAGAGAAAAAGTGATGATACAATATATCGACGTTCTTGAAGCAAAATCTGAAATACGACGTTATTGAAACAATTTTTCAAATAGGGCGTTTTTGAAACAATTTTTGAAATAGGGCTATCTTATTATCAGCCGTCGATATGACTTAAACCTATGTAAAAAGGGTTTTGGCCCCTAACTCCAGATTTTGGCGGTGTATTGGAAATTCGAAGTATGCAGTCTTCGTATGCTTGGTAAGGCCTATAACATATGTCAACCTCGAAAAAAGTACTTTAAATTTTTTTATCTTGTCACACTGTGTTATTGATACTTTTTGTCAACCAAAAAATTTTAATTTTTTTTTGGGTTATGACGCCCATTATATGGATAAGACATCCATAGTTTATTGATCAGATAGGATATCACTTTGAACTTTAATGGATTTGACATCAATATAGTTTTATCCGTGTACTGTTAACTTTTCGAAAGTTCGTCACAAGTTTTAACTGATATCTAGAGAACTTATTTGGCCGATCGAGTAGCAGATAACACTGCTCTACAGCCAAAAAATACTCTGAACGCGACCATCCTATTTATATGTAAAATCGGTCGCTGATTCCGAAAATCGGGCTCATTTTTAATTCTATGGGAAGGTTTTTGAGATATCGGCAATTTACCGTTATTTGGCCAATGGCTCCACTTAATCCTGTATACCTCTTTAACGCAGTGAGCTATCTTCCTTGGAGTGACACTCAACGAGGAGGATGGCTTCGTGTGTAAAAGTCCACGTAAGTGGGGAAAGCTTCTGACTGCCATCCACCTGGGGGTGGCCAGAGCGATTCTTTTGCATGCGGAGCAAGCAGCTCACGACTTCCGCGCAGTGTCCTCTGGATAGCCACCGAACACCCGTTTGGTGGTGAACTAAAGTGAGAAGGCGACAACTCGACAAGGCCACTCCGACATATTCGGTTTAAGCGCTTGTTGAGGGGAATAACTGCAGCGTCTGTTCACCAGAAGGTGCGGCTGCGAGCGGGCGTCTGTCTTGGAGCAAGCGGCTCGCTATATAAACGTGTAACAATATACAACTCCCGCAGGGCGGGTTGTGCGTCGGGCTTGGGACCCACCACGTAAAAATCCTATCCAATGAAAACAACAACAAAGCCTCGGATGAGACCACCCCTTTCTGATGACAACCACGGCAAACGTTTAAAGGACTATGATTTGAGGGTAAGCACCTGGAACGTCCGGACCCTTAATTGGGAAGGTGCCTCTGCCCAGCTGGTTGATGTCCTCGAAAGAGTGAAAGCTGACATCACCGCCATACAAGAGATGCGGTGGAAGGGGCAAGGCAAGAAGAAATGTGGGCCTTGCGATATATATTACAGTGGCCATGCAGAGGAGCGTATATTTGGTGTTGGTTTTGTGGTGGGAAAGAGACTCAGCCGCCGAGTACTGTCGTTCACGCCAGTGAACGAGCGTCTAGCCACCATCCGCATCAAAGCGAGATTTTTCAACATATCTCTTATCTGCGCCCACGCCCCGACGGAAGAGAAGGACGATGCGATCAAAGACACTTTCTATGAGCAGTTAGAGCATGCCTACGACCGCTGCCCCCGTCACGACATTAAGATTGTGCTTGGCGATTTTAATGCCAGGGTGGGTAAGGAAGGTATCTTTGGCAGCACAGTCGGAAAATTCAGTCTCCACGACGTAACCAGTCCCAATGGGACGAGGCTGATCGACTTCGCCGGGTCACGAAACATGGTCATTAGCAGTACCAGATTCCAGCACAAAAAAATACACCAAGCCACATGGCTGTCTCCTGATCGAAAAACGCAAAATCAAATTGATCACGTCATGATCGACGGCAGACACAGCTCCAGCATCCTAGATGTGCGCACAATCCGTGGTCCCAATGTCGACTCCGACCACTATCTTGTAGCAGCCAAGGTACGCACCCGCCTCTGTGCAGCAAAGAATGTGCCAGCAGGACAGCAAGGAAAGTTTGAAGTCGAAAGGCTGCACATGACGCAGACAGCCAATCAATACACCACTCGGCTCTCACTCCTGCTCTCTGAGAGCAACCCTTCACCAAACGATGTATCTGAGGAATGGGAACACATCGCTCGTTCACTTCGTATCGCCGCTGAGGAATCTATAGGATACAAGCGAGCCCGCAAAAACACCTGGTACGACAAGGAATGTCGCGATGCCTCGGAAAGAAAGAACGCCGCCTACAGGGCTACATTGTGTGCGGGCGCAACGCGAAGCGTATGGGAGCGTTATCGAACGGCGAAGAAGGAAGAGAGGCGCCTTTTTCGAAAGAAGAAAAGGGAGGCTGAAAGGCGCGAGTGTGAAGAGCTTGAGATGCTGGCGGGTAGGAACGATGCTCGAAAATTCTACCAAAAAATCAGGCGGATGACTGAAGGTTTCAAGACCGGGGCAAATTCCTGCCGGAATGATAACGGTGATCTGGTAACTGATGTCCAGAGCATACTTAAGTTGTGGAGGGATCACTTCTCCTCCTTGCTAGATAATGGCAACAGTGACAGCGCGGAAGGAGAAGATGTACGACCCGAATCCCCAATAGCAGATGATGGTAGGCATGTTCCACCACCTGATCATGACGAAGTGCGAATAGCAGTATCTAGGCTTAAGAATAACAAGGCCCCGGGCGCTGACGGCTTGCCAGCCGAGCTATTCAAACATGGTGGCGAAGAGTTGATAAGGAGCATGCATCAACTCCTATGCAGAATATGGTCGGACGAGCGCATGCCCGACGATTGGAACTTAAGTGTGCTCTGCCCAATCCACAAAAAAGGAGACTCCACAGTACGCGCCAATTATCGTGGGATAAGCCTCCTGAATATCGCATATAAGGTCTTAGCAAGTGTATTGTGCGAAAGACTGAAGCCTATCGTCAACAATCTGATTGGACCTTATCAGTGTGGCTTCAGACCTGGTAAATCTACCATCGACCAGATCTTCACAATACGACAAATATTGGAAAAAACCCATGAAAAAGGATCCGACACACACCATCTCTTTGTCGATTTTAAAGCCGCTTTTGATAGCACGAATAGGAATTGCCTGTATGCCGCAATGTCTGAATTTGGTTTCCCTGCTAAACTTATACGGCTATGCCAAATGACATTGACTAACACCACCAGCTCCGTCAGAATTGGGAAGGACCTCTCCGAGCCGTTCGAGACCAAACGAGGTTTCAGACAAGGTGACTCTCTTTCGTGCGACTTCTTCAATTTGATGCTGGAAAAGATAATACGAGCTGCAGAACTTAACCATACAGGAAGCATCTTATATCACAAGAGTGTGCAACTGCTGGCGTACGCCGATGACATCGACATCATTGGCACTAACACGCGCGCCGTATGTTCTGCCTTCTCCAAGCTGGATAAAGAGGCTAAGAAAATGGGTTTGGCGGTCAACGAGGACAAGACGAAGTACCTCCTGTCATCACACAAAGAAACAGCACGCCTTGGCAGCCACGTCAATGTTGATAGCTACAAATTCGAAACTGTTAAGGACTTCGTCTATCTGGGAACCAGCATTAACACCAAGAATGATGTCAGCACGGAGATCCAACGAAGAATCACGCTTGCCAATAAATGCTACTTCGGACTAAGTAGGCAACTGAAAAGTAAAGTCCTCTCTCGACAAACAAAAATCACACTCTACAGGACGCTCATCGTTCCAGTCCTCATGTACGGCGCAGAAGCATGGACAATTTCAAAATCAGATGAGATGGCACTTGGAGTATTCGAGAGAAAAGTTCTTCGTAAGATTTATGGACCTTTGCGCGTTGGCGTGGGCGAGTATCGACGGAGATTTAACGATGAGCTGTACGAGCTTTACACAGACATCGACATTGTTCAGCGAATAAAGATCCAGCGGCTGCGTTGGGCAGGTCATGTCGTGAGAATGGACGAAGGCGCTCCGGCTAAGAAAGCATTTCTATCGAAACCCGCTGAACGCAAAAGAAAAGGGAGACCTCCACTGCGTTGGGAAAATCAGGTGGACAGCGATGCTGCCTCCCTAGGTGTTCCCAAGTGGCGCCATGCTGCACGAAACAGAAGCAATTGGCGCGCTCTGTTGGACTCGGCCAGAATCGTCTAGACGGTTAAGCGCCAATCAAGAAGAAGAAGAGAGACACTCAACGAAAGAAAATTAAATTTCCTTTTCATCCCTGCTACAACATTTTTCTGTAACTCTTATAGTTTCTGAAATATTGACGATTCAATTTGAATTTTTTCGATTTTTTACGATTTTTTGAAGAAAAAATTGACTTTGTCAGGCAATATCTTTTAAACCAATGTCTTCACCTTCGGTTCTACTCCTTTACGTGAAGCTCCATTCTATTGGGAAAAAGATAAGCTATCAACGAAGAAAATCCATGGTAAAATAGAAAAGTTATAGGCGATCAAGTAAATACATCCAAGTCGCGCAATGCCTCTGCACGGGTATATTCTATGCATGTTATACCAATACCTACACATCTGCAGTAGCAGCACATTGGCAGCGCAGTAGATAAAAGCCCATTTACGGGTATAACATGCATAGAATATACCCGTGCAGAGGCATTGCGCGAGTTGGATGTATTTACTTGATCGCCTATAACTTTTCCATTTTACCATGGATTTTCTTCGTTGATAGCTTATATTTTTCCCAATAGAATGGAGCTTCATGTAAAGGAGTAAAACCGAAGGTGAAGACATTGGTTTAAAAGATATTGCCTGACAAATTCAATTTTTTCTTCAAAAAATCGTAAAAAATCGAAAAAATTCAAATTGAATCGTCAATATTTCAGAAACTATAAGAGTTACAGAAAAATGTTATAGCAGCGATGAAAAGGAAATTTAATTTTCTTTCGTTGAGTGTCACTCCAAGGAAGATAGCTCACTGCGTTAAAAAGGTATACAGGATTAAGTGGAGCCAGTGGCCAAATAACGGTAAATTGCCGATATCTCAAAAACCTTCCCATAGAATTAAAAATGAGCCCGATTTTCGGAATCAGCGACCGATTTTACATATAGATAGGATGGTCACGTCCAAAGTACAGACAAAAAATTTCATTTTGTGATCCAGTGTAACCGGCCGATTAGTAAATTTTCAATCGGATATGTGGCTAAATGATGGTGCATACCTGCCGGATATCCGTTACAACTCTAATAGCGCATGAATGTATGTATGGGATTTATGTATGCATGTGTGTGAAGTGTTACCGAACGTGACACATACTTGAATGACAGCTGATACAGCGCGCGCGCTCGGCTGACGCCTCTTTCCATCCAGGCTGTGGCGCTGGCAATAGTGGTGGTTCTCTTGCTTTGCTGATTTTGTTTCTTTGACTTTTTTTTGTGTGTTTTTTTTTTTTATTTAATTTTTTTCCTTTGGCAAAGAGAGGTTAAGTGAGTGCGTTTGAAATATTTCAGATTTTTTCAGTTATATGCTGTTTCATACATATTTATTTATTTACTTATTTAAGTTTTAGTTATTTATTAATTTACTTATTTAATTTTTAGTTATTTATTTATTTACTTATTTAATTTTTAGTTACATATTTCTTCTTATTTATTGTTGTTAAAATCCGTCTATAGTTGCTTCCTCTATTGCTGTCTCGTTCCGAGTGAAAATTTCGTGTTTGCAGTTTTTCATTCTCAAAAAGAACACCCCAAATATTTATTGATTGCACTTAAAAAAAAAACAAATAACGGCACTTTAACGATTTATTCAAATTATTACACTTAACGCAAATGTTTTTATTATTAAATTATTTTATTTTTATTTTTGTGTTGCTGTTTAATTGTGTTTTTGTTTACTTCTTACACAAAAAAATCAAATTCTTTAGCTTTTTCGTATGGAATTTTCAACACTTGCGCATTAGCGATTTCTATAAATATGTATGTATATCTATACATAGTATGTATGTACTTTTTTGCCACTCATTGCATTTTTTAACCGTTAAATTTCACTTACTTCACAGTGTAACAGTGCCGCAATGTCGCACCTCCAATACTTGAAATGTTTGTATGTGTGTTGGGTTAATCGCCAAAGTATGTAAGTAACCCTTTTGGTAAGCGCATAAAGGAATGCCGCCGCTGACACCCAATAAAATTGTTAACACCAAGCGTATCAATAACTATATATGTATGTAAAAAATGCTTTACATGCACATACATATACATACATATGTATATATCTAAATAAATGCGTCAATGGAGTGTATTATATGGGCTGGAGTGTGTAGCAGCCTCGTTTTCGCCGTGAGTGCCGTGCCGTGACGTGACTTGAACTTAGTCAATCATATACATATCTACAAGATAGTCAGTCATTAATGGGAACAAAAGAAGGGTGCGACTTTTTTCGCTTTCGTATTTCTCCCTTATTTGTGCCCCTTCTCAAAACAGCAGACAATTCAGAAACAAGAAGTTAACGTTGTACGTAGAGCTGTTGTGTTACATATATTCGTAAGACGGTGAATCGTAGTCTGCCGGTTAATGATGATGATACATAGCATGGCATGGCATATTTCTACATGCAGCACATTTGTTGTATTCGCATTTGCATTGTTTTTGTAATTGGTAAAACTTCAAATAATCCCATTAGTTAGTTTTGCTTACAGCTCCGCATATTTTATTTTACTTCTA
This sequence comes from Urophora cardui, assembly GCA_960531455.1. Taxonomy (NCBI): domain Eukaryota; kingdom Metazoa; phylum Arthropoda; class Insecta; order Diptera; family Tephritidae; genus Urophora; species Urophora cardui. The sequence goes on from OY482673.1 coordinate 50,273,964, forward strand.
TTCGGTTGACCATAGCAGCATTACGTACGGTCGTCGTTATAACTATAGTTCTCAGTTATGTATGTATGTATGTATGTATGTATGTAGTTCTTCAACCCTTGCCGTCGTCGCTTAACCACCATCGCTTTTTGAGTCGCCTTTCCTTATAGCCATTGTTGCTGCCCAGTTGATGTTGGTGTTGCTGTTGTTGTTGTTGTTGTTTTTTCTTAGATCCCGATTTTTGCTGTTGACTTCAGTATTTATTTTCCTCCTTTCGGCTGTAATATGTTAGCATGTAGTTAGTGCTAGTTTAATGTACCTCAAAAGCTGCAGCTTCTTCTTTTTCTGCCACTTGCTCTTTGCATATATTCAAATACTTATACGTACATATGTATGTTTCTATTGAGGAATACACACACACACGGCCAGAGACACAAAGTTTTTTCATATCAATTTCCTATAAGTTAAAGCCATTAACATGCGATTTTCTAATGAATTCCTTATGCTACTTATTCACTTTTATTACTTCTTCATTTTATTTGAAATTTTTGCAGAATTTCTGTTAGTTTTTCACTAGTTTTTCTAAATTTTCCATACGCTTTTTTCTATAGTTTAATCAGGAAATATTCACTGCGCCGTTTTTCTCTGCGCGAATCTTACCGAAACTGAATGTTATCGTGTATGGAAGAAATTCGTTTGCGTGCAGGAAAATCCGGAAGCTTTGCTGCGAAAAATAAGCTCTAATACCTATTTGCTATGGAAATTCACCATGTACTCCCACGAGAGAAAGGCGCATGCACGTATGTATGTACATATGTTAAACAACAGCGAGTGTTCGGCTTTCGGACAGCCCCTTTCACCGTTCATATGAGCATACATTTGTATGTATGTAGGTATAGATATCAGTGATGGGCATTTATCAAGTGTTTATTGGGGAGTAAGGCAAAGAACATTGAGTGTGCATATGTAAGTATGTAAGCATGAATATATGTATGTATGTAAGTATATTAGGGTGGTCCTCAAATGTATGGAGTCAAATTTTATATCCTATTTCTTCAACCTCACCACCTAGGTCGATGTTAATATGATCGAAGATGCCACATATAAATTTTTGTCCCGATCGGAGACGGTTAAGGGGTGTCGCACAGGGGTCAAAGTTCAGAAAACTATGGAGACTCAAAAAAATAAATTTAATTTTTTGTATATCTGATGCTCAAAATCAATAGTCCTGCAGTCAAGGATACCAAATATAAATTTTGGTATCGATCGGAGTCGGTTAAGGTGTGTCTCACTGGGATGACGATTCATTAGATAGGGTCGAAAAAAAAGTTGTAAAAGTCCGCCTCTAAATATGAAAAAATTTGTGTTTTTTTTGATCCCGCTAAATACCGCCGAAATGTTTTTTTATTATAACTTTGTTATTTGACATCCGAATTTGAAAAAGTATAAGTCATAATTTTGGTATTTCGAAGCTCTACATTTTCTTTTAATGCCCTTTTGAACTCTGAAGTCACATAGTTGTGTCAGCTAACTTATGTGTACGTCCTCAATTTATCCTTTTTGTTTTGGAAGGTGGAAAATCGTTTCACAATACATCAAATTTCTACCCTGTCGGAAAGGCAATCAACCAAAAAGTAATACCAAAATTTATATTTAATATCTTTGAGAGTAGGACTATCGATTTCGGGCATTATATTTCGCTAGCTTAGAGTGCAAATTATGTAAGTCCTTTTTTTTCAAGCTTTGTAGGGGAGACAAAAACAAAAAATAAAAAAATTTCGAAATGAAAAAACAATTTTCTTCGCTTTTTGGACTAACAAAATTTGCGTATAACTGAATAAAAATATGACAAGAGTCACAGACTTGTTTAGCGCGGTGCATATTTGATTTTTCTAGCGTTCTACATAAAAATACACTTTTTCATAAAAATGGACTTACACAGTTTGCACTCTAAGCTAGCGATTTACAAAAATTTAATTAAATTTTTTGAATCCCCAAAGAGTTTTCTAAACATTCACCCCTATGCGACACCCCTTAACCATTTCCGATCGGGACCAAAATTTGTATGTGATATCTTTGACTTGTGCTGTTACCGATGTAGGGCGTGAGACCGCAGAAAATTGCTAATTTGACTTTTTAATGACGACCCTAATACATATATATGTACATATATGTAAATATGTATGCATACGTTGTGCGCTGTTGAGCTTGTGCTCTACAAGTTTCGGCTTTTTGATTTCGTTGCTCCGGAAACAGTCCTAAAAGCTTTCTTGGCTGTTTTTGAAAACTTGTGCATGCAGAGTTATTCATTCAACAATTTTCATGTCGCTCTCCCTCTCTAAAATACTTTCATAGATACAAACATAGGTAGGTACATATGTACATACATATTCATATACTTAATTATGCTCTTCCCGCTCGCTTCTATCTACAAACATATGTAGATACATTCTATGTAGCTGATTGCTTCTAATATCACCAAGATGAAAGTGGAAAATGCTACCAACAATGACAGCTTGACGCCGACGTAGGCTGCGGCAGCGGCAGCAGCTTCATCATCGTCATAGTAATTTCGATTCTTATGCTTTTGTAGCATAAAATTGATTTTTCTAAATTTACAAATCGTCGCCCGGATAAATTAGTGTCGTATGTGAAATTTGGGCCGAATTGAGTTAATAATACAGTTATACTAAACTAATCAAGATCTTTCGAATGACGTTATCCGTTTTTTGCGATCTCTTTTAGTTTAAGAGATATTGAGCAGAATTTTGTTGTTTGTGCAAGGTCGATTTCTTCTAATTTCCAATGTGCTTTTAATTTCTGTGAATTATTTTATTTATTTACTTTTATGAGAATTACAACACAATATTTAACTAATTTAAAAAATCTTTAATTTAGTTCAAATTGGGAGCACATTTTGTCGTACGTCATACAAATTTCCAGCAAAACTGTTGCTAAAGGTAACATACGACAAAATTTTACTGAAGAAAATCCTTTATAAATTCCAAAATAATAAAAAATATATAATAAAATTAAAATAATTTGAGAATTTTGTGGCCTAGTAGGGTTCTACCAGACTTTGGAGAAAAACTAATGAGATGTTTTGGAGAAATACAATTCCAAACTTCAAACCTGTTTTCCCAAAAGTCTTTAAATGCAACATGCGACATTAATTTATCCGGGCGACGAAATGTTCACCGTTGCTGCTGTTGTTGTTGTTGCTGTGAGTGACAGCAAAGCTTTTCACTTTGACTGGTTCAAGTGCTCATCACTCTAGAGCTGCCTGAGGAAAAGTGTCTATTTCATAGCTCATTGACCTGAATGTAAACAATGCGTTCTGACAAGCGTACAACATTTGTTTCAAATATGGAAAATCTCATACTACAGTTGTATGTATGTATGTACATATTTGTATATATGTATGTAGATATGCTTCACGTGGGTTAGCTATTAAGTTCTGTAGCAAACCGGAGGTTCCTTAAGCAAATTTAATCACTCTGCATATCAACCATTACTTTGAAAAGTGTCACAAAAAGAAGAGAAATGTAATCTCATATAGCAACGCGTGATTCGTTCTCAATCCTCTTGCCAACACCGATAATATGGATGCCTTCTCTAATTGTGTATCGAAATCTCACACAGACCAAAACAAAAACGCAAAAATAAGCAAACATACAAACATTTAAGAAGAACAAGAATGAGAAATGTCAAAGTGAAGAACGATCTGTCACGTGGATACGGATTATTTCGCCAGATCTTTCGCTACACGTTTCGTTGGCGAATCAAGTTATGTGGAGACGGCCTTTTAACTAAATTAGATCAAAACATTTGGGGAGATAGGACATTACGCATTTTTGCCTCTTCCATTTATCTCTTTTTCTTAGTTTAATTTTTATTTTTTTTCTTTTTTGTTTCCTTTTTTCATCCTCTTTTGCTAAAGAAATGTGTATCTATGTCAAGATAATAGCATACAGTATTTGCCATCACAAATTTTGCTACTGGGATGTTGATAACATGTTTTGATACCATTAGTCACCCTGTGATTGGTGTGTGTCTATGCTAAGACGATAACCTATCTTCCAACCGTTCATTGAAAAGCTTTGCGACTATAAAAAGAATTGGCTAACAGTGAAGGCGAGGATGGAATGCAGACCTTTTAATCACAGTAAAAATTTCTTAGCCTGGAATTGAGCGACAAACTTGGACACCACGTATTAATACGGGACTAAATTTGGTAATGAAAAGAAAAAAGTTAATTTATCTTCTCAAAGTAAGCTTTTGTCCAGGATCCATTGAAATTGGTATTTCTTTCTCTCAACCTTAACCGTCGTAGATTGTATTTTGTGAAATACCCTAATCTACATACCAATGTATAAACAAATATATTTACATTAGGGTGGTCCTTAAAAGTCAAATGATGTTTCCCGTTTCATCCCCTTTTATAAATCAAATTTTATCCCATATGTCTATTAGGATGGTCCCTAAATATATGAAGGCAAATTGTATAGCATATTTCTCGAACTTCACCTCCTAGCTCGATGCTAATATAAGCCGTGTTTCACATACGGTGATCCTAACCCAGATAAAAATTTTTGCATGTAAATGCAACAACAAAGATTTCAGCTCGATTAAACCAGATAAATTGCTGGTTCAATTTCTGATCCGCCCTGTTCGATTTGTTTTTTCCGTGCTGATTTGGCGGCACAGTGCTTTTTTGATTTGGCAGAACTGAAAAGTGACATTTGTGTATGTATACATATATATACATATACCCTGCAGTAAATTTGTTTCACTGCTAAATGATCATTGATGATTCTTTGTTGAATATTCATTACTATCGTTTTGCGGTGGTGCAAGCGAGAAAGCTATATTGAAAAAACCAAACGAAATACCATCTAGGCGGTTGAAAACCAACGAGCCGAGCCAGCTTGTATTTCGGTAGGTTTTTTGACATTCGGCAGCTTTTCTGACAAATTTTTCAATTTGACAACTATAAAACAAATTATATTTAAAATAAAAAATATATGGAAATACAAATTTCAAATTTGCCTCTTGTAAGCTTCTGCTTTGGTCGTAAGGGGAAAGAAGAATTCCGGAAGAAAAATTATACTGCGCACTGGCTTCTCCTTATAACATGGAATACATAGCTATCCCGCCATTTGAGTTTCATAATTTATTTCAGTAATTTAAATTCAAATTTCCAAAAAAAATAATTTTTGAAATAGTTATTTCCATTTAGTTTGAAGTTTAAAGTCAATCAAATTGTTTTTGAGGGAGTATTTGTCTCTTTTCAGCGAACAGAAGAATTGTTTTTGCGTTATTATAACTCTGACGAGTTTTATGGCCGAGCTTCTCTCCCAACTCGAGGTGTGCTCCTTTTGTTTTTCCTACCATTGGACAGTTTTATGCCGGCTCCGAACGGTTGTCATATAGGCATGAGGAAAGCAAACCATTTATTTGAAAAAATTCAGCAGCTTTTATATGAAATTATTCACTGATGCCTCCTCATGATGAATTTCATCAGTGATTCATAAGGGATTCATTTCAGATTTTTACTGCTGGGTATATGTTGTATATGTTTCTTCTTCTTTTTAGTTCTTTTCAAGTGCAGCCAATTTTCATTATGAGCCGGATTGTTTCAGTAAAAATTTATCTTGACCCAGACCCAGATGTAATAACTGAAATGCCCCTATAGTCGAAGATATCACATATAAACTGTGTCCAGATCAGAGGTTGTTAAGGGGTGTCGAAACAGGGTCAAAGTTCAGAAAACTCTTTGGAGACTCAAAAAATTAAGTTTAATTTTTTGTATATCTAATCCCCAAAATAGCCCTCTATTCAAAAATAATACATAAATGCACATTTTGGCACTATCTTGGGTATTAGATATAAAACAAGTAAGGAAGCCTAAGTTCGAGTGGAACGAACATTAGATAGTCAGCTGTATGCTTTCACAGTTTGATTGCGTTTGATGGAAACACGGTGAACTTTATATAAAGCGAGTGCTGCATAAAGTGGGCGTAGCTACGCCCATTTTCAAACTTTTTATCAGTCATCCAACTAAGCATATGAATATTATTGTTAGTGCAAAATTTCATTCCTTTATGACTTCGAGTTACAAATTCCCAAAGGGTGTTCCAGAAATATCTTTGTTAAAAAGTAGGCGTGGTCATAAACCGATTTCAGTAAATTTTTGCGTGTCTATTAACACAAGTAATAAAAGTGTATAAAACAAGTTTCGTCATAATGTATCAATTATTTGTCGAGTTATGTGCTCGGAAATCTCGTAGATTCCTTTGTCTAAAAGGGGGCGGTGTCAAGCCCATTTTCCAAAGTTTGTCTATTTTTTTGTTTCCGGTCTATTGCGGAACTCATGCCACAAAATTTGAATGAATTATTTTTATATTTGACAAAGATATCGCTTAAAATGTTTTTACATATTAGGTCACTTTATAATACATACACTAAAAATAAAATTTCGTAAAAAAAGTACGAAAGACTTTCGTAGTCTAGAGTTTCGTAAAATGTACGAAAGTTTCGTATATATTACGAAAGCATTTTTCTCAACAAAATCTAATTTTACGAATCTTTCGTAAATATTACGAAAGGGCTTTCGTAAACCATTTTCTAATATTTTTTTCGTATATATTACGAAATATTTCGTAAATATTACGAAACACTTTCGTAAATTTTCTTAAAATTATCTTTACGAATAATTTCGTATATTGTACGAAAGTTTTCGTAACATTATCAAACGATTAAAAGATTTACGAAATACTTTCGTAGTATATACGAAATACTTTCGTAACATTATCAAAGGTTTAAATGATTTACGAAATACTTTCGTAATATATACGAAATGCTTTCGTACAACAATATTTTACCGTACAAGTCTTCTTTCATTGTAAAGTGTTGAGTCGGTGCAATAATATCAAAAATTATTTTAAGTAGTAAGTGCGTAATGAAATAATGTATAAAAGAATAATGCATTATATATAAAAAGACAATATCGATATATAAAATAAACTGTGATATTTTCCAACTTGATTAAACTTAAGGGTGAGTACATTAGTTGCATTTACTTTACTTTTTTTCGGTCTTATCTATTTTCCTAAATAAATACTTAATAAAATTATATAAAGAGATATTTCTACACTCAGAGAAAAACATTTTAAAAACATATGAAAATGTGCATAAAATGGGCAAAAACGTATTTAAAAGTGATGCAGATACAACCATTCTTATTTTAAAAAGGTTCATTGTAAAATTGTAAAATTAAGAAAAAACATTTAAATTTAAAAATGTTTATTTTTAATTCAAGCCCTATGAGATTTTTAACCTAAAACTTGCGCTTTTATTCCCTTCATTTTAATTTTTAATTTAAAAATGATTTTATTTAATCCAAAATACATTTTTATTTCAAAAGTTTCATTTAAAATTTACAAATTTTCATTTTTAAAATAAAAACTATCTGGCAAGGCTGCTCAACGAAATGAACAAAATAATTTTGTTTCAAAAAATATCAATAAAAAATATCCAAAAATTATTTTGTTTTGCTAATTAACAGAAACAAAATTTTTTCGTTTCAAAAATTATCAATAAATCTTTAATCAGAATAATTTTGTTTCGTTGATATCAAAAAAATTAACAAAAATTGTATTTGTTTTTATTTATGTACGTATGTACATACATACAAACATATGTAAAATTTATTTTCTTCATAGAAAACGAAATTATTGAAAAGTCAATTTTTTCGTTTAAATTTGAAACTATATTTTTTTGAAATAATTGTTTTGATAATTATCAAAACAAAAAAAATTTTGTTAATTTTTTTTGATAAAAGTTGAAACAAAATAGATTTTGTTATGCTTTTTACGTTTATAAAATCGAATATTTCAACAGAAACAAAATTTTTTTTTGTTTATTGTTAAAAATAACGTTATTTTGCAGCCTTGCTATCTGGTTTAATACGTCATTATAAAAATAAATTTTTTTTTATTTTTTCTTCGAGTGTAGCTGCTTGAATTTTAAGGTTTTAAGTAGTTTCCCTTTATCTTTATCCTTATCTTACCTTTATCTTTATGTTTATCTTTATCTTTCTCTATCTTTATCTTAGTCTTAATTTTTTATTTTTATTTTTATTTTTCTTTTTTTCTTTTTCTTTTTTTTTCTTTTTATTTTTCTTTTTTTCTTTCTTTTTCACAGGGTTAACTATTTAAGTGGATCGGAACAACGTCCACATTCGCAAATTGCGATTTCCAAAGTTTCCTATGTTTGTCAGAACACGTATAAGCAATAAATATCTCTTATTTTATTAGTTACTAAAATTAATATTAATATAAATGTAAAATATTAAAATAAATAAAAAACTTTTAAATTAATTTAATAAATTAATTTTAGTAGATATTTAAAACTATAATGAAATTATCTAAACTTATTCCTTATGCATATATAAAACATCTTTCTCTTAGCATTATTTTATTGATATACATACATATTTCTAAAGTTTTCAAATTTCGTTGAAATATGCATCATATGTACATATATATATATTTATGTAATAATTACGGTTTTTTTAACGTTAAGCTAAAAAATAATTTGGTCAATTGTACAACAACTTGACAGCTCTAACAGCCTTCGTAAATGTACGAAAGCGGCTTCGTAATATTTACGAAATCTTTCGTTGCTCAAAAGTACGAAAGTATTTCGTAAATAGTACGAAAGCCTTTGTAAATACTACGAAAGTATTTCGTAAATACTACGAAAGTATTTCGTAAATAGTACGAAAGCCTTCGTAAATATACGAAAGTATTTCGTAAATACTACGAAGGTATTTCGTAAATACTACGAAAGTATTTCGTAAATAGTACGAAATTGCTTTCGTACTATTTACGAAACCATTCGTTGCTCAATTTTACGAAAGAATTTCGTAATATGTACGAAAGAATTCGTAATATTTACGAAATATTATTTTGAGTGTATAAATAAAAGTGGGCGTGGTCGTTAAGCGATTTTGACAATTTTGCGTCCAAACGTTTGCCTAAGTAAGCAAATCACGTATACCAAATTTCATTGATATATCTGCTACGGTTTCTGAGTTATAAAACTTTTCATGGTTGCCCTTAATAACTGGGCGTGGCACCGCCCATATTCAAAATTTTTATCAAACTTCTTCATAAGGGCCTGAGCTCAGCTTTATTAGTGGCTCAGATACCAAATTTCCGATTTTTTCTATATAGGAAAAGTGGGCGTGGTCATGGTCCGATTTCGCCCATTTTCAACACCAACCGTCCCAGTCTCGATACCAACTTGCATTCCAAATTTCATCAAAATATCTCAATTTTTGCGCGAGTTACAGACGGACGGACGGACATGGCTCTATCGATTTCTCTTTTTACCCTGATCATTTTGATATATATAAGTCCATATCTATCTCGATTATTTCATTCTGTTACAATCCACCGTTATGTGATTAAAACTATAATACTCTGCGTATTAGTACAGCTGAGTATAAAAAATTAATTAAATTTTTTGTGTCTTCATATCGTAATTTGAACTTCGACCCCTGTGCGACACCCTTTCACCATCATCAATCGGGACCAATATTTATATGCGGTATCTTTGACCGTACATTAACCGATTTAGGGGGTAGATAAGACTTGAAAAAAAATTCATTTTAATTTAAGGACCATTCTAATGTACATAAATGCATGCATATTTATACAATGTTATATCAAACCATTAGTGATCTACATCTGTATCTTCCAGCCACAGTAATGCTATGGTGAAGTGGTTTTCTCGTAAGTCATATGCTTCAAGTATTGTTTTCAATCGAAACGGCATAAAAGTAAAGACATTTTGGAAGAACTTCTCTGACTCCAAACTTTCTAAGTAATTTACAGCCGTGATAAATCCTCTCACCGTATATACACATTAGCATAAAACTATAGGTCCAGGCTCCACCAATAGAGTTCCTTGTGAAAGTGAATCTTGGCCTAAAATATGTCCAAAATATATTCGCTTCACATAAATAAGTATTACCATTATGATTATCTAGTAATGTATCCTCACTGGGTGGGTGTGTGCCGCAATGTTAGACCAGCAGCGCTTTCAAACAAAAAATAGCAACGGCGCGTGTCGAGTGTTTTGATTTGTAACGTTTGTCACTTCATTATTATGCGATTTATTAATATGCAACAAAAAAAAACAAAAAAAAACATAAAGGCAATAAAGAAGAACAGAAAAAATGGTACACAATATTAATGTGAAATTCATACTCATCCGGGCGCTGGCTCATTACGGGGGTTGGCATTATTTATTGGTCAGTCTTGGTGTGTAAAAAATAAGTACATATCATAAGCATATACATGTGTGTAAGTATTTATGTACATACATAAAAATATACATATGTATATAGATACAAATCAGAGTAACGATAGCCAATCTTTACCTTCATGTTATTAAGCAGTCGGGTTTAATTGTCGAAGCTGCATAAAAATATATCCGACCAAGCACTGTTACTTCATTTCCCAGAGCTTTTGATGAAAATTTTGCTACTGCTAAATTTTGACGTAATGGAGAAGTTTAATCCGAATTTCAGACATTCTGAAAGCATAGGCTGCCATATTTTTATCCACTGTTTATGTCAAGTCGCTCCACTGTGAGTGGCTGTTGCTGTCATATTAACGCTTGTACATAATTTACTGTTAAGCCATATTTTTACTCATCACGTGCCTGGATAGATAATATAAGTGCATGACTTTCCGGTCAACCAGCGTCTACGAAATATTTGCTTACGAGTATTTTATTTTTTTTTTCTAAATCATTCATCTTATTTTCTGTTTGTCATTATTTATGATATTGATTCTGCTTCTCAATATTTCCATTGTTTGTAATTGATGAATGTGCATAAGAGTACATATTTATTTGCCTAACTATGTAGCATTACATGAAATTTATTTGTACACAGGAATCATATCAGAGAATAATGATTTCTCAGATCGTAATTTACTTAATACAAATTATATACATTAGGAAGGTCCCCAAAGGTATGCAGACAAATTTTATAGCATATTTCCTAAATCTCTCTATAAATTTTGGTCGCGGTCGGAGCCGATTATGGGATGTCGCAAAGTTGACTATATAAAGACCAAATTTTTTTATATCTAATTAATTGCCAAAATCGATAGTCTTGTACTCAAGGATACCAAATATAAATTTTGGTCACAGTCGGAGACGGTTAAAGGGGGTCGCACACTGTTCCCATATGGTTATCTGAACTTTGACCCCTTCGAGTACAGCAGTATCATATTTATTTATTATTATTAGATTGGTGCAGTGGGTAGAGTGCTCGCCTTCTATGCCAGAGGTCTGGGGTTCAAACCTCAGTCCGAGCAAACACCAACAATTTTTTCTAATTAGTAAAAATCCAATTATTGGGTTTTTAAGAGCAGAGAAACTAGGGAGAGAAACTAGGGAGAGAAACTATGCCATAAAACTCATCAGAGTTATAAAAAAGCGCCATTGTATTAGATTTAAAAAAAAAAACTAAAATAATTTTTTTGAGTCTCGATATGGTAATCTGAATTTCGATCCCACTGCGACACCTTTTCACCAATCTCCCATCGGTACCATAATTTATATCTGGTATCTTTGGCCGTACTTTATTAACCGATTTAAGGGGTGAGACAGAGACCCTAATATACACACATACACATATGAACACCCCAGTGCAAAAATGCGTTATATTATTTTCTAGCGCAAAAACGAACTATCGTACAAAGAAAAGACGCGAAAGCTCGAAGCGCAAAAACATGACGACAAAGCTTTTTAGTTCGTTTTTGGCCTTTTATCTTAACAATAGTTCGTTTTTGCGCTAGAAAATAATATAACGCATTTTTGCACTGGGGTGTACATTAGGCCGTCTCGCCTTATATGGACAAAAAAAAAAGTCCACCGTACGCCCCCCCATATGATTTCTCTTTCGAAAACATATCTGGAAAAAAATTTTATTTTTTTTTTGGGACGCAGCTAGATGTCGCTAAAATTCATTTTTTTCATATCTTCCGTATTTATGGTCCGATACCTAACTTTGATACACCAATCTCTTTGGTGTGAGAGGAGGGTTTCCACTTTCTAATTGTATTAACCCTATGTGACCCATTGGTGCCACTTCCACCCAGTACTTAGAGTATACCACCTTAATGTAACTTTTTTTTCCGGAATGTTAAATGTCGTTAAAAAGCATTAATCTTTTGCAAAAGAAGTATTTCGTTCGATTCAGTAGAACCGGAAATAAATCACATTTACCATTCCGAGGAATATAAGTGACCCCAATGGCGTACATAGGGTTAATACAATTATGAATTAGAAACCCTGCTCTCAAGCCAAAGAGATTGGTGTATCAAACTTAGGTACTTACTTACTTAATTGGCACGTAACCGTCTATAGACGATTCTGGCCGAGTTCAATAAAGCGCGCAAGCTATTTCTGTTTCGCGCAGCATGGCGCCACTTGGGAATACCTAGGGAGTCAGCATCACTGTCCACCTGATCTTCCCAACGCAGTGGAGGTCTCCCTTTTCTTCTGCGTTCAGCGGGTTTCGATAAAAATACTTTCTTGGCTGGAGCACCTTCGTCCATTCTCACGACATGACCTGCCCAGCGCAGCCGCTGGATCTTTATTCGCTGAACAATGTCGATGTCTGCGTACAGCTCGTACAGCTCGTCGTTAAATCTCCGTCGATACTCGCCCTCGCTAACGCGCAAAGGTCCATAAATCCTCCGAAGAACTTTCCTCTCGAATACTCCAAGCGCCATTTCATCTGCTTTTGATATAGTCCATGCTTCTGCGCCATACATGAGGACTGGAACGATGAGTGTCTTGTAGAGTGTGCTTTTGGTTCGTCGAGAGAGGACTTTACTTTTCAATTGCCTACTTAGTCCAAAGTAGCATTTATTGGCAAGAGTGATTCTTCGTTGGATTTCAGTGCTGACATTATTTTTGGTGTTAAACTTAGGTATCGGACCATAAATACCGAAGATATGAAAACAGCGAATTTTAGCGACATCTAACGGCGTCCAAAAAAAAATTAAAATTTTTTCCAGAAATGTTTTCGAAGAAGAAATCATATGGGGGGCGTACGGCGAACTTTTTTTTTTGCGATACGCTCTAGTGTACATATATGGGTAATTCTTTTACAAACCGCACACCTTTAAAACAGAGTACTAGTCCAGACGGTCTGAGTTTTTTAGGGAAGGTTAAAGTTTTATAATTTTAGCTGCAGGTGCAATTACTTTATCGAAAATATCTTATAAAGAATGATTTCAAATGATGTTTTGAACTCGTAATGTAGACTTTAATCCCCTAACCCCGCGAAAATGGACTTTTTAACACTTTTTGGAAACGCGTGGATTAAAAATGCACCTCAGACAAAATCTTTGTACAAAGAACGGAAATGCCGGATAATTTTGAAATGTGTGTAAATTTGTTGCACTGTGTATCAAACCTATATACTACTTTATCTTATGTGAAACATTTTAAATCTCAATGGAATTTTTAGCATTTTTGCAGGCAAACCTCACAGTTTCATTTATGGGCAAGAAATATAAAATTTTTCTGTTTTTATAGGAAACTCCTTTAAGCAGCTGGAGTCCTTCTGTAAATAATAATAATAAGCTTGTGGTAAATCAGTATGTTTTTAAGCAATATTTGCGGAGAAATACATATATTCTTCAATGTCTTCTCATTAAAACCTTGAGACTTCTTAACTTGTTGATAAGATAAATAAGAACAAAAATCAAGTCAAACATACATACACACACCCATAACAAAATTTCCACACAAATGATCATTCATTTAAACTTTTTTGGCGTGATTTTAATTTTCCATTTTACACAAAAATTGACACTACGCAACGCCTTAATTCCCAGCGCCCACCTCCCAAAATTTCTTTCTTTTCATTATCAAGAATATAAAATGGCATTATTGTGCTGGCGATTAAAATTACACGTCGCGCTGCTAAGCAATCAAAACAACGGCGGCGACAGAATAGTATTTGTTTTAACATTTTTATGTTATAAAGTGATTTTAAACGAGAAAAGCTTTATTAGATGATGGTTGTGTGTTTGTGCAAAATCACGAAGCTAAAATGCAGCGAAGCGGAAGTGATTGAGTAGAATTCATTGCCAACACGCGCCAGCGCCATCGCCAGCGCAAACACTTTCAATGAGCCTGCAAAAATTCCGAGTACTCCAATCGCTAATCCATGGAGTGCTCGCTATGGACCAACCGATTACTCCATAACTTGCCACATTTCATACAAAAAATATGGTCCATTTAACATTGCATGTCATTGCAATGGAGCATATACTCCAGTCCCGCATAACAATCAAATTAATCCATGGAGTACCTACATATGGAGTACCTAACAGCCGAACATAACAACAAAAACCGAATGTGTATGGCGACGACGACGAATGACGTGTATGCAGTCAAACATATGTACATATGTATGTAGTTATGTATGTATACACATATCGTCGTCGTCGCGATAAAAATTTGGTTTTTGTTATGTTCGGCTAACTACGAACCGATGCAGATACATGAATCGGTCGTTTGGGCTATGTTAGTGGTCACTTTGAAAGTACTCCAACCTACCACAAATGGAGCATATAATCCAATGATTTTTGCAGGGGAAGTTGCACGCATACATACATAAACACATATTCATAAGTCATCTTATGGTTGTAATTATATGCATAAGGAGAGAAGGCACATTGGATGCCAAATCGGCTATTCTACTACTACATACGATCCACGTCTAGTTATATCAAAATGCCACTTTACGCTTCAAAGGCTCGCTGAGGTCTCCCTGCAAAAATTCCGAGTACTCCAGTCGCTAATCCATGGAGTGCTCGCTATGGACCAACCGATTACTCCATAACTTGCCACATTTCATACAAAAAATATGGTCCATTTAACATTGCATGTCATTGCAATGGAGTATATACTCCAGCCCCGCATAACAAACAAATTAATCCATGGAGTAGCTACATTGGATTAATTGATGGAGTACCTAACAGTTAGCCGAACATAACAACAAAAACAAATGTTTACCGCGACGACGACGAATGACGTGTATACATACAAACATATGTATGTATGTAGTTATTTATGTATACACTAGGGATTCCAATCCCGGGATCCCGGGATCCCGGGATCCCGGGATCCCGCCCTTTTTGACACCCCGAAAATCCCGGGATCGCTAGAATTTTATCCCGGGATTTTCGGGATAAGATAAAGAGAGAATATTCCGCTATTATAGCAAAGAAAAGTTATATTTTATATAATTTTTATTGGTCTCAGATCTGTATACTAATAGCATTTCCTATTCTGAATGAAAATGTTGCATTATTACATTGCAGCATTATCAACATGTCATGTGCCCTATTAAAGTGTTGAATTTTTCATGTGATTAATGAAACAAAAATAATGCAACCTTTTACTTGTGCTAAGAGCAGAAAATGTTGCCCGTAGTCGGGCCAGTTTTATATTTTGTCAATAGAACAAACATCCCCAAAAAAGTGTTGTGTCTGTGTAGAAGAGAAGAAAAAAATGTGACAGCCGGAAGAAAGTGCGACATTTTTGCTAGAATAAAAAAGTGCATTAGTTAAAGTAAGGATTAAAATTTTTGATTTTTTTTTTAATAATTAAATTTTTTTGTATTGAAGTACGCGTTGTAAGGAAACGTACGTTAGGTATTTTTAAAGCTTTTAGCTTGTGGCAAAATTCATTCGATAATTTCTATTTCCTGATTTTTGGTCATTTATAGGGCATGGAAATTTATGCAAATACATGTTTTTCTTAGATTTAGGTAGAGCAAAATAAATAAACAATCTTTGCGAATCGTGAAATTGTCTTAAAAATGGCATTCAAATGTTTTTGCATATTTTGCATATTTTGGTCATATATGCATATTTTTACATATTTTGCGTTGTTTGCATTTTTTTATTACATATTTCGCATTATATTGCCTATTTTTGTAATTTGCTAGTTGACAGTTTTATACAAACGAAATTCATGCATAACAGTCATCTGACGACGAATAGAGTTTCGTGTGAACACGGCTATTATTAGTATATTCGATACGGTGCATACCTGTCGACAAAGAGCCGTTTTCAAACATGCTCCTATTACCTCTGTGGATTTAGAACGTTCGTTTTCTATGTTTAAGAGCTTTTTTCGACCGAATCGGCAAATTTTTCTTTTTGAGAATATGAAAAAAATATTTCATTGTGTACGCTAATGAATCGTTAAATAAGGATTAACCTTTACAAATTATGAAATGTTCAAGACTGAATTTATGTACATATCTATAAAAACATACATACATATGTATAAACGTACAACGTAAGAGCAAAATTGAATTAAAAAATATTTGTACCTAATTTATTTAACTATTAGCCGCTTTCGATTCACAATTTCTCTGCTGGCTATAAATTTCCCTCTGCCAAATTTATATGTGAATGATAGCGAGCAGAGGGAAATTTTTATCGACCAGTTAGCGAGTATGGCTACTACTCATTATGAGTTCAAACATTTTTGTTCGATCCGACCTCGCTTGTCTGATGGCGAATCGAAAGCGCCAATTGTAACTTCAATAAACATGAATTAATGCATTTTTTTTTTATTTTTCATGCATATTTCTCAGTTTTTGTTGCATTTTTTATGCGCATATTTTTTATTTTTTAGTACATAAAATTCCATGCCTAGTCATTTATTTCTCAAATGTTTTTTGGAATTTTCCCACATGGAAAGTAAATAATGGAAGAAAATGGAAACAAAATTTTAATTAGACTTGTTAGTCTTACAACACTGTACTAAAATTAAATACGCAGCTGCATACTCGGAATTCATATCAAAATTTTGCCTCCGATGTTTATCTATTCAGAAGTTGCATTAATTTTCTGAATTTTTCGGCAAGCTTGGAAATATCAATAATTTTTCTTTGCACTTTAAATTTGTAGCGTTCCTCGAAATATATATTTCCTTTTTTCAACCCCAAATGTGGGAAAATAATACTGGTCGAAAAATTTTTGTAATAGAAATAAAATTCTACGTTTCAAAAGGATTTCGGTGTAGTTTTTGAGACATTCATGTCCAAAAAGGCGAAAAACGCAGTTTGTGGCCATATTCACTCCTCAATATTTTTAAAACTACTCACTTTCATTAAAAACTCATTACATCTATTGAAAGCACGATCATTTCTTTTGAAGACAACGTAGATATCCGAATAAGATACCCGAAAAAGGAAAGCGCTGTTTTCAAGAGAAATGATCGTTCTTTCAATAGCTGCAATCATCTTTTAATGAAAGTAAATAATTTAACAGATTGAGCAGTGAATATAGCAAAAAATCGCATTTTTCATCTCTTTGGACACGAATATCTCAAAACCTACACGCATTACCGAAAATCCGACTTCAAATTCAGAATCAGCGCACCGAAATCCTTTAGAAAAGTAGAATTTTATTTGAGTTAGAAAATTTTTTGGAAATATTGTCGGCCTGTGAAATTAAAGTCCAAATCCCGGGATAAATCCCGGGATCCCGGGATTTTAAAAATAAATCCCGAAAATCCCGGGATCGTAAAAATCGGAAAAATTGGAATCCCTAGTATACACATATCGTCGTCGCCGCGATAAAAATTTGGTTTTTGTCATGTTCGGCTAACTACGAACCGATGCAGATACACGAATCGGTCGTTTGGGCTATGTCAGTGGTCACTTTGAAAGTACTCCAACCTACCACAAATGGAGCATATAATCCAATGATTTTTGCAGGGTCATTCATGATACATATATCTATATGTATGTATGTATGTATGCATGTAGATATGTATAAATTACAATTAAAAGTAAGCGACAAAAATAAAGTAGAACAAATGATTTAGGTGAGTCCCTCCGCGCGTGGCCACAGTGGCACAAAGCGATAATGGTGTTGTTGGTGTCGATGTTGGCGTTGCTGCTGGTGTTGATGGTTGATGTATCGGTGGTGGCTGGTGTGTGTGCCGCTTGTCAATTGCGTCAATGGCACGTGTGCGTTTTAAATGCGCGTGCGAGTTCGGTTGGCTGATGACACGCCCACTTATTAGTAGGCGACGACAGATTTTTGCTGCGTTGATTGGGTTTTGTAATAAATATGCATGTACATACCCTGTAGGGAAAATCTCTAGTTCCAAACTAGGTCGCTTCTAGTGCGAGCTAAATCTCTTTTGCACGTTATCAACTGGCGAATTTAACACGGCGATGTCCTAGGCGGTGTCAATTGTCACTCTCTGCACTACATTTTCGATAGTTCCGAACTAGTACTAAATTCTTCAGTTTACACTAGTTCGTTTATTGGCACAATTTCGATAGTTCTGAACTAGCTACAAGTACATACAGTTTTGCATCTGCCGCTTAAGTGCAGACTTTGACACACTTCATGCAAGTGACGCGATGGCCGACTGGCTAACGCATGTGCCTTTCAATCTGAGGGGCGGGGTTCGAATCCGTGTCAAGGTGTCAAGGTGGATGATAATTTTTTTTTTAATTTTTTTTTTTATTTTTTTTTAACAATTTTTTTTATTAATATTTTTAATAAAAATTTACAATAATATTTAAAAAGTAATAAAATAAAAAAAAAATTAAAAATAAGCCTGAGGGATCGGAAAAGCATAATTAGGGGAACATTTCATTTCATAAAAGATACAAATAGAAAACACTTTATATAAAATGCTTCATAAACATCTGAGAATTGCAGAAAAATACAAAGCCGACGGCAATTGAACGAACGAAAAATTTTTATAGAATTTTTGTCACTTCGAAATTGCATACAAATCAAAGTGTGTCTTATAATGGTCACCCAATTCACTGCTTCTGAACTGGTGAGGGTCTAACTACAATTGATCTAGTTCCTTTTTGACACCTTTTCGCTAGTTCGGAACTAGAAATTTTGCTCACTAGTTATTGAGTTCCCTGCAGGGTATATATGCAGATAGATATGTACTCATGTATGTACTCACATACACATGATAACAAGGAAAACACACACATGTGTATATATAAATAAATTAGTAAAATTTAATAATACACACTTACCGAAACGGAGAAGGACCAATTAACATAGTAATGAAGCCATTGAAGAGGTAGAGCAGGAGGACCAGCGTTGGAGTCACATGTGGGTCTCATGTGTGACTATGATTTTGATGATAGCGATGATTGTGATATGTACTTGTAATCCATTCTCCTAACCATCATCCACGATAGGAGCTACACATATACACACATATGCATAAGAAGGTACATAAAATTGGTTGCATACTTCAAGGCGCCTCACAAGTTTTTTCTTCCTTCTTTGGGGTTTAAAGTTCTTTGTATACAAATTAAGGCTGAGGATAGTAGAATTTTCCAGAGAATAATTTTTTGGAACATTTTAACTAAAAAGCGGCCTCCTAACTGTCATTTTGTTCGGAATCTCCAAAAAAGGTATCAAAAGGAGCTCTTTATGAGAAGGCTAATGGATTAAAGGAAACTTTTGATCTGAAAATGCAAAAGGAATTGGAGGTTCTTCCTGAGCATAAGTCTGGTACCAAATAATAACGCTGAAATTAGCGTACGGTGTATTGTTTGCGAAGACTTCTAACGCTTACACAGTAGATTTCCGTGAATGCTACCGAATACCTTCGTTCAGCAGATAGGCAGATAGCTAGATTGTCTTGGTTCAAGATTAAATAGATAAGTAGAATATTTCTGCAACACTGAAAAGGATAATCGGAAATATGACAGAGATTTATTTAATATAAATACAAGACTTTTTCCAACCCATGATGCTGAAACCTGTTGGGAGACATTAGATATTAATCGGCTACCAACTATTCTTCTGTTGGACGAGAGCAAACGCCTTCGCTGACTTGTTTAGTAGTACAAATGTGGCATAGCTATAACTTGTCTGGAAGGATATAAATTAAGTTACAGAATTTGGGTTTCCATCCCATTTGCTAAAAGAGCTCATATTCCCACATATCGGTAACTCTTTCGCTCCGTTCATTGGAGGCGTAAAACCAACATGTGGCACTAATTCTAAATCCAGCTTTTTGGTGATAGTGTTCTCAACTATCAAAAGCACCAGCTTATTAGTTCAACACGCTCGTAGATGCTTGGAAGAGGCCTCGTTGCTGATGAACTCTAGAGGAATTTGTCTCATGTTTACCTCGCCTATCTGTACTACACCACAATCACCATTTTAAGTGGTTGGTTGGGGGCTAGTTCTAGATTTCGATTTCGAGATTCTTCCTCCGAACCACGGACTGGAGGAAGTCTTAGAGAAGCATTTCCCCTCCCTCCACATTCCTTTTGAAGCTTACTGGGCTACATTCAAACACATACAAACATATGTACATATACTAAGTTTATTCTCAAACCACCCTTTTTCCTACCTTTTTCGACAATTCCCTTATCTTATTGGGCGCATTTCGCTGGTTGAAAGCTTAAATTGACATACTAATTTGAATATTCACTTTTCCTTATGTTTTTATTTTTGTTTTCTTTCTTTTTCGAAACCAAACCGACTTTCCCATTCGTTTTTTTTTATTTTTGTGTCTTCCATTGTTTCCTTTATGACCAACGACCGTGTTTGCTGCTGTTGCTGTTGTTCTTGCCGTTGCTGTTGCCGCTTCGAAGGACGACAATTGACGCCTGCCGATGAATGCTTGTTGTTGTTTTTTGCTTGTTTTTTTTGTGGTTCATTGTGAATGCAACAAAACATGCGCTCAAGTGAAAAATTGTTTTCGGGCTTGTAATCGCTGACAACAACAACAACAACCACATTCAAATTTGCTGTGAAATAATTTCGAATTTTTTTATCCAACAACAAAACAAAACACAAAAAGTAATAAAACCCCCAAAACATTTGCTGTGTGGGATTTTTTCAGTAAAAGCGAGGGGCGTGGAAGCAGCAGCAACAATCATTCTGATCAGTGCCATTGTTGTTGCTCGTCAGAGCGTTGACATGTTCTGGTGACACCGCGTGTATGTGCCTGTGTGTGTGTGCGTGTGTGTGCGTGTGGCAAGCAAAAGAGTTAAGTGAAATTAAATCTGCGTTTGCAAGGTTTCCACTTTGCGGCTTTGACAGATTTCTACATGACGCCAAAGATAGATTTTGGAAGGTTTGGGAAAATGTAATCGACATGTATGTATGTATGTATCTAGGTACGTTGTGTGGCTGGGTGCATGTGTGTTTGTGTTCTGGCTAGGATATTAATACGCGAAATTTGTATGTTTAATCGGATGACATATGTTGCTGTCAATTACCAATGTTACGCGCATATATTAAAATCTACAAAACACATCTTCATATACATACATACTAGATACATAAGGAGATCCATAAATGTGTACATTTTATAGGTGTGTGAATCGAAAAGAATGTGTGATAGATTAATAAATCTCTAAACATGTTAATAAAATTTGATTGTAAACACGTAATTTATATCATTATTAATTTTTTGTACGAATCGAAGCTGGGGGTTTTTGAAGGTAGCCTACCTTACCCCGTCTACCTAACTAGCCTTTTGTAACTGCAGAAAATATACTGCTATCAAACGCTTCGTTACTAGTTGCCTGATCATGCCCAATGGCTTCAGACCCATTAGCCTCTCGTCCTCCCTTATGAAGATATTCGAGCATCTTCCGGGCATACATATTTGCGGAAGGCTAGACATTTCCAGGCTGTTATCAGCTCAGCATGCTTATCAAGGTGGAGTTCTATCGCCCTTGCTATAGCTCTGTGTTATAGATGGAAAACTTCGACAGATCGACGGGAATGAAGTAGTTAGTTTATGACGATGATGTTGTGGTACTAGTATTGGGTTTGTGTACGAACGTGATCAGTGGGATCATGCAGAGGGTACTGAGTAGACGTCGCGGATGGGTTCCTATCCTCAAAGGCAAGACTGATGCTTTTTGTCAAGAGGAAGAAAATACATAATTTCAACCTACCTGTTCTCAATGGTCGAGAAATATCTAGAAGTTTTCCTGACGCCCACGCTAAACTAGAGGCTAAATACAAAACACATAACTAGGAAGGATTACGGAGCATTGTATGCCTGCAAAATAATACTGGGTAAAAAGTGGGGTCTGAGAACAGAACTCACGGCAGGGATGTGCAAAGCAGTGATTCCACCGATTCTGATCTACTGATCACTGATATGGTGGGTAGCAATCGAGGCAAGCTACATGACTGATATGCCAAGGAAAGTTCAACGAGCTGCTTGCGTTGCAATCGCTGGGGCGATTAGATCATGGCCCACGGAGGCTGTCAATGTGATCTGCAGTATACTGCCCATTGATTTTTTTTGTCAAGCAAAAAGCATCCCAGCGTGCTCTTATGTTGCTCGAGTAGGGACTCTGAAAGTAATGCACATACGGTCACGGTCGCATTCTGCTCCAAGTCAGTGGTGCCAGATTGAGGGAAATTTCCCTTTTTGAGGGATATTTCACTGCAAAATTTTTAAAGAGGGAAAAAAAGGGACACTTTGTTGTCGTCCATATAAAAAAAGAGATTTTTTGGTTGCAGAACTCTTTACATACCTACATACATATGTATATTTTATAATATAATAATACAATGGCGCTATTATAACTCTGACGAGTTTTATGGCCGAGCTTCTCTCCCAATTCGAGGTGTGCTCCTTTTTGTTTTTTTGCTACAAATTGGGTGGACCTACAGTTTTATGCCGGCTCCGAACGGCGAATGCATTTTTTGTGAGAAGCTTTTTCATGGCAGAAATACACTCGGAGGGTATGCCGCCCACTGCCGAGAGGTGACCGCTGCTCTTAAAAAATCCAATAATTGGATTTTTACTAATTAGAAAAATTTTTTGGTGTTTTGCTCGGACCGTGGTTTGAACCCGAGACCTCTGGCATAGCAGGCGAGCACTCTATCCACTGCACCACAGCGGCCACTATGTATATTTTATAGTATAACTTAAAATAAGCACTGAGAAACTCCTAAGAGATTTTCAGGAATATTTCGGCGTAGAAGCAAAAAAATTCTTAAACCTGCAAGCACGCGTTGGCTTTCTTTACATCCTTGTATCGAAAGAATTTTGGAGAATTGGGAGCCAATTAAAAGCTATTTTCGCCTGGACTCATTTGAAGATAAGCGTAAAAAACAGAAAATATTTATGAAGAATTGGAAAGAGTTCAAAACTGGGCTTATTTTAGATTTTTGAAGTACGTTCTTAACTTTTTCAATGAATATAACGCATTGTTCCAAAGCCAAAATGTATTTATACACCGACTAGGGCAAGAAGCGAAGACACTTGTGTTGAAAATTACAAGAAATTTGTTAAAACCAGACTTTTTTACAATTCCGTGGGAATTACAGCTAAAAGTTTTGGAACTTCCAACTCCATTTTTACTTGACGTGCATAACGTTTACATTGGTTTTGTCAAATTTAAATTTGGAGGAAAAGATTGTATTCAAAAAAAAAGTGTTTGCGCTTTTATAAAGCTTCTACTTTTCAGATAATATCACGTTTTCCATTTGACGGTGTTTTCGAAGAATTGCAGTTTTTAGATCCCGATATTGTTTTTGATTTCTCTAAAAACAATCGTGTATTACTTCTTGCTCTAACTAAAAAATTAAATCTTAATCCTGATCTCACAGAATCGGAATACAAAAGTATTTGTATGGTTTTAACCGAAACACAAAAAGGCGATTTAAAAATATTACCTGTTGATCTAATGTGGAGTAATATAATAAACTTATAAATAAAACTATAATGACAATTTTTTCACTAGCTTAGAGTGCAAATTGTGTAAGTCCTTTTTTCAAACTTTGTAGGAGAGACAAAAAACAAAAAATAAAAAATTTCAAAATGAAAAAAAAAATTTCGGTTCATATAAAAATTCTGGACTTACACAATTTTCTTCGCTTTTTGGACTTACACAATTCGCGTATCACTGAATAAAAACGAGTAGAAAAATGACAAGTATCACAGACTTGTTTAGCGTGGTGCGTATTTGATTTTTCTAGCGTTCTACATAAAAATACACTTTTTCATGAAAATGGACTTACACAGTTTGCACTCTAAGCTAGCGTTTTGTTTCATAATCTTAAGCAATTGGTTGAAATTGTACTCACGTTACCGCATTCAAACGCTGAATCAAAAAGAATATTTTCAATTGTAACGGATGTTAAATGTAAAAAAGCGAAACAAACTATCTAGTGATATGTGAAATTGTATATCAATTGCTTCAACTTTAAAATCAACAAAAATCATATCCACTTGCACAATGCAAATAATTTGTACAACTGATACTTTTAGCTATTAAAAAAACTGTATTAACCTTTTGTATATTCTTATATTACCGAAATAAATGCTTTAAATTCGGTGGGAATTTTGTGGGATTTTTTTATTTAAAATGTGGGAAATTAGGGATTTTTTTCCAAATTCTGTGGGAATTTTAGCGTAGATTATCTGGCATCACTGCTCCAAGTTACTGACTCCTACATCAATACATCAGGCCTGGTAAGGCAGTACAGAGAGTGTGTCATGAGCTTGGCAAGCGCATCCTTGATCTGGGTGCCGAGCACCGCAGTCTCCAAGGCAACGAAATGGCTGATGAGCCGACCAGGCAGGGCTCGGCTCTTGATGTCCCAGAGGTGTAAGAGGTTCGTATGCCACTAGGTTGCATCAAGTGTTGCATCTCTCGGCACTGGCTCGAGGTTAAAATCAAGTAGAGGCGGTTGCAGACCTGCAGGAGCTTGTGGCCTTCATACAACGAGATGCGATCTTCAGCCATTCTAAAGTTGAACAAAAGAGACCTTTCACGCTTAACTGGTATTTTCATAGGACATTGGTGGAACATAACACCGTCTGACGCAGCTGCAGTCTTTCTGGTACGGAGGAGACGGTGGAGCACCTGCTATGCGAGATTCCTGCGCATTTCCAAGTCAGAATGAAGTTCCTTGGCAAACCTTTCTTCGACAGCCTCTCGGAACTCCAAGACGTCAGCTCTGAGGGGCTCTTTAAATACTTAAATTCAACAGGATGGATATATCCACTTATGATGTGGGACATGCCTTGCTCATTCTCTTTTACTTCTACTTTTCGCAGGTTAAGTCACGAGTTGTGGTATCAAAACGGCGCATCGGTGCTAATTGGAGTCGGTGGAACAGTGGAAGGACTATAACCACAAAACGCGTTTTCGCCTCCTTAGCGAAATTCTCTCGAAACTAGATCCAATTATGAAATACTGACTCCATATACAGATTCAACGTGCCGAAATCGCTTAGAATAATATACATAGATTTGTTTCTGCTAAAAAAATTTGTTGAAATTTTGTCGACCTCTGTAATAAAAAAAAAATTAGCAGTAGTTTTTAAAGGTAAAGGTTATTATCATCAAAACAATTTACATCTTTTGATTATTTAAAAAAAAACTGAATTGAGTCTTTTAGAAAACTCAGTTAATATGCATTAGAGCCATGGTTCCTTTTACAAAGTGGAAAGAGCAATTTAATCAATAAAACTTACGATTCGCATTTAAAGCTGATTCTTATTAAATCTTTTTTTTTAAATCGAAGTAAATGCTGGAAAGGGATACTGACATGAGGTGGAAGACATGATTGACGAAAAGCTATCTATTGAATAATACGGATAAACATGTCCATCTTCATTTCCATCTCCATCTCCATCTCCATCTCATTGAACTTTAAATATTTACACATGTAGCCAAATTGTGGTTACACAATTTAAATCCGTGACTTCATGGGGAGGGAGGTTTAGGTAATTTAAATGATTGATTCCATAGATACATATGTACGTAACGTAACAAAGAGAAAAACAATAACATTACTTAAGGAAAGAAAAAAAAAACAAAAAACAAAAAACACAAAATAGCAAATTGATAACGCAAAGAAAATACAAACACGAAAAACAAACAAATGCAAATGTCTGTCTTATTAAAAACAAAATTTGTGTCTTCACAATTTGCATAAAACCTTCTTCCTTTACTTTATTTTGAAATAGTGGAAGCAGAAATATTTGAATCGTGGATGAAATGCGCTTATGGCGTAAAAGAAGCCCAAAGTGCAAAGCTAGCAAAGTTGCTAAATCAATCTTTATATGTATATTTTTTTTCAGAGAAGTTTATAAGAAATACATAAAAAGCATTGCCATTATATACTTACATTTACACACATACATATCTACATATTTAAAAACACTGTCCAGCAGGAATTAATTAATTAATGTGAAACCAACAACATTGCTACTGACTGAATTCTGCGTTCGGTAGCAAGAAATTCGCTCTTGTTAAAATTATTGCAACAAGCTGTCCGTAATGAGTAATGAAATAATAAAAGAAAATAATTTTGAACGCCGAAAGGATATTTTTTTGAAGAATTTCACCACATAAAAGTTAAAAAAAAAATTATCTGTTGCAGCATTAGTGCACGAATAAATATGCAAATAAATATGTGAAAACAAAAAAAAAAACGGTCCCTTCAAAACGAAACCTAAAACAAAACAAAAAATTAATAAAATATGCAAAAAGAAAAGCAAAGCAGCAAAGTTTTAAAATCTCATTAAATCCATTAAATCAAAGAAAAAGGTAGAAATTAAAAGTTGCCCGCTGAGCATAAGCTAAGAAATGAAGGTTGGGAAACGAAGACTCAAAAAAAAAAAAAGAAAACAAGATTATGTGAGTAAAAAATGTTGACAAAATTGGAAATTGTAGAGAAAATTAAAAATTGTGTGTACTGACTGCGTCAATCAAATAGGGAACCGGAAGTGAAAAGCTAAGTTGGGACAAGAATAAATAAAATATACATACCTATGTATAATTACTCAAATTCATACAAACGGACATTTTATCATACAACATTTAAAATATATGTACACTAGCCGGACCCGTGCGCATCCATTTTAAAAACCTTATCATTTATTTGGTTTGGTGGAACTTATGGAACTTTCAATGAATTATCTATGTATATTTTTGACAAATATATCGCATAAAATGTTTTTATTATACCTATATAGGTATGTGCATTATAGTTTTATATATTTTTATGTACATATGTATATGTGGTCCCTGCCGACTTCGGTAATTTTTTTCCACACGTTTGCCTTGGCAAGCAAATCAGTGGCCGAAGCTTAATCGATTTATCTGCTACAGTTCCTGAGTTTTGACTTATAAATCTTTGAAAATTTGCCCCTCTTGGCCCATTTTTTTTAAATTTCAGCATATTTCCTCATAACGGCATAAGGTCATTGTATGGATGAAATTCCATCACTCGAGCTTTATTAGTGACTTAATTATCATGTTTTACATGTTTTTCGAAATACATACATATGCCTTATTTTCAACCCAAACCTTCTCTGATCCCATTAGAATCTGTGTACCAAATTTAATAAAAATATTTCTATTTTTGCGCCAGTTAGATTATGTACGGCCGGCCGTTCAATCAAATTTTTTTGCTTAGAGTGCAAACTGTGTAAATCCACTTTTTATGAAAAACTTTATTGTATGTAGAACGCTAGAAAAATCAAATACGCACCACGCTAAACAAGTCTGTTATACTTGTCATATTTCTAATCGTTGTTATTCAGCGATGTGGCCGCTGTGGTGCATTGGGTAGAGTGCTCGCCTGCTATGCCAGAGGTCTCGGGTTCAAACCACAGTCCGAGCAAAACACCAAAAAATTTTTCTAATTAGTAAAAATCCAATTATTGGGTTTTTTAAGAGCAGCGGTCACCTTTCGGCAGTGGGCGGCATACCCTCCGAGTGTATTTCTGCCATGAAAAAGCTTCTCACAAAAAATGCATTCGCCGTTCGGAGCCGGCATAAAACTGTAGGTCCACCCAATTAGTAGGAAAAACAAAAAGGAGCACACCTCGAATTGGGAGAGAAGCTCGGCCATAAAACTCGTCAGAGTTATAATAGCGCCATTGTATTATATATTATGTTATTCAGCGATACGCAAATTGTGTAAGTCCAAAAAGCGAAGAAAATTGTGTACATATGTCCAAAATATTTACATGAACAGAATTTTTTTTTTTTCATTTCGAAATTTGTTAATTTTTTGTTTTTTGTCTCTCCTACAATGTTTGAAAAAAGGACTTACAAAATTTGCACTCTAAGCTAGCAATATGTATGTATGTTTTTATAGATATGTACATAAATTCAGTCTTGAACATTTCATAATTTGTAAAGGTTAATCCTTATTTAACGATTCATTAGCATACACAATGAAATATTTTTTTATTTTCTCAAAAAGAAAACTTTGCCGAGTCGGTCGAAAAAAGCTCTTATACATAGAAAACGAATGTTCTACATCCACAGAGGTAATAGGAGCATGTTTGAAAACGGCTCTTTGTCGACAGGTATGCACCGTATCGAAAATACTAATAATAGCCGTGTTCACACGAAACTCTATTCGTCGTCAGATGACTGTTATGCATGAATTTCGTTTGTATAAAACTGTCAACCAGCAAATTACAAAAATAGGCAATATAATGCGAAATATGTAATAAAAAAAATGCAAACAACGCAAAATATGTAAAAATATGCATATATGACCAAAATATGCAAAAACATTTGAATGCCATTTTTAAGACAATTTCACGATTGGCAAAGATTGTTGATTTATTTTGCTCTACGTAAATCTAAGAAAAACATGTATTTGCATAGATTTCCATGCCCTACTTATAATACATATATCTTAAGGCCCTTGGCCACTTAAAATCTGGAATGTTAAGAAGTGTATACATATGTGTGAGTATCGGCTGATTGACGCAAATATCTAAAAGATTTGATTCTCATCAACGCGAGCCCGAACAAGAACGTGTAGCACGACGACTGCCGATTGCACTAACACACACAAAAAAACTCACACATACATACTGCTTGACATGCCAGATTGTCAATTGCCAAGGGCCTTTAACTATACTTCAAAAGTAAGTCTCATATTCTCTTCTGGAAATCTACGCGCATAGGTAGATTTTCAAGTTTTATGCGCCCAAAATTTTATTTTGTAATTACAGAAAAAAAAAACATACCCACATATTGGAAATAGAATGGGGAACAATAATTCATCGCTTTTTTCCCGACCCCATACTCTGCACTTGTCCCAGATGGTCGTAACTTAGCATATCTGAAGTTAATTTTTTTGTTTTTCTCTTACATATTTTTAAGTGCTAGTTTCAACTTGAATATTTATTATTTAAAGCATTTCATTTAAGTAATCGTGATGAATCCTAAAGGTTCAAGTAATTATTAACACTTTTCAATAATATCCTTGGTTTCCAATAATTCTAAGTTTATAGTTTTAAGCTTCTAAAGTTGGGATATTTAAAAAAAAATTATCACTCTTTTTCATGTTAAAGGAAGTACTTATCAAACTAGGCTGACCATCCGTTCTGTTTTTTGAGGGACCGTTCTGTTTTTCAGACATCTGTCCTCGTATTTTTGTTTTTTCGGAAAACCTCAAAATGTTCTGTTTTTTTCCTGGTGTCCCTCATTTGTCCCTCATTTATTTATTTTTGGGCATATTCATAGTCTTGATAAAAGCTGATTATAAGTTAGTTAAAATCAATATTTTATTTTGACTATGAATATTCCCCTTTTTGTTAAAAATCTGTTTTATATTAAAAAGGTTCAGGTGGCAGCCCTTTTTCTCATCAGAATTTATGTAGTTATCGATAATAACTACCATCCTCATTGACTATATGTTTGTTGGAATGTAATTTTTGTGGTTGCTGTGTGGCAAATTAATTTAAAAGAAATTGGTAAATCGTATTAAAATTGATTTGTGGACATTAAACTAAGTTACCAAATTCTTTTTTATCGTAGCATTATGCTTGCTTTATTGTAGATACCTATAATTAAACTTACAAATTTGTTTATTTTTGTTAAAACAAAAAGTCTGAAGAGAATCTGAATTACATATGTTTGTAAGCCTATTATTTGATGAATAAATATTTTTTATGATTTCAAGTTTCATAAATATATGTTCGTACTTATATCATTTGAAATTTTGTCCCTCATTTTCGATTCATATTTATGGTCAGCCTATACATAACAGTACACTTATAAATCTCCTCAAAATCTTCTATCAATTCTGGCCGCACTTTAAAAATTTTTAATCCACTTTTAGAAATTTCTACAATTTTTCGGATTTTTCCATAAGCTTAGAAATCCTGCTTAAGGCGATTTTTATTGAAAAATTGTTTACATTTGAGGAGGTCCATAACAAAACGCAATAATTCCACTTCTCAAATATTTTGGTTTTTTAACTAAATCCAATTCTACGCATTAAAACCTATGTAACCATTGCTATAAAACATACCAAAGGTCAATAATTTTACTGTTATTCAACACCAAAAATATTAGTTCAGACCAAAATGAAACATTTCCATATCTATCCAATTAAATTAATTTTATTTTTATGGTTGTTAGAAATATCCTTTGATTAAACTACCTTTGAGAATAACTACTTTGCATTTAATATTGTAAACACATTTGCCAATTCTTTTCATGCTAAATATTTTGATAAAACTTTGGCGAACAGTGGTCCAAAATTTCTGAGTTGGAGTATTATACCAAGATATTTTTAGATCAGCAGGGAAATAGTGCCAATGGAACAGATGATATAACTTTATGTGATTGTTTGGAGGAGGACACTGCAATGAAAGTGTAATATAATGTGAAATTATTGTAAAACTTGTATGTTAATATAGTGATTTAAATAAAACAGTTTTTAATTTTCCTATAGAATATGTACAAGCAATTAAAATCAAAAAAAATTATTTAAAGCAAAAAGCCAAAATTCCAAACCTAGTTTATATCAAAACGCAACATTTCCATACATGTTCAGAGCAAAATGAAATAAATACTATTGGACGGACCAAAACGCAACATTTCCATTTTTTTAATCTAAATAACTTAAAGACTAACTGCCAGATAAAAATTTTTTTTTTATTATTTGTATTGTTTTTAGATAACTATTAAACTGCAATAACAGTTTAAAAAAAATATATATCCTATTGACTTAAATTAGTTTTTTTCGTTTATCCAAAAAATTGTTTTGGTGGAATTATTGCGTTTTGTTATGGACCTCCTCATTTTTAAACGAAAATAAGAGAGTCAAATTTTCGACAGAACTGTTTGAAATAAATTTAAAAACTCTGGCGTATGATTTTTTTTTTTTTGAGTCACTGTATATATTTTTCAATAAAACCGACTTTTAACTAGAGCCCTAGATACCCGGGTATCGAGCAATTCGATCTGATCGTTTTTGTTTGAAGCCCGTTTGTTGTTCAAATGCCCGTACAAACATTCGAGCATTCGAGCTTACAAACAAAAAAATGTGTATCGGAAAAACAAAAATAAAAAAACTACATATAAAGAAAAAAAAAAATAATAAACAAAAGAAAAAAAAACAAACTTCAAAATACCCGAATTGTTCAAATGCCCGTACAAACATACGGGTAATAAACAAACAAACAACTCTTCGAGCATTTGAACAACAACTGTTCGGGCTACTCGAAAATGTTCAAAAAAAATCGAGAGCTCTACTTTTAACACAAATTATTAAAATTTTGCATTAAACAAGCAATTTGGAATAGATGTACACAATAAAATATTTTTGGCCGCATAAAACTTGAAAATCTACCTATGTGCTACAGAGGCGGTCGCTTCATACAAGCTGAGAAGCCCGGCTTGCGTACACATTTTCGTTCATTTCATACGAAATTCTTTAAAATCTGGTTATTTTACGTTTTAAATGTGTTTACTATTTAAGTTCTCAATAATATAGCCCCCACTGTAACATGCGCCTAAAAGCCTGCTAAGAAAATAGCGCAAATACACCACCAATCCACCTCACAATGTGTATTTTGTTTGTACAGCCAATCACAGCACAGTGAGCATGCTTGAACGTTTCCACACATTAGCTTTTACGTGGCTTTTAAAACAGAATAACATAGCTTGTTTTCTCGCTTTCGCTAAGGAGAAACAAATTGCTTATTTTCAGACTTAAATTGAAAAAAAACTAGCAAAGCACTTTTTTTATTTTTCTCATCAAATTTGTATGCGAATATGAAGCTGGCTTCGGCATTCAAAAGTTCAGTATTCACAGCCATATGCATATTTGATTTGATTTTCGTTTGAATGTAGGTACATACTTATGCACATAATTTCTTACATCTGCATGTGCATGCAAACATAAATATCAAATACCAGATTATAAAAGGGTTGATTGTGATTTTTGACGACTATTGGCACAATATCAAGATAATTTAAAAAATCGGTGGAAATCAAATTGGACCTCAGTTTTTGAAACACTAAAGCACCCATTTTTTAGGTATTAGACAATAAGCAAATACACTTGCTACTGCTGAAATTTCCGTCGGTATAAGGAAACTAAAAATACCTCTGCGCTTTCGTGTAAGATTTCCCTAGCGCACGTTTTTATATTTAAGAAATTTGTTTATTTTAAAAATGTTCAGAGTAAAATTGCAAAATCAAGAAAAAACAATTTTAATTTAAAAATGTTTATTTTTATTTTAAGCACTATGAGATTTTGAAGGAATAACTTTCGTTTTTATTCCATTAATTTTAATTTTTAATTTAAACATGTTTCTTTTTAAATCCTAAATACATTTTAATTTAAAAAATTTAATTTTTAATTTAAAAATATTCATTTATAAAATAAAAATTACTTGGTTTAAAACGTGCATTATAAAAATAAAAATTTTATTTTTGATTCCTTTTCTCTGAGTATACATATTTCATACATTTTATGAGCCTGAATATGTAGAAAACCAAAAAAAAATTTTTTGTTTTTGCATTTTCCTTCCCCTGACCAAATTCTCTTCATCCTCTCTCTCCATTCACCCCAGCTTATTCACCTCTTCTCTCATTGGTTGCGTTCAGAAGTCGGAACTGTTGAGCAAAACTGTTGTGTAGATATCACTGAGCAGAAAGGGATATAATTTGCTCCTTCTGAACGAGCTGATACAGAAAATAAACAAAATAATATTATAATTACCTATCCACAACATAATCGGCAATAATTTCGCTGCTTTGAAACATTTTTATTACATTCAAAAATTCATAAATATAGGTATTTATATATTTGTACATATGTCAAAGTGGCCGCTGTGGTGCAGTGGGTAGAGTGCTCGCCTGCTATGCCAGAGGTCTTGGGTTCAAACCACAGTCCGATCAAACACCAAACAAATTTTTCTAATTAGTAAAAATCAAATTATTGGGTTTTTTAAGAGCAGCGGTCACCTCTCGGCAGTGGGCGGCATACCCTCCGAGAGTATTTCTGCCATGAAAAAGCTTCTCACAAAAAATGCATTCGCCGTTCGGAGCCGGCATAAAACTGTAGGTCCACCCAATTAGTCGGAAAAACAGAAGGAGCACACCTCGAATTGGGAGAGAAGCTCGGCCTCGTCCTTTAGTGATACTTTTATACCTACTTCCCATTCTTCGAATTACAATTATCATTTAAAAAAAAACAAGAAAAAAAATATAATATAAAAAAATTTTTCCTAAGCTCATACATATTTCACACATGTTTGTGATTCATATCCGACTCCAAATTATGAGTGCTCTGAGAATGTTTGTTGGGATAATAAATTCATTCCAAAACGAATTGACGGTTGACACTGAAAACTTCAAAATTAATAAAAACGAACTTACCTCCCAGAGTTGTATTGGATTTTTATTCGATTAAAAATTCAATTAATTAGTAATGGATCCATTAATAATTAAACTTCTGTATGGAAAATCGAGCTTCATTATCAACTTAATGAAGAAAATGTGGATAATTAATCCATTAACCGCCTCTGTGAAATCAGTAGGAAAGGGTTGCTCAAACTCCCACTAGTAAATTTTACAGCGAGAAAAAGAAGAAAAAGCGGTAAAAATGGAAGGCGGAAGCAAATTTATCCCAATAAGAGCCAATTTTAATTTAATCTCACAAACCTCGTTGCAAGAGCCTAGTAAGATTTGTTAGATAGTATTCGCTGTAAAAGTAGAGAAACACTACTAATAGAAAATTGCCTTTAAAATTATTATTATTAAAATTATTTTTTAATAATTAAAGCGAATACAATTTTTCTTTTAAATTACTTTTGCTTATTTGTACGTACATATGTATAAGCAAAGTTGTTTAAATTTCTAGAAAAACGCAAAATAACTAATGGCGGAAGGGTGGAGCAATTTTTCGGGCATTACTTGATACAAACATAAAATGAAGTAAATTATAATTGTATTTTATATTTAAAAACATTATTGTGCAATATGTGAGTGCAGTGAGTGGTTGGTCGGTTCGCAGTGCTGCCGGCTTTTAGTCTTTTAACTTAATGTGGGTGGAGTGAAAATGAGCGGGAGTGAGTGGGTACGGAAGATTGCTGCCAAGCTGCTTGGCTTGGAAAAAAAAGTTACAGGCGTATGGCCAGACGCCTATTTTGCATAATTATATTCATGGAAAACTTGTTTGCTTTCAAGTTTAAAAATTGTTTGCATTATTTATTTTTTTTTTAATTTTTTTATTTTTTTTTTTATCTTTTCATTTTAATATATTCCTAACACACATACACACATACATACATATGCATGTAGAAATATAAATATGACAGCTTAAAAGCAGTCAAGTGCACAGATTGTCACGACTCAGAAAATATGATGAGGCACTATTAAGGATCCAGGACATTCATTTAGGGATATGCATTTGTACATACTTAGGTATGTATGTATGTATGTATGTTAATGTGCACTAATGCATGTGTAATATTTAAATTTTCGGAAAAAATTATATTTTAAAAATTTTGATAACCTTATGTTTTCTGTAACAAAAATTGTCAACGCTTTATTTTTATTTAATAGGTACTTCATTTTATTTATTTTTTGTTGTTTGCATTTCCGACAGGGCAGGCATGCGATGTATTGTGGCCCGAATTTCCGCCATGCCTTGTCAAGTTTAATTCTGGTTATAAACCGGTTTCAGCGATGTGCCATCTTCAGTATCTTTTTTCATTCTTTATTATATATTTATGTATATCGGACAACACGTTTACAACTCGAACAGAACAATGATTAACTAGTGTCGCCCGTGGTCCAAAATTCGATCAATTATATTGTGCAACAATTAATTTGAGAGTGGAAAGACCACCTTAAAACCGGTTTGCCATATTTGAATTTTTATTTGCCTTTTTAGATTTGAAAAATGTCGAGAAAGTTTTCTCCATCTTCCGCATAAGTTCGACTCGTTTTTATCTGCCAATCTAATACAAAATATTTTATTACTTGCGTAAGGGACTTCTCCTTAAAAATTGCAGAATATAAATCAGCTTTAAGCCAATAGTTTCTTATTAATAAAATATAAAATGAAGCATTGCTGGCTATTTTGTCCGAGAGACCCATAGTGAAATTTTATGTCCAACAATTTTGTAGAACATTTTAACACTCTAGAGACCTCCAAAATTTTCCTTTCCTTTCCTTTCCTTTCCTTTCCTTTCCTTTCCATTCCTTTTCTTTCCTTTCTTTTCTTTTCCTTTCTTTTCTTTTCTTTTCTTTTCTTTTCTTTTCTTTTCTTTTCTTTTCTTTTCTTTTCTTTTCTTTTCTTTTCTTTTCTTTTCTTTTCTTTTCTTTTCTTTTCTTTTCTTTTCTTTTCTTTTCTTTTCTTTTCTTTTCTTTTCTTTTCTTTTCTTTCCGTTCCGTTCCGTTCCGTTCCTCCCTCTCCCCTCCTCTCCTCTCCTCTCCTCTCCTCTCCTCTCCTCTCCTCTCCTCTCCTCTCCTCTCCTCTCCTCTCCTCTCCTCTCCTCTCCTCTCCTCTCCTCTCCTCTCCTCTCCTCTCCTCTCCTCTCCTCTCCTCTCCTCTCCTCTCCTCTCCTCTCCTCTCCTCTCCTCTCCTCTCCTCTCCTCTCCTATCCTCTCCTCTCCTCTCCTCTTCTCTCCTCTCCTCTCCTCTCCTCTTCTCTC
The DNA here is from genome assembly GCA_960531455.1 of Urophora cardui. Classification (NCBI taxonomy): domain Eukaryota; kingdom Metazoa; phylum Arthropoda; class Insecta; order Diptera; family Tephritidae; genus Urophora; species Urophora cardui. The sequence continues at coordinate 50,309,982 of OY482673.1, forward strand.
CTCTCCTCTCCTCTCCTCTCCTCTCCTCTCCTCTCCTCTCCTCTCCTCTCCTCTCCTCTCCTCCTCTCTCCTCTCCTCTCCTTTACTTTTCTTTCCTGTGCTTTCCTTTCCTTTCTTTCCTATATTCAAAAAATTTCAAAAAATTTTTTTAAAAAAGATGGCAACCGTTTTTACAAAAATAAATTTTTATTATCCATATACAGGGCAATTCTTTTCATATGACATTTCAAATTTAAAAATCAAACAAACTGTACCGAAATATAAAATTTTTTTAAAATGTGGCAACCCTTTTTCTAAATATTATAATAAATTACTAATTATCAGCCCAAGACCTTTCATATAAGACCTCAAACTTAAAAATCAAACAAACTATAGCGTAAAAATTAATTTTTGAACAGGTGGCAACACTTTTTGTAGAAGGTATAATAATTACTCATATTTAGGCCAAGCCATTTCATTTGTTTATACCAAATGCCTTTTCATGTGAGACTTTAAATTTAAATATCAAACAAGCTGTACAGAAAAAATTTAATTCTTGAACAGGTGGCAACCCTTTTTGTAAACATTTTTGAGTGTTATAGCGATTTTGAAGCGACGCTATGGAGGTTTTTGTCTGTAGCAACAAACTTAATTGTCAAAACAAATAGGAACTCTTATTTATTAGTCACAAGCATGATTGGTAAGTATTGTCAACTAGAATTTTTTCCCATCATTAATGTTAAGTTAGCATAACTATGAATGACTTCGAACAGATCGTACATATGTACATACATATAAAATGTAAATATGTATGTATGTACACATGCTACATAGCATTGTAAAACTTGTAAATCTTTAGCTTTTTTCTTTTTCTTTTTAAATACCTACAATACGAGCAGATTATAAGCCAACTCTTTCCATATGCCCATATGTGTAAATAGCTTGTAATGTGTGTTATTCATACTACGCAATTCAGGTTGACATTTATTTAATTCACTTTTCCAACAATGAGAATAGTGAATTAAATAAAAATTTTCATTCCAACTTGCCACATACATACAAAACATTTGTCTTCTCGTTGACATAAGAATTCTGGTACTCTGCGCCAACGACTAAGGGCTTAATACTATAACCATACAACTGTATACGGATGTATGTACAAATCAACGACATTTTTATTCAATACACTCAGGTACTAAAGTTGCTATAAGGTGTAAAAATGTACATACTCGTACGAGCAATGCATATGTACATTCATCATACATATGTACATAACTACAGGAGTACGCATGCATGCAGGCAGCGCCTACATACCTTTATCCGGCTGGTAGACGCAGCTCCCGAGCCCTTTATGGTGTGTTGGCAAAACCTTTGCGAGCGATAAAAGACGCTTAAGAAAAAATTGTTAAAAAAGATAAAAAGCAAAATGGAAAAGTGCTGCATAAAAAAGCGGGGAATTCGAAGAAGATGACGAAGTGGTTCGCAACAAGCAGCAAAGAAAAATGTAACATGATTTAATGGCATGAATTATTTATGAGTTTGCTGTCAATCAAAAACCACGTCAAGTGCTTTCAAACAACCAAACAACAATTTTGCTTCTTCCTTGCTTTCCTGCTCTTTGCTACCATGCGAGCTTTGACAAAAATCGAGCGAGCTGTAGGCAGTATGAAAGAAGTCATAAGGATCTCTCATTGCTGGCTGCGCCTCCGACGACGACATGACATCACTCAAAAAAGAAATGCCATGCAGAGGATCCAATTGGACGTCTAAATCATAAGAAGAGTGAAGGTAGCCGGTATATAAATTCATCTAAACCCAGAAATATGTACTTCCTTAATAAAATAATATTAATTCGAATGAATTTTATTTCTAAGGGAAAAAGTGGCCGTTTTCAATATTAGTCGAAATTTACTGCTATTTACTATTTAGTATTATTTTCTATTATTTATTATCTACTATTTATTATAGGTTAGGTTGGAGTGGCTGCCGTCATAGCGACACACTTAGGCTAGTGTAGAGTACCATTGTGATACCACAAGAAACAGATTACTCCTCCTTTTTGAACCAGTTTGAAAGCCTGTTGAAGTTCACCAGGTCCTATAAGTCGACGTTTTCGACCTTACATAGGCTATCGAGGAAAGGAGTCCCAAGAAATCGCCGTCTGGTGCAGTTAAGAGTCGGGAAGTGGCAAATGAGGTTTTCGATCGTGGTCTCTTCCTCATCATCCTTGCAGTGGTAGGGTGTCCTGTCCTGTGTCCTGTGAGTACTCCCACCAGGTTCGAGGATACCTATTTAACGATATCGCTTGTGATCCTGTAACATATCACAACATGATCAGCAGCTATGAAAATGAAGGTAGCTAATGAACCTTGGTAGATCTGGTTTTGTAAATCGCTCCACAAAGTTGTATTTGCTTGTCGCAGTGCCCTTAAACTTTTTCTACACTTAATTGGTAGGTCTCTGCGACTAGAGAGATATATCAGCAAGTACAAAAGCTAATGAAAATGAGGCACAGCTCGGCTATTTACATATGCACATTAGGGTGGGACTCAAATGTATGCAGACAAATTTTATATCATACTAGCTGACCCGGCAAACTTCGTTTTGCCGAAAATAGATTTTTTTTATTACTTTCATTTAAAAAATTGTTTTTTTACACCGGCATTATTTTTAATAGAAAATTAAAGATTTTTCACTACTTCATTGTGTATACAACTCCAAAAATATATAATTTTAGTATTCAGTTTAAGGCTGCACGATACACAACATTTTTAGTTTTCTGTCCCGGAGCTTAAATAAATAGCGAGGTCGGTTTTCCAACACTGGAAGACGACACATAGAGCTGACCAATGTGAAAAGCATGGAATTTCTAGGTTTATGCCGCATACTTCCAACGACTGCCCTTGTGACTTTTTAATTGTCATCGGAAATGCAGGTTTCACAGGGAACTGCATACGTTTGATTGGAAGGGCAAATCTGTTGAAGATAAGGGAATCCGGAGAAGTAAGCATTCCTCTCCCTTGAATGGGCTGTTCAAAATGCTTGCCAGGCCCCTCCTCCAACCCTTTTAGATATATTCAGCCTCAAAAGTTTAGTACGTATGGGAGGTGCAGTGCCCCATTTTGCGATAAATCTTTTTTTTTGGGTGAACATGGTAATGATATCGTATATCTGCATAGTGATTTCTATGTACATGCCATGAACACTTTTAGGGATAATTTGCCTTAAAAATTAAGAACGCATGGGACGCATGACGCATTTTCCCAAAACTACTGTTTTTTTCATAAGCATGCTATTGATATCGTTAATCTCCTGATCAATTTTCAGGTCCCAACCATAAACGCTTTTATAGATATTCAGCTTGAAAAATTAAGTTTGTATGGGAGGTGCCACGCCCCCTTTTCCGATAACCCCACTTTTATGCGTGAGAGTGGTTTTAATATCATTTAGCTCTATAGCAATTTTCAGGATGCTGCCATTTATTCTTTCTGATATATTCAGATTCCAACGCTAAGTATATATTTTTTATATTTTTTCTTCGACTAAACCTTCGCGGGGTATCTAACAACAAACAAACCCCCCTAAGGAAGTATTTGATTTGGTTCAGCCGTATTCAAATTTTGGCGTTACAATTAAACACCAAATCATTTATATATATATAGATTTCTTCAAGCTCACCCCCTAGGTAGATGCTAATATAGTCGAAGATACCGCATATAAATTTTTTCCCCGATCGGAGACGGTTAAAGGGTGTCACATGGGGGTTAAAGCTCATATTACCATATGGCCCGCGTGCGACCCCCCTTTACTGTCTCCGATCGGGATCAAATTTTTTTACATTTGCTATCCTCCAGTACAGGACTATCGATTTTAATTATTAGATATATTTTTCTTTTTGTTAATTTTTTGACTTATATGATAATATGATCCTTGACCCCTGTGCGACACCCCTTAACCATCTCCGATCGGAACCAAAATTTATATGTGATGTCTTTGACTGTGCTGCTACCGATGTAGGGGGTGAGACCGAAGAAAATAGCGCATTTGATTTTTAAGGATCACCCTTCCACACGGATCATTTGCGGCAAGTCTTCGCCGTCGACCTGCAAACCATATTAAGATTATTTTAATATTATTTTGAAATCAATTCACGGCTACACATTTGGAACGAATTGAAGCGCCATTTGTCGCTACCTTCTTTGGCATATGGTCGCATATCCATTGATATGCCAGTATGTATGTATGTTTGTATATGAATATATATATTTTTTTCATTCTAACTCTTCATTTAATTTAACACCCTTCATCCGCATTACTTAATAAATATATATGTACGTATTTTTCTAATATGCAATCTGTTGCCTTCCCCCAGTTTATTTTCACGTTTTTCTAGTTTGTATGTAAGTTAATAGTTGTGGCGTCAATGACGTTGAATCGCCAAATCCGGTCATATCCATTGACGAAGAAGATGACACCGGCGACGTCCACCCATCAATACTTCAATATATTCCATTTTCAATACGGTATGATATGATGCTGTTAAACTGAATTAATTTGTTGCCCATCAGCAATAAGAATAACAACAATGCGAACGAAAGAAGCAAATTGAATTTTAAATGATGTACTTACCATCTTTGTGCAATCTGTGATATCAACATTAACCCTTGAGTAAATCAGCTCTTATGGAGAGGCCGATACAAGCTTCTGTGAGTCAATTGAATTAGTTCTTAAAATATTTGTTGGCAAGAAAAAGTCAAGTAATATACTAAGCGCGGGACAAATCAACATTATTGGGATAATAATAATGGATAATAAAAAGATGATTTATCCGTGGAAGTTTATACATAGCAGGAATACGTTTGAATCCCTGCCGAGGGGTGGAAGAGACCACCTTGCATCTAATTTGATTACATACCCACACACCGAGAGAAAAAACGAGTCCCTTCCCACTTGATCTTCCCAGCGCAGTACATTCAATTAACCCTTTCGCGGACAGTCGGTTTTCGAAATGACGTTCCCGTGGGACACATATTTTATGTCCGGAACTAATAAAAAAAAGAATCTGAGTGAAAAAATTAAAAAAAATGAATTTTTTTAGATTTATATGGACATACCTTCTGTGAATATATGAATTAGCATTGAATTGCCTTCTGGAACTCCAGGTTTGTCCCATTTCTAGAAATAATGAATGACGGGGAATTCTTCATGTCCCTCTATTTTTGACATTTTTTGACGGCATTTGCCGTTTTGTCCGCGAAAGGGTTAAGGGTTAATTCTCTTAAGTGTTCACTATTGATATCTTTTGATTTTTCATACCACGTAGGTATCCTCCATTGATAAGTTCTATTCAAACAATACCTTACTTTCATGGTTTGTCTCCAGATGAATCTAACATTTACAACAAATATGCATGAATCAAATGGATTGACGAATCTGGCGGCGCGGCGGCCGGTAGCAGCTGTTTCTTCAGCTATGAACGTCATTGATATCTGATTGTTGTTGTGATATGCTTGTAGCTGCTGTTGTTGTTGTAGTATTCCTCGCAATTCAATCTCCTCGCATTGCATATCGATCGCTAAAGTTGTCGTTGGAAATGTCATTATCATTTGCGCTCTAAGAACTCTTCACTCTCAAGCGTCTGCAATCGTTGCTGCTGCTGCTGCTGCTGCTGTTGTTGTTGCTATTGCTGCAGACGCTCCATAGATGGATGATGGCGATCTGGTTCACTAACTGGCTACCTAAGAGCCAACAACAACAACGCAAACAAATTAGCATTTATTTTCAGGCGATCCCAATCGATGATGCATACTAATTGCCAGACACAGTTGTATTCGAATGGCAAAATAAAAAAATAAAAAACAAATTTCATCGACGATCGCAGACGAGCAACAGTTGGTTGGTTGGCTGGCCAGGCATCAGCTGCGAATCGCTACGTATCTGTGTACAAAAACGTGTATGAATGTTAGTATATGTTTGTTTTTATTAATTCTTCAAGAATCGATGCATATTTCTTATATAATCCTATAGTTAAACTTCAACAGTATGGCGCGATCAGACACATTAATAGTTAAGAGTACCCCTCGGAGGATATGTGTTATAATATCTTAGGGAAAATAGCTCCTGTCAGTGATTTTCGGCTATGATATCATAATGTTAATTGGTCCCCATTTTGTCTATGAAATATGGTTAACTGTGAAGTACTCGAGTGGTTTCGGCGGGTCCATCGTGTACTCGAAATAATTAGTTCAAATAGAAATATAATTAAAAACGTTGTTAAATGCAGTTTTATTCATAATCCCTCAACGGAGCGTTATGAGCGTGTGTTAGAAAAAGAAAAAAAAAAATTGGTTTTATCTGGTGGATATCACGGAGGCTGTTTGGTATTCCGAAAATGCTCATTTAAGAAATCTAAAGGACTTTTTTCAGCACTTTTTCTAGCAAAATCGCTTTTCTTTGTCGGATACGCTCCGTTTGAGAGCCGGACAAGAGTAGTTTGATTTCTTCAGAGAGCTTATCTGACATTTCTTTCCTGTTGTTTGTTTTTCCGACAGGGTAGGAATGCGATTTATTGTGAAACGAAAAATATACTGAAGAAACCGGTTTATAATCAAACCAAACCTGACAAGAAATTACGAAAATTTGTTCCATCAAATGGAATGGAATTGTGGTAGGCAGGGAAAAACATTGTCTTTCCCAAGCACTCAGGCATATTTGCCAATTTTACTTAAGGCCTTTAGAAAGGATCAGGATGTAGCGAAAAGGAAGTGGTATTAAAACCAGGGCTCCTCTGAAAACTTCCCTTTAATAAATCTGAGGAGTTTGTCGAGTGGTAGGGTTGCCAGAAATCGTCTTTGTTACAGGCAGTTTGTTTTTGTTCCCGTATCGTTAACTGTCAACCATGTTTCTATGACATTTAATGTTCGCGTTGCTTCCTCCTTCCTAATTGGTTCATGATGCTTACGAGCTAACGGCGTGCTGGGTGCTTGTTTCACCCACCAAATTTGATCGATGTGAAAATTCTCTCACTCGTCGGAGTGCACAACAACAATTACACGTTGCACCTCGAGTATTGTCGTAAGCATAATCACGGAATTACACACGTCAAATGAAAACAGTTGGAAAATTAAAAACAGGGCAGGGTGATAAAAATGAATTTTTTTTGTGTCGGCTAAAAATCAGTACCAAATCCAAAAAATCAATATTTCTTAAGGTTTTTAAAACCATCAGGACGGAGCACGAAAAATCAGTATTGTACTGGTCAAATCAGCACGTCTGGCAACCCTAACTGTCCCCGTAGATTGTGTCCGGTAATCACACCCTCAAGGGCCCGAAGCTCCCTCCTCCTCTGCTTGAAAAAGACGTTTGCTATCTCAATGTTTGGCTTTTTCAGATAGAACTTTGTAATTTTACAGGAGTTCCAGCATCTTCTGTGAGTTTCCCTCATTGAGTCCCGGATGTACATATTTCACAGTATCCGTAATTATTAGTCCTTTTATTGGCTGCGGTCCAGTTTGTTGTTCCGCTGATCCGCAGTTTTCAAATTGCCCAGCGAGTTTGTTACAGAGCCAAGCTTCAACCTACATTCGTGAACAACTTTTTAAGAGGTCTTCAGTGCAGCCTAGTGATGAGCGATATATCGCAAACGGTGATTCTTTCACTGTGAATAAAAAATCACAAATCGCAATTGCGATCACTTTTTCCAAATAGCAGTTCACTACTTATTGGCAACTGCTATCGATGTAGCAAGTAAGCAGTTCACCTATGTGAATCGCAATCGCAAAAGCAGTGGCGTAGTAACGGGGGGGGGGGGGGGGGGGGGGGTTTTGGGGACAAAACCCCCCCGAGAGATTCGCGTTGACCATAAAACCATCTTTGACTTTATTAGCATACATTTCTTTTTCAGGAAAAAATCAATGAGAATAGTAATTTTTCGAAATTGGTAATTCGAAATTTAGCGCTTTTTCACGAAGTATTACTTATAATTCTAGCGTTTATTGAGCCGTAGGAAAGTGCAAGAACCGCAGGAATTTTACCACAATTTACATTCTTTGTACTTATATTCGCTCTTTTGTGGTAAAATTCCTACGGTTCCTGCACTTCCCTACGGCTCAACAAACGCTACAATTATTATACGGTATTGCTGTTATTAACATGCTAATAACAGAAAAGTAACGCCAATTATTTAAATTTCAAGTTTTCTTTCAATTACTTATCATCTCAATCAAATAATATTAGTATAAACTACAATGGGAATAAATATGCAATGTATAAGGGTATCTGAACTTGAGATTTTACTTAATGTCTGTCAAAATGGAATATTAAAAAACTAAATTATATAAGAAAATTATTATTTATAACCGTAGCACATAGGTAGAAATATTTTATTGTGTACATCTATTCCAAATTGCTTGTTTAATGCAAAATTTTAATAATTTGTGTTAAAAGTAGAGCTCTCGATTTTTTTTTTTGAACATTTTCGAGTAGCCCGAACAGTTGTTGTTCAAATGCTCGAAGAGTTGTTTGTTTGTTTATTACCCGTATGTTTGTACGGGCATTTGCACAATTCGGGTATTTTGAAGTTTGTTTTTTTCTTTTGTTTATTATTTTTTTTTTCTTTACACTCAGCAAAAAACGCACGTAAATCTGACTATTTACACCTTGATTTGACTATTTTTACCAATGGTTTTGCGCCTAGGATGAAAATAGTGATTCTGACTACGTTGCACTTCATACCATCATAATAAATATTAAGTAGTTAAAATGAAAATTAACCATACTCGACTTGAAGTGTTGTCATAATAAAAACAACTATGAAAAATAGTTGTCCTAAATATGTTGAAAAATGCAGCATATTCAAATTGAATATTTTTATAGTCAAGTTAAAGTTACAACATAGTTGTTTTAAAAAATGTTCATATTGTATGTATTCACGTGGGGGGAGCGCTGTAGCTCCAAGGTTCGGCGAGAGTGCCAACCTCTGGGGTACGAAAAACGGCTTTAAATAAGCCAACTCATTTCCCTTGTGGAAAATGAGTTATATTTGAGTTGCTCAATCATGCAATATAGCTCGAACAATGTATAAACCATCTAAGAATTACGGAAATTTGAAAAGCCGCATTCAAATCAAGGAACGAAAATCTACACAGCGTAAATTTCTTTTACTGTGCTAAATATTTAAGTTTACTATGAACCATATTCAAGTTGAAGCATCAACAGTAGTTAAAATAAATATGTTTCAACTTGAAGATGACTATTACAAATTTTATAATGACAGGTATTAAAACTTGTCCAGTTGGATTAGTATTTACTAGTCAACTCAAAGTTTTTCATATTCAAGTTGAATATCTTTCATACTTGAACGGTTGAAATAATACGTTTATATTCAGATCGAGTTGTTTCATAGTCATATTTCCTTGGTTTCATAGTAAAAAAGCGAATAGTAAAGCTGAATATTTTCATAGTCATTTTTACGATGCGGATTTTCTCTGAGTGTATATGTAGTTTTTTTATTTTTGTTTTTCCGATACACATTTTTTTTGTTTGTAAGCTCGAATGCTCGAATGTTTGTACGGGCATTTGAACAACAAACGGGCTTCAAACAAAAACGATCAGATCGCATTGCTCGATACCCGGGTATCTAGGGCTTTAGTTAAAAGTCGATTTTATTGAAAAATATATACAGTGACTCAAAAAAAAAATCATACGCCAGAGTTTTTAAATTTATTTCAAACAGTTCTGTCGAAAATTTGACTCTCTTATTTTCGTTTAAAAATGTAAACAATTTTTCAATAAAAATCGCCTTAAGCAGGATTTCTGAGCTTATGGAAAAAATCTGAAAAATCGTAGAAATTTCTGAAAGTGGATTAAAAATTTCAAAGCAAGGCCATAATCTATAGAAGATTTTGAGGAAATTTCTAAGAGTACTGTTATGTAGCCAACCCATTTTAGTGTGAAAAGTGAAATTCTCAATGCTGTGAAAAATTCCGTCAATCTTAGAAGTTTTTTTCTGTAGGGTGTAGGGTGAGACCGTTCCAATTAAAATTTCCGAAAAGCCAATGAAAATTTTCAAAAAGTTGAATGTTGCATATTGTTATATTAAAATTGAATGAGCTGCAAAATTGCATACTCAAAACTCTTCTAAAAAATGTAGCTTTAGGATTCTTAGCCCCTTTTTATGATAAGTATTTCCTTGACTTTGAAAAATTGGAAACACTAAAAATACTGCCTAAAAAGTTAACAATAATCGCTGCTAAATATCTGGGTTACTTTCGAGCATCACCTACATTAAACAAGATATGCGTTAGAAATATAAACATCAAAATTAAATATAAAGCACAAAAAGAAAATTATTGTAGGTACATATGAAAAACCCTGTATCTAGTAGTGAAGTGCGGCTTTGTGCGACGAAATTTTTTGTCGGCTAACTACTAATTGTACTAGATATCATGTCCGAGGGTTAATTTGACTGAGTCTGACAGAGCAACATAACAAAACCAATTTTTAACATGAAAAAGAGTGATAATTTTTTTTAAATATCCCAACTTTAAAAGCTTAAAACTATAAACTTAGAATTATTGAAAACCAAGGATATTATTGAAAAGTGTTAATAATTACTTGAACCTTAAGGATTCATCACGATTACTTAAATGAAATGCTTTAAATAATAAATATTCAAGTTGAAGCTAGCACTTAAAAATATGTAAGAAAAAAAAACAAAAAGATTAACTTCAGATATGCTAAGTTACGACCATCTGGGGCAAGTGCAGAGTATGGGGTCGGGAAAAAAGCGATGAATTATTGTTCCCCATTCTATTTCCATGTATGTTTTTTTTTTCTGTAATTGTAACAATTTTACAAAATTCAATTTTGGGCGCATAAAACTTGAAAATCTACCTATGCGCGTAGATTTCCAGAATAGAATATGAGACTTACTTTTGAAGTATAGTTAAAGGCCCTTGGCAACTGACAATTTGGCATGTCAAGCAGTGTGTATGTGTGAGTTTTTTTGTGTGTGTTAGTACAATCGGCAGTCGTCGTGCTACACGTTCTTGTTCGGGCTCGCGTTGATGAGAATCAAATCTTTTAGATATTTGCGTCAATCACCCGACACTCACACATATGTATACACTTAACATTCCAGATTTTAAGTGGCCAAGGGCCTTAAGAGTTTGATATATGTATTATAAGCGATATTTGTGTACTAAAATGTTAAATTATAGCCTGAAAAAATTACATTTCGCTAGCTTAGAGTGCAAACTGTGTAAGTCCACTTTTATGAAAAAGTGTATTTTTATGTAGAACGCTAGAAAAATCAAATACGCACCGCGCTAAACAAGTCTGAGATACTTGTCATATTTCTACTCGTTGTTATTCAGTGATACGCAAATTGTGTAAGTCCAAAAAGCGAAAAAAATTGTGTAAGTCCAAAATATTTATATGAACAGAAATTTTTTTTCATTTCGAATTTTTTTTTCTTTTTTGTTTTTTGTCTCTCCTACAAAGTTTTAAAAAAGGACTTACACAATTTGCATTCTAAGCTAGCGATTTTTATCATTTGTAAAAAAAATTGTATTTTTTTTTGGTAATTTTAATTTTGGTAAATTTTTTACATTGGCTGTGACCCCCCCCGAAAAATTCTATAGCTACGCCACTGCGCAAAAGCATTATAAATTTCTTTTTGTTTACACTTTTGAAAAATTATTGAATTTACAATTTGTCTTTGAAAAATATTTGCGAACAGCGATATTACTGCGGAATACGTTGTTATTGCTATCATTTTGTTAACATAAAATAAAGACAGGTTATATCGCTCAGAAAACGCAAAATTAATCTCTACCGGTAACTGATGATTTTATACCAGTCCATGCAATCGCAATAGCAGTTTAAAATCACAGTGATTTAAAAATAGCAATCACCGAAATCACAGATATCGAAAAATCGCAGTTTCGCTCATCTCTAGTGCAGCCTGACTCTCACTGCAGATACAAATTTGGTGTCCACGCCACCTCTCACCGATTATACATTTTACTGCTTTTAGTATGGCATAAAATTCCGATTGAAACCCCGTCGCCATTGTACCTAAAGCATAATTGCTTCCAGGTACAAGCCGGATCCAGTACCATGTTCTGTTTTTGATCCATCTGTGTAGATGATTTTCTTCGATCCTCCCAGTAGGAAAATCGAAAGTGTATCGTCTACCAAAGAATACTCGGGGTACCAACTTGCCACTTGGGACCAGAAGCAAAGACTATTGCTCTGCTCCTTCTAAACCACTCCCCGTGCCCCGTACTCTAGTCGTCGCGCCACAACCGAAAGGAGTGTAGTATTTTCACACACAAGTCGCTTGTAAACTAAACCGACTTCTTACCTAACTCACATGCTTGAGTAAACCCACGTTTACCGGAGGTTGAGAAAACGGCCCATTGATCTAAAAGCATTCAAAATAATTTCAAAACAGCAGTGTTTCAAATGCCTATCTTCCTTCCCAATATTTCATAAACTTCCTTACCGTAGTTGCTTCACATTGTCTGTTATTTGGGGTCCACTTGCACAGACATTTTTATTTGTTATAGATCTACTCGCGCAAAAAGTTTTCATTCACATGTGCGCACCATATACAGACATTCATATTCGGTGTTTTGTTTGTCGTTGTTGACAGCACTTGAAGCACCATTTGTCCAGCATATCGTGCACAAGAAATGGCTGCTGCGACAAAATAAAAATTTGCTAGCAACATCTTGTAGGATAGATCTGTACATTGCAGTTAGTTTTCTTGCCATTTTTTTTGCAGAATTTGTTCTGCCTCATACTCTTATGCACATCGATCGCATATTCGCTCATCTGCGAAACTACCTCCAAGCGGCCACGGATGTGTAGACATGTAGACACGCGACTTATATGGTGCGATACGTTCACGATCACGGCGCGTCGTTGGCGCTATAGGCCAGCTGATTTATTCTGCTGGTGTTGCAACATTGTCATAAATGACGATGATCATCGAGAAACTAAGAAAGAACAGCACAGTATCTATAAAATAGTCAGAAAAGCAAAAAGCAGTGCGGTGGTGATCATAGTCGCCACGTGAAAGTACAGAAAAAGTGGCAGTAGCATATACCTACACACACACACATTTCTGCCGGTTTCTCAGCCCCAGAATGCCATCTAGCATAAGTAAGAGAGCCATTAAGAACGTAGATGGCAAACGTTAGCGCCGCTAGTTGTTGCCAGCACTCTCTGCATGCATGTATGGCTGGCCGTGGTCTGGATGGTCTGCTGTGCTGTAAGTGGCTGCTAGCCAGGCGTTTGGGCTTTTCCCCAAATATGGCTGCATGGCATTGCAGCAACGGCCGACCAACCGGCATACCAACTAATCGAATCGCATCGAATGCTGGCGGCTGCTGGCTGCTGGATGTTGGCAACAGTGGCGACAACCCACTGCACAAATATGGCTTGCATTCCGCAGGGAATCGGCCGTTTGGCATTCCTGAATAGGCAAACGATTTGCGAGTCAGGTGAGGTTTTTCTCAGTCGCAGTTCGTAAATATAATTTTTTTTCGTTTGTTTCCTTCTGTCTTCTTTTCTTCTTAACGCAAAAAAGCAGCACAACTTTTTTTTTCAGAGTATTTTAATATTGTTGGGCTCAACTGCGCTTAAAGTGTTTGCGTTGATAAATGATCAATGAAAATCGTAGGCATTTGCTATTAAAAAAAATTGCAATTGTTAAAAAGCGACCAATCGGCTACGCGCCAACTGAGTAATGGATCAACTAGCTAAATGCGGAAATCAAATAGGCGGCAAAAATGTAAACCAATGAGTCGGCGGCCGTCAAGCGTTGTTAACCGTCACCATTGACACAAACCCCATTGTGCATTGATCGTGGCGCGTAAATCGCTCAGCGTTCAGCGTTCATTTCATTTAACTCGCAGGCGTGATGTGCGAAAATGATAGAAGTGTCAATGGGAATGCTTCAGCGATTTATGAGTTACTATAGCGCTAGGGATTTAATTTCCAGATATCAGATGATCGAATGTCAAAATGTCTCTACAGTGTCAGCGGCGATTGCAATCTGTGATGATTGACCGTTTATATTATTATTAATTTTATTAGAGAAACTAGGAAATAAATATGTTGAATTCGCCATTGAATACCGCGGTTAGATTAAAAAGAAAATTCGTTTGCTATGAATTAGCGGAAATCTCTGTTGAGACAGTGCAAAATTTACTTTTTCGCAGAATAAGTAACTCAATTTTCTCTCAGAATATTTTCGTGTATTTTTTTTACCTCGCAGTAGTAAATGTGTGCCAAATTTAATTGCGATAGTCCATATACGCATACATAGCTTGATTCGTTTCCAAAAGGAAGAGACATTTTAATCTGACATAGGTACATACATATATTCGGACTTTCATGAAACGAATATCATCCCATCCCGCGGCTTCAACCCCCAGCCGCCCCAACACCAAAAATTAATTTTCTAATTGGTTGGTTGGTTGGTTTCAGTGGAGAGTCCCTCATACTCAAATTAGCGCCTGAACGCCGTTTTGATACCACGACTAGTGAATAAAGCACCAGTACCAGAAGAATAGAGTAAAAGAGAGTATCAATTCGGAAACTAGTGAAGGCTCTGCGCCCTCTATCCATCCTGTTGAGTTTAGGTATATAAGAAGCCCTTCAGGCCGAACGTCCTTGAGTTCCAAGAGGTTGTCATAGAATGGCTTGCCAAAGGTATTTCATTCTGCCTGGCAGTGCGAAGGACATTCGCTTAACAAGTGCCCCACCGTCTCCTCCGCTCCAGGAAGATTTCAGCTGCGAAATGGAGTGTTATCCTAATCGGCCCGCGTGGGTATCAATAGCCCAATGTCTCGTGAATATCGGACAGCGGGAAATATATGTACCTCCTAATTCATCTTTAGCATGGCTGAGGAACGCATCTCATTGTATGAAGGCCACATACTTTTGCAGATCCTGAAGGTCCGCCACCGCTTCCATCTGGTTTTAGCCTCTTTGAAGTAGACCCGATACATTCGGCCCTTGAAGAAGCCCAGGCGCGGAAGAGGCTTGCCTGGCCAGCTTATCAGTCATTTCGTTTCCCTTGGAGTCGCGGTGGCCTGGCACTCAACAGGTCTGATAAAACCCAGAGTCTTCAGAGCCGCCTGACTATCCGAGAAAATTCTTAACCTGTTTCCGACACTGGCACATTCCGTTACAAGTAGAAACTTGGCTCGCCATGTCCAGGAGCCTGTTTGATATGGAAGTGCCCGGCTGAGTTGCGAGATACCCGCTCCGCATGCCATCGTTGACCCGTTCGTGAATCATCGAATCTCCCAATTATTATTATTATTTTTTTTTTTTTCTCGGATATAGTTTTTATTGTATCATTCGTAAAGAATATGACAATTTTTATAAAAGCTTAAAGCTGATTCCACATAGAACTTTGTGTTGCGCTACGTGACACTTTCTGCGTGACAGCTGAGATTAAAATACATGTATCTTTATGAGGTTTCTCACATAACAAAAAGTAACGCAACGCCGAAGTTACGTAAAGCACAAAGTTGCCCAAATCTCAACTTTTGGGGGCGTTGAAATTTTTTTTTCAGTTTCACTTTAATTCAAATGTAAATAAACAAATTTAAATTTCACACAATTGAAAAATAATTTAATAGATTTTTATTTTCTTATTTACTTTTTTGTAAACGGAGAATGAAAGATTTTTCAGAAAATAAATATTTTTTGAGTGATGTTGCAGCGTTCATTGTGGCATAGTTTTTCAGTTTTGCGTTGTTTGACATAGAAAGCGGCGTAACGCAAAGCTGAAAAAGTTTTATGTGGAATCAGCTTAACCTAGTATACAATGACGTTATTCGTTTCCACTGCTTCAAATAATATTTGGATGAAAAGCAATTTTATTTGACATAAAATAAATACTTATGAATACATTTAATATGTGTATCGGAATATTTTTGTTTTTGCTAGAATATGTTCATATGTATGTATGTATGTAATTTTATTTCATATTCGTTCATTATGTTATTCATTTTCATTATTTACATATGTATTTTTGCCGTTGGAATGGAATGGAATTCCAAGCAGCTGATTGTATAGTATTAAAAGTTCGTACGGCCTGACAGGACAGGCTTATCGATGACACAATCGTGTGTTGCATTAGGAAGTGCTGTTGCAGTTTCGTATTGGAAGGAATTCCAATAAGCTGCGTGTATGAACTTAGGAATTTTTACGGCCTAATGGGATAGGCTCGTCCGGAACACAATCATATATATGTTATACATGTGTATTAATAAATTCTGTTGTAGCTTTCTGAATGGAAGGAATTTCAGTAATCTGCTTTTTATAATTTATTATTATTATTATTATTATTATTATTATTATTATTATTATTATTATTATTATTATTATTATTATTATTATTATTATTATTATTATTATTATTATTATTATTATTATTATTATTATTATTATTATTATTATTATTATTATTATTATTATTATTATTATTATTATTATTATTATTATTATTATTATTATTATTATTATTATTATTATTATTATTATTATTATTATTATTATTATTATTATTATTATTATTATTATTATTATTATTATTATTATTATTATTATTATTATTATTATTATTATTATTATTATTATTATTATTATTATTATTATTATTATTATTATTATTATTATTATTATTATTATTATTATTATTATTATTATTATTATTATTATTATTATTATTATTATTATTATTATTATTATTATTATTATTATTATTATTATTATTATTATTATTATTATTATTATTATTATTATTATTATTATTATTATTATTATTATTATTATTATTATTATTATTATTATTATTATTATTATTATTATTATTATTATTATTATTATTATTATTATTATTATTATTATTATTATTATTATTATTATTATTATTATTATTATTATTATTATTATTATTATTATTATTATTATTATTATTATTATTATTATTATTATTATTATTATTATTATTATTATTATTATTATTATTATTATTATTATTATTATTATTATTATTATTATTATTATTATTATTATTATTATTATTATTATTATTATTATTATTATTATTATTATTATTATTATTATTATTATTATTATTATTATTATTATTATTATTATTATTATTATTATTATTATTATTATTATTATTATTATTATTATTATTATTATTATTATTATTATTATTATTATTATTATTATTATTATTATTATTATTATTATTATTATTATTATTATTATTATTATTATTATTATTATTATTATTATTATTATTATTATTATTATTATTATTATTATTATTATTATTATATTATTATTATTGGCCGCTGTGGTGCAGTGGGTAGAGTGCTCGCCTGCTATGCCAGAGGTCTCGGGTTCAAACCACGGTCCGAGCCAAACAAATTTTTCTAATTAGTAAAAATCCAATTATTGGGTTTTTTAAGAGCAGCGGTCATCACAAAAAATGCATTCGCCGTTCGGAGCCGGCATAAAACTGTAGGTCCACCCAATTAGTAGGAAAAACAAAAAGGAGCACACCTCGAATTGGGAGAGAAGCTCGGCCATAAAACTCGTCAGAGTTATAATAGCGCCATTGTATTATATATTATATTATTATTATTATTATTATTATTATTATTATTATTATTATTATTATTATTATTATTATTATTATTATTATTATTATTATTATTATTATTATTATATTATTATTATTATTATTATTATTATTATTATTATTATTATTATTATTATTATTATTATTATTATTATTATTATTATTATTATTATTATTATTATTATTATTATTATTATTATTATTATTATTATTATTATTATTATTATTATTATTATTATTATTATTATTATTATTATTATTATTATTATTATTATTATTATTATTATTATTATTATTATTATTATTATTATTATTATTATTATTATTATTATTATTATTATTATTATTATTATTATTATTATTATTATTATTATTATTATTATTATTATTATTATTATTATTATTATTATTATTATTATTATTATTATTATTATTATTATTATTATTATTATTATTATTATTATTATTATTATTATTATTATTATTATTATTATTATTATTATTATTATTATTATTATTATTATTATTATTATTATTATTATTATTATTATTATTATTATTATTATTATTATTATTATTATTATTATTATTATTATTATTATTATTATTATTATTATTATTATTATTATTATTATTATTATTATTATTATTATTATTATTATTATTATTATTATTATTATTATTATTATTATTATTATTATTATTATTATTATTATTATTATTATTATTATTATTATTATTATTATTATTATTATTATTATTATTATTATTATTATTATTATTATTATTATTATTATTATTATTATTATTATTATTATTATTATTATTATTATTATTATTATTATTATTATTATTATTATTATTATTATTATTATTATTATTATTATTATTATTATTATTATTATTATTATTATTATTATTATTATTATTATTATTATTATTATTATTATTATTATTATTATTATTATTATTATTATTATTATTATTATTATTATTATTATTATTATTATTATTATTATTATTATTATTATTATTATTATTATTATTATTATTATTATTATTATTATTATTATTATTATTATTATTATTATTATTATTATTATTATTATTATTATTATTATTATTATTATTATTATTATTATTATTATTATTATTATTATTATTATTATTATTATTATTATTATTATTATTATTATTATTATTATTATTATTATTATTATTATTATTATTATTATTATTATTATTATTATTATTATTATTATTATTATTATTATTATTATTATTATTATTATTATTATTATTATTATTATTATTATTATTATTATTATTATTATTATTATTATTATTATTATTATTATTATTATTATTATTATTATTATTATTATTATTATTATTATTATTATTATTATTATTATTATTATTATTATTATTATTATTATTATTATTATTATTATTATTATTATTATTATTATTATTATTATTATTATTATTATTATTATTATTATTATTATTATTATTATTATTATTATTATTATTATTATTATTATTATTATTATTATTATTATTATTATTATTATTATTATTATTATTATTATTATTATTATTATTATTATTATTATTATTATTATTATTATTATTATTATTATTATTATTATTATTATTATTATTATTATTATTATTATTATTATTATTATTATTATTATTATTATTATTATTATTATTATTATTATTATTATTATTATTATTATTATTATTATTATTATTATTATTATTATTATTATTATTATTATTATTATTATTATTATTATTATTATTATTATTATTATTATTATTATTATTATTATTATTATTATTATTATTATTATTATTATTATTATTATTATTATTATTATTATTATTATTATTATTATTATTATTATTATTATTATTATTATTATTATTATTATTATTATTATTATTATTATTATTATTATTATTATTATTATTATTATTATTATTATTATTATTATTATTATTATTATTATTATTATTATTATTATTATTATTATTATTATTATTATTATTATTATTATTATTATTATTATTATTATTATTATTATTATTATTATTATTATTATTATTATTATTATTATTATTATTATTATTATTATTATTATTATTATTATTATTATTATTATTATTATTATTATTATTATTATTATTATTATTATTATTATTATTATTATTATTATTATTATTATTATTATTATTATTATTATTATTATTATTATTATTATTATTATTATTATTATTATTATTATTATTATTATTATTATTATTATTATTATTATTATTATTATTATTATTATTATTATTATTATTATTATTATTATTATTATTATTATTATTATTATTATTATTATTATTATTATTATTATTATTATTATTATTATTATTATTATTATTATTATTATTATTATTATTATTATTATTATTATTATTATTATTATTATTATTATTATTATTATTATTATTATTATTATTATTATTATTATTATTATTATTATTATTATTATTATTATTATTATTATTATTATTATTATTATTATTATTATTATTATTATTATTATTATTATTATTATTATTATTATTATTATTATTATTATTATTATTATTATTATTATTATTATTATTATTATTATTATTATTATTATTATTATTATTATTATTATTATTATTATTATTATTATTATTATTATTATTATTATTATTATTATTATTATTATATTATTATTATTGGCCGCTGTGGTGCAGTGGGTAGAGTGCTCGCCTGCTATGCCAGAGGTCTCGGGTTCAAACCACGGTCCGAGCCAAACAAATTTTTCTAATTAGTAAAAATCCAATTATTGGGTTTTTTAAGAGCAGCGGTCATCACAAAAAATGCATTCGCCGTTCGGAGCCGGCATAAAACTGTAGGTCCACCCAATTAGTAGGAAAAACAAAAAGGAGCACACCTCGAATTGGGAGAGAAGCTCGGCCATAAAACTCGTCAGAGTTATAATAGCGCCATTGTATTATATATTATATTATTATTATTATTATTATTATTATTATTATTATTATTATTATTATTATTATTATTATTATTATTATTATTATTATTATTATTATTATTATTATTATTATTATTATTATTATTATTATTATTATTATTATTATTATTATTATTATTATTATTATTATTATTATTATTATTATTATTATATTATTATTATTATTATTATTATTATTATTATTATTATTATTATTATTATTATTATTATTATTATTATTATTATTATTATTATTATTATTATTATTATTATTATTATTATTATTATTATTATTATTATTATTATTATTATTATTATTATTATTATTATTATTATTATTATTATTATTATTATTATTATTATTATTATTATTATTATTATTATTATTATTATTATTATTATTATTATTATTATTATTATTATTATTATTATTATTATTATTATTATTATTATTATTATTATTATTATTATTATTATTATTATTATTATTATTATTATTATTATTATTATTATTATTATTATTATTATTATTATTATTATTATTATTATTATTATTATTATTATTATTATTATTATTATTATTATTATTATTATTATTATTATTATTATTATTATTATTATTATTATTATTATTATTATTATTATTATTATTATTATTATTATTATTATTATTATTATTATTATTATTATTATTATTATTATTATTATTATTATTATTATTATTATTATTATTATTATTATTATTATTATTATTATTATTATTATTATTATTATTATTATTATTATTATTATTATTATTATTATTATTATTATTATTATTATTATTATTATTATTATTATTATTATTATTATTATTATTATTATTATTATTATTATTATTATTATTATTATTATTATTATTATTATTATTATTATTATTATTATTATTATTATTATTATTATTATTATTATTATTATTATTATTATTATTATTATTATTATTATTATTATTATTATTATTATTATTATTATTATTATTATTATTATTATTATTATTATTATTATTATTATTATTATTATTATTATTATTATTATTATTATTATTATTATTATTATTATTATTATTATTATTATTATTATTATTATTATTATTATTATTATTATTATTATTATTATTATTATTATTATTATTATTATTATTATTATTATTATTATTATTATTATTATTATTATTATTATTATTATTATTATTATTATTATTATTATTATTATTATTATTATTATTATTATTATTATTATTATTATTATTATTATTATTATTATTATTATTATTATTATTATTATTATTATTATTATTATTATTATTATTATTATTATTATTATTATTATTATTATTATTATTATTATTATTATTATTATTATTATTATTATTATTATTATTATTATTATTATTATTATTATTATTATTATTATTATTATTATTATTATTATTATTATTATTATTATTATTATTATTATTATTATTATTATTATTATTATTATTATTATTATTATTATTATTATTATTATTATTATTATTATTATTATTATTATTATTATTATTATTATTATTATTATTATTATTATTATTATTATTATTATTATTATTATTATTATTATTATTATTATTATTATTATTATTATTATTATTATTATTATTATTATTATTATTATTATTATTATTATTATTATTATTATTATTATTATTATTATTATTATTATTATTATTATTATTATTATTATTATTATTATTATTATTATTATTATTATTATTATTATTATTATTATTATTATTATTATTATTATTATTATTATTATTATTATTATTATTATTATTATTATTATTATTATTATTATTATTATTATTATTATTATTATTATTATTATTATTATTATTATTATTATTATTATTATTATTATTATTATTATTATTATTATTATTATTATTATTATTATTATTATTATTATTATTATTATTATTATTATTATTATTATTATTATTATTATTATTATTATTATTATTATTATTATTATTATTATTATTATTATTATTATTATTATTATTATTATTATTATTATTATTATTATTATTATTATTATTATTATTATTATTATTATTATTATTATTATTATTATTATTATTATTATTATTATTATTATTATTATTATTATTATTATTATTATTATTATTATTATTATTATTATTATTATTATTATTATTATTATTATTATTATTATTATTATTATTATTATTATTATTATTATTATTATTATTATTATTATTATTATTATTATTATTATTATTATTATTATTATTATTATTATTATTATTATTATTATTATTATTATTATTATTATTATTATTATTATTATTATTATTATTATTATTATTATTATTATTATTATTATTATTATTATTATTATTATTATTATTATTATTATTATTATTATTATTATTATTATTATTATTATTATTATTATTATTATTATTATTATTATTATTATTATTATTATTATTATTATTATTATTATTATTATTATTATTATTATTATTATTATTATTATTATTATTATTATTATTATTATTATTATTATTATTATTATTATTATTATTATTATTATTATTATTATTATTATTATTATTATTATTATTATTATTATTATTATTATTATTATTATTATTATTATTATTATTATTATTATTATTATTATTATTATTATTATTATTATTATTATTATTATTATTATTATTATTATTATTATTATTATTATTATTATTATTATTATTATTATTATTATTATTATTATTATTATTATTATTATTATTATTATTATTATTATTATTATTATTATTATTATTATTATTATTATTATTATTATTATTATTATTATTATTATTATTATTATTATTATTATTATTATTATTATTATTATTATTATTATTATTATTATTATTATTATTATTATTATTATTATTATTATTATTATTATTATTATTATTATTATTATTATTATTATTATTATTATTATTATTATTATTATTATTATTATTATTATTATTATTATTATTATTATTATTATTATTATTATTATTATTATTATTATTATTATTATTATTATTATTATTATTATTATTATTATTATTATTATTATTATTATTATTATTATTATTATTATTATTATTATTATTATTATTATTATTATTATTATTATTATTATTATTATTATTATTATTATTATTATTATTATTATTATTATTATTATTATTATTATTATTATTATTATTATTATTATTATTATTATTATTATTATTATTATTATTATTATTATTATTATTATTATTATTATTATTATTATTATTATTATTATTATTATTATTATTATTATTATTATTATTATTATTATTATTATTATTATTATTATTATTATTATTATTATTATTATTATTATTATTATTATTATTATTATTATTATTATTATTATTATTATTATTATTATTATTATTATTATTATTATTATTATTATTATTATTATTATTATTATTATTATTATTATTATTATTATTATTATTATTATTATTATTATTATTATTATTATTATTATTATTATTATTATTATTATTATTATTATTATTATTATTATTATTATTATTATTATTATTATTATTATTATTATTATTATTATTATTATTATTATTATTATTATTATTATTATTATTATTATTATTATTATTATTATTATTATTATTATTATTATTATTATTATTATTATTATTATTATTATTATTATTATTATTATTATTATTATTATTATTATTATTATTATTATTATTATTATTATTATTATTATTATTATTATTATTATTATTATTATTATTATTATTATTATTATTATTATTATTATTATTATTATTATTATTATTATTATTATTATTATTATTATTATTATTATTATTATTATTATTATTATTATTATTATTATTATTATTATTATTATTATTATTATTATTATTATTATTATTATTATTATTATTATTATTATTATTATTATTATTATTATTATTATTATTATTATTATTATTATTATTATTATTATTATTATTATTATTATTATTATTATTATTATTATTATTATTATTATTATTATTATTATTATTATTATTATTATTATTATTATTATTATTATTATTATTATTATTATTATTATTATTATTATTATTATTATTATTATTATTATTATTATTATTATTATTATTATTATTATTATTATTATTATTATTATTATTATTATTATTATTATTATTATTATTATTATTATTATTATTATTATTATTATTATTATTATTATTATTATTATTATTATTATTATTATTATTATTATTATTATTATTATTATTATTATTATTATTATTATTATTATTATTATTATTATTATTATTATTATTATTATTATTATTATTATTATTATTATTATTATTATTATTATTATTATTATTATTATTATTATTATTATTATTATTATTATTATTATTATTATTATTATTATTATTATTATTATTATTATTATTATTATTATTATTATTATTATTATTATTATTATTATTATTATTATTATTATTATTATTATTATTATTATTATTATTATTATTATTATTATTATTATTATTATTATTATTATTATTATTATTATTATTATTATTATTATTATTATTATTATTATTATTATTATTATTATTATTATTATTATTATTATTATTATTATTATTATTATTATTATTATTATTATTATTATTATTATTATTATTATTATTATTATTATTATTATTATTATTATTATTATTATTATTATTATTATTATTATTATTATTATTATTATTATTATTATTATTATTATTATTATTATTATTATTATTATTATTATTATTATTATTATTATTATTATTATTATTATTATTATTATTATTATTATTATTATTATTATTATTATTATTATTATTATCATTATTATTATTATTATTATTATTATTATTATTCAGCGACGTTCATCATTATCTAAAGTTACCTCGAGATATTGGTCTAACAGAATATGACCTTATGCACAATTAAGTTTTACATCCTTTCTCTTTAACCGCCTAGGATAGCTTTGCTTTAGGAGACTTTTTGCTAATGAATTAGGATGGTTGGCTAATCTTTTCGCATAATTATTGGGTTTATAAAAATAGCGATCACCACTCTTCAGTGGGCGGCCTACCATGCGAAGAAATGGGCTCTCGCCAAAAAAGCATTCGCCGTTCGGAGTCGACATACAAATTTAGGTTCGCTCAATTAGTAGGATAAAAACAAAAGCTAAGGAGAGAAGCTCGGACTTAAAACTCGTTAGACAGTGTATCATTATATTATTATTCATGAAAAGGAAGAGACTCTTTCTCAAGTTTATTTATCTTTAATTGAGGAACCGAGTTAGATAATAATAATGGCCCCTAGGATGGAATCCTTTGACACTCAAGAGGGTTATGAATAGGGTTGCCAGACGTACTGATTTGATCAGTACAATACTGATTTTTCGTGCCCCGTACTGATGGTTTTAAAAACCTTAAGAAATACTGATTTTTTGGATTTTGTACTGATTTGTACTGATTTTTAGACGACACTAAAAAAATTAATTTTTATCACCCTGCACTGTTTTTAATTTTCCAACTCTTTTCATTTGACGTTTGTAATGCCCTGGTTATGCTTACGACAATACTCGACGAGCAACGTGTAATGCCGTGGTTATGTGGTTACGAGCAAAACACCGATGAAATTCGGAAACATTTTCGTCATCGGCGAAAGGTGGTTAGGCTTAAATCGATGATTAGAGCGCACATACACAATATAACACATTATTAACCCGAACCCTCTCACTCGTCGGAGTGCACAACAACAATTACACGTTGCTCGTCGAGTATTGTCGTAAGCATAACCACGGCATAATTGTTGTGCACTCCGTCGAGTGAGAGAGTTTTCGGACTCTCACATCGATCAAATTTGCTGGGTGAAACAAGCGCGCAGCACGCCGAGAAACATGATTGGTGATACGGAAACAAAATGCCAGTAATAAAGACGGTTTTCGCCGCATGTATTGTTTTTTTTTTTTTTTTTTTGGAAGGCAATGTAATGATTTTTTCGGGAAAGGTATCTGGCAACCCTAGTTATGAATAAACTTATGTTCTATGAATAATATTATTTAATTGACTGTGTGTAAGGAATAAATGCTATATCTACATATGTACTAGCACTAAAAAAATGTTCATCAATAAATTCTATCGTTATTTAAAGAAATCCTTAACCTGACTTTATGGTGCTTACATTTTGTAAGCAAACGTAGCTATTGCTTCAATTCATTATTCAAATTAATTTATTAGATATTCAATTCGAAATTCATTTCTCCATTACGACAGAGCTACTGACAGCAGCAGCAACAGCCTCAGCATTTCCAAATTAAGTTATTAGGCAAATCTTAATTTTGATTGGAAAATGCTTATGAATTTTTATTTGCGTTACTCACGCACATTATACATATTATTATTTATTTGCAGGTATGTGCTTGTATATCACCTTGTTTGTATGGTATGATTATAAAGAACATGTAAATTCCATTTGGTGATTCACATAATTTAGCTACACCTGATTTATGTATGTGTACATGGGAGCTTTGCACACTACGAGTAATTTGTATGACGACAAACAGACTAAAATACGAAAATATTCCTTTTGGACAGTATCTAAATTAACATAAAAAGTTTGTGTGTGTATTTGATATGATGTAAAATTACTTACATACTAAGTACCTATACTATTTTTCTCTAAGTTTTTTAACATGTGCTTGCGGTTCACTTGAAGCAATCCCTCATACCCACGTCCTACTCCACTACACACCAGGGCCGTAGCTAGACATAAATTTAAGGTAGGGCAGCGTTGGTTTAAGGTAGGGCGGAAGTAAATACACTCAGAAAAAAAATCATCAACACGATTCATGTAAAATTAAAACGATCGATCTTTACACATAGAACAGCAACAATTTTTTCAAACTACACGATGTTTGAAACATGATTTTGGCTTTGTAACTGTCATCTGAAAATTTGGTAAATTCAACCAAATTTTATTGTTGATACAACATGAAGAAATTTTAAAATATACAAGATGATTCAAATATAAAATTTTATTCCTTAATGTCATTTGGAATTTGGTTTATTTAACATGATGGTAGTGTCAATATAAACTAAAAAAAATGTTAAAAAGAACTTCAAAACTATTTTGAAACATACATACACAATTTTTTCAACGTTTGAAGTTTTGCTGTTCGAGCAAAACACAAACTAATAATTTTTTTTTAACAAAAAGAAAATTGTGTGCCGTGGCAATGATGGGAGTTTAGCATCATTGGCAGTGCGTGATAATGGTTTTTCCATTTATGTTTTTAGTTCGCAGGTAAGTTAAAAGTGGGTTGCATTTTTGTTTCTAAAAGTTTTTAATGTTCAATATTTTCTTTGTCCTCTTCATAGTTTGCAATTTTTACCACGAAGAGATGTTTAGCAAATGGAGTCTTACACGCAGTATGCGGTGCATATACCGTTGCATTAGCGGCCAAACATTACTCGGTGCCAGTGATAGTAAGTACTATCGCCCATGTATAAACTATTCGTATGAGAAGGACGCTTTCAATTTGATCGGTTGTGCGGGTGATGTACTCGAATATGCTTTATTGATCTGATGATTATATATGTTATGTTTTATATGTTTTTTTAATTAAAAAAAATAAATTGTAAAATCAAAAAGACTTTCTAGTTAATTTAACAATAAATTTAAGGTAAAATCAAAAAGATGTTATTGTTAATTCAACAGGATCATTTCGTGTTAATTTAACCAGCTTTTATTGTAACATTAACTAGTTAAAATTGTAAAATCAACAGGAAGACTCAATACTTTTTAGTGTTAATTCTACAGTTGTCATCCACACTTGACAGTAGTGTTAAATTTACACGATTACATTAAGCATCGTGTTGAAAAAAATTAACCACAAAATTTTTTGATTTTTGGTTGATTTCACACTATTTTTTTTTCTGGGTTTAATGTATCACAATTAATCTTAAATCGAGACATGGCTTCCAAAATCAATCAGCATATATATCACTTTTCTCTAGGTCAGTGAAGTACATTGGCTCAGATTTCCATCTGTCTACCGAAAGGGACGACTTTACATTAAGGAACCACGGTCCGAGAAAAATGACTTTCGAAGAAAAAAGGTGTTCTACACACATATATACATATGTGCATGTTTTTATAAGTGCCTTTCCTCGGTAATCGTACGCAGTTTTGGGGGTTTGTTTGGTAAATTTTAATAATAATAATATAATACAATGGCGCTATTATAACTCTGACGAGTTTTATGGCCGAGCTTCTCTCCCAATTCGAGGTGTGCTCCTTTTTGTTTTTCCTACTAATTGGGTGGACCTACAGTTTTATGCCGGCTCCGAACGGCGAATGCATTTTTTGTGAGAAGCTTTTTCATGGCAGAAATACTCTCGGAGGGTATGCCGCCCACTGCCGAGAGGTGACCGCTGCTCTTAAAAAACCCAATAATTGGATTTTTACTAATTAGAAAAATTTGTTTGGCTCGGACCGTGGTTTGAACCCGAGACCTCTGGCATAGCAGGCGAGCACTCTACCCACTGCACCACAGCGGCCAGCGGCGGTAAATTTTACAACTTACAAATATCTCCGGTCGACGGGACTTTTGGATTTAGAATCAGGAAAACCTCCTTTACAACCCCCAATGACTTTTTTCAACGCGTGGTAGACTGTTGGAAAATTTTCCCCATACATTTAATACCTATTTGTTGACCCATAATTATTGTGACATTACATAAGCAATTCTCATTGAGAATAAGCCAACAAGATAGTACAGCTTCCAGATTTAGATGTGGAGGTGCGGAGATCTTTAAATTTGGTATGTGTCGAAAATGATTAAACGATAACCATAGAAAATTTAGACACCTCATTTTTCCATCGAGTAAAATGTTTTAGATTAGCACACAGCCTTAGTAATCAATTCCGCGCTTTTGGTGTTGTTCGCTTACAGTGAGATTAGTTTTTGTCAGAAAAGTGCCGGAATGAACCATTCCTTTAACCAAACTACAAAAATTCGATGGTCTTATTTAATTATATATGTGATGCAGGGTGGATTCTCCATATCATACATTGCAACGCAATAATTTTTTATCTCAAACTATGACAAAAAATTTAATTATAATAATTTATCTCACTTGTTGGCCTGTTTAAGGTAGGGCATTCTAATTTTAAGGTAGGGCATTGCCCCACAATGCCCCCCCCCCCCCCTCCCCTAGCTACGGGCCTGCTACACACAGGTCCGTCTTTCTTGTATGGTGCTCTGTTGTAGTCAGCCCATAAATCAAGGATGTTGGCGTAACATGCATGCGTTGCAATGGAAATATTTTATTTGACAAATTTTTATTTCATTTTTTTTTGCTTTTAATACATTTGCAATACACTTACGAGAAAGTAGAAGATTCAGAAACGTAAAAAAAATAGGTAGATGATAATGCATATTTTATATGGTGCAACTCAAAGGGAAAATATGTATGAACATCACGCTGTTCTGCTCTGTCCTCAGCTCTGCCCTCTGCTGAGCTCAAGCTCAGGAAAAGGCAGGTGTCATAAACGTGCAAGAACGTAGATATCGTATTTGTGTGCAACGAGAAAAAATTCAATTTATATGCAGAATTGCCATGAACGCATGAAGATGAATGGGTTCAGGCGGACGAGATAGGGAGTTTTGTGGAGTAGTAGGGGACGCATAATATATCAAAATAATGTAGCAAGAGGAGCTGAGAGAAAAACTGTCACCAAATGCAATTTCATTAGACAAATTGAAAAATACTATTCATACTCAAGCACATGCTTACATACATATAAATCATGTTATATATGTACATTGTACATACATTCCTATGTAAAAGTATTGGTCGAGGAGGCAGTGTCATCGGGCAAATAAAAAGAAAAGAAACAGATTTTTATTTATATGCATACATATACTAAGTATGTATGTACTTTCCATAAATACATAAGTACTATATAGTACATAGCTTATACATATATGTACATACATACGTACATACATACATACTTGAGATTAAATCTGTAACTTTTCCACCTATGAGAAGTCAATCCAAGTACATACATATACGGATGAGTGGGTGCCTAACATGAGCAAAAATACAAACATATGTTCCTACTGGTACTTGAAGAACATATATATATACATATGTATATACAAATGAATGTATATAAAATACTCGCACATCCCCTAAATTACATACAAACATATGTACACACGAATTTACATATCTGCTCCCGGTTGGAGAATGCAGGAGAAACGACGAACGAGAATGCTGTGATTCTGTGATTCGTTCATTCGTCCTTCAAGCCAAGTAAATTTATTTGTGTTTGTGGGTGTAGGTATGTGCATTGGCAAAAAGTAGGCGCTGGGCATGGGTGTTGGCGGCGGTGTGGGGTGCTCTGATGGGCTGGACGCGTGATTGTGACCTGCGCGTGTATTGAAAATAGGCGGAGCTGCCAGATAGTTTTTTTAAGTTTTTTTATTTTTGACACGCGCTATTTATTTTTTTATTGCAATCGTACACAAGGACCCTAAAAAGAGAATAAAAAGATGAAATTGGTGAATCCATAAATGTGAAATACATTTGCGCACATGAAATGTAAAAAAGAAATAAAACAAATGAATATTCCTCGGTTATTCGTTATGTAAAGATACCTAAATATCTTTGAAAAGCGTGGGTTGTCCTTACGGCTATGTACATTTATGTAAGGTATGTACATGTGTATACAAAATTTTACAATTACTCTCTAAATAGAGCAGTCCGGGATTCGTCTTCATAGGGTGGAAATTGGATACTAAAAGGTGGGCCATCTTTGATTTGATTTGATCGATTTTCGTTTAGTCAAAAGATGCGTAAAAGTTCAGTTTTCTCAAAATTGTTAGCTTTATTCGATAAAGAGGTCCTTGCGATGGAAAATGATCTCATTCAAATGCTTGCCACCGTAGAAACACCCCTTTTGGACGACTGTGTTCACTGTTACTCGGGAATTTAGGTGATCAAATTCATACATCTTTTAGCTTTATTTTTTTACAAAGCTCTTGAAAAAAACTTGTTTATTCGCAACCCTGGCTGTGCGTGAAACGATTCTGACAGATCGGCGTGTGACCTATAGTGATATATAGGCATCCTTTGGTATTGCGGCGAAGCAAATACATACAAATTTTAACGATCATTTGCATGTCAGGAAACTTCTGTAGTCGTAGGATCACACACAATTTGAAAGAAGAACAGGCACGTGTTAAGTGGTGCAAGGAAATGCTAAAGAAATTCGAAGGGGGTCGTTAAAATTCGGTATATAATTCCGTATCTGATAGGTGACGAATCTTGGATATATGCATGTGAGACTGAAACTAAACAACAATCGACTGTATGGGTGTTCCAAAATGAACCTTAAACCACAAAAGTGGTGTGTTCACAAAGCCCCACTAGGCCCATTTCTTAGGTCATGCGATTTTTTTCCATGTCAGAATACTTTGATTTTGTTGGATATACCGCAGGTACTCCTAAAGTATGTTGAGCGGCACGTACAAATTGAGCACAGATCATTTCTTCACTGACTAAAGTAGGACTCAAGAAGAGTAAGCCGAAACAGAAAACAAAGTAAGGTGGTAGGCAGCTATATATCCAGCACTACAATACTGCTACAATCCATGCTGAATACCTAACAAGAATATAATAACGACCGTATGAAGAAAGCATGCTGTTTGGAATGAAAGCCCGAAGCTTTCGCTTCACTGCTTTTTTTTTACTATACAAAGTCATTCATGCGAAGGCGGCCATCGCCGTGCGATAGTCATGGGGCATATTCACGGAAGTCGGTATCTTCCCTAAAGGAAATTGTATTGACGAAAGTATTGAAGATTTGTAGATATTTGGGCCTACTGGGGCGTTTCTAAAATAATGATTGCTTGTTTCTTAGGAAAAATTTATCATCTTGCAACTGTTGCATTTGAGGATCGGAGAACAGTTAATGCCAATTGGTACACTTCAATTTTTTTTTTTGGAATTTATCACCGAAATCGGAAGAAACAACAACAAATCGGCGATTAACTGCTCATCATGACAATGTAAGCGCTCATACAGCATTGGGCTTTTGACCAATAACAGCATCCAATTAATGTATCATTGTCCACATTCACCCTATTTATTTCCAATGAATTCTTCCTATTTCGACATGTCAAAAATAAAATGCGTTGAGAGCGTTTTTATTGCTTGTATAGGCTGTTGAAGCATTAAATCACTTGCTTTGTTGGTACCTACTTCGCTCAGAGTTGATGAAACAAACCCGAGCAGTTTGAAATCGAACTGTCAACTGAATTATAGGTGAAAAACGTCAAATTTTACGTATACGACAATCGAATACATCTGGCAAGACAGGAAGGACTTGATTCCTCGAACTTTAGCAGTGCCTCTCGTATCTGAAAAATCGATTAAATTTTCAGAGATATGTATGTATTCTTTAGGGAAATATGAGCACAATTACTGCAATGTTTCATGCAATGATATCCGAATATATTTTGGTGGGTCTTTCAACTTTTCCTCTGGTACTTACAAAAATGTGTTTAAGACTACTCAAAGCTTTAAAGGTGGATTCATCGTTCGAGTTGAGAACCTTTCTGCCATGTGGCTGTTGTTGTGTTTTCGGAGTGTGAGAGGAATTCCGAAAAGTTCTGAACTCTTTTTATTAGTTAACTGAAATTCATCTTTAGTTCTGAACTCGAACGATGAATCCGCCTTAATAGTATTTTATGATCGTGAAAGGTATAACAAGGTTTGACTGCAAAATAAATTTGATTCGAAGTCTTGATATGGGGGAGAGTACACATATCTAATACCAAATAATCACACACGCATGTAATGAAAATCTTTATTTTGCTGAGCTCAACTGTTCTTTAGCAGAAATCTTTATTGTTGGTATTTGCGGTATCCAGTAGTACTTAACGGACTTAACTTTTTTGCGCACAATTGCAAACTCTTAGGAAATAAAATACAATATTTCATGAAAACATCAATACCTACATACATGTATTGCTGATTATGCAACAAAAATCATAATCAAAATTCTCACATTTGAACGTGCAAGAAAAAATAGTGTCTTTATATGCTTAAGGAGCACATTCATATATTTTTTAACTAGCTTCCGTTTACTTGGCCCCTGTGTATACCTACACACCATGCATGAGTTTCCATCCATTTTTATTCGAAATAACCAGCAAAGTATGAGCCTGTTGCCGCCTGTTGTTATTCTTTGATTCCTTGTTTGGCTATTATTTCAAAGCCGCTCAGCAGGAGTCTTGTGCCTTAGTTTTCGCTGTAAGTATAATATTATTTTTTATTTTCCGTGCTTTGAAGAAAAAAAACAAACACAAGAACTTAAGAAAGTGATAAAGTGTCCGTTTGGCTAAAAAAAAAGAAGTTGCTGGCGACCCACTGTTGTGTCATAAATTTTGGGTGGTTTCCAAAGCCAATAAAGTTGCATATAAATATGTATTTATATACATATGTATGTGAATACTGTACTGTTATCTGTTTATCAATCATCCGTTCACTGTAACTTTTTACCCAACCCCAAGCCATCACCACATCATACAAATATGTATGTATATTAATGTATGTCGGGCAATAAAATAGATCGGCCGGTGAAAAAATCTCATTTAGCTTTCCAACACTGCCACTTTGATGCCGAACTGAAACGTAGTGATGGCCAACATTTTTAAGTTACTGGAATAAGCTTAAGATGTTTCAAGATTCTCGATGTCAGAATTTTATTCAAAGCTTACCTCTAAAAACTCCAAGCCAAAGCTAAAGCTTGGAATGGAATTGTGGTAGGCCGGGAAAACGTTGTCTTTCCCAAGTACCTACTCAGGTTTTTCCCATTGTACTTAAGGCCCTTAGAGAGGATCAGGATGTAGAGAAAAGGTGGGCTAGTACAATCAGAGTTCGTCTGCAAACTTCCTAAATTATTTTATAAGTCTAAGGAGCTTATCGAGTGGTAGAGAATGTGCATCCGGCATTATCAGTACATCAGAACCGAGAATGGGCAATCTTAGTATAGCGACAGTCGGACAGGTGCAGAGAAAATGCTCTCCAAGGAAGATATGCATAACGAGCTCTCGTTGACGCCTATGGTAGCCATGGCTATCCACCTGAATTCTGTCCTGTAATCAACCCTACAAGGGCCGGAAGCCCCCTCTTTCTCTGCTTGAGAAGGAAGCATGTTACCTCCCTATTATTCTTTTTCAGAAAGCACTTCGTAATTTGACAGGAATCTGTAGAGTTCCAGCGTCTCCCGTGAGTTTCCCTCATGGAGTGCCTGTTGTACACTGTACGTGGTCCTATTATTTCGGCTGCGAACCAATTGGTTGTTCCGCTGATTCGCAATTAATCGGTCAGTTCGTTACCTTGAACACCGCAGTGTTGGGGTATCCACTCAAGTTGAAGTTTATTCCATTTTGCTACTGAGCAAAGCTTTAAATCACAATCGTGAACAATTTTTGAAGAGGTTCGCGCAGCTTCCAGTGCCTTCAGTGCAGGTCACTGCAGATACACCATTTATCCATTCTGCTGCTTTTAGTATGGCACAAATCTCCGATTGAAAAACCGTTGCCATTGTACATATGTAAAACATAATGGCACCTGAAGTCGGCCTTCACCCCGTAATGCTGATATACACACTCTCCCGCAGCCTGTTCATATTAACCGTGGACTTAACCATGGTCCTATAATACAGTGGAGTAGACGATGAACGGTCTGACCAAAGCTGTGTAAATCTCCTTCACTATTGCTGGTCACAGACCCAAGATCTTGCTGAGAGTTCTTCTACACTGTCCGAAAATTTTTAGTGCTTTGTTTACCTTCACCTCGACGTTAGCTTTCCAGGTCAGTTTTAATAAATAATCACTCCTCGATATTTTACGTCTTTGGAAGACCTTTTTATACCTCTGAGCACCCGGAGGTTGAGATCTTCGAATTTCCTCTTCCGCGTAAACAAAAATAGTCTCTGTAAAGTGTACCATTAATCGATCTTATACAGAATTAATTGGGCGCAGATCTCCCTGATATATGTTCCTGACGCCAGAACACACACATCATGCGCGTAAGCCTGAATGTGATTGAAGTCTTGCATTTCCGTTAGAAGGTAGTCCACAACCTCAGGACATCCTTCCTCTACCTCTGCTGTGGCAAAGAGGTCGCTTTTCTTCCCTACGAGTTTCACAATGCTGAACAAAATAAAAATATAAAGAAGAGAGATTCTAAAACGGTATTTTGAAGGCACCAGTTGGCCGCCTTATACTCCCACTTTTATAATCAAAATTCACAATTGAGTATCTTAATTTTTTGTGCCACCATACTTGCTTAGGCTCCTCTTGATAACTTAATTACCATCCAATTTTTTTTCTTTATTTACTTTTATTTCATAGATTACATCATAATTCACGGGTGTATGCGGTTTATTTAAAATTCCTTCCGCTTATCTGCGCGCTTACGAGGAAATGTTTTGCTGCTTTATATTCTTCTTGTGATGGTATACGACTATAATACTTAGTGTAAGTATGTAGGTATATGCACGTGAAAAAAAATTTGTTGAAACCTTAATTTTTTTCTTAATCTTGAAGACAGGCGCACCTTTTCCAAAGTCTATTATTAAAGGGTTTGGAGCAGGGCCGTGCGCACGGGGGGGGGGGGGGGGGGTTTGGGGGTTAAAACCCCCCCACCTCCATGACCAAATCTAAGTTGCAATGATTTTGCAAAAATTTTCAAAATACAGTTTATAAATTTTGCATTGAATTTTGACTCATAATTTTTGACAATATTAGTTACAATAATTTTACGGAAGAAGAATTGGTAAAAGTTGCAAAAAATAAGGTTGGCCAATACATAAGTTCGGCACTTTGAATTGCACTTGGAGCTTTCCGAAATTACA
Organism: Urophora cardui; assembly: GCA_960531455.1. Taxonomy (NCBI): domain Eukaryota; kingdom Metazoa; phylum Arthropoda; class Insecta; order Diptera; family Tephritidae; genus Urophora; species Urophora cardui. Next base: position 50,346,836 of record OY482673.1, read on the forward strand.
AAGTTGTGTTTGGCATTTTTAAAAAAATTGTACTGATAACAAAAAATGTTCATTTTGTGAAAACAGTGAGCAGTTTCAATTAACAAGTACTGTAAACAGTACACGGAAAGAAATTTGTATACTTGAATCAAGAAAAATGCTTTCTTGAACTCAATTTAAAAAATTTTTAGGGAAATAAGAAAAGTTGACTTAATTATTACTGGAAATAAGAAATTGAGTTTTCCAAAAATGAGACAATTATTTTCTTATTCAAGAACACTAACAAAATATATAGAAAAAAAAGGTTGAAAAAAAAATGTTTAAATAAATAAGAACATCTTTTCTTAAATTTACTTAAATGAAGAAAATCTTTTTGCTAATATCAAGAAGAATTTAAGAAAATTGTGTTTCGACGAATTGGAACAACAAAATACAGCAAAAAAAAATGTAAAATGAATAAGAAAACGTTTTCTTGAGCGAAGTAAAATTTTTCTTGCTGAATTTGCATTTCCAAAGTTACATGTATTTTTTTTCATTTGCCATCCGCTTTGCATATTTCTGAATATTTTTGCAATTCTCAGATTGTTAGTGAAGCATTTGGTATAAGGAGTTCACTATTTGCATCTTCATTTATATTAATTGAAATGTTGTCATTTCAATAAACAAGTCCTAGGAAAATACTAGTTGACTAATTATGGTTTTCTAATCCCTCATGATTAGTTTTCATTTTCCTTATTTTTTACGTTTTTAATATTTTTAGAAAATATTTGCTTAATTTAATATTTAATATTTTCTTATGCCTCAGACACACATGTGGTATGAATATTAGAATATCAATATTATGATTTGGCTATGCTATGAAAATTTTCAATTAAACTACAATATGAGGGTGACACATATGTGGTATAGATCGAAATATTATTACTATACTACGATGTGTGTCTCTCGCATTACTTACTTAAGCTCGTATACGAAAAGTTTTACTTGCAACAAAAAAATAATTTCTTAATTTATTTCAAAAAACAAGAAAAAACACTTACCCTAAGTAAATTATTTCTTATTTATTTAAAATCCAATTTTACTTGAAGCAAGAAAATGTTTTCTTATTTATTTAAAATCCAATTTCACTTGAAGCAAGAAAATTTTTACTTATTTATTTAAAATCCAAATTTCTTGGATTTTCTTGATATTAAGAAATTATTTTCTAAGTTCAAAATCAAGTCTAATTTTTCTTGTCTCGGCATTGATTCTAGTAAAAAATTCTTTCCGTGTACTATTCAGGACCTGGATAACTAGGTTTTGATGAATCATAATGAGTTTCAGAAAAGTTAGAGAACATTTAAATTTATGGTGTATGGGTCTGGATATCTGTTTCAGCAAATATGTTTATCTTAGCGAAAAATGTATGCGAATGCAAACCGAAATTAAAAGTCCCCCCCCCCCAAGGCTAATTCCTGCGCACGGCCCTGGTTTGGAGGATGAGTGGGAGGCGAAGGAATCTGTTTAAAGCTTATTAAAATACGCGAAAGTGTTGTTGTAACTTACTTTTTAATCCGTTGGGAAGTGTTTACATACATATATACATGTATACATAAATTTCTGTCTAAGCCATTTATTTAACGCTTTGCCGCCGTGTCGCTACTGATAACAAATTAATGTAGTCGGTATGTACAAATGTATGTATGTATGTACTTATGTAAGTACAAAAATTTATTATGTCGCGAAACCTGTGTTGCTTGTGTCACCACCACTTGCTTCACTCTCCTCACACTTCTGCCGCTTCCTCGAAATGCGCGCACTCAAGATTATTGGCTAAAGATTACAACACCCAACATTGCAGCAACGTTTGCGATTTGGCGCACTTGGTTATGGTTATGCAAAACTTGTGGCAATTAACATTGTATTCGAATAATCCCGACTAATTGCTGCCGATGATATGTCAGCGAATTAGCAAGAACAACACTACAATGTTGAGAAATAGGTCTATGAAGCATTTTACGAGCGGAAAATGTGTCTAAGAACACGAATTGTTTAAATACCAAGATGTGTTAAATTCACTTATAAACACTGAGTAGAAAAGAAGAGTCTTAAAAAATGTGATCAGTTCAGTTGTGTTATCATCCGCTGGTTCTTAAAGTAGTTGTTACATCCACAATTACAAAATCGCACATTGCCAACAGCGAAGTGATTTCCAAGGCGCAAATTAATTGTTCACTTGTGTGATCCCACCCAACAATTCCACTATTTTTGTCTGCTTAGCGAGGTGGTCTGGGTTTCTAATCGGACGCAAACGCCTCTGAAAGTATTTAAGAATAGCTGTACCCTGCCACGCTTTGCTGTGCCCCATTCCCTTTTATATGCATTAGTTATAAACTTAAAGTAAATGTTAGTACCAGGATAACCGAACTTTCCTCAGGCTACAATTTTTTCGCAGTCCTCAGCAAAAGTCAAATAAGAAATTAAAACAGAAATTGAGTGAAAAAATGTATCTTTTCGAAAGCGTTAACCTCCTCATGTCCTTATCCCTTTCTCCTACGTTGTTGTTGTTGTTGTAGCCACCAAGACACTCCCCGAAGGTTTTTTGAAATTATAAATTATACTAAATCAGGCTATGTATACATAGGTAACTTTTCATTTTCCCACTCATGAAAGGTATGAAGTCTTCGGTACGGCCGAAGACAGCCGCGCTTTTACTTGTTTTTTGTTAAAATTGTGACTTTTTTCCCATCCACCTTTATTGAGTTTATATATATTTTGAAACAATAGCGATGCGATGTAATCGCTGATTGCAATTCTTTTCGCATCATCAATTCTTAGTAAAACAAGTAAGGAAGCCTAAGTTCGAGTGGAATCGAACACTAGATACTCAGCTGTATGCTTTCATTGTTTGTTTGCGTTTGATGGAATCACGGTGTATTTTATATAAAGCGAGTGCTGCATTAAGTGGGCGTAACCACGCCTATTTTCAACATTTTTATCAGTCATCCAACTAAGCATATGAATATTATTCTTTGCTCAAAATTTCATTCCTTTATCACTTCTAGTTACAAAGATGTCACGTTACAAATTCCCAAAGGGTATTCCAGAAATATCTTTGTTAACAAGTAGGCGTGGTCACAAACCGATTTGAACAAATTTTTGCATGTCTATTAACACAAGTTATAAAAGTGTATAAACCAAGTTTCGTCATAATATCTCAATTATTTGTCGAGTTATGGGCTCCGAAATCTCGTTGATTCCTTTGTCTGAAAAGAGGCGGTGCCACGCCCATTTTCCGAAATTTTTCTATTTTTTGTTTCCGATCTACTGTAGAACTCATGCCACAAAATTTCAATGAATTATCTTTATATTTTACAAAGATATCACTTAAAATGTTTTTATTAGGCCACTTTATGATACCCATATATAAAAGTGGGCGTGGTCGTCAACCGATTTCGCTAAAATTTTGAACATGTATTACTACAAGTAGTGAAAGTGTATACACCAAGTTTCGTCATAATATGTCGATTATTTGTCGAGTTATGGGCTCAGAAATCTCGTATATTCCTTCTTCTAAAAGGAGGCGGTGCCACGCCCATTTTCCAAAATTTTTGTATTTTTTGTTTTATGTCCATAGTTGGACACCTTGCATAAAATTTCAATGATATATCTTTATATTTGACAGAGATATCGCTTAAAATGTTTTTATTAGGTCACTTTATAATACCCATATATAAAAGTGGGCGTGGTCATCAACCGATTTTGGCAATTTTTCGTCCAAACATTTGCTAAGTAAGTATATCACGCCTACCAAATTTCATCGATATATCTTCAACGGTTTCTGAGTTATGACTCATAAAACTTCCAATGTTTGCCCCTTAATAAGTGGGCGTGGCATCGCCCATTTTCCAAAATTTCACCATATTTCTTCATAAGAGCCTGAGCTCAATACGTGTGTGAAATTTTATCACTCTAGCTCTATTAGTGACTGAGATACAAAATTTCCGATTTTTACTATATAGGGGAGGTGGGCGTGGTCATGGTCCGATTTCGCCCATTTTCAATACCATCCGTCTTGATACCAACTTACATTTCAAATTTCATCAAAATATCTCAATTTTTGCGCGAGTTATCGTGCGTACAGACGGACGGACGGACGGACATGGCTCAATCGATTTCTCTTTTCACCCTGATCATTTTGATATATATAAGTCTATATCTATCTCGATTATTTCATTCTGTTACAATCCACCGTTAGGAAATCAAAACTATAATACTCTGTGTACTAGTACAGCTGAGTATAAAAACAATAACATTGAGTATTGACTTTTGTCTGTCAATTTCATCAGAAGCCATCACAAACATCAAAACCATCAAAACCTGCATCAACTGCAGTGTATATGCACATATATATGTATAGTTCGTCGCGCACCTGCCAAAACTTCTGAGGCAGAAGAAATACACATTTTTAAAAGAGATTTACGCATTTATTATTTGCATTTGAATTTCTCCAAATCATTTTAGTTTGATGGTGGGTCCTTTTCTGATAAGTCAACTCAAACCACAAAAAAAATAATAAGAAAGAAGAGCCTTGCGAAAATGTTTTAAAGTAGCACAGCGAAAGCGGATCGGATCTGCATGCATTTGCATATATTTTCGAAACATTTGATAAAAGTGCTTTACTGTGCGACTAAATACATTACAACATACATGTACAAACAGTGGCGTAGTAAGAGAATTTTTCGGGGGGGGTTACAGACAATGTAAAAAATTACCAAAATTAAAATTACCAAAAAACTACAATTTTTTTTACAAATGATAAAAATGTAATTTTTTCAGACTAGAATTTAATATTTTAGTACACAAATATCGGAAAACTTGAAATTTGAATAAATGTATGTTGGAAAAAATAATTACATTAAATTCTTTTAATTAATATAATTCAATTTATTGAAATCGCAGATTGATTTTCTTATGTATTTGTGCCAATCTGTGAATAACTTTTTCCACTGTGATATCGATATTTCTGTTAATACTCATTAGGGCAAGTCCGTTCAGCCTATCTTCACCAGTTGAATTTCTTATCCAATTTTTTATTGAAATTTTTGGCGTTACTTTTCTGCAACACTACTGGACAAAAAAAATCACCAAGAATAAAATAATATATTTCTAAAGCGAAATTTTACGTTGATTCCGAATATCACCTCCGTTTTTTTGTGGCAGACCCAGTTTTTGAGATATCGGTAAAAATGTAGAAAAGGCCATATATGCAAGACATTGTATCACATAAGTGCATCAAAAAGTTTTATTAGACATCGTGCCAAGGAAGATCTGGTAGAGGGAGCTCCAACAAACATTTTTTGCCATCACACCAAAAAATTGGTCAAGTAGTTTGGTTACAATGCGAAAAAGAATGAAAAAAATTGGAAAAAATCGAACTTTTTTAAAGAAATTTCAGATTCAACTGTCCCAAAATCAGAAAAATTATATGGTGGGCAAAAAGTTAGCCCCCCTATCCTATAGAGAATTTAATTGTGAACACTTTGGGACTAATATTGCAATAACCTTATTGAAAAATTATCGAAGTTTGGTATCCACGCAAATTTACTACGTTGGTTTGAGTCTTATCTTAAAAACAGATTAAGTTTTGTAAGCATTGAGGAAGCACATTCAATACCTATTGTTGCCACTTCTGGTGTACCACAAGGCAGTGTGCTTGGGCCACTCCTTTTTGTTCTTTTTATAAATGATATCGTATCTCAAATAAATAATGCCCACTGCCTTTTATTTGCAGATGATATGAAATTATTTTTAAAAATACGTGACTTGCGTGATGTTGATAAACTCCAAGATGATATCAACTCTGTTAATAATTGGTGCACAAGAAATCTTCTGTTTTTGAATATTAACAAATGCTCTGTGGCAACTTTTTCTAAATCGAATACGCCGATACCCACGAGCTACTTTCTCTCTAATTCACGACTTAACTTTGTGAAAGAAGTAAAAGATTTGGGAGTGATTTTTGATACGAAATTTTCTTTCGTACCTCACGTGAATTTCATACTACCGAAGGCATACTCACTTCTAGCCTTTATACGTCGAAATAGCTCAAACTTTACTGATCCTTACACTTTTAAGTCTCTATATACCAGCTTAGTTCGTTCAAGGCTTGAGTATGCTTCGGTTATATGGAACCCAGTTTACTCGATACATGCATATCGCTTAGAGCGTGTTCAAAAGGCATTTATACGCTTTGCTTTACATCCCCTAAAATTTAATGAGCCCATCCCATCTTACGAATCCCGCTGTATGCTAATTGATCTTAAAACATTAGAGAATAGAAGAAAGATACTGTCACTTTCTTTCATAACTGACATCATTGTTGGAATTATCGATTGCCCGCATCCGCTTGGTTTAATTAACTTTAATGTACCGTCAAGATTGCTTAGGCACTCTTATCTTTTTAATATGGGAGGTTGCCGTACTAATTATGCTTTAAATTCGCCAATAAACAGAGCGTTAACTGAATTTAATAGCCTTGCGAAGAAATATGAAATTGATTTTGGGCTTGGAAAAAATTATGTTAAATCTGTTTTAATTCAAGCTTATCGCTAATATAGATACCGTTAAATTATATTAAAATATGTAATTGTAAACATATATTCTTTGTAACTTAGGTTTTTTTTTTTAATAGTCTGTAAGAACTGGTTTCATAGACGAAATAAATAAATAAATAAATAAATAATCGGATGTACCGTTATTTATATTTATCTATTTTTATTGAAAGTCCTTAACGAAAAATTTTTCGGAAGAGTAAGATTTCAACAACAAAAATTGGGTTTATTCATAGAACTTCATTGAATAGTAATACTTAACATTATTTCATTCCATTTATTATGTGTTTTGAAGTACAAAATGTGTCTCAGAACAGCGATTAATAGGAAAAAAAATTAATTAATCTGTTTTTCGCGATTTTAAGGAGAGGATAAATAATGAGGGATGTGAGTAAGTACTTTTGACTACTCTTTTGTGATTTTCTGGATTTGTTACACGTATGATTGTCCAAAAAATAATCTCCCCTCATACGCTTGTACCAAGATCCTTGATATCGCCTTTCAAATACTATTAAGTCCTGATGAAATCTTTCACCATGTTCATTACTTTCAGCAGCTAAGCTTGTAGGAAAATTATCCAGATGTGTATACAAGAAACGAATTTTAGGCAGCATATTACTTTTTTTGGTCTATAGTCTTGTAATAAAGTAACTTTTTGTTAACTAAGTACCCTCCGGTTTTGGTTAAGGACTTTCAATAAAAATAAATAAATATAAATAACTGTACATCCGGTTATTGCAATATTAGTCTTAAAATGTTCACAATTAAATAGGATAAGGGGGCTAACTTTTTGTCCCCCATAAAATTTTTCTAATTTTAGGACAGTCAAATCTGAAATTTCTTTAAAAAAATTATTTTTTTTTCCAATTTTTTTCATTCTGTTTGCCATTGTAACCAAACTACTTGACCAATTTTTGAGTGTGATGGCTAAAAATGTTTGTTGGAGCTCCCTCTACCAGATCTTCCTAGATGTCAAATTGCCACGATGACTACCAAAATGTCTTGCATATATGGTTTTTTTCTAAATTTTTGTCGATATCTGAAAAAATGGGTCTGCCACAAAAAAATGGAGATGATATTCGGAATCAGCGTAAAATTTCGCTTTAGAAAAGTATTATTTCATTTTTGGTGGTTAAAGTTGATCAAAATTTGTCGAGTAATTAGCATGTTAATAATACCGTATAATAATTGTAGAGTTTGTTGAGCCGTAGGAAGGTGCAGGGATCGTATGAATTTTACCACAAAAGAGCGAATATGAGTACAAAGAATGTAAATTGTGTTGAAATTCCTACGGTTCTTGCACTTTCCTACGGCTCAACAAATGCTACAATTATAAATAATACTTCGTGAAAAAGCGCTAAATTTCGAATTACCAATTTGGAAAATTTCTATTCTCATTGATTTTTTCCTGAAAAAGAAATGTATGCTAATAAAGCATCTCTTAGTTAAATATGGTTTTATGGTCAGATCAATTTCATACAAAACGAATCTTTCGGGGGGGGTTTTGTCCCCAAAACCCCCCCCGTTACTACGCCACTGTGTACAAACATGAATACACAGCCCTCAGTGCATAAAAACAGGGATTTAGCGTCTTTAAGTACAATCAAAGACATAGCAAAAATGCTGACAAACGATGCAGGAAGACATGGTACATATTTACATACATATATACATATGTATGGAGGAAGAATCCCTTAAGTCATTAATAAAGGCGCCGTCATGTCACAGTTAATGCACAAGAATGTCAATACATACATATAAAAAAATTGTACGTACACACGAGTATTACCCTTTTATTTTTTATTCTTTTGACCATGAATTATTTATTCAAATTTTATTTGGGTTTAAGCGAAAATCTGAGTGATTAAGTTTTTTTCCTTTTCCAGTTGAAGTCATTTGTTAAATCTGTGGAAAATTGCCATATGGGGTATAAGTATTAGCGACAAACTATCAAATGTTAGAAGAAAAAAGCTTTAACTGAATTCTACACTAGCATGTATCTGAATATTGTGATTATTTACATATGTATGTACCTAAGTGGGTGGTATGAGATTGAGTACTATCAATATTCTGTAGTTCGCATTTAATTTGTGCCTTGGATGCGATTTTTAATATACTACCGATTGATCTCAGCGGCAGGCTATTTGCGGTGTGTTGAGTATTTCGCCAAAGGAACTGCCTGAATGGAGGGTAATGGACCAGAGTCATACTTCCATACTCAGGACCATTCCAAATCAACGAACGGATTATCGCTTACCGAAAAGTTTTTTTAAACGGAATTATGAAATAGTAATTCCAGATGGGTATTATTGGGCGAGGAGTCCTCTGGTATAGAGCAATGCTATCCACCTCTACACCGGTGGATCTAAGCTTATGCTAGGGTGCGAGGAGGAGTCAATTCAGCCGTCGATGTAAAGACGTTTACATCGTGCCAGACAACCAGGCTGCACTGGGACTGTCATATGAAACAAGGCAGATCTAGGAAGGTAGGCCCGGTGGCGAATTCAGAAACTACTTTTTTTTATATGCAAAGGTAGAGTGTAATGTCAAAATCCAAGCGAATTTTCACATCATGGCCAATAGGAATGGACGAGCACCAAGCGAATTCAGATTTTAACCACGGCGAAATATCATTTTGACATTACACTCTACCAATTACAATAACAAAATACATGGGAAATTTCTGAATTCGCCACTGGGCCTACCTTCCTAGATCTGCCTTGATATGTAAATCCAAAACTAGGGAAAATTGCCGCAGATCTCTAATGAGATGGCGGAGCAGTTTGCCATTCAATTTGTATCCGTGCCTGGACACTGTAACATACCGGAAAAGGAGACGGCAGACGAACTTGCTGGAGTGGGTACAGCCGCTCCACTTTCAATGTCGTGGGAGCTACCAGCAAGCTCCCATTGAAGAAGTTGTACTTCAATGAAGCAAATGACAGGTGGCAATGTCTGAGTATTAGCAACCACACTAAGCTCTTTTGGCCCAATTGGGACGCCAGACGGTCAAACAGTCTACTCGCACTCGGAAGGTCCGAGCTTGCACTAATGAGAGGGCTATCAACAAGTCATATAATCCTTGGGAAGCATGCAGGAAGGTTGAATGCTCCATATTACGATTAGTATAGGGCTTAAGAAGCCCGAAACAGTAAAATACTTGTTGTGGGATTACACAGCTCTAGTTAGGAGGCGACTGAAGCTTACAGTAACCTACCAATTTAGAGATCTAGGGGATCTAGCTACAATAGAATTTAGGAGAATTTTAAGATTTGTGGAATCCACACGATGGTTCGAGTAGGGGGGTCTTCGAAACGGCGTGATATCACAATGGGACCTTCGAGGCCTAAGTGAAAACTAACAGCCCAACCTAACGTAAAATTTCTGCTCGAACGATAGGTAAGCAAATCTTCGTGTTTATATATTTTTGTCAATCTACTTAAATTTTTTTCCTTTTTTGCCAAAACTTCTTCAGTACGGACTAATCAGACTTAAATGTATTACTATTTTCAAATCGTATTAAATTGTTCATTATTTCGCCTATAACCTCCATGCAATCCAAACCACATTCAAGTATAATTCCTAAAGTTTTTACAATGCCGCTGTGGTGCAGTGGGTAGAGTGCTCGCCTGCTATGCCAGAGGTCTCGGGTTCAAACCACGGTCCGAGCCAAACAAATTTTTCTAATTAGTAAAAATCCAATTATTGGGTTTTTTAAGAGCAGCGGTCACCTCTCGGCAGTGGGCGGCATACCCTCCGAGAGTATTTCTGCCATGAAAAAGCTTCTCACAAAAAATGCATTCGCCGTTCGGAGCCGGCATAAAACTGTAGGTCCACCCAATTAGTAGGAAAAACCAAAAGGAGCACACCTCGAATTGGGAGAGAAGCTCGGCCATAAAACTCGTCAGAGTTATAATAGCGCCATTGTATTATTATTATTTACAATGCAAGCTCTTACATCTTACCATATTTACGTGAGCAGTTGCTAAGGTAATATCATTATAGACTATATCAGCGCTGACTCTAAGTCCATTCAGTAGCATGAAAAGAATTCAACTTAAATTTATCATAATCTTGACAAATTGTCACAATAATTTCAAAGCGTTGACAACAGCTATGGCAACAACAATTACATCAACCATCTCTATGTACATATTTTACATTGAAACGTGCAAACACCTTTACCAAAAAAGGTGGCAACAGCTTCTTTGGTGGCCACCACACCCTCGAGTTAGCCCTGAAAGACTAACGGACGTGAATTCTCCATAGCTTAGCATTTTAGCCATCAATATCTACATACATATGTACATAATAGATATGTACCTATCTACACTGTTATAAATATTGGAATATTTTTTAACCTATGATTTGGTTTGAAAGAAATTTAAAACTTTTTTTGGGTTAAATTTTGAACCTTCGAAAATTTAAAAGTTTCTTATTCCTTTTTGATTGAAAATTCAAGCTTACAAAAGTTCAAATATTTCAAAGTATTTTTTGGAATAAATTTCATACTTTTTTGGTTTAAATCTTAGGGCACAGCCAGACGACGCAAGAAATGACTTTCAGAAAGTGAAAAATTCAAATTTTTGCATTTGTTTTTTTAAAAGAAACAAAAACAAAAATTTGAATTTTTCACTTTCTGAAAGTAATTTCTTGCATCGTCTGGCTGTGACCTAACACTTTTTCTCATTTAAACTTTTAAGGTTTAAATTTTAAACTTTCATTGGTCGTATAATTTGGTTTCAACAAAAAAATTTTAATTTTTGATTTTGAATGAATGACTGTGTGGCGTTGTTTGAATGGAGAAACAAACAAACACAAAATAATTATGGAAACAGATAAAATGAAAAAGGAAGAAAAGGAGAAAAAGAGGATAGGAAAAAGACACAATATGGAAAAGGCTTAAGGGGATGTTGGGGGAGAGAACAATATGGAAGAAAATGAGAAAAAAGGATAGGAAAGAAGATACAATAGGGAAAAGCATGAAGAGGATTTGGCGGCAGACATTTTTTTTCACATTTTTTTTTTGTTTAAACCATAAAAGGTTTAAATTTTAAACTTTTGAAAGTCTTAAAATACATTTTAATTTGGAATAAAGTCTAAAACTTAAAAGTTTAAAAATCTTTTAGACTTTTCAAAGTTTAAATTTTAATAATTTTTCGGTCGTGTCCTATATATCGACCAAAAAAGTTTAAAATTTATACCAAAATTTATTTGAGTGTACGGAGACAATATGTCTTTTGCCTTTTCTTAAACATTGGTTTGGTCTCCATATGTACTAATGGTATATTTTAAACTAAAGAAAATAAATGAGAAAAAATCATTAGTGTTTCAGAGTGGCTTTGTTTGCATAACTGTTTAACACTTTTGTATTGCCACCTGTTTGTTAGCCATTCTTTTGGTTGTTAACAAATGCATAGGTAGATATAGTTACATATGTACCATAAAACACTATCCTAGCTAGCGAAGATGAAAAATTCTCTGGGTCTATTATTCGGCAGTGGCATTATGCTGCTGCGAACATTCTGAACAAAACATGGAGGAAGATCACTTTAGCCCAAATATAATAATATAATACAATGGCGCTATTATAACTCTGGCGAGTTTTATGGCCGAGCTTCTCTCCCAATTCGAGGTGTGCTCCTTTTTTGTTTTTCCTACTAATTGGGTGGACCTACAGTTTTATGCCGGCTCCGAACGGCGAATGCATTTTTTGTGAGAAGCTTTTTCATGGCAGAAATACACTCGGAGGGTATGCCGCCCACTGCCGAGAGGTGACCGCTGCTCTTAAAAAACCCAATAATTGGATTTTTACTAATTAGAAAAATTGTTTTGGTGTTTGGCTCGGACCGTGATTTGAACCCGAGACCTCTGGCATAGCAGGCGAGCACTCTACTCACTGCACCACAGCGGCCAGCCCAAATACCACAAGTAATACAACACATTGTTCCATATAATTTTGCATTTGCTAAATACTTATTCTATATGCGCAATATTGTGAGGAAAGGGAATTGTTTGCGAAAATTTCCTTAAGATATTTGTATGCCTTTAATGAACATGAAATTTTACTATAACTTTGTGTCAAAAACGATTCATGAAAGTACTAGAAGGGGGTGTATTCAGGATCATAATCTGGGTCGTTTTAGCCTTGTTCGTGGCAGTAGAAAATAACGAATAGATGTCAGACCATGTAAAGTTTCATTTACCTATTCATGAAAGGTAAGAAGTCTTCGGTACGGCCGAAAACAGCTACGCTCTTAGTTGCTTGTTTTATTTTAATCCGGCATTAATAAAAAAAGCTTAGGGTATTTTCAATCTATTCCAATTTTAGCAGCGACCAAAGTACTGAGCATCAATAATAAAACGCATTATTTGATTAGACAAACTGTAAAAAAAATATATGTATGGTTTCCGTTGAATTATGAACTACTTACAACATAATTTTTTCAAGGAATTGGCTGATATTTACTTTGATCATAAGTGTTTGCTACCAAAGTGCTAAAGTCACCAAAATTGTCCTAGCTAATTAGCACGTTTAGAGTCCATCGAATTGCATTGAAAAGGTATGCACTAATCCACGTAAAGCGTGATATCTATTGTGGATGTTAAAAACATATGTAAATACATACCGGTATATGTATGTATGTACATATGCATGTATAACACGTGCATATTCTTCAGGGATGTGACCACAAATAATAAGAATTTTGAAAAGTACAAATCTATTGCGGACGTGGGCAAACAACGCCGTTTTACAAAAGAAGGTGTGTGCCATGTATCTAACTAATCTTTTTTTTAGAAAGTGAAGCAGAAGAAGAAGAGAGAAAAACGGTGAAAAAATAACAATGCTCTGAAGTGGTAAGTTGTGTGTGTTGGCATTAGCTGCAGGAGAAGTCAAATCAGACATTTAGGAAGCAGCCAGCGAACCAGCGAAGCAGCGAATGAGCCATTGAAGCACTGAACCATGGAGTTCATCAGCTGCTTTCTATGCTTATTATTCACATAAATATTTTTTGTGTAAGTTGAGGCATACAAATTCATTTGGCACATTGATGCACTGCATCGTGTTTGTTTTTTTTTTTTTTGGTTGTTGTTACTGTTTTTTTTTTAATTTTTTTTTCAATTGTGTTGCTCTATGTTGCTTTTGTAATGCTTTCAGCTATTATTGCCCACGGCAAGACGTGGCACAGTTTAACGCTTTAATGAGTAATGTCAACAAATCGCCTCATTTAAGCTGAAAAAGAGAGTATAAACACAAATATGTTAATAACAGAGTATACACCAAAAGATACATGTATATACTATGTATATACTATGTACTATGTACATTAGGGTGGTCCTTAAATTAATGGAGACAAATTATTTATCATATTTCTTCAACTTCACCCCCTAGGTCGATACGTACATATACTTATAGTCCAAGATATCAAATACTTATAAACTTTTGTCCGGATTGGAGACGGTTAACGGGTGTTGCAGAGGGGTCAAAATTCATATTACCATATGTGAACCCTGTGCCCCCTTAACCGTTTCCGACCGGGATCAAAATTTATATGTGATATCTTTGACTGTGCTGTCATCGAAGTGGGGGTGACACCGAAGAAAATCGCTAATTTGATTTTTTTAATGACAACCCTAATGCACATACATATATATACGCATTTTTGTTAGCAAATATTTATTGTAAACGGTTTCATAAAAAATATAATACCCGTACGAATAGGTATTTTTTTCAATGTTTACATACATACACTATATATATAGATATGCCTATTGCCACTAGGCCCATTTGTCAGGTGATGCGATTTTTAGTCATGCCAGGATACTTGCTTTTGTTAGATATACCGCTGGTACTCCTAAAGTAAGTTTAACGGCATGTACAAATTGATCACAGATAATTTCTTCACTGACTAAAGTAGGAGTTAAGAAGAGTAAGCCGAAACAGAAAATTTATACGAATGAAGTACATACTCGTAATAAAGTTAGGTGGTAGGCATTCAATACTGCTACAATTCATCCTGAATACCTAACAAGAATATAATAACGACCATATGAAAAAGCATGCGGTTTGGAATGATAGCCCGAGCCTTTCGCTTCATTGCTTTTTTTTACTATGTAAAGTCATTCATGCGAAAGCGGACATCGCCGTGCGATAGTCATGCGGCATAGTCATGGAAGTTGTTATCATCCCTAAAGGAAATGTAAGGAGGAAAGTATTGATGATTGTACTACCGTTGGGCTTACTAGGTTGCTACATTTCTTCAAATATACGGCAACAAAACAAACAATACGAGTACCAAATATGGTTAGCACTTTTTAATACGGGCGGTATTTGTGGTGGCAGGCAATTGATGTGCGCCGACGAGCACAAATTCACTAAAATTGCATAACATGTATGAAAATAATAATAAAAGTTTCCAGCCCTTTGGATAACAATGTAAATACATATGTAGGTATGTATGTCGATATGTAGCAGGTGTGCGAATTTCCCACTGAATCGTGAACTGATATGCACACCTAACAACATCTACTTAATAAATTTTTTTTTTATAAACTTTATTCAAACTAATTTAATTCAAGTATGCAATTTTAAATGCCGCGAACGTGTACTTAGTGGATAGAGTGCTCACCTTCCATGCCGGAAGCCCAGGTTCGAAACGAGCCTGAACCAATATCAACTTAAGATTATTATTTATTTAAAAGAGCGCAGGCACAAACTATTTTACTAATATCATTTTTGTTTTTTGAAACTAGAACAAATCTAAACAACTTATTGAAGCGGTGGATGTAGCGATAGCTGTTGAAGGCAGACAGTGGCTTAGTAGTTAAAGCTGAAGTCATTGTACTCACAAGTTCAAAATGCGCCCCGGCAAAGTGGCCCGATGAGTTGTAGAAGGATATAAAGTGAAACAGCTGTCGCTAAATCCACATTCCTTTGGCTTAATGGCCCGTCTTCACATGAGGAAAACTCCGGCATGCCGGGCTCGGTAAGCGAGATCCGCAAAAAAGTACAGGCATTATTTTACTCGCATATCGAGCGGGTTGCGAGCTCTAGCTTGCTGGCACTATAATTTTTGTTGTTTCTCATTTCGAAAAATGTTTAAGGTACATATGTACATACATATATGGATTTATCCAAAATCGTTTTTTAAGCGGAGGGCTAGCAAAGGTGGTTATCCGGTGGAGTAGGGAAGGTGCGAGACGGCCTCAGCCATGGTTCGTGGTGCCTGGCGGAAGGCATAAAACGCATTTATCTTGTCGTGGTGGAGGATTAACAGGATAAAGAATCACAACGTTGTACAACATATCGAAAAGGCCCTTCACTACAGGGAGTGCAATAGGTGTCTTTCCTGATATTTCGGGTGCCTTTAGCAACGTCACTGCTGAGGCACTGTTTGGAGGGGCTCGAATGGATTGGAATGCCCCCAATAATTCAGCGCTTGATGGAGGACCTTTTGGGTTTTCGGACGGTGAGGGTTGGGTGGGGCCTTTCGACAATATCAAGGAGGCCACATTGGGGCACCGGGCACCCCACAAGGGGGAGTACTCTCAGCCCTCTTGTGGAATCTAGTGGTCAACAAAATACTTTTCATAAATACACAAAACTCTCTTCGGAAAATACACAAAATAATAAAACTTTCGAAGTATTACATTCCAAGTTTAGTATAACGCCTCCAATATGATGTTGGCTACACTAAGGACCATATTTAGTCTATGTGAGGGATCACTCTATCCTGGCCAACCTAACTTAACTTACTCAATTGGAAATAGAAGGAACTTTCAAATCTTCACCACGATGTTTATTGTTGGGATTTGTATTGGCCCTAACCAAGGTTTTTACTCCTACTCACAAATATAAATTCAATATAATCTAGAAAAAGTGGGCAAACCCACAACTCCCTGCTAACATTTTACATATTTATCCTCAATTCATCTTATTTTATCTATAAATTTATGTACAATAAAGTCTTAAAATTCCACTTGGGACTAATTGACCGTTCAATAGGTTTTCAATAAATATGAGAATATTAAAAATTGACCGAATTATAAATTACATACATAGATACTTGTATGTTCATATACATATATGTAGATATTAGATGCTTAGTTTTGGCATTCCTGTCAAGGCTTTTGAATGAATGCTGCAAACTACTGAAGCTTGCAAAAGGTTCTAAAGGGTCATAGGGGTCGGTGGTACAATGTAAATACACTTTTTTGTTATATTTTTAAGGCTCTTCAGTTTAGGTTAACTGTTGAAAGGTAATGGTGATTGACTCAAATCGATTACTCAAACAAAATGTTATGGTGTGAGGTTGAAAGAGGGGGAGTGAATGAGGAAAACAAATTTTGCTTTGATGTTTTTGTTGCACACTTAATAGCGCACGTATGTAGTATGTATAGTTTAAACCCTTTTACTTTATTGGCTATAAATTTATATTTTTATTGTTGTTGTATTTTTAATATCATCTAGATACTGGCAATTACCTTTATCGTATGATGATGATGAAAATGTTGCGGAAAGTTTTAAACACTTATATAGATACATACATACATACATATATAAATACAGAATCGATTGTCGAAAATTATGTGTTCAGTTTAGCATTGCGAAGTTGGTACCTACCTTGATACGTCATTATTTTCGTACTTCGAAGCTCTATATTTTCTTCTAATGTCCTTTTGCACTCTGAAGTCAAATAACAAAGTTACAATAAACAAGTAAGGAAGCCTAAGTTCGAGTGGAATCGAACATTAGATACTCAGCTGTATGCTTTCATTGTTTGTTTGCGTTTGTTCGATATAGGGTGAATTTTATATGAAACGAGTGCGGCATAAAATGGGCGCAGCCACGCCCATTTTCAAAATTTGTAGCAATCATCCAACTAAGTATATAAATATTATTGTTAGTGCAAAATTACATCCCTCTATGACTTTTAGTTACAAAGACGTCACGTTACAAATTCCAAAAGGGTGTTCCAGAAATATCTTGTTAAAAAGTAGGCGTGGTCATTAACCGATTTCAATAAATTTTTGCGTGTCTATTAACACAAGTTATAAACGTGTATAAACCAAGTTTCGTCATAATATCTCAGTTATTTGTCGAGTTATGGGCTCCGAAATCTCGTAGATTCCTTTGTCTAAAAAGAGGCGGTGCCACGCCCATTTTCCAAACTTTTTTTATTTTTTGTTTCCAGTCTATTGTGGAACTCATGTCACAAAATTTCAATGAATTATCCTTATATTTGACAAAGATATCGCTTAAAATGTTTTTATTGGGCCACTTTATAGTTCCCATATATAAAAGTGGGCGTGGCCGTCAACCGGTTTTGACAATTTTCCGTCAAAACATTTGTCTAAGTAAGCAAATCACGCGTACCAAATTTCATCGATATATCTTTAACGGTTTCTGAGTTATGGCTTATAAAACTTTCAATATTTGCCCCTTAATAAGTGGGCGTGGCACCGCCCATTTTCCAAAATTTTTGTGTTTTATGTCCGTAGTTGGACTCCTGCCACAAAATTTCAGTGATAGATCTTTATATTTGACAGAGATATCGCTTAAAATGTTTTTATTAGGTCACTTTATAATACCCATATATAAAAGTGGGCGTGGCCGTCAACTGATTTTGACAATTTTCCGTCAAAACATTTGTCTAAGTAAGCAAATCACGCGTACCAAATTTCATCGACATATCTTCAACGGTTTCTGAGTTATGACATATAAAACTTTCAATGTTTGACCCTTAATAAGTGGGCGTGGCACCGCCCATTTTCCAAAATTGCATCAAATTTCTTCATAGGGGCCTGAGCTCAATACGTGGGTGAAATTTTATCGCTCCAGCTATATTAGTGGCTGAGATACCAAATTTCCAATTTTTTCTATATCGGAAAAGTGGGCGTGGTCATGGTCCGATTCCGCCCATTTTCAATACCAACCGTGCCAGTCCCGATACCAATCTGCATTCCAAATTTCATCAAAATATCTCAATTTTTGCGCGAGTTAGAGTGTTTACAGACGGACGGACGGGCGGACGGATGGATGGACGGACATGACTCAATCGATTTCTCTTTTCACCCTGATCATTTTGATATATATAAGTCCATATCTATCTCGATTATTTCATTCTGTTACAATCCATCGTTATGAAATCAAAATTATAATACTCTGTGTACTAGTACAGCTGAGCAGGGCCGTGCGCACGGGGGGGTTTTGGGGGTTAAAACCCCCCCCATGACCAAATCTAAGTTGCAATGATTTTGCAAAAATTTTCAAAATACAGTTTATAAATTTTGCATTGAATTTTGACTCATAATTTTTGACAATATTAGTTACAATAATTTTACGGAAGAAGAATTGGTAAAAGTTGCAAAAAATAAGGTTGGCCAATACATAAGTTCGGCACTTTGAATTGCACTTGGAGCTTTCCGAAATTACAAAGTTATGTAGCATATGTTCGTTTGGCATTTTTTAAAAAATTGTACTGATAACAAAAAATGTTCATTTTGTGAAAACAGTGAGCAGTTTCAATTAACAAGTACTGTAAACAGTACACTGAAAGAAATTTGTATACTTGAATCAAGAAAAATGCTTTCTTGAAATCAATTTAGAAAATTTTTAGGGAAATAAGAAAAATTGACTTAATTATTACTGGAAATAAGAAATTGAGTTTTCCAAAAATGAGACAATTATTTTCTTATTCAAGAACACTAACAAAATCTATAGAAAAAAAATGTTGAAAAAAAAATGTTTAAATAAATAAGAACATCTTTTCTTAAATTTACTTAAATGAAGAAAATCTTTTTGTTAATATCAAGAAGAATTTAAGAAAATTGGGTTTCGACGAATTGGAACAACAACATACAGCGAAAAAAAATGTAAAATGAATAAGAAAACGTTTTCTTGAGCGAAGTAAAATTTTTCTTGCTGAATTTGCATTTCCAAAGTTACATGTATTTTTTTTCATTTGCCATCCGCTTTGCATATTTCTGAATATTTTTGCAATTCTCAGATTGTTAGTGAAGCATTTGGTATAAGGAGTGCACTATTTGCATCTTCATTTATATTAAAGAAAATGTTGTCATTTCAATAAACAAGTCCTAGGAAAATACTAGTTGACTAATTATGGTTTTCTAATCCCTCATGATTAGTTTTCATTTTCCTTATTTTTTACGTTTTTAATATTTTTAGAAAATATTTTCTTAATTTAATATTTTCTTATGCCTCGGACACACATGTGGTATGAATATTAGAATATCAATATTATGATTTGGCTATGCTATTAAAATTTTCAATTAAACTACAATATGAGGGTGACACATATGTGGTATAGATCGAAATATTATTACTATACTACGATGTGTGTCTCTCGCATTACTTACTTAAGCTCGTATAAGAAAAGTTTTACTTGCAACAAAAAAATAATTTCTTAATTTATTTCAAAAAACAAGAAAAAACACTTATCCTAAGTAAATTATTTCTTATTTATTTAAAATCCAATTTTACTTGAAGCAAGAAAATGATTTCTTATTTATATAAAATCTAATTTCACTTGAAGCAAGAAAATTTTTACTTATTTATTTAAAATCCAATTTTCTTGGATTTTCTTGATATTAAGAAATTATTTTCTAAGTTCAAAATCAAGTCTAATTTTTCTTGTCTCGGCATTGATTCTAGTAAAAAATTCTTTCCGTGTACTATTCAGGACCTGGTTAACTAGGTTTTGATGAATCATAATGAGTTTCAGAAAAGTTAGAGAACATTTAAATTTATGGTGTATGGGTCTGGATATCTGTTTCAGCAAATATGTTTATCTTAGCGAAAAATGTATGCGAATGCAAACCAAAATTAAAAACCCCCCCCCAAGGCTAATTCCTGCGCACGGCCCTGCAGCTGAGTATAAAAAACTATTTCGGCGGTATTTCGCGGGATCAGAAAAAAAATAAAAATTTTTCTTTAATCCTCTCAATATAAGCTTCAAATTTAGGGTCGGACTTTTACAACTTTAGATATACTGAATTGCTTAAAAAAATTAGTTAAATAATAGCTACGTTAAATAACTTCTTTGTGACGTAACTTCTTTGTTTATTAATTTAGTAAAACCGTTTCAAGGCAACATTGTCATGAATTTTGAAGGACTTTCATTTGGCAAAACAAAGAGGATAATTCATGGACATACAAATAAGTTAGCTGACCCAACTATGTGAAACCGACTTCAGAGCTCAAAAGGACATTAGAAGGAAGCGTAGAGCTTCAAAATACGAAACTAATGACGTATCAATTTTAAAAATCGGATGATAAATAACAAAGTTACAAGAAAAAAAAAAACAATTTCGGCGGTAATTCGCGGGGTCAAAAAAAATTTTTTTTGTGTCCCTTAACCAGGGTGCGAAGAACGCTCAAAATAAACTCACTCAAACGAATTATCACTCTATAATTCTGAGTTATGCCACGCTCTCATGAGCGCAAATACACAGTGACAACGAACGCAAATGAACGCACGTCAACAGCGATCGATGGGTCTCTGCAGTGGCGATAAACTCTTACATAAATTCATTTTAAAATGAGAGATCGTTTGAAAATTCATTTTTTGAAAATTCATTCTATGAGTTTATTTTATAATTTTTTGCGCTAGCGATCATTTTTTGAGTTTATCATTTTTTGATCGCTCTTTGAGTTTATCATTTTATGCGTTCACAAGGGTTTGTTGTGCAGCAGCTAATGGCAGGCGCAATTTTTGGATGATGGCGTGCGTTTATTAGACTATAAATATGATGTATGTATGTATGTACATTAAGCCGTATCACGAAAATAAAGTTTGCGTGTGCCAGTTTTATTTGAACACTTATGTCGAAAAAATATTTGTGGTGTAAAATAAATTTTTTTAGGCCCGCGTTAAAAACAGCTAAATCGCGTTTTTTGTAATAACTTCCTTATTTGATGTCGGATCTCTATGATCTTAACGTCGCAGAAAAGGTCTAGCTCTGCACTATATTTGGCCCATATAAAGTTTCGACCGCAAAGGTTGTTCTGAGTTTTACCTTTAAAAATTTTGGAGTTGCTATCCCTAGATTTTTTTTATTTTTATCACTAGTACAAAGCTCTTAAAAAACCATGAGGACTCCCCCAAAAAAATTCTAGCCTTTATTCACAAACAAAAAAGTTATACCGTTTTAAAATCAGGGAACCTGTTTTTTGAAAAATGATCCCAAGTTCTTATTTATATGAGGTAGTAACGCCATATAAGTATGAGTTTTTGATTAAAAAGTATTCTAAGTCCTCGCTTGACTTGATTATGTACCGCGATAGAACAGCTACCAATACTGGACACATGATATGCAAAAAATTGTTGATGATTGGACTATTCGTGCTGATCAACGTTATTTATATTGAATGATAATGGCTGTAGTGAAGATTTGGTAAGTATTCAAGTGGGACCTCTAAGCACAGCGCGCTGGCTTACAACGGCTTCACGATTTCTGCATCCGTGCGTATCGTAAAATCATCCAAGTTGTTTAGAAAAACTGCTAGAGTTCGTTATAAAATTATATGCGCCTAAATGGAAGTCTAAATATATTATCAATACTTGCGCTGGATGCGTCGTCTGCCCCTAGAAATGCAGTTAATTATTCAGCCTACAATTGAAAACAATGCATTTTACTTTAATCCCGAAAACATCTTCTTATCTATGATAACCAAGACCGAAAATGACGATGCCCTCCAAATTTTGAGATATATATGAAAGAAGTTTCAGAGCTCTGAAAGTGAATTCTTCATCGCTTATATTACTTTGCTCACACTCAAAAAAATTACTCAGATTATGGAAAAATGAGAATGATTTCATTGTTTTGAATACAATTTTCTTTCAAAACGTGGTTTTTATTCTTTGATTTAAAGAAAATTGTACATCAAAACAATGAAAATATGAACGATATTAAAAGCAGTTTTCTTTATTTTTATTACCTCAACAATAGTTACTCATAGCCTCTCCCCTCTCCATCGGATCGCTTTGTATGTGAAAACTGAAAATTATTTCTTAAATATCTCGAAAATGGGAGCTAATCCGGATTTTCTAAAAACGCCATGGTAATCTGGAGCCAAATATTAAGCTGACGTGTTTCGCCGTTTCTCTGTGGTATTTTTGCCTCCCTACTGTGTAATTTTTTATAAAAAAAACAAGTGTTTCATTTTACAACGTTATAACTTTTTTGTTTGTGAATAAAGGCTAGAATTTATTTGGGGGATTCTTCATGGTTTTTTGAGAGCTTTGTATTAGTGATAAAAATTCAAAAATTTAGGGATAGTAACTCCAAAATTTTTAAAGGTAAAACTCAGAACAACCTTTGGGGACGCAACTTTATATGGGCGAAATATAGTGCTGAGCGAGACCTTTTCTGCGATATTAAGATCATAGAGATCCGGCATCAAATAAGGAAGTTATTACAAAAAACGCGATTTAGCTGTTTTTAACGCGGGCCTAAAAAAAAAATTTTTACACCAAAAATATTTTTTCGACATAAGTGTTCAAATAAAACTGACACACACTAAACTTTTTTTTTGTCCATATAACGTGATACGGCTTCATGTACATACATATTCATGCATGTGTGTACGTATATATGGATGTACATACATATGTATGTACATATTTATAATATTTTAAAAAGCCTTAGCTCTCATAGCGATAGGTATGTATATGTATGTAGGTATATCGAGTTTAAATTTTATTAAGTATGTATTTATTCAAACTAATTAAATTATTCAATTTATTTAAATTAATATTTATAAAAATTTATATTTACATACCGATGTACCTACATATATATTTATGTACATTTGTAGTCTATATGTATGAGTTAGAGCCCGTGCACAATTGGCTTTGTCTGCTCCAACTTTGATAGAAAAAACCTTAAAGCAAAGCGAAATTTCAGATGCTTGCTACAATTAACACTTTGACAATTTCCACTTCACTTCTTTGCTTTAATTTATAAATCTGATTTTTGGTAAAATATTTGGGAAATTTGCTTTTTTCTGCTTATTCGAATGTTATTTTTTACCTTTCTCTGTTCACTTTTCACGAAATTGCGCGAAATCGCTAAAATAAGTGTAGTTATACAAACATACACACACACACACACAAGAGGAGATGTTTGTCAAAGTGTAAAAAAGTTGAGAGATGGCTAACTTTATACTTTGCTTTACTCGCTTCATCTCAATTGTGAACATGTCCCTTTGAAAAGCACATGCTGAACGAAACTGTCAAAGCAAAACTCTGAAGCAAAGCGAGGTAGAAGTCAATTGTGCACGGGCTCTTAAGGGTTCCCTGCAGTAAAAATCCGCAATGAATCCATAATGAATCACTGATGCAATTCACCTATGACGAGAAATCATCAGTGAATACTTTCATATAAAGACTGATGAATTTTTCATATAGGTAAATGGTTTGCTTTCCTCAGAAAAAAAAAACAAAAACAAATAAAAATATACTGAGTTATGACGACAGTGATGAATATTCAACAAAGAATCATCACCGATCCTTCAGCAGTGAAACAAATTTACTGCAGGGTTGTTAAATATTTTATTTAACATAAATACCTACATACAAGGCCGTATCTAGGGGGGGGAGGGGATGGCAGGGATCAATCCCCCCCCCCCCCCCCCCCGAAATTAATACGACAAAATTTTTTT
The DNA here is from genome assembly GCA_960531455.1 of Urophora cardui. Lineage (NCBI taxonomy): Eukaryota > Metazoa > Arthropoda > Insecta > Diptera > Tephritidae > Urophora > Urophora cardui. Next base: position 50,371,094 of record OY482673.1, read on the forward strand.
TTATAATATAAATATGCTTAACCCTCGAGTACTCGCGCCTCGTAGAGTAACACGGATTCTCGCGCATGAGCATTTTGCTCACTCGCTCTTGTAATGTAACTTTTCAATGCATTTACATTGTTAATCATTTCCTTTTTGTCGTAGAAATATTACTAACTAATTGGTTTTGAAGTATCATATTTATTTAAGGAATTCACCTTTTAAAATTTTATTAAATTAATCGAATAAAACATAAATTTGTTATTTCACATTTCACACATAGTACATTAACAAAATTATTTATTGTAAAAAAAATAACCAAACAAAATTATAAAATCAGTCTGCGTTATGATTCACATTAAGGTTGCTTTCGAAGCAAAATAAGCACGTATATCTTACATGTTCCGTGCAGAGCAATTTTGCTCATAAAGTTCACCCTCTGTTTTGAACGCCTATTTTTACTCCTGAGGCATAGCTCGCAAAGGCCAGGCTTTTTAGTATACTCATTCATGTTGTCCTCCTTCTCCAAACTATCGGCGGATTATTCGGAGGTAGTGTTGTGATCACTTTTTTCTGTTCCGCCATCACTCTGTGGAAATAATTCTTTTTCGTCATTGTGTAAGCCTTCATCATATAACACTTCTTCCAACCAAGAAGCAAGTGGTGAAGAGGGCCTGCCACAATGATGTCTGCGTTCCATTTCAACAGTACTAGCAAATACAAATGAAAATATTGTAAACATAATAAATACCAGCGTTAAACCCTAGGTTTCCAACAAAAAAGATTAAACATAAAATACTTACATCGTTTCTCGCGCAATGAGCAAAATGCCGCTCTCAAAAAACAATCTCCCATTTGAAGCTGTGATAGTGCACTAACGGAAAGAAATATTCGTCAAAGTGTGAATCACAACCACTTGCGAAGGTACTCAACACATCAAGTGCCACAAATCCATAGAACATAGAAATTTCGCGAAATAAAAAATTGCTTGAGCAAAATGCTCATAGCGCGAGTGCTCGAGGGTTAATTGTATTTTTTAGAAGCATAGAAATCATGTAAAAAGTTAGTCTCAATTATTATTTGTATCTATGTATGTCCTAGCAAGTACCCGGCTTACTTCGTTGCGCCGCAAAAATTAAATATACTGATGTTTAGCTTTGAGTAGAGTGTAAGAATGGGTTACACATTCATATTTTGTGCTTGTTTTCTGCAAGGAATGTAATATACCACCCTCCTTTAGATGAAATGCAAACACTTTAAAATTAAACAACGTTATATACAATACATTTATTAACAACAAAAAACTCAAAGTTATAATAATTCAAACAACGTTTGGTACCTACACAGAGCGAAACCGCCTAATAAAATAGAACAAAAGTAAGAAGATATCTCTATAGTTTTTCTTTAAGAAGAATCCCTACTTACTTTTAATGGGATAGTCTTTTTAATAAAATCAAGAAGAAATCTTCGAATATATATGTGGATATCTCCTTGAATTAATAAAGAGGGTGTTCTTCTTTTTTTTTTTAGGTTATCTAATTAAATTTATTATAAACTTAGTCTTATATACATACATATGTAAACTGAGTTAGCGGTCCACAGTCGACAACAATAATGATTAAAGAAAAGTTGAGTAGAAAGTTTTTTATTTATTGTAAGAAGCTATACTTTTAAATAAAATTAAAAAGATTTACCTCCCAAAAATAAGAAGAAATCTCTATGGAAATATCTTCGAAAAATTGAGTAAGAAGTTTCCTATTTATTGTGAGAAGGTAAGCTTTTAAATAAAATTAAAAAGAAATCTCTATGGAAATATCTTCGAAAAATTGAGTAAGAAGTTTTCTATTTATTGTAAGAAGTATACTTTTAAATAAAATTAAAAAGATTTACCTCCCAAAAATAAGAAGAAATCTCTATGGAAATATCTTCGTCTCTGACTTCTGTCCTCTTTTTGGGCCACGAAGCTGTTCAAAGAGACAATCTTCTTATTTTTATGAGGATTATTTGGCTCTGTGTACATTAGTAGGCAAATCAGTTCATAAAATAAGGTACATCTTGTTCATTAATTAAAAACTTCCGTGAACACAACATTGTTTTGTTGCCATTTCCAGGTATAAGAAAACTCTGGTTTTGTGGTGAACCAGTACGCGACAGAGCGACATACATTTGACCGTAAGAAAACACCTCGTTGCGAAGGTCTACCCCAATATAGCTAAATGTTTGCCCTTGGGACTTAAAAAAAAAAACGCAAATTTCACTCATACGACCCATGAAAAGGGAAGAATGTTCCATATCGCCGTTTAAAGTGCATTTTTGCGTAAGGGGTATTTTCATTTTCGCGTAGCGGACATTGGTTGAACTTTACAGGAGAGCAAAAAAACTATTTCATTTAAAAACCGTTACTTATTTCTGCGTACAAACTTAAATTTAAATAGTTACGTAGATCAGTTTGTTAGCCATAACATCAACTTAGTGTAAAAAAAGAAACAAATTGAATTATTAGGACTCTTTTTTTTCATGTGCGGTTGTGCAATTTTTATTTGGCACAAAAATCACGCACAAGCGGCTATGAAATGGCAAAATGTTCAATATAATTATTTTTTTAGTATTTTATAAAGAAAAAAAGTAACAAAACTTATACATATATTACATTTTAAGCTAAAATTCATATTTTTAATTAAGAAAACCTAATTTTATTCACACATAAGAATCATGGCCTACAAAAAACATGTTTTTATCGCAATGTAATACATAAATTTTTATACACAGCTGTACACGGTAGGCAGGAAGCGACGATAGGTTGCATGAAAATGTCGAGAAAAAAGGAAAGTGGGGTTGTGTTATGTGATGTTTATAGATGAAACATCCGTTGAAATTAAAATCCGAGCTGCTCCTTTTTCAAGGATATCCACATTTTTTGTTTTTTTTGAAAGGATCAAATATTGAGGAAATCGAAAATTCGCCACCGTCCAAATTTTTCCGATTTCAATACATTATTTGGTCGCTAAGGGATACAAAAAAAGGTATTAAAAAGAAAAAAGGACACCTGTAGTGGAAAAATCCAATGTGAACAGGACCTAAAGGATAACCACTGAAATATAAAATAACACAAAAAGTACCCACTTTAATTTACGTATAACTCCTAAAATGTTAACTCTACGTCAAAATTCCTTATTATATGTTTCATTCAGAATAAATAAAGAAATATTTCTTTAATATACAATTTTGATGTACCTGCAGTGGTTAATGCACTTTGGTCCATCTAAAGTGAAAATTTCCAAAAAAAAAGTACTTTTTTTATGGTGCTATTTTAAGTTCAAATATTTTTCTAGTTTATGTAAATATTTTAATCTAATGATCCAATTCTCATTCTTACATATCTATACGTTAATATTAAAAAGAATTAGAGCTGAAATACGCGCTAGCTGTGCACGGTGGGCGGTAAGCAACAATAGGTTGCATGAAAATATCGAAAAAACGATCGCCGGCTAAAAACTTACGTAAAATGATATTCTAATATACTTCATAAACACACAGCAAGCGTGAATAAAATCTCCAACATTTTTTTTAAACGAAAATTAGTACCAGCACACAGCTAGGCACATATTCGTTGGGCCATCGTTTTTCCGATATTCCCATGCAACCTATTGTTGCTTCCCGCCCACCGTGCACAGCTGGCGCGTATCTCAGATCTAACTCTTTTTTAGTATTAACGTATAGATATGTAGGAATGAGAGTTGGATCATTAGATTAAAATATTTACATAAACAAAAAAAATATTTGAACTTAAAATAGCACTATAAAAAAAACGTACTTTTTTTGAAATTTTCATTTTAGATGCACAAAAGTACATTAAGCACTGCAGGTACATCAAAATTGTATATTAAAGAAATATTTCTTTATTTATTCTGAATGAAACATATACACGGTAGGCAGGAAGCGACGATAGGTTGCATGAAAATGTCGAGAAAAAAGGAAAGTGGGGTTGTGTTATGTGATGTTTATAGATGAAACATCCGTTGAAATTAAAATCCGAGCTGCTCCTTTTTCAAGGATATCCACATTTTTTGTTTTTTTTGAAAGGATCAAATATTGAGGAAATCGAAAATTCGCCACCGTCCAAATTTTTCCGGTTTCAATACATTATTTCGTCGCTAAGGGATACAAAAAAAGGCATTAAAAAGAAAAAAGGACACCTGTAGTGGAAAAATCCAATGTGAACAGGACCTAAAGGATAACCACTGAAATATAAAATAACACAAAAAGTACCCACTTTAATTTGGGTATAACTCCTAAAATGTTAACTCTACGTGAAAATTCCTTATTATATTTTTCATTCAGAATAAATAAAGAAATATTTCTTTAATATACAATTTTGATGTACCTGCAGTGCTTAATGTACTTTTGTGCATCTAAAATGAAAATTTCAAAAAAAGTACGTTTTTTTTAGGGTGCTATTTTAAGTTCAAATATTTTTCTAGTTTATGTAAATATTTTAATCTAATGATCCAACTCTCATTCCTACATATCTATACGTTAATACTAAAAAAGAGTTAGAGCTGAGATACGCGCTAGCTGTGCACGGTGGGCGGGAAGCAACAATAGGTTGCATGGGAATATCGTAAACACGATGGCCCAACGAATATGTGCCTAGCTGCGTGCTGGTACTAATTTTCGTTTAAAAAAAATGTTGGAGATTTTATTCACGCTTGCTGTGTGTTTATGAAGTATATTAGAATATCATTTTACGTAAGTTTTTAGCCGGCGATCGTTTATTCGATATTTTCATGCAACCTGTTGTTGCTTACCGCCCACCGTGCACAGATAGCGCGTATTTCAACTGTAATTCTTTTTAATATTAACGCATAGATATGTAAGAATGAGAATTGGATCATTAGATTAAAATATTTACATAAACTAGAAAAATATTTGAACTTAAAATAGCACCATAAAAAAAAGTACTTTTTTTTTGAAATTTTCACTTTAGATGGACCAAAGTGCATTAAGCACTGCAGGTACATCAAAATTGTATATCAAAGAAATATTCCCTTATTTATTCTGAATGAAACATATTATAAGGAATTTTCACGTAGAGTTAACATTTTAGTAGTTATACGCAAATTAAAGTGGGTACTTTTTGTGTTATTTTATATTTAAGTGCTTATCCTTTAGGTCCTGTTCACATTGGATTTTTCCACTACAGGTGTCCTTTTTTCTTTTTAATACCTTTTTTTGTATCCCTTAGCGACCAAATAATGTATTGAAATCGGAAAAATTTGGACGGTGGCGAATTTTCGATTTCCTCAATATTTGATCCTTTCAAAAAAAACAAAAAATGTGGATATCCTTGAAAAAGGAGCAGCTCGGATTTTAATTTCAACGGATGTTTCATCTATAAACATCACATAACACAACCCCACGTTCCTTTTTTCTCGACATTTTCATGCAACCTATCGTCGCTTCCTGCCTACCGTGTATAATAAGGAATTTTGACGTAGAGTTAACATTTTAGGAGTTATACGTAAATTAAAGTGGGTACTTTTTGTGTAATTTTATATTTCAGTGGTTATCCTTTAGGTCCTGTTCACATTGGATTTTTCCACTACAGGTGTCCTTTTTTCTTTTTAATACCTTTTTTTGTATCCCTTAGCGACCAAATAATGTATTGAAATCGGAAAAATTTGGACGGTGGCGAATTTTCGATTTCCTCAATATTTGATCCTTTCAAAAAAAACAAAAAATGTGGATATCCTTGAAAAAGGAGCAGCTCGGATTTTAATTTCAACGGATGTTTCATCTATAAACATCACATAACACAACCCCACTTTCCTTTTTTCTCGACATTTTCATGCAACCTATCGTCGCTTCCTGCCTACCGTGTGTAATAGTACACAGATTTAAATATTTTTATGAAATTTCGTATACAGGTTCCTATCCAGACTGGGACGGTTGAAAATGGGCGAAATCGGACCATGACCACGCCCACTTTTATATATGGGTATTACAAAGGGGCCCAATAAAAACATTTTGAGCGATATCTTCATCAATTATAAAGATAATTCAATGAAATTTTGTGGCACAAGTACCAAGATAGATAGAAAACCATAAACAGAAAAATTTTGGAAAATGGGCGTGGCACCGCCTCTTATTAGACAAAGGAATCTACGAGATTTCGGAGCCCATAACTCGAAAAATAATTGAGATATTATGACGAAAATTGGTGGACTTATTTCTACCACTTGCGGTAGTATATGTGCAAAATTTTAGCGAAATCAGTTTATAACCACGCCTACTTTTTAATAAAAATATTTCTGGAATGCCCTTCAGAAATTTGTAACGTGACATCTCTGGAACTAAAAGTCATAAAGGGATGAAATTTTATAATAACAAGAATATTTATATGTTTAGTCGGATTATTGATACGAATCTTCAAAATGGGCGTGGCTGCGCCCACTTTATGCGGCACGGGCTTTATATAAATTGCACCGTGTTTCCAGCAAACGTAAAAAAACTATGAAAGCTTATAATATTTGGCTCCACTCGAACTGAGGCTTCCTTTCTTGTTTTGTTTTTTAATTTGTGATAGCTTTAGTCATAATTTGGTTGGGAAAATTGTAAAGATTGTAGCAAAAAAACGTAGTATCAGAGCTTACATATTAGCAACTTCATTTAATTTGTTTAAAATAATACCTGCTTGATATTTACTTGACATTATTTGTTGAAATAAGTTAACTTTTGCTCCCTTTCATATAAATTCGCCATTTAATTTATTTATCTAATAACATATAACTTCGCTTGTATGAATGAACTGAAATCATACGCTGTAATGCTGCCAAATTTTAACAATACTCTTCATAAGCGATTATGCAATTTACTGTTATTATGCGTTTTTGTTGTTAGAATTGCAAAGTTTTGGTATGGATCGATAGAGCTGAGCGTCAGGAACTCAGGGTTGGAAAATCTCATTTTTGGCAAAAATGTCCCTTACTCGAAAATGAAAATACCTCTTACGCAAAAATTCACTTTAATATACGATATAGTTTAAATCCGGTCTGTAGTTAAATGCTGATTTCGTATGAATCGCCACATGTCTCCTCTGCATTCCACGCAACCGTGAGTTCTCTAAACGATTTGCATGTTCAGCGACTGTCCCGTTTCTTCTGAACCTAATTTGGCGCCTGTTTCCAGAAGATATAGATAACTGCGGTTTTGCTTTTGGCATGTCTAAGAAATTGTTTAACAAAATCATAAACTTATAATTAACTTAATTGGGTAAGAGCTTAATTTAAAATTTTACCATTGAAATTAATGGTGATTTCGTTTCATCAAAAAAATGCGCATTTTTGTTACACTCTTCAATTTTCCGTTTTCGTTTGCAAAATGAAGGTAAAACGTCAAACAGAATATGTCTTCTTTTTTAGTGGTTTTATTAGGCTAGTGGATCTAGTGGTAATTTAGTGTAAAAAAAACTACATACGTTTTTCACTTGCTACCCTGTTTTCGTTTCCTAAAAATGTACACTTCAGTGGTGTAAAAAACTCACACTTTTTACCCTCTGAAGCTTTGACAGGGTAGCTGGTTGCACTGAAAATCAGCTGACGAAAATTTTATTTGACAGATAAATTTGGTGAAATTAATTGGATTTTGCAATAACAATTAAATATGTGTGATAAGCGAAACCTAATTATTCATGCACATAGCATAGCAAACGGGGCAGATATGTATGTAATTTGAATTTGAAATGTTTTTTTTTAGTTAATCCCCCCCCCCAAAATGAAATCCTGGCTACGGCCTTGCCTACATATATATGTATGTATTTAATTCTTACTTGAAAACTAGAATACAACAATTGAGCATTAAAAGTAGGTACTATGTATATACATTCGAAATGGAAAATATCATTACCCGCATTCCATTATTGAATAGACATACATATGTGCATCCATTAATATTATATACTGTGGCGAATATAATCGGTTCTCCACTTACATCACTAAAATGATTGAACACATCTCTAGGGAAAGTGCCAGAACTAGAAGAAGATACCAGATAATTTCCAGTGTTGCCAGAATTTTCCAGATTGCGTTTGACAGACTATATAAGGCGGCGAGCAGGCGCTCCAGAGTCAGTCGTAATTTAACCGTAGAAGTGTTAACATCAAGTCAAGTAAAACAAGTGTAGACTTTTTAGTCGTGAAATAAAGCAGTGTGAATTAAGAAGTAAATAAAGACTTTTATTTAACAATTCAGCGATACGAACCCTATAGAAATAATCGAGCTATCGACAAATACGTAACAATTGGTGTCAGAATTGGAATTGTTAAATAAATTCCAGGACCAAGGATAACGAAGCAAGGATAACGAATCAAGGATAACGAATCAAGGATAAGGAAACAAGGATAACGAGACAAGGATAACGAAATAAGAATAATGGCAAAGTTAAATGATCTGAAAATCCAAGAACTTAAAAGGGAGTTAGAAAAGAGAAACCTGAGTACCACCGGCAATAAAATTGAACTACAGGCAAGGTTAAGAGTAGCTATGGAAGCATATAACATTAATGTAGATGAGTTTGATTTCAACGATGATGTGGAAGAGGTGCAAAAGGAAGAAACCCAGAAGGAAGAGGCTCCACAGTCAGTAGCAAACGTAGACATGAACTCGATATTGGCTGTGCTGACACAGATATCGGCAAAAATGGAAGATCAACAGGCACAGATGTCGACAAAAATCGAAGAACAACAGGCACAGATATCGGCAAAAATGGAAGATCAACAGGCACAGATGTCGACAAAAATCGAAGAACAACAGGCACAGATAACGTCAAAAATGGAATTGCAACAGTCAGTACTTTCATCACAGGTGTCCGGCATTGCGGCTCAGTTGGAGGCACAAGAAGAACGCATGTCCTTACAATTCAAGGCACAGGATGCAAAAATTATACAAGTTAAGGAGGTCCTTGAAGAAAGACAAGAAAAATTAGAGGACGATGTAAAAGCATTGAAAGCCCGTCTCCAGGATATTCAACTAAGTCGTCCAGTCGCTTCAACTGCTACACAGAAGATAAAACCTCCGTCGTTTGATGGAAGTGGTCCATTTCAAGTATTCAAGCTACAATTTGAGAAAACGGCAGTTGTAAATAATTGGAGTGCGGAGGACAAAGTCGCTGCCCTGTTCTTAGCATTGAAAGGACCTGCAGCAGAAATATTACAGACTGTTAGCGAGGGCGAAAGGAACAGCTATGACGCAATTATGGGTGCCATTGAAAGACGTTATGGTAGCGAGCACAGGAAGCAGATATATCAAATGGAGTTGCAGAATCGCTTCCAGAAACCAAATGAGACGTTACAAGAATTTTCTTCTGAGATTGAGAGGCTAGCTCATTTGGCAAACGCAGGAGCACCTCAAGAATTCATCGAAAGAATGAAAATTCAAAGCTTCATCAATGGAATACGAGATATTGAAACGAAGCGGGCTACCTATGCAAACCCAAAGGGAACTTTCGCTGAAACGGTCTCATATGCTTTGACACAGGAAACGGCATCTCTATTAAGCAAGCCCACTTACAAGGCTCATCGTGTAGAAGTGGAAACGCCAGACTTACTAAGCAAAATATGGGAGGCGTTGAATGAAATGCAGAAAAAGAAAAGTAATGCTGTGAAATGCTTCAGATGCGGAAAAATAGGACATATAGCACGCCACTGCAGCAATAGTTCCAGTAAGTTCAGCACTGCCGATGGGCGCAAGCGGAATATTGATGGGTATGAACAAGCGCCCAAATCAACTGAGTCGTTAAACTAAAGCGGGCCAGCCAAAAGGGGCGTGGGCTGGTCCCCACAATGGAATGCCCCATAATCTCTGTCTCTCAGTTGGGAAGAAGCACGAGTAATGTTACTATTGGTGGTTTGGTGGACGGAATGGAGCGAATGTTGACTGTGGATACGGGAGCATCTCATTCCATCATTCGATCTGACTTGGTAAAGAAGGAAATAAGGCCATTGTATGGAGCAAAATTGCGTACGGCAACAGGCGAGGATACCCAAGTCCTAGGGGAAGTTACATGCGAAGTTGTAATTGGAAATGTTGTCGTACTACACACCTTCATAGTGGCGGAAATTGTTGATGAAGTCATAATTGGTGTGGACTTCCTAATCGACCAAGGCATTAAGATTGACATGAAAAACAAGGTTATGAGTTACAAAAACTTGGAGGTGCCGCTAAATTTTGGCTACGATAAGAGATGCAGCAGTAAGAAAGTGCTCGTGGAAGAGAATCAGCAGATACCGCCAAAGTCCGAGGCAATTATTTGGGCAAAGATTGATGGAGATTGTGGGACAAACAAATTGTGGGTTGTCGAAGCAGAAACAGAAACTAAATCCGATGTACTTGTTGGAAAAACCCTGGCTATGACAAAAGAAGATGGACGACTACCAGTAAGAGTACTTAATGAGTTCAAGTCACCAATCAAACTCTCCAAAGGTGCTATATTGGGAAAATGCGAAGAGGTTGACATCATCATGAATTGCGAACAATCCCAAGGAGAAGTTTCTACTAGCAATACAGATCTTTCAGATGAAATAAATGCTTGGACAGAAGAACTGCAGGAGAATCACAAAAGAAAGGCGAACGAATTACTTGCCAAGTATTCTAGCATATTTGATAAGGATGGTACAAAACCAGGCAGGACAAATATTGTGAAGCATCACATTGACACCGGTGATGCAAGGCCAATCCGTCAGGCTCCTCGCAGCGTTCCATTAGCGAAACGTCAAATGGTGAGCCAGATTATACAAGAAATGAGCGACAGTGGGGTAGTTGAACCATCAGTCAGTCCATGGAGTTCTCCGGTAGTACTTGTTAAAAAGAAAGATGGCAAGATGAGATTCTGCGTTGACTACCGGAAACTGAATGATGTAACGAAAAAGGATAGTTACCCATTGCCAAGAATTGACGACACTCTGGACTCGCTATCTGGAACGGAATGGTTTTCAACACTGGACTTGAAAAGCGGCTATTGGCAAGTCGAAGTAAAAGAGGAAGACAAGGAGAAAACAGCCTTCAGTGTTGGCGATGGTCTTTGGCAATTTACGGTGATGCCATTTGGATTATGTAATGCTCCAGCTACCTTTGAGAGACTTATGGATCAGGTACTGAAAGGATTGCACTGGAAAACATGTCTTGTGTACCTGGACGATATCATTGTATTGGGAAAAGGCTTTGATGAACATCTCAAAAATTTGGAGGAAGTTTTCCGAAGAATAGCTGGCGCTGGTCTCAAGTTAAGTCCTAAGAAATGTGCATTATTCAAGAAAGAAGTAAAATACTTGGGACATAAAGTGACTACAAAGGGCATCTGCACTGATAACGAAAAAATAGAAGCAGTAAAAGATTGGCCAAGACCTCGGAATCTACATGAATTGCGAAGCTTTCTTGGGCTGTGCACATACTATCGCCGATTTGTACCAAATTTTGCCAGCGTAGCAAATAGTCTCACGGAGCTTATGAGGAAAAATAAGACTTTTGAGTGGAGGAAGGAACAAGAAATGGCTTTCCAAACGTTAAAAGATCGGCTTTGTACTGCTCCAATGCTAGCATACCCGGTTCCAGGAGCGAGGTTTATTTTGGATACTGATGCGAGTGGTTATGCTATAGGAGGTGTTTTGTCACAGGAAATCGACGGACAGGAGAAGGTTATCGCATACTACAGCCGATCAATTGGGAAACCGGAAAGAAATTACTGTGTAACACGAAGAGAACTATTGGCATTGGTAGAATGCATCAAACACTTCCATAAGTACCTCTATGGTCAACGATTCCACGTCAGGACTGATCATGCAGCGTTAAAATGGCTTTTGAAATTCCGAAATCCGGAGGGTCAGTTAGCAAGGTGGATTGAGCGACTACAAAATTATGACTTTTCTATAGACCATCGCAAAGGCAGTACCCATGGAAATGCTGATGCAATGTCGCGGCGACCATGTAATCTTGAATGCAAGCATTGCTCTAAAGCTGAGGAGAAGGAAGACATCATAGATGTTCGGCTAATGACAATAACATCTACAGACGAATGGAATGCGGAACAATTAAGGAAGTGTCAGATAGAAGATCCAGATCTGGCACGTGTAATGATTGGTTTGGAGCAAAACGAACGACCATCAAAAGAAGAGATGTCAGCAGAAAGTCCTGTTGCCAAATCATATTGGGCACAGTGGAATAGTTTGCAATTGGTAAATGGTTGCCTACATCGTGTTTGGGAGAGTGAAGATGGTCAAAGTTCTAAAACATTGATAGTTGTTCCAAGGAAAAGAATACCGGATGTGTTAAATGAACTACACAATGGTCCAAGTGGAGGTCATCTTGGAGTAACAAAGACGGTAGAGAAAATCAAGAAGAGGTTTTATTGGGTCGGCTGCCGTCAGACAGTTGTTGAGTGGATTGCGAACTGCGACGTGTGCATAAAGGCTAAGGGTCCCAAATCCAGGAGTCATGGGCTGATGAAACAATACAACTCAGGAGCACCATTTGAGAGAATTGCCATGGATGTAGCTGGGCCATTTCCTACTAGCAAACTTGGAAACAAATATGTACTGGTAGTCATGGATTACTTCAGCAAATGGCCGGAGGTGTACCCGATTCCAAATCAAGAAGCAGAAACTATAGCCGAAGTATTCACCAACAATTGGGTGGCGAGATATGGTGCACCTATAGAGCTACATTCTGACCAAGGAAGGAACTTCGAATCAGTTGTGTTTCAGGAGCTGTGCAAAACACTGGGTATTAGGAAAACCCGAACAACTGCGTTGCATCCACAATCAGACGGCATGGTAGAAAGATTTAACAGAACATTAGAGGAACATTTACGAAAAGTGGTGGATAAGTTCCAGAGAGATTGGGACACTCATATTCCTCTGTTCCTGATGGCATATCGATCGGCCGTACACGATACAACAGGTCAGACTCCTGCAAAAGTAATCTTTGGTAGTGATCTTCGACTGCCAGCTGACTTGAAATTTGGGATAAGTGCTGATGCGGGAATAAATGCCAGACAATCTAACAACGTTCTGGAAGAGGAAATGAGAGAAATACATGAACTTGTAAGACAGCGAACAAAGATCATGAGTGACAAGATGAAGGCCAGATACGACAAGGCAATGAACTCAGAAGGTTTTGTTGAGGGAGATCTAGTTTTGCTATACAACCCGCAGCGAAAGAAAGGTTTGTCCCCGAAATTGCAGTGTACTTGGGAAGGGCCCTACAAAGTGATTAAACGGCTCAACGATGTTGTGTATCGCATACAAACGATTGGAAGACCAAGGAATAAAATGAAAGTGGTTCATCTGGAAAGGCTAGCAGCATTTGGGACAAGTAATGTGTCAGATCGGGACGATCAGACTTAGGTGGAGGGCAGTGTGGCGAATATAATCGGTTCTCCACTTACATCACTAAAATGATTGAACACATCTCTAGGGAAAGTGCCAGAACTAGAAGAAGATACCAGATAATTTCCAGTGTTGCCAGAATTTTCCAGATTGCGTTTGACAGACTATATAAGGCGGCGAGCAGGCGCTCCAGAGTCAGTCGTAATTTAACCGTAGAAGTGTTAACATCAAGTCAAGTAAAACAAGTGTAGACTTTTTAGTCGTGAAATAAAGCAGTGTGAATTAAGAAGTAAATAAAGACTTTTATTTAACAATTCAGCGATACGAACCCTATAGAAATAATCGAGCTATCGACAAATACGTAACAATACATACATACTAGTGGTCGGAAACTATCGATGGCACTATCGTCACTATCGATGGTGTCTGAACATCGTTTGCACTATCGATGGTTTTCGACTATCGTTTGAACTATCGATAGTTTATTGAAAATTTGAAATGTGACCACTAGGCACCAAACAAACTGTAACTATTCCATGCAGGGTTTGAATTGCTGACTAGCAAGTAGTCAAAGCAACATAAATACGACTATGCATTCTAGTCGCATGGTCGTTTAAAATGTGATTACCCAAAAACATTAAAAATTACACTACAATATGGGTATCAAACGAAAGGGGATGACCCCAGGTTTCATTTGGACTTCGATATATTTCGATTAGGTCAGCTCATAATTGTGGAAAAGCGGATAAATATGGATACGGAATACGAATATAGAATACCGAACACCGCAAAATGGGCATCAAATGAAAGCGCTTGGCTAGGGCTATCATTTAGTCGAGTCTTAATTAATTATGAACTGATCTAAAAAATATCCATCATCCAGTAATTGTTGTGGAAGATCGAAAACAATATTAATTGCTAGTAACAATTATGAGCTGATCTAAAAAATATCCATCATCCAGAAATTGTTATGGAAGATGGAAAAAAATATCAATTGCTCATAACAATTATGATCGGATCGAAAAATATCGATCTTTGAGTAATTTTTATTGATGATGGAAAAATTTTTTCATTGCTCAATAATTGTTATCAAGTGATTTTTATATTTATTTGTTATAATTGTTATGGTCTCTGGTTAATATATTAATTTTTTTGAACAAGAATAAATGGCTAATAAATAAATAAAAGAAAACAATGTACTGAAAAAAGTTTTATTGGATCATCTTCTATCACTTTCATGTATTGGTAAGAGTAAGACCAGGACAGGTGGGCAAAGTTTGTTTACATTCGGGTGAAATCGGGTGAGCTCATTTAAAACAGATGTGTTTATGGATGTGTTTGCTGCCGGACGGCAAAAGGCGGTTACAGTGTGAGCGTAGCCGTAGACTCTCCCGAAACTATCGTCAACTATCGATATACTATCGATAGTTTGCAAAAAACTATCGTACACTATCGATGGTGCTGACTATCGATAGTTTCCGACCTCTAATACATATATTTAATTTTTCCCATCATGCCACTGCATTGATCCGATCTTATCTTAATGACAGAACTCAGGCAGTTAGTATCGGTGATAGTAAGTCTCTTTTCCTTCCCGTAGTCAGAGGAGTTCCACAAGGCTCAATTCTTGGTCCTTTGTTGTTCGTGTTGTATGTAAATGACCTGCCTAACGTTCTAAAATATTGCAATGTACATGTTTATGCCGATGATGTCCAACTCTATATTTGTTGTCCTCCTAATCGTAGTAATATTTGTATTAAAAATCTGAATGCCGATTTGTCTAGAGTCAGTCTTTGGGCCTCTAATAACGGCCTATGTCTGAATCCAGATAAATCAAATTGTATAGCTATTCATAGGAAGCCCCTCGTATCGACCCAACTTGATCCAGTCATGTTGGACAAGTCGGTTATAAAGTATGTAAAAACGGCGAAAAATCTTGGCATAATTTTCAACAGCACCTTAACATGGAAAGACCAAATATCTAGCGCTGTAGGCAAAGTGTATGGGATGCTCCGTACACTAAGGTTATCGCAGTACTTTACTCCCATAAATATTAGACTACTTTTAGCAAAAGCGTACCTAATACCTACGCTTCTTTATGGTTGTGAGATTTATTCAAATTGTGACGCAGTATGTAAGCATAAGTTAAATGTTGTTTATAACCACATTGCAAGATATGTGTTTTCGTTAAAAAGACTTGACCATGTAACACCGTTCGCTCAAAAGATGCTTAGCATCTCTTTTGACAACCTTTTGAAAGTTAAAACACTTGTAACTTTGCATAAAATCATTTACTCAAAAGAACCTATGTATTTGCATCAAAGACTTCAGTTTCTGACTTCTTCGAGGTCTGTACTTCTAGTGCATACTAAATATCGGTTTCTGTTATCTGAGCGTCAGTTCTTCATAAGCTCTATCCGTCTATGGAACTCGTTACCTATTCGACTAAGATCATTAAACAATACACTGCAGTTCAAAAGTGAGCTAACCAGCTTTTATAATAACTCATAATCTATGTTTATATGTATATGCTATTCTATAAACACACTTGTTCGAACGTACTTCTTTACCCTTTACCTTCCTATTCTCTGTTCTTCCGTATACTTTCATATTTCATTTTAACGTAAATTTAATTTAGAGTTAAGTTTCATTTTTTGTTCTTAAATGTAATACAACATGTACAGTGGCTAGCACTATAATATAATCTTTCCGATTGTTGTGCTAGGATGAGAATAACAATAAAATACAAATATTTACATACATATGTACAATTTAGTAAAATCCGAACTTGTATTTTGAACGTACGCTCAGTTGTTCAATTCCAGTTTTAAAGTAAAATCTAAAGATGTAGGTACCTATGTTAAATAAAATATTTATATACCTAGACTACATATCGACGGCTATTTCAAAAATTGTTTGAAAAACGTCTTATTTCAGAATTTTTTTCAATAACGTCCTATTTCATATGCATATACATACATATGTATGTATGTGTCGAATGAATACAAATACATATGTATGTAAACTCATACATATATAAACTTTTTATTAGATTGAATAAATACATAATAAAATTGTTAAAGTGCAACTTCAATATACATATGTACATATATATCGCTATAAGACCTAAGGCTTTTTAAAATATTATAAATATATACATATGTACATACATACATATATACGTACACAAATGCATTCACATGTATGTACATACATGCATATATCATATTTATGATCTAATAAACGCACGCCATCATCCAAAAACTGAGCCTTCACGATGCCATTAGCTGCTTAAACCTCACAAAAAACCTTTGTGAACGCATAAAATGATAACTCAAAGAGCGATCAAAAAATGATAAACTCAAAAAATGATCGCTAGCGCAAAAAATTATAAAATAAACTCATAGAATGAATTTACCAGAGAAATTGTACGATAATTCATTTTTGAGTGAATTTATGAATTGAGTTTATCGCCACCGCTATGAGCGATCGATGGCTGTTGTGCGTTAGTTCGCTCACCATTTGAGTGTTTATACATTTTTCTTTGAATATTTGTTTGTGATATGAGTAGAATGTATTTTTGAGCGTTCATGAGTGAGTTTTTCCGTACCCTGCCCTTAACCCTCTCAACATAAGTTTCAAATTTAGGGGCGGACTTTTACAACATTTTTTTTTCGACCCTATCTAAGGTACATACATACATACATAAATTTTTTACACATTTTACTTTTGTAGCTGATTTCACAAGAAGTCCAGTGCCTGCGGCCGCTGAGAAAGCATTTTTGATGCTGAAAGAATATGAAGCATTACAAATGAATGTTTGGCATTACATTTGAATTGTGTACAATTAGTATACATTGTATATCATAAGAATACTTCAATGCGCCCAATTAAAAAGCATATCACCGAGATAGGATCATCCTTAATATCTTTCTTTGGACGAATCCAACAAAAAATGTGACAGTCTCTTTTTCTTCGTGAAAATGTACATACGTCGATTGGAAACATCAAACGAATGTTTAAAATGCTGTAAGGGTCTTCTAGAATATAGATGTTCCCACCATTTATTTCCATGGCAAGACCGCTGAGTTTTTTGCTGAGTAACCTATTCCGCTGTTTTTTTTTTTTTCAAAATTCGCACAGGTCATCGTTTAAACGTATTCCATGTTCATCACCAGTCATAATCTGCTATATAGACATCCATCGCCGTGCTTAGTAAATAGTTCATGTGCAAATCCATTATTCCATGGTGTATTTTTGTTTTGGAAGCGTGATGCTGGTTATGGCGATACTGATAATTCATCGTATAGTCTGTTGTTGGATTATTGATTTGGTATACACTCCGCTGTAGGATTTTGTTTTCTAAGCGAGTATTTCCTTCTAAAAACGCTCTAAACGTCCGTTCTAGATTATTTTAAATGCCTTAATTGACCAAAAGAAAAAAAAAAACAAAAGGCATATTAAGATCATTAATGCAAAGTACACAAGAAACATATGTATTCATATAAAATGTAAATACAAGTCCACGATAGTGTGAGATTTGTCATTTGTGCGCTGTTCCACCCAACATATCCTTAAAAAGGCCAAACAACAAAGCGCGGTCTACCATAAATTGCAAAAAACGCTCTGCTTGAAAACAAAAAAAGCAAATGCTTCTCTTCAAATTTTATTTGCCTTGTTTGCCATTTACCTTCGACTTCATCCACGTGGTTTCATTCAATTTCGCGGTTTTTCGCTGTATGTCCCTCCGTCCGTCCGGCGGATTGTCCGTCCACGGCCATAAAGAAATAAAACAAAATTATGAATACCCTTAATCCAACCCCACGACGTGTAATCGCCGACTGAAACAGCACAATGAATGTGAGATTGTCATGCAAGATATATTTAGCTTTATTTTCATTTGCCGGTCGCTCGTCCGGCGGCATTTAATATACGAAAGCGCTGCTGAGCCGATGTGCCGCGCCGGTAGTAAGTGGCAGCCTCAATAGCACCAACGGAAGCGGGAAAACCGAATGCTTCCTCTACGTGTCAGCTCAGTGTTTCCGCGGCGCAATGTATTAGCGACAATCTTCAAAAAGTATTTTTAAGCAGTTAAAGGTTTAAAAAAAAGTTAATGGCAAAAGAAATTAATTTGTAACATTCCTGTGAAGACAGACGACAGCGCTGAGCTGATGAAGGCTGAAAGCTGAAGGCTGTAGGAAATGCCAAATACTCGTACAAATACACAAATGTATTTTGCATTCAATTTAATCAAAACAATGCAATGGTTATAAACCTTTTTTTTTGTTCTCAAAACGCTTGCCGTGATTTGATTTCATTTGATGAAACATTGTTTCGGTTCGCCTCCACAAATGGAAGGAAATGCTTGACATGGCATGCAGTTGATATGATTTGGTTTTTATTTTTATTTTCTGTTTAATAGTGTAGCTATTTTTGGCCACATTTCATGAGTGATCACTAGGGCAACAGAAGATATGCAAATGCATATTTTTCTGTTGCATTCCTATTTACATATGATAAATATATATCGGCGTTTTAGCTCAAGGCGAAGAGAATAAGCCTAACTTGTTAGGGCATATTTTCGCATATTTAGGTCAAAAGGCTTATTTTTGCATATCTTGATTTATTTGCATATTTTTGGCATATTTTGCTATGAATTCATATTTTAGGACAGTATTTCGTTGTATTTTTCCATCTCGCTCGTAAAATTGTTTTTATTTAAATTTTGTACTCTGGCAACTTTGTTTTGTATATGCGCATACTATTTGCCATTCCTCTTTGTCTGACAAGTTCAAGGCGAATTTAATCATTTTCGCAATGCTTCATTCAAATGTGCTACACGAATCAGCTGTGTATCTACATACATAGGCATACGTCAGACGGTCAATATATATTGATGAAATCCGTGGATCGCGATTCATATTGATAGTGTAGCATCGAGTATTGATGGCTCGCGATTCTGGATCGCAAAATGTTTAGAAATTTTGAAATCCGCGATCCTGATCGCAATATTGGCAATAAACGAATTGAAAGTGAAAGCGCGAAAAGGACGGAAGTAAAATATCTTGAACCTCAGAGCGAGAAAAATATCGCAATATTCATATTGAACGTGTAGCACTTGCTTTTAAATACGTCCCGATACCTTCAGTTGACGCGGGAAGATCTTTTTCTACGTTTAAAAACTTACCGCGACAATCGACATAGTTTTCTATTTGAAAATTTATCGCAAAATTTTGTAGTTTACAGCAATAGCAGTTTGAATAAGTAAGTATGCAATTTGATTATTTTTTAGGGAAATACAATAATTTTACAAACCCCTTCTTTAGAATTTCTCCCAATTATTTTATGTTACAACAGGTATATCTTAAAAGTTTGAAATATCTAAGTGAAACGCCGAAACACATCAACTTAATTTTTGCCTGTAGAATACAATGACGTATTCAGAATATCCGTAATAAATTTGGGATGGGTTCAACTCAAATAAATCTCAAAATTTAATTTGAGTATCTTCAACTACATTTTTTTTTTAACAAATGTAAACAAAATTTTTAGGGATGACTATCTAAAATCAATATTGCGGAGGGTCAAACTTCATTTTAGAATTATGCTCCTTTGGACTTTTTTGTTTAGAATCGACCAGAGAATGCAGCTGTGGTCGAAACAAAGTAGGTTTTTTTTTCGTCAGTACAAATTGACCCGCCCTAATATATATAGATTTTCGTATGTTAAAATACTTGTTTTATTTTGGTAACGAAGATGTGTTTCGCAAATGTGAATTTCTTTTATTTCTTTTGTACCTATAAAATGTTCCTTTAATAAAAACAATTTTTTGTTACAAAAAGTAGTATTATAATTTAATAAAATGTGAATTTTTTATTTCGCTTTTGTACTTATAAAAACAAATATGTACCTTTAATAAAAATATTTTTTATTACAAAAAGTGTTCTAATTTTATTTAAAACTAATTTTTGATATTTGTATGGGCCGGGGTTTGAACCTGGAATCTCTTGCATGAAAGGGGAGCACACAACCTACCATGCCGTATATCTTTTTATTAAGTATATAAAAAAAAATTTAAGGGCATATTTTCAGTGCTTAAACCAAGTTTTAAGAGCATATTTTTAGCGCTTAAACCATATTTTTAAGGACATATTTTTAGCGCTAAAACGAATTTTTTAGGGCATATTTTCTGTTGCCCTAGTGATCACGTTAATACGAGGGTTGTCCGTGGCATTTTGAACCTGACGACCATCAATTTTTAATTCAAAACTGCCCACTTCAACTACCATCTACTGTAAAAGTTTGAGCAATCTGCCCAATTTAGTTTCTGTTTTACCGAAAACCTCGTCGTGTATTTTAACAAAAATCCAATTATTTGGTTTTTTAAGAGCAGCGGTCACCTCTCGGCAGTGGGCGGCATACCCTCAGAGAGTATTTCTGCCATGAAAAAGCTTCTCACAAAAAATGCATTCGCCGTTCGGAGCCAGAATAAAACTGTAGGTCCACCCAATTAGTAGGAAAAACAAAAGGAGCACACCTCGAATTGGGAGAGAAGCTCGGCCATAAAACTCGTTAGAGTTATAATAGCGCCATTGTATTATTATTATTACGATTATCTTGAAAGAGGTAAAACAATTACAGGCCAATATTGCTCAGAATTTTTTGACAGATTCGTTATTGATTTGAAACAAAAATTACCGCATTCGGCAAGAAAAAAATCTGTTTCCTCATGACAATGCACGTCCCCACACGTGTGCATGACCAGGGCAAAAGTTCTTAAACTGCTACCTCACCCACCGTAATACCCAGATTTAGCCCCGTGGATCATTTGCGTGTCCAAACCTGAGGAAATTGCTGGGTAGTAAAAGATTCGGGTCAAATGAAGAGGTCATCACAAAAACAAATGCCTACACTCAAGAAAAAAAACTTCTCTCGATCAAAGACATATTTTTCCTTATTTTGAGCACGCGTTCAAATACAAAATTTTCTTTGTTTTCGGTAAATTTTCTCAAAAATGTGGAAAAAAGCATTCAAACAAATTCGTTGCCATGGCGATTTACATATATGGGAACTCAATTTATCAAAATTTAAAGAAATCAAATCTTCAAAACAAGAAATGGAATGGCGCTTAAAACATTTTTCCTTATTTGTATGAATTTCTTTAAAACAAGTATATGAAACCATGGTAACGAATGTAAACAACTTTACTTTATAATCCCTTTAACATGTTTTAGGGGAAATTTACTCAAAACAAAGAAATTAGCTTTAATATAGGGAAGCAATTTCTTTGACCCCTCCATATAAATATATGTATTTTTTTCCCTCAGTGTATTTGCAGGCAAATTTACTCAAAACAAGGAAATTAGCTTTCAATATAGGGAAGCAATTTCTTTGAACCCTTCATATAAATATATTTTTTCTCTCAGTGTATTTGAGAGTCTTGGAAAACACTATTTTTTGGAATAAATACCACTATGTTGAAAAATAAAATGCATTTTTGCCGAAAAAATTATTTCTTATTCAAAATGTCACGGACGAATCAAACAACCCTCGTATTAAACAAGCTTATACAGTTAGTTGCATTTTTCCAGGAGAGATTTGCCTTTATTTCTCTTCGCCTTTGGCGTTTTTGTATGACAATTTAAGCTACTACACTAAAAAAAAAATTACTCAGATTATGGAAAAATGTGAATTATTCAGCGATAAAGGCATATTTTCATTGTTTTGAAAACCATTTTCTTTAAAAAGGTGGTTTTTATTTCTTATTTAAAGAAAATTGTACATCAAAACAATGAAAATATGTCTTTAGCGCCGAATCATTCCCACTTTTTTATAATCTGAGTAAGTCGTTTTTTCAGTGCAGTTAAATTTTTTCAAGTAACAATTTTCTAGAACATTTTGGACTCTCTAGCGTCTCCCTAAATTCTATTTTGTGCAGACCCACCAAAAAAAAAAGAGTCAAAAGCACTCCAGCATGAGAGATGATTCCATTATTCTACAATATAAATCACCATAAGTAATAAGGAATCTTGAATTTTTTCCAATTTTTTTTTTGAGTGATCTTTGGTAATGCGTTTTGTCGGTAGTTGGTGTTTAGACCAGGGCCGCCGAGAGAAAATCCGGGCCCGGGGTCAAAATAACTACGGGCCCCTATACTAAATGAACAAATTCTCAAAATCAAAATTCAATGAATATATAGTTACGAACACAGTTGGGCAAAATTTATTCGAATAAGAATAATAGATGAATAAATTTTTTTTATTTTTATTTGAATAATAAATAATTTCGTTTATTCAAACAAAAAATTATTCGAATAATAGATAATTTTCATTTACATATCGTCGTACCATACGAAAACTAACATCAAATTTTTTGTGGCTGAGGAAAAGTAAAAAGTTCAAGTTTTGGCCGACGAAAAGTAATAAAATCTTGTTTTGGCTGACGAAAAGTAATAAAATCCACTTTTGGCTGACGAAAACTATCAATTTCGTTTAAACAACAACAATTTTAATGTAAAAACAGTATATAATTACTGATACTTTTCGTCAGCCAAAACTCGATTTTATTACTTTTCGTCGGCCAAAAGTCAAATGTTCTACTTTTCGTACAGAATTTTTTTATTGATAGCTTTCGCCAGAAATTTTAAATATGTTAGTTTTCGTATGGTACGACGATATGTAAGAACAAACAAACATACAAACAAAAAAATTTACAAAGTTTTTTTTTTACTATTACTCAGTTGTTTTTTTTTGTTGTACCCTGAGTTTTTATTTATTATTTGAAATAACGAATAAACCTCAGAATAATTATCTAAATAAAAATTTATTCGAATAATGCCCAAGTCTGGTTACGAACTTTAATTTATCTATACATTAATACAGATCAAGTAAATATGTTTACATAGAAATATACATATTACGGTGGGTCAAATGTATTGTCAAAAGGCACATCCAGTTTCCGAATCCATGGGTCATACTGAGTAATATTGTCCAAGGGACCATAGGTCTGAATGAATTCTGTTTAAATACATATTGCTTTATTTGTATGAAATAAATTTCTTTAAATTGGAATACAAATATTTGTTGGTAATAATTTAGTATATCAAAAGACTGATTCTGCTGAACGCTTTAGTGAAACAGCAATCGAATTCAACTGTACGAAGCACCAAAGCAAATTTTAGCTTCGCAAGCTTTGTTTGTTTTCGGCGTATCGCTGTTTACATACATACATACACGTACATATGTATATGAGCATTTCCTGGGCGTTTCGGACGGTATATTCGCACGATTTTTTGAACTTTTGAGGCGGAAATATCGCGAAATATTGTATAGTTTTATGATAAAGGGAAAGATTTACGCCACGGATAATGATTAAAGTATGTTAGCGACAGAAATTTAGTTTAATGCCTCTGTTTTAGCTACTTTTAAAATATGGACGTGTTTTTGTAGCGTCCGGAACGCAGTTTAAGTGGCTTACACAGAGGCATTAAACTAAATTTCTGTCGGTAACATACTTTAGTCATCAGCTGTGACCTAAATCTTTCCTTTTATCATAAAACGATACAATATTTCGCGATATTTCTGCCTCAAAAGTTCAAAAAATCGTGCGAACATACCGTCCGAAACGCCCAGGAAATACCCATATCGCTGTATAAGAATTTGCATCATACCGAATTTTTCTGTTGCAACAGAAAACGAATTCAAATTTATGCTGCAAAGTCGACGCCAAAAATCAACAATTCCTTAAGTGGGATGCAGACACGTTAAGAGATTTATAAAATTTGTTGAAACTTAAAATGATTGCTATCTACGAAAGGTGATTAAAGGTGTTGTTTGTTTATTTTCCGTAGCAAAAACTTGGATATCATTTTGAGATTCCCGGGCCCTCTAAAGCCCGGGCCCGGGGCAATTGACCCCCTCAGCCCCCCCTCTCGTCGGGCCTGGTTTAGACGGTCGATCGGACTTGTGTTGCTTTGTAATATGATGATGGTAAGTATGATATAATAGATTTGTATATCATGGGAATATCATATGTATCATGAAAGTCACAAGATAATGTTGACGATGATGATGATAATGATAATACTGAAGATGGTGGATGATGATGATCCCAAAAAGTATTCTGAAAGTGTTGCTAGTAAAAATTTAAGAATTACTACAGCCTGAAGAGCATGTATAAGGCATTTGAGCCGAACTTTTTAATGGCAGCGCTGCGATTGCCATTAAAAAAAATACTCTTTAATAGTTTTAAGTTAAAAAACTTTGGGGTTACTAGTTCCTTGTGAAAATTGAACCTCTGACATCTGCGTAAGCACACTACCCATTACATACTTCAATTGAAATGTTAAAATTACACAATTATTTTGCTAATTAAGTCCCGCTAAAAGATGCATAGGTATGTATGTATGGACTTAAACAAATATACATACATATATATTCAGCAAAGCATTGGTTAACACCTGAGTGATGATGGCTGATGACTGCCTCGCAGCCTGCCTGCCCCCGCTTATGCTCCACTCTCACAACAATGAAGTTCGTTACCGCAAATATCAACCGCCGCAAATTGATAAACGATGCGTTGATAATGCAGAGCATTCATGTTGCTGTCACCACTTGGCGCACAATTATAACACAGCTTTATACAAACCACTTGATTTCCGCTTGTACTGCATATTTACATACAT
The DNA here is from genome assembly GCA_960531455.1 of Urophora cardui. Taxonomy (NCBI): domain Eukaryota; kingdom Metazoa; phylum Arthropoda; class Insecta; order Diptera; family Tephritidae; genus Urophora; species Urophora cardui. Next base: position 50,396,134 of record OY482673.1, read on the forward strand.
ATGTACATTTCCTGTAGAAATTATATTTAAGGGCTTACCTACGCAACAACGAGCCCATCGAGCGTGAGAATCCTTTTGCTTTGGAATTTTTTTGTTGTATCTCTTTTATTTTTGGTGCTTCTTTTTTGATATGCATATTTTTTCTCAACCCTCATGCTTCTTGTTGTCACCTTATCTACGCTTGACTGATTATCCTGTGCTGTATGTATGCGCGCTTATGGCTTTATCAGCGACAGGCAGGGTGTGATAATCTTTAGAAAAAGGATTTAGATTTACATACAGACAAATGTAGTAGATGATTCGGTGGCTGTTGTAGTGAGTAATTTCGCATTCTACGCGCAAACAGTAAGGATGTGCATACAATAGTACATACATACATACATATGTTACAACAAAAATATTTTTAGTTGTCCCTGTAAATCTCTTTATTGTGTATTGTCTACTCATATGAAGCGCTTCCTACTCGCAAAAGCTGTGAGTGTGCATGTGTGTGGCTTCATTGAGAAGTGACAAACCGAAAAATGATGTGTCAATCGCAAGAAATGCACTCAACACTTGTCAGCCAGTGCTAACCATTATCCATTATCCAGGCTCAAGCTGCTCCCTTCATGCATGCGCTCGTTGATTTCAATTTGGGACAATTGTACTATAATGTTGTATTGTTCGAGGTGTTCCTTTTTCTTGCTGCTGCAGTGTTGTGTTGTGTTGTCAGCGATTATGCAAATTTTGCGGTCGAATGTCAAACGACATAAACTATTTTGCATAATATTATATATGCGTACGTGTACATTAGGCCGGGGCGATTTGTATGGCGGAAAATTAATCGATATAGTGCCATGGAAATTTCTAAGTAGAAAACTTTACCACAACATTTGTTTAAAATTAATTTTGATGTTCCGGAATTTGGTTTTATGGCCCAAGACGGATTTTGAAAATCAAAAATGGAAAAAAATCAAGAAAAAATATGAACTTCAAATTCAACCACATATGTCTACGTTTTGGGGTATAGTTCTTCAATTTTTGCAGCTAAAATTATGAAATTTTGTATTTGTAGCACTTATCTACTGTACACAAAGTGCTGTTCCCAAAAATCATCAGTATTGGATGACTATATCACAGAGACACAATACCAGGTATTTGGGCTAAAGAAAACGAGTACATTCTAGTTCTCACATACCGGAAGCTAAATTATAATTTTAAAATATTGTTTCTATATTGAATTTACTAATCTTTAAGTAATTTGCAATAACATTTAAGATATATTATACAAAGCAAGTGATAATTTTGAAAAAAAAAAGTGCGGTTTTGAGCATTCAGCTTCCAAAACCCGAAATTAGGCTATATCTCGAAAACGATTTGCCCGGTTTTAACTATGATTTCATATTTATATCCAACATACAATTTTGGTTGAATTTGATATGCATATTGACCTGTTTAATTTTTTTTTGCATTTTTTGTCCATTTCTGGTTTTAAAAAATCCAAGGTCCATAGAAACCAAATTCGGCAACATCAAAAATAATTTTGGACAAATGTGGAAGAGCTTTCTACTTAGAAAAATGAGAGGAATACGAATTTCGATGGCACGATATAGGTTAGGAAATCGTCCCGGCCTATTATACATATGTATGTGTGTATGTGTGTGCGCGTGTTGGTGGTTTTTTGTTGTTGTTGCAATATCAGTTAGATTTCTACACACATTTTTGAGATTTTATACCGTTTTAGTTACATTCTTTCTACATGCTTATGTATGTATTTACATATCTATGTACGTATGTACATACATAAATCACTTTTCGCAAATCACATGTGTGTATGTTCCTAACGATTTGAGAAATCCTTAGCGGTTGGAAATAGACTTTTATTATAAAAACTCACCTTTGGGAGAAGTGCGTATTCGATTCTAAAACTAAGTCATTCTCCAGAAAAACGGAGCTTTGTTATCCGGTGTATTTTAACTAAAATTTAGATTTAGCTAAAATTTCGAAATCCAATTTCAAATGATTTTTATTTTTTTGAAGCCTCTTTCTTAGTTCGCCACAATTTTTTTCTGGGAATTTAAAGGTTCGTATATGTACACTCAGGGAAAAAAATTATAAAAATATATGTAATGTGCTTAAAATGGGCAAAAACGTATTTAAAAGTGATGTAAATACCAACACTTTTATTTTAAAAATGTTCATTTAAAAATGTTTATTTTCATTTTAAGCACTATGAGAAAAAAACGCTGCAGCGTTCTCTACCTATATCATTTTCCCTTCAACCTGAAATTCAATCCAACGCCATCACATCGCGGAACATTAAACATTATATTGAATTGTAGTAACCTATTTATACTTCCCTTTTCCTAAAAGAGAATCCATGAATTATATGAATCATTGTAAAAACAAAATTTAAAAAAATCGATTGTCATTATTTCTTTTGTTGGATTTCTCACAAAAAAATATTTTCTCACAAAAAAATTTTGAACAAAGAGCGAGTTTTCGAATCAATATTCATTTTCATTTTTAATTTAAGTATGTTTCTTTTTAAATCCAAAATGCATTTTTAATTCAAAAATTTAATTCTTAAAATTAAAAATTTCATTTTTAATTTAAAAATTTTCATTGTTAAAATAAAAATGGTTTGGTTTAAAACGTGCATTATGAAAACAAAAATTTTATTTTTGATTTTAAAATGCTGTTTTTCCCTGAGTGTATGTACTATGTATGTGTGCACATGTACATACATAGGTAATTTTTTTCTAGGGTCCTTCGCATCGTTCCCACATTACACTTCACCAAAGCTGTTGCATGGATATTCTGGTTCAAAGCCTCTAGTATATAATAGCTGTCAATATTAATAAAAAAAAATTAAACTCAACTATAAGCTTATATTTAAAGTTTAAATTTTATACCTATTTAAGTACGTACTCCATCGTTTATTTAACGCCTCCATAATTTTATTTTTTTGTCGCTTCAAAATTTCAAAAATACCTCTGCTGCTTCTTCACTTTAATGGTTAATTAAAAGTTTCACACTAAACTCCTTTGAAGTTTTAATCAAACAGCGGACGGCCGCTGGTGAGAACCAACTTATTCTTCTTCTTCTTCTTACAAATACTATTTCATGTGGCATTTTCACAGCGCATCGTGTCCGCCGATTTATTCCACTTGCTATACTCTCCATATTTCACGTAGCACTTAATTAAATGTACATTGTTTGAAAATTATTATAGCATAATTTATGGCGTTGAATACACGTACATATGTATGTATGTGTGAATGTACCCTGCAAAACAATGTGCGATTAATACCGAAAGATATTTGTCCCGGATTGATCTCTTTCGAGAACAATCGGTCCACAATTAGTCCCCGATTGTTCCCGTACGGGTATAAATGTATGTATGGCTGGAATCTCTGATCATGAACTGATGTTTCTATCCTACAATATCCATTTTAATAGGCAGAATAATGTAACGAACTTGTCTTTCAGAGATTTTAAGCGTATAAAAATTGACCTCTTATATAAAGAAGCTGCTAAGCTTGACTGGAATTTATGTTGGTTATTTACTACAGTCGATGAAAAGCTGCAATATTTTAACTTACTGGTAAACTATCTATTTGATAAGTTCGTTCCAATGCATGTAGCTAGAGAGCTAAGTAACAAAAAGCCTTGGTTTACGTCAGTTGTACTGTCCTTAATTAAAGAACGTAGTAAAGCCTATAAGAAATGGAAAAATGATAGAAGCGCTAATTCGTGGAAAGAATATCGCGTTGCAAGAAATAAAGTTACATCAAGTATAAGAGATTCTAAAAGGGCGTATCTTCAATGTAAACTTAACCACACACTGCCCTCAAAAGTCCTATGGAAAAACCTTAGGTCGCTTGGGGTTTCAGGTGCGCAGGAACACGTGTGTAGTCTTGACCCCGAAATATTAAATAATAATTTTTTGTCACATTGTCCGGTGGTATCACCGGAAATACCTGTTAATGTTTCTTTGTTGGAGCATACTGACCATGGTGATTTTGAATTTGTTCCTGCAGTAGAGGCGGATTTGGTACAGTGTATATACGCCGTAAAATCGAATGCTATAGGTACTGATGGTATCTGCCTGAAGTTTATTAAAATAATATTACAATTTGTCATATCCCCGCTTACCCACATAATTAACTTCTCGCTCGCATCTTCTACTTTTCCCAACCTTTGGAAGACGGCAAATGTAATACCTGTGCCAAAAATAAACTGCCCTACCACTACTCAACACTACAGACCAATAAGCATTTTACCGGCCCTATCAAAAGTTTTTGAGAAATTCTTGGCGCGACAAATTACTGGCCATTTAGACAAACATAACCTTTTAAGTAGTTTCCAATCTGGTTTCAGACGTCAGCATAGTTGCTCCACAGCTATGCTTAAGATCTTCGAGGATATTCGCCCTGCATATGATAAAAACTATATGACAGTGTTAGTCCTTCTTGATTTCTCAAAGGCTTTCGATAGTATCGATCACAATAAACTGTTACAAAAATTAAGCTCCCACCATAAGTTTGGGGTGTTCTCCCTACAGTTAATAAAAAGCCATTTGTCGAATCGGTCGCAACGGGTTAAATGTGGTGAAAATTACTCAAGTCTAAAATTAGTTACATCAGGTGTGCCGCAGGGCTCTATTTTAGGTCCGATTCTTTTCTGCCTTTTCATAAATGATATTGTTGATTGTTGTCAAAATTCTTTTATTCATCTGTATGCTGATGACACACAAATCTACTTCTCAAGACCCATAGGTCTTGTTGAAGATCTGATAGTGAGGCTAAATGAAGATCTCAGCCGTATTTCTGACTGGTCCGTATCAAATATTTTTAGATTAAATGCCTTAAAGACGAAGGCGATAGCTATTTCCCGTACAAATTATGATCTTAGCTATATTCCACCTTTAGTTCTTGATGAGTTAAACATTAGATTTGATGAAAATGTTAAAAACCTGGGTTTCAGAATCAATAGAAGATTATCATGCGTTGACCACGTTAACCTCGTTGTTAGCAAGATCTATAATACTCTTCGAAAGCTGTATCGCAGTGCATATTTACTTCCGCAACAGACTAAACTGAAACTTGTTAAATCACTCATTGTTCCACATATATCGTACGCAGAGTTGGTGTATTGTAGTCTTGATAGCAGGTCAATGTACAAGCTGCAAATGGCTTTAAATAGCTCGGCGCGTTTTGTCTATGAAAAAAGAAAATATGACCACATATCTGGCTATGCGAATCATATCCTTGGGCATGATCTGCGCTCGTATTTCAAAATACGTGCTCTTATCTTCCTACATAAATTAATATACACACATGAACCATTGTACCTGTATAAAAGCATTAAACTAGCTCAGTGCATTCGAACATCAAATCTCATCGTTCCGACATATACTTACTTGGAATCTCAGCGTATGTTCTTTGTTAGTATCATAAAACTATGGAACTCATTACCTACTGGAATAAAACTTATAAAGCACGAAAGGAGTTTTAAAAATGCAGTATCTAACTACTTCTGATTTTCCTTCCCTTCTCTCTCTCTCTCTCTCTCTCTCTCTCCTATTATTTCTTCATATTTAGGATTAATTTATAACAATGATAATCTTAACTTTAAGCTGTATTTTCATATGCATATTCCAAAATTGTAATAGAATTTGAATGAAGACGTACTACTACAAGACTTAGTCTTACTATGTACAAAACAAATAAATAAATAAAAATAATTGTTGACCAATTGTTCCCGAACGGGTATAAATGTAGACTAATTGTTGACCAATTGTTCCCTAACGGGTATAAATGTAGATTAATCGCTTTCATCCCGAACGGATATATGTAAATGTAGATTAACCACTTTCATTTCGAACGGGTACAAATCTAGATTCCTTAAATGTAGAAATTTTACAAAAATATGCAATGTATTTAAAAAATTGTAGAACAACCGGTAAAACGAATTGAACACCCTTTCTTTTACTAACAATGATGAATAATAATTTTAACAAAATGTTGCCTAAAATATTCTATGAAAAAATCCTTTACATTAACTCATATAATGCATACTCAAAACTTACAATTTTTTTTTTATTTATTTATTAAGATTTTTTTTCAAAAGTAAAACATTATATAATCTGTATTTATATATGCATGAAAATTTACAATTTTTTAAAGATTGTTATTAAAAATTGTCTCGGAGAACAACTTGGAAAAATCTACATTTGTACCCGTTCGGGATGAAAGCGATTGATCTACATTTGTACCCGTTCGGGATGAAAGCGATTGATCTACATTTGTACCCGTTCGGTATGTTAGTGATTAATCTACATTTGTACCCGTTCGGGATGAAAGCGATTGATCTACATTTGTACCCGTTCGGTATGTTAGTGATTAATCTACATTGGTACCCGTTCGGGTATACAAGTTGTACAATTAGTCTCTTCATAGGACATGCTCGAACAAATGCGATCAATTCACTCCATATAAAGGGATGTAAAATTGTATTAGTCGCATGCTCCCTTGCGATTGATCCCGGACACGTCCCGGATTAATCGCATTTTTTGCAAGGTATGTTTGTATAATGAGCATTTTCCGTGGTTGGTTTGGCAAAACAAAGTTTATAAATTTTATTCAAAAGTTTTAGCGTTCATTTCTATGTATGTATGTATGTATATAAAGGACAGCTTTGAAAATTTCTCTTAATTACTTTGTTTTATAACAATATTAATTATGAAAAAAAAAATATTAATAATAATTATGTATAAAAGACAAAAGAGAAATGATACATTTTCTTGTGTTTGTTATATGTAGATAGTAATTAGCTCCGGGGAAAAAGCCTTAGCTCCTTAGCTCCGGTCTGCTCCGAGGCTCTTTTCCGTTTTGTTCTAAGTATGTATTTTTAATACTCTTCAAATATGGTGATTAAATCCACTTTTCTAGGTGCTCGTAAATCGCAAAATAGCCATAAATTCAAAGTGATTCGTCAAAGTGGCCAATGAAAAGTAATCAAATCGGCGGAATGAACACCATCAAGACGCATCGTTGAATGGCGGACTTTGTTGCCTGACAAATTAATTCTGTTGCGTAGGTATGTAATAGCATTGACAGACGGCAGGGATAATCCCGATTACCGCAACACTTAATTCGATTAAAATTTTACCCTGACAGACGGCAAGTATTGCGGATTAACAAAACAGCTGAAGGAAGGTTGGCGCAGCGGCGAATTCAAAAACTTCTTGTTTTATTTCCAAAGGTAGGGTAATGTCAAAATCAAAACGAAGTCACATCATGGTCAATAGGAATGGGCGAGTCCCAAACGAATTCAGATTTCAACCAAGGCGAAATATCATTTTGACATTACACTACCAATTACAGTAACAAATTACATTCGAAATTTCTGAATTCACTTATGCGCCTGCCTTCCTAGATCTGCCTTGGGTTCTTCTTTTTCTTCCATTTCATTCACAATAGACATTTTTCCCCAGGGATGTCATTACAAAATGCTTTAATCCGCTAAAATTTTGAGGACTAACTAAAGAGATATTCCGGATTACCTCCAGTTAATTCTCAAGTTAAGTCCGAATTAGCTAGATATTCCGGATTATCGCTGCCGTCTGTCAATGCTATAACAACTAAGTAATGTGGTTTATTGTTTTTTTTTTTACAGGGATATATAAAAGTAGTTTTTGCTGCTGCTATTTCATTCACATATTATACAACATGGTCTTAATGGAGTCGACAAATAAGAAAAACAATAATAGTAACAGCAATGGTTGGCATATCTAGCTGTTTTACAGAATTTGTCGTCGTGTTTTACAGCTGGCGTTTGCGTGCATTTCAACTGTCTATTTGTTGTAACATTTATTAAATACATAGTCACAGGCGCATAGTGCGCATACGTTGCAAGTCGACGTGATTTCGAAAACTATGCGTGCGTCGTAGGCCTCTTGAGATCTTGTAAGCAAGCTTTACTCATTGCCCACTTGCTCGCATATACATTTTTATGTATGTATCTTTGATCCTTTGGTTACCGACCAATTGCCATTTGCCAATTGCATTTCGCGTCTCGGTCGTGTCGCATCGCAACAACGTAATGTATTCAATTCGACGAATGCATTGGATCGATTGCAATGGATCGGATCGCATTTCAAGTAATTAGGTATAAACACAATGATTCATAATTAATTGAAATATGTATGTAAGATGAGGCGCATACTTGGCGGCGTGAATGGTCGTGCTGAGTGGGTTTCAGCTGTGGCTTGCAGAAGTGAAGTGGTCTATGTACAATTATTGTTAGTTGTTCACTATTTATTCCGTGTTTTTAATCAATGAAATGATTGGCGCTCTAGTGGGTATTTTTTTTTTGTAATATGAAATAGCTGAGCTATTGTTGAGATTGTTGTGAATCATTGTTAACATGTAAGGAATTTGGTTGTTCATTCAGTTCATTAATTTATACATACTCATAGGTACTTATAAACTATTTTCTAATAAAATATGTATCTGTGTGATTCGAGCTCATCATTACTGCAGTGTTAACAGATTGTTGAATTAATGAGACATTGATGGAAAAAGATCAGTTAGGCACGCTATGAATGAAAATTGTTAACTACAATCTACTACGTATTACATATCGGCAATGTGTAGTCCTTTTGGCATTGGATCGATCATGACTTAAACTTAGTTTTCTATGTTTTACAGCTCCATTTGGTTACAAGCCATCGAACTCTTAGGCACGAACGATGCGTTATGCCTTAGATTGGTTTCAAAATTATGGTTTCATTCTGTTGGGGCTGAAGAAAGTAGTCAAAGTGGGATCTTAAACAGCTGAACACAGTGGTAAGATAGAGAGAGAGAAATTTTACAGAAATACAGGATCTAGATGTGCTAGATTCCAAAGAACATAATCCTTAATTATTGCACATTATTACAATCATAACTGTGCCATATACAAGTTTGAAACAGATCCTCGCCTTTACCAAAGCGTGAAGTGAAGAAGGCAACAGACAAAACGAATTATACTAATGATTAAAATGACAGGATGATTTAGATATTTCGATTCAGTAGGTAAATGAATGGACAGGAGAGGGAAGGGTTTTTTGCAGCCTCGCCGAAAAAGGAAGCAGAGGTACAAAGGAATGATTACAGACCAGCAAGCATTTACCTCAACCCCAACGAATGCAAATAAATCATTCAGCGGAAACTCGATGTCATAGAAGATAAAGTCCGGTCTAGTTTAGGTTAGAGTGGTTGCTGCTATAGCGGCACCCTTAGGCCAGTATATAGGACCGTTTTGGTACCACGACAACGGATCCTCATTACTGGACCAATTTGAACGCCTGATGAAACCCCTCAAGTCTTTTACGTCAGTGTTTGCAAATTTATGTAAGCTATCCAGGAAGGGGGCTCTCAGGAAGCATCTACGATAGGGCGCATTTGCCCTCTTCGCATATTTCCCTATGAGGCAGTATACTGTGAGTTCTCCCATGAGGTCAGAGATGTATACCCTTCCTAGAGAGCATATTTTAGGAAATCTCTGTTATCGCATTTTGGTGATATTTGTTTTGAAATCCTAAAAACTGAATTTTGTTGCGATCTATGTATCGCTTGCTTGTTTGTAGATGCGTTCTTTAAGACCCGGGACTTGTAGAGATCGGTAACAGTTTAGTACCACTTCATAATTGGACGAAAAAGAACCAAGAGTCCGAATGGCCGATTGGGTGCCGCTAAAGATGAATAGATCATTGTGGATAGCTCCGTATACTATGCAGCTCACCGTTTCCATTATTGCTCAAATTTCAGCTTTGAAAGCGTTGTAATGATCAGGGAGACTAAAAACATCTGTATATTCAGATTTTTGGAAAGAACACCTTCTCCAACTTTGCCGTTTAGAATCGAGCCATCGGTGTAAATGGAAACGCTACTCGGGGGAGGTCAGCACCGATTTGGTTCTCCCCTTTATTCCATACTTGTAATCTTTGCTACGAAGTTGCTGTTTGGAATCATCGTAGTAGAACAGTGATCCGTGCTACAAGGTACAAAACCTAAAGTTTTCAGAATTCTGGAGTGCGCTGTGACTTTTGGCCAACACACGGACGACTACCTTAGAGTCCAGGCTAAAAGTACTTTAAGAGACTTCAACTCAAATAAAAACTCTCACGGACAATACAATACCAAACGTTGGAACTGCCATTATTTTTTTTTGTAGAAAATGAACCTATAACCCATCTTTACCTCTAGTAACTTGCCATCAGTTTGATCGTTATCATATCATATTATATATAATCTATATATCATGTAATATATATTATTAATATAGATTATTTTCTCTAAAATTACTTACCTATCTGTACTGTTAAAAAATACTTCAAAAATTATTGTTTTATAAGTAACTCAATAAAAACTCGGTTACTGGAGATTATACTTAACTCCGGTCTCAAATTTCGAAAGTGACCATGGCACCTACACTAAGCTAACACTTAGGCCCGGTTTCACCAACGTGACTAAAGCTAAAACTAAGTTTTGACTTAAGTTAGCCCAGATTTGGGGTAACTTACTTTTCGGTTTCACCAACTAGTCTAAGAAAATAGTTTTGCAACCAGCAACCCTGCCAGCTTTTTTGCCAAATACTGGTTTTTTTGATTGCTGTATTGGCTCATTTTTTTGTGATTTTCGCTCTTTTGGTTGATGAATTTGCTAAAGCGACTCAAATTCTTAGTTTAGTTTTAGTCAAGACAAAAGCTGACTAACTTGTGACTTAGCTTAGTCGCATGGTGAAACTGAAAACCTAAAAAAATCGACTTAACTAAGTTGAGACCGGTTGGTGAAACCGGGCCTTAGTTTTTCTCTCCAATGCGATATCTCAAAAAGTTTTTAAGATATCGTAATAAATTGTGGTGCGATATTAGATGCCTACACCTTTCACATAAAACATTTGTATATAATGGGCGAAGTCGAGTAATAAACACGCCCATTTTCGCTGTATTCCGTACACATACCTAAATATTTACATATATCACATACGGATAGATGAACGAAGTGAAATAAGTTTCACATATTGTACCTACATTTGCTATTTTCTGCGAAATAACCATGCATACATATGTATGTGTGTACACTAGTCCGGGGCGATTTGTATGTTGGGGAATTAATCGCTATCGCGCCATCGAAATTGGGATTACCCTGATTTTCCTGAGCAGAAAACTCTTCCACGGCATTTGTCTAAAATTTAATTTCATGTTTCGCAATTTGATTTTTATGGACCAAGACGGATTTCTGAAAATCAAAAATGGACAAAAATTCAAAAAAGAAAAAATAATCAGGCCGAAATGCAGATGAAATTTAATCAGAATCTTGTGATGAATCCAAATATGGAATCAAAACTCGGATAAGTAATTTTCGGAATATATCAAAAAAGGACAAAAAAAGCAACAATGTGCACAGCAAATTCAATACTAATCGCATGCTGAATTCAAATACGAAAACAGAATTAGAATCGGATAAGTCGTTCTCGAGATATAGGCTGATTTCCGGTTTTGGAGGCTGAATGTTCAAAATCGTATATTTTCGCGTTTATCTCTTGCTGTGCACAATATATATTAAATTTTCTTGCAAAAGATAAGTCAATATAATATAGGAAAAATTGCTATTTTAAAATATTAATTTATGTTCCGGTATAGGAGAACTAGCCCAAAATCTCAGTATGGGATCTCTTTGTTATAGTCATCCGATATTGATGATTTTCGCTGACAGCGCTTTGTGTACTACCATTTCTCCAAAAATTTCAGAATAATTATTGGCCAGGTTCTTTTTTGTCGATTTTTGTCCATATGTATTTGATTTTCAGAAATCCGTATTGGTACATAAAAATAAAATTCCGGAACATGAAAATTAATTTTTTTACAAATTTCGTGGAAGAGTTTCCTGCTCAGAATAATGAGTGGCATCCCAATTTCGATGGCACGATATACATTAAGAAATCGCCCCGGCCTAGTGTACGCAGCAACATAAATACATATGTACATACATACATCTATATAAAAATTGTGCGCCGAAAAGCTTACTACTATGCTCTCATATCACATACCTATGTTTGCTCCGCCCCTTTCACATAAAAGGAAGCCAAAAAGGCTGCAAAAAAAAAAAACAAATAGGAAACCGAATAAAACAAAAAAATACAAAAAATAGGGGAAGTGTCAACGAGCTTTCGCCATAGTTGGTTTCTGTTGTTTTAACACATAACATTTTAGGTACCTACCCTAAAACGATAAAATATGATACATTTTGTAACCAGTTGTGCAATTTTTGTCGTGAGTCAAGATATGGATGACAATTGAAAAACAATTGGAAATCGAAGCTAGGGAAATAGATTGGTATACGATTGCATGATTAGGTAATTATTTAGCAAAACGAACCCTTTGTTAATCAGGGTACTACCTATTTTTTTTTGTTTTGAATTCGAAATCCAGCCCATTCTCGAGTAAACGTTTTCTAAACAGAGAGTGAGAGCGGTTATCTTGTAATGAAGAGGAACCTTTTTGATCCGGTTTGTGGGGAAAGTTGTTCTCCGAAAAGGGTTAGCTTGTGATTGAATTTTTATAGAAAGAACGTAAGAGATCACAGGAATTAATGCCGTTTTCTTTTCTGCAAACAGTGGCGCACACAGAAAAATATTTTGGGGGGGTTTTCAATATCCAACGGAAAATTAAAAAAAATACTTAAAACTCGTCCAGACAATTTTTACTTAAATTTATGTATGTTTGGGGAGTGGACCTACGTATGCACACATTAAACAAATGCTCCTTTTAAATCTCAATTCATTGCATTTTCTCTGTATTTAAACTAAAACTCACAAGTAAGGAAGCCTAAGTTCGAGTGGAATCGAACGTTAGTAACTCAGCTGTATACTTTTATTGTTTGTTTGCGTTTGTTCGATTAGGGTGTATTTTATATGAATCGAGTGCCGCATTATAATCAATGTCTGCAAATAATGTAGCCCCGTTTGGTTTTATTATTTTGATAGTTTGTGTGGTCAATTCAACTAAATAAGAGTGCGCCCTTATCTAAAAACGCCCCCACCTGCCCCATTCACCATTATCCTCTTAAGACCTGAGCACAAAATAAAAGTATACAATAATAATAATAATAATTTTTAAGTTTCTTAAAGCTTTTTGCAGCTATAGGGGCTTACACAAAACGTATTATTTATTATTATTATACTTTTTTTTTTTTGGAAGTGATAAAAAAGGAAGTGCCCATATGTGCACCTCAGGTCTTAATCGATATATTTTGGGAAGATATCCTGAAAAGTATGGTAGTTTAGAAACAAGTATTTTTTCGTAAAATTTACGTTGCAAACACTTGATACGGCAGCGTGAGGAGCACGTTGGATGGCGACATTTTGAGGCGGACTTACTATCTTCGAAGTCAGTCAGATAACCTACATTGTTCGGTCTAGTTTCCGGTTGTTGTTGTGGAACCACCTGGTGGGTTCCTTTGCAGGTGACCCACTGCAACATTGTGGTATGTCATCTTCATGGTCCAGGGTAGATTCTGCCGAGGAGCTGGTGCTGGAACAAGACCTGTGTACAAAACGCAGTTGTTGGCAATTGTTGTTATCATGTTTTGCGACGATACCTGCGCCCACTCCCTTACTTTTCATTACCTCTGGAGGTAGAGTAGTCTGTCAACATATATCTCAAAATTTAATACCAGCCCATCTCGGGCAGCCAGCACGAAGTTCTTTAGGGCAAGTGGATTTCGCTTAGCTGGCAAATATTGGCGGTACTCCCATCGTCCTGCAAATGTGTTTATCTATGGATATATGCTCAGATCCTCGAAACTATGACATACCTCCAAAATGGTATCTTATTTTTCACAGTTTCTAGATTTGGGTTGATTTATATCTACAAAGTAGAGATGGTTTCAGAATCTGTCGCGATTCATTGCAGCCCTAAAAATAGTTACAAAAATTTATATTCTAGGAGAGCTTCCCTTGAGGATATTTCAGGTTGCACTTCATCAAGTAGTCAAAATTGGTCACCTCAATAGCATTTGTAATTAATGATTTTGACCCTCATTGTGCTCTGCTCCGCTACTGATTCCCAGAGGTCTAAGCCCAAATATTCCAACAAACTATACAATATATTTATATCTGGACCACCCTCCGAAGTCAAAACATCCTCTGTGATATCTGGCCCACAGGAAGCCATTTTTTTAGCACGCCGTACCGATCTTGATGCAATTTGCAGTTTCACTTCTGCATTTAGCGTTCTGACTTATTTCCTAACCCGAATCTTCTTCATCTTCTTCTTCTTCCATTTATTGAACTCTTTAAAAGCTCATAAAATCCGGAGCCAAATACTCCTCATCATCACTATCCACAGAGTGGTAAGATTTCTTGTAATTCAAAAATCTTAAATTTCCTGCTCTTCCAGTTGCAGCTGGAAAACGATCATACATAACACAAAACTACTATTGGATCCTGAGGTGCACATATGTGTACCAAGAAAAAAACATAGAATTACACGCCAAAAGTTAAAACAAATTTTAAAAGTTACCTTATTATGCGTTAATTCAATTCTTGAGCTTTATGAATCAATTTAAATATTGGAAAAGGTTGAACAATTGCACTTTTTACTCACTTTTAAAGTTTTCGGGCACACTTCGTTAGTAAAAATTTCAAACTGCCAAATTCAGTTGAAGAAAAATAACTGCCAAATTTATACGATGAAGTTATTATGCAATTGCAGCCACTTAGTGGCATATACAAAAGTATTTTTAGTGCTTCTGTTTGCATTGAGATATCACAACTAGTTTAAATTCAAATACAATTGAGGTGCACATATGTGTACCCAGGGTCTTAAGAGGTTATAACCAAACTCTTTGATATTAAAATCAAAACTGGGTATATTATGGACGGTCCCATTTATACTTAGAGCAACTAAGGAAGCTTTTATTTGGCATTTCTTTTTTAAGTAGATATTTTTTGCATATACATATGTACATACATACATACATACATATGTAAGTATTTATTTCTATGATAGTTTCCTTTCACTACCATCTAAGCAGTTAAGCATGACGGTAAGTAAGTAGAAAATATTTTCGCTCGCTTTTACTTGCGGATTCTGTTGTTGCTTCATGCGCATTTGCTTCTGGCGAAGTTCCATATGTACAGATGTACATATCTTTCACATCTCGGCATCCAATCGGACAACCTGCTTTTTGTAGATACATAGTTCACGAATCACATAGTGAATATCTAGCCAGATAAAGAAAAATTCAGCAAAAAGATATGGCGTCAAATGCAAGTTGCATTTTACATAAGCATGTATGTAATAGTACACATGGATGTGCACATTAAAAATACTTATCACACACCCACACCCCCTTTTTGATAAATAAATGAAACTGCAATTTATTTACTTGGATCCTACGTTTGCTATCATCATACATACATACTTTATCTTTCTAGCATCCTACATTTTTCCCACCACCTCCTTTGCATTTTGATTGCGTTGTTTTTCATTTGATCTAATTTTTTTGTATTTACTGAAGCGTTGCTTGCACTTGTAATTTGTCTATGGAAAATTGCTTTTCTGCGCATTTGTCAAATAAATTTGATTTCTTTTCTTTATTACAGCACCTCTCTACAACGCCATAACGCCACAACGCACTCATTACTCTTTCCTTTTGAGTGAGTTCGGTTAGTTTTTGCGATGGATTTTTCGTTTTTTGCGTTCAAGTTGCTTTTTTTTTTTCTGAATGTTGTTTCTTTTTAATTTAGCTTGTTTCATTGAAACACGTCTTTGAATTTAAATTGGATTTTAAAAAGTTTATCTAAATGCATTTTGCTTGCATTCGCTTGCTTGGTTATGCATGAATAAAAAAGACGGTGGGTGCTACAAAAGCGCGGCAGGTTACCTTAAAACATCGGGAAAGTACATAAACCACGTAAATTTTAAGAAAAGTCAACACAGACTATGTATAAACCCCTTTTGAAAGCCTATGGTATGGAAGTAAACTCATATAAAATAGATGAACTAGACAGATGTTCTCTGCCCAGGAAAGAGAGGTAATCTTATGATCCAAGACATAGGCAAAAAGTGGTTATCTTTCGCGACGATGTTCTGAATGCACTGGTAGAAACACTTAAGTGCAATGGGATTCCAAATTTTATGCGGTATAAATATTGGAATTAGTCTAGTTCCGAAATTAGTTCGGGTTGAACCTAAGACTGAGAATTATCCTCAAGGAAGAGGAATTTTTAAGCATGCTACTCAGCATTCTTTCGACAGCCTTACTGGTCTGACAATCTTAATTGATCACATAAAATATAAAATGCTATTGTGAATACGCAAAAAACGTGTTAGCAAGCGTATTATGCATAAGATTGAAGTCCACCGTCAACAATCTGATTGCACCTTATTAGTATGTCTTCGGACCTGGTACCTAAGTCTACTATAGACCAGATTTTCGCAATACACCAAATCCTGGAAAAACTTATGAAAAACGACACACATCATTTCTTTGTCGATTTTAAAGCCGCTTTCGATAGCACGAAATGGAATTTCCTATATGCTTACCACAATGTCTGGATTTGGTTTTCCTGCAAAACTTATATGGCTATGCCAAATGACGCTGATTAACATCACCAACTCCGTCAGAATTGGGAAGACGCCCACCGAGCCGTTTGAAACCACACGAAACTTCAGACAATATGACTCCCTTTTGTGTGATCTCTTCAATTTAATGCTGGAAATGATAATTCAAGCTACAGAACTTAACTGCACAGGAAGCATCGTTTATCAAAAGAGTGTTAAGCTGTTGGCGGAGGCCGGTGATATTGGGTACATTCAGAAGGCGCAACGGTGGAGCACAACTGTTGTGTAGATATCAGTAATCGGAAAGTGATACAATTTTCGCCTTCTGAACGAGCTGATACATTAAATAAACAAATTAGTATTTTAATTATCCCCAACGTAATTGCCAATAATTTCGCGGCTTTGAAACATTTTTATTACATTCCAAAATTCATAAACACTATTTATATTTTTGTACATATGTATGTCAAAATCGTAAGCTCGACAAGCGTAAAAAATTTATGATGGAAAAAAGTCTCCAAAATCACAACATGTTGTGTTGATCAGAAATACTCAACGTCGCGTTCAGAAGATAAAACACAACAGTTGCGCCACGGTTGCGCCTTCTGAACGTAGCCATTGACATCATTGGCACTAACACGCACGCCGTATGTTCTGCTTTCTCTAAGCTGGGCAAAGAGGATAACAAAGTGGTTTGGTGGTTAAATAGGATAATACCATGTCTCCACATAACGTGTTTCGCTCTTTTTTTCTGCATTTTCTCTCTCAATCTTGTTTCGACACGGAAACCAGTGCCGAAACTCGCCAATTTCCATACAAATTTCTGAGAGCGAGTGAAGATTGAAACACTGTTTCATTCTGAATCATCTTGCCAACCTCGATCATATCGATGTCTCCTCTAATTTTGTATCGAAAATCTATCGAAATCTCACACAAACCAAAACAAAGACGCAAAAATAAGCAAACATACAAACATTTAAGAAGAACAAGAAAGAGAAATGTCAAACTGAATCACGATTAGCCACGTGGAGACGGGTTATTGAGCGAGATGTTTTGCTACATGTTTCTCTGGTGAATCAAGTTATGTGGAGACGGGCTTTAAGACGAAGAACCTCCTGTCATCATACAACTGCGTTTTGGCAGCCACTTCACAGTTGACAGTTACAAATTTGAAATTATTAAGGACTTCGTATATTTGGGAACCAGCATCAACGCCAGAAATCTAACGAAAAATCAATCTTGCCAATAAGTGCTACTTTGGACTAAGTAGGCAATGGAAAAGTAAGGTCCACTCTCGACGAACGAAAATTACACTCTACAGAACGCTCATCGTTCGAGTCCTCATGTACGGCACAGAAGCATGGACAATGTCAAAATGAGATGAGATGCCACTTTGAGTATTCGAGGGAAAAGTTTGTCGGTAGATTTGTGGACCTTTGCACGTGAGCAAGGGTGAGTATCGACGGAGATTAAATGATGAGCTGTACGCAGAAATCGACATTGTTCAGCGAATAAAGATCCAGCGGCTGTGTTGAACAAGTCATGTCGTAGGAATCAATGAAGGTGCTCCAGCTAAGAAAGTATTTCATCGAAACCCACTAAAGGCAGAAGAAATGGGTACAGCTTACAATGTAAGTGATGGTAGATTCGAGTTGCCTACCTATTGCTTACAATGTAAGCGGAATTGTATTCAGTTCGCCTACGTTCACCTTACGAGGTAAGCGAAGGTAGATTCGAGGTGCTTACCTACAACTTATAATGTAAAAGGAGTTGTATTCAGTTCGCCTACATTCACCTTACAACGTTGGCGAAGTAGGATTCGAACTGCCTACCTACAGCTTACAATGTATGCTAGTTAGTGATATGCTCATTCGATGAACACTTCACTACACTGATTACTTTGTATGTAACGTGTAGACTTTTGCGGTCATTTATATGAAATTGTATAACAGATCTGAGGTAGTGTGCATTACTGCCTTACATGTAGGCATAACTTAATCGATGCTGTAAGCAACATTTATGTGGTGCCGCTGTGGTGCAGTGGGTAGAGTGCCCGCCTACTATGCCAGAGGTCTCGGGTTCAAACCACGGTCCGAGCCAAACACCAAAACAATTTTTCTAATTATTAAAAATCCAATTATTGGGTTTTTTAAGAGCAGCGGCCACCTCTAGGCAATGGGCGGCATACGCTCCGAGAGTATTTCTGCCATGAAAAAGCTTCTCACAAAAAATGCATTCGCCGTTCGGAGCCGGCATAAAACTGTAGGTCCACCCAATTAGTAGGAAAAACAAAAAAGGAGCACACCTCGAATTGGGAGAGAAGCTCGGCCATAAAACTCGTCAGAGTTATAATAGCGCCATTGTATTATTATTATTATTATTAAGCAACATTTTCGCTGCTGGGTACACTGGCATTTGTGAAAACTTAAATATTATACATATGTATATATGGACGATTGAGTAAAAGATCACCTTTTTTCAAAACTTGTTTTAAAAATGTCCTATTTCAAAATTTTCAAAATTGTATTCGAAAACACCTCAGCTCAGAGCAAAATTAAATACTGAACAAATTGATTGTTAAATGTAGAATCTACATTGTAGATACATGCAAACATATGATAAAGTGCTCATTATTAAATAACATAATTACCATTTATTTGCTGTCACCACCGCCACCAAAACACCACCTCCACAGCCACAACTAACTA
The DNA here is from genome assembly GCA_960531455.1 of Urophora cardui. Lineage (NCBI taxonomy): Eukaryota > Metazoa > Arthropoda > Insecta > Diptera > Tephritidae > Urophora > Urophora cardui. The sequence continues at coordinate 50,415,442 of OY482673.1, forward strand.
CAGGCAATAACGTAGATAAATCGAAATTGAAAAGAAGAAGGAAATTTCAATTAATTTGATGTAAAATATCATCGAAAACAAGCGTACCAATTATTTTAATGGGTGTTAAACACAAATGTCTATGCGTAAATTATGTATGTATGTATGTAGACCGTGCTGGGCTACATAATGGTCAAAAACCAGTAATGGTTAACTTTTTGGTGGTGTCGGTGTTCGATGGTCGGTGGCCACCCTCAATATTTATACCTTTCATGAGAATGAAATGGTATTATAACTTAGTGCCAAAAAATTTTTGTCGAAAGTACCAGAAGGAAGCGTGGGGGACCCACCAAAATATATACCGATATGGTCAGAATCACGAGCTGAGTCGATTAAGCCATGTCCGTCTGTCCGTCCGTCTGTGTGAACGCAAACTAGTCCCTCAGTTTTTGAGATATCTGAATGAAATTCGGAATACAGGTATGTTGTTATATGCAGCTGATCATTTGTCGGAACCGGCCGAATCGGACCACTATAACATATAGAAAACAACCGATTATTCAGATATACATGAAATTTTTGGATGTAATTTGTGCATAACTTCCCCATTTATACAGCTAAGGACATGAAACTTTGAAGTAGACGTGCCCATTTTGGCCCAAACAAGGTTACCGAAAATTGTCAAGATCGGACCACTATACCATATAGTTCCACAACATCCGATTATTCAGATATACACATTTTGGTGTATAACTCCTCCATTTTAACAGCTAACGGCCTGAAATTTTGAAGTATTTGTACCCATGTGGACCCAAACGAGATTGCAGAAAATTGTTAAGATCGGACCACTATAACCTATAGCTCCCCTACAACCGATTGTACAGATATACACATTTTGGTGTATAACTCCTCCACTTTAACAGCTAACGGCGTGAAATTTTGAAGTATTTGTACCCATATGGGCCCAAACGGGATTACCGAAAATTGTCAAGATCGGACCACTATAACATATAGCTCCCATACAACCGATTGTTCAGATATGCACATTTTGGTGTATAACTCCTCCATTTTAACAGCTAACGGTGTGAAATTTTGAGGTATTTGTACACATATGGGCCCAAACGGGATTACCGAAAATTGTTAAGATCGGACCACTATAACATATAGCTCCCATACAACCGATTGTTCAGATATGGACATTTTGGTGTATAACTCCTCCATTTTAACAGCTAACGGCGTAAAATTTTGAAGTATTTGTACCCATATGGGCCCAAACAGGGTTACCGAAAATTGTCAAGATCGGACCACTATAACATATAGCTCCCCTACAACCGATTGTTCAGATATGGACATTTTGGTGTATAACTCCTCCATTTTAACAGCTAAAGGCGTGAAATTTTGAAGTATTTGTACCCATATGGGCCCAAACGGGATTACCGAAAATTGTCAAGATCGGACCACTATAACATATAGCTCCCATACAACCGATTGTTCAGATATACACATTTTGGTGTATAACTCCTCCATTTTAACAGCTAAGGGTGTGAAATTTTGAAGTATTTGTACCCATATGGGCCCAAACGGGATTACCGAAAATTGTCAAGATCGGACCACTATAACATATAGCTCCCATACAACCGATTGTTCAGATATTTACATTTTGGTGTATAACTCCTCCATTTAAATAGCCAAGACACCATTTTTTCTAATAAATCTTTCCATAAATGAACCCACAGAATTAAAATTATAAATTAAACTTAATCCGGCTATGTACATACATAGGTAACTTTTCATTTCCCCACTCATGAAAGGTATGAAGTCTTCGGTACGGCCGAAGACAGCCGCGCTTTTACTTGTTTAGCAGCAATTTGTGGTTGATGTGGGCAAGTCAATAAAATTGACCGCAAATTAAATTAATAGGCTGACAAGAGAATAGACACAATTTAGTAGAAGTAGAAATGGATCGCCGAACACATGTTAATGAATGAATGAATGGAACAATGAAGGCGGTTAGCAAGTGTTGATAGCGATAGCCATAGCCGGCAGTGTTATGCAGTTTGAAAACTAATTTTGTGTGAAATTACATAAAATCGAAGGGTGATTGTAAAATTTGATGGCACGCAGAGTGACAAGGTGTTGCTGTTCCAATAAGTAATTAGGTAAGTTACACTCAAAAAAAAAATTACTCAGATTATGGAAAAATGGGAATGATTCGGCGCTAAAGACATATTTCCATATTTTGATGTACAATTTTCTTTAAAACGTGGTTTTTATTCCTTGATTTGAAGAAAATCGTACATCAAAATATGGAAATATGTCTTTAGCGCCGAATCATTCCCACTTTTCCATAATCTGAGTAAGTTGTTTTTTCAGTGTAGGTGCGTTAATGTGCACTATGCGTTGTCCCTTAAGGCGGTAAAAGTGGCTGATGTGGGTGACTTGATTTAATGCAATCGCACATCGTTATTACATACAGTGGAAAATTTATTCAAAAATTACAATCTGTTGCAATGAAATGGAATTGATTGGTATATTTTGAAAGATACTTACTTAGCGCTCAATTACCAATGTAGGGGAGGCATCTGAGGGAATTGCGTTATCGCGATGTGGCATTGTGTGTTGTTGGTAGAATGTATTCCCTTTTTAATTGCTAAATATTGCATAATTAATGAAATTAACACCGTTTTATGATGAGTAGGAATCTCCAAACTTCGCAGCGAATTTTTAACTTTTGGCAATTGCTTTTGGCGATTTTACCCTAATAAACGACGGAGTTCACTTACACACAGAGAAAACTATTGTAAAATCACCTTAAAATCGCACATAACACAACTTAAAACTTAGGAATAATTTACTTACTAAGTTTTTTCGTCATTTTAACGAAAATAACTTAGTAAAAGCTTGGCAAAGTTTCTACTTGGGTAATTTTTACAAAGTCTTGTTTGATTTTCCCAAGTTGGCTTAGGCAAATTTTTAACCAAAATACTTAGTCAGCTTATTCCCTGTAATTTGCGTAATATTGAACAAAGTGCCTTTGGCTGAGTGAACAAGTCCTAGTTATTTTAACTGCCATGACTTAGGTAATATCTTAGCAAGAAACTTTGTTAACTTGAAAAAGCACTTTCGTGAAAAACTTAGCGTTTTTCAGCTATACTTTTTATACCAGAACTTAAGGAACAAAAATAATGTGTAGCAGACATGTGTAACACACATTATTTTTGAACTTAAGTTGCGGTATAAAAAGTATGTAGTTTGTTTACAAATATAATGAAATACTTTATTTAAAAGTTTGGTATGCATAAATGACATCTAAAATTTGGTGCAAAGTCAAATCCAAGTTGCTCAAACGATTCTTCCCATATGAAATTGTTGGTGACAGGTAACAAGGTCAACGGAAATAATGTCAATTGACCTTATTTCCCACCCGGGTCAATTGACTTTATTGCGTTTTCCAAAAACGTAATAATGTCAATTGACCTTATTTCCATTGAGCTTGTTACCTGTCACCGAAATTGTTTCCTTCCATCTTTTTATGATAATACTCGTATCCCAATCTCTGATATGTTTCAGTTCACCGCTTTCATATTTGCGTGTAGAACGTCTTTATGCGTTGGCGGCTTTCCGAAAAAACGTACCTTTTCAGAGATCTCGGAACAAATCAAAATTTGTCGGAGGTATTGGTTGTTAAATCTGTAAAACTAAAAAAAAAAAAACAAAACACCAAAACTACGCACTATTATCTGGGAAAGGCACGTATAGAAACGAAGTGTTCAAAAAATAACCCTCAGCCGGCAGAATTCTCTCTTTTTTATAATATCTACCCTTCCAACTTTAACAAAATACTGTAGATCGTTTCACAAATATAAATAAATGGAATTCTACCGTCTGAAGGTTATTTTTTAAAGCGCAACCAAAAGTAATGAACAATTTTTTTTGTACACTTACACTTTTACACTTTTTTTCACTCGCGATACATTCTGTATTGAAGAAAAAACACTTAATGACGAAGCGACCTCCTCGCAGCTCACATAATTTTAAATATTACAAGTACTTTGTTAGATTACAAAAGTGTCTTAGCTGAAAGTTCAAGCTACCTAAGTTAAAGTGTCTACCATCACTGTATTACCCAAGAAAACTTTGATGCATTTGCCAAGCTTTGTTTCTGCCGATCGTATGTAAGTTTCCCAAACACTTTGTTGATTTTCACATAGTTTTCAAAGTTCATATAAAAAAAATACCAAAGCTAAATTAGTCAAAACAACCCCTTGTTTTGGTAGCGAAAGTGCTTGGGTAATAAATCAACTAAGCTTTGTTTTCCAAGGCCGGGTATAAATTGTGTAAGTACTTTGGTAAGTTGCACAAGTTTCTTGGGCCCCATACAATTTTTTTTAACTACGTCAACTTTGTTGGATTTACTATAGTTTTTTCTCTGTGTGTACTGTTCTTAACGCCACCAAAATTATGTGTCGATTTTGTTATACTTTTGCTATGCGAGGAAGGGGGAAGAGGGCTTTCAAATTTTTGTTTTCACAATGCCACATACCTACGTACATATGTATGTATATATGTATGCTCATACTCGTATCCTTTTAATGCAAGAGGGTGGCAAGGTATGTACTACGTTGTTGGGCTAATTTTTCATTTGTTACAAAATTTTGCACACCAATTTGCAAATTAGCCAACATTTTACATTTTATATGTGCGTGCTTTGTTATTGTTGTATAGCTACCACTGACCGTCGGTCAACGTTTATCTCCGCAATTTGTACACTTTTATTTTATGGATTTTTCAATTTGCTCATATTGTGTGAATTGTTTTTAGAATTTAGTGGAGCAAATATGGGTGGCAACTTCTCATACCATAACTTTGTGGTTATTATATGCATGTATGTACATATGTATATGCATCACTGACTTTTGGCTAGTGTTTTTGAATTCTCTGCCAATTGCCGCCGCAATCTGTTGTCACCAATTAGTTCGATTACATGCATTGTGCTTTCAGATTTTACAGAAAATTGTTTATCTAATAAGATCTCAACAAGTCGTTAAAAGGACTATTGAAGACGAGGTACAATTACATTACATGAAAAGCAAGAAAACAACCCAATAAACATTATGGTGAATATTCGAAAATAAACTTCGATATCCGTTATGAATATCGATTTGGGAATGAACTTATAACCAACCGTATTTTTCCAACGTATTATGAAATACATTCCAAATGGGTTTGTAAAATGAGCTGAAGAAAATTTCACTTATTTTAAGCCAAAAATTCTCTCGAGCCTGGACTGAATTTCGAGTTGGTAACGAAGGGAAAGTAGGTACTTCGAATAATGAAGGTTCGAGTTTTAAATCGAATAAGAACTTTTATCACATTTCTGCTCAGCGCCCTGGTGCCCTTAAAAAGTATAGCACAACGGTATGGGCTTTCGCTCTCTATGACGGGGTGTAAAGTGGGTTCACTTCGTTTGTCCGATATTTAAAATTATTTCTTTCATTTCTTGTAATATGGAAGTGTAAATTGCTTATTTTCGTACAATGCACGAACAAAATTACTATAAGGTACGTAATCGCACACCCTCGATACAAATCCATAATGAATTATTAAAATTAAATAATATTATTTCGAACACACGTGCGCATTTAAGGGATGCAGCTGCTCTTTCGACTGCCGCGCACCGCCGATTTTGCTGACCACTGCCGTAGTTAAAACAAAATGAGTTGAGTTGTGGATTGACCGCACGTAAAGGAATTGTGGGAATTTTGCTAATTTTCCAATTCTTGTTGCAACTCAGCCTTTCGCTACTATGTATGTAGTTGCGTAACTTTTCGTGTTGTAAAAAATTCTCACGATTAATTAGAGCAAACGTGCTCAGTGCGACTTTGAAATCGTTTTATGCCAATTCTAAAAGCTTACATTGCAATGCATTGTTGGTGGAGTGGTAGAGTAGAGAAATATAAATCCATTACTTGTCACCAATAGCGTCAATTTGAACAACGTTTTTGGAATTTTAAACGCAGAAATTGAGGTTTTTCAAAATGGCTTGAATGAACCATTAGAAAGTTTATGTATGCATGTCTTCAACTCACCACCCTCAAAAAGATTTAAAAATATATTTATTAACAAAAAAAATATTAAGAGCATATAAAATATGTTGCATTTGTGCCTTTTCCAAGCTGCATAAATATGCTAAGAACATGTGTTTGGCGGTCAACGATGACAAGCGGAATTACCTCCTGCCATCACACAAGGAGTCAGCGCATCTTGGCAGCCACGTCACTGTTTGACAGCGAACTGTTCAGGACTTCGTCTATTTGGGAACCAGCATTAATACCAAAACTAATCAAATAGTGGGACATTCGATATTATATTGCATGCTTCCTCGATGCTTTTATACTTACCTTTTTTCGAAAAAGCATCCATGAATTACAACTCACTCACGTATGCAAAGCAACAATTAACAAGTTTGTAGCAGAGGAAATGAGTGCATAACAGCAGAGAACTTATAAACCCTAACAAAAAAAATTAGTTGAATTACACTATGTCATGTACTACTAACAAGTACTACACAAGAAAACTTTGATGCATTTCCCAAGCTTTGATTCTGCCGATCCTAAATATCGACGCTTGCAAACAAAACTGTACTAAGTCTGAAAACTGTGTTTTGCAGGAGAAGGTCTCAAAGTTTAAACTCGATATGAAGCATCAGTTTTATGCCAAGTATATTTTCACTTGTAACTTTTGTTTGGATTGAACGATCAACACCAAAACTCGACAATATCAAGGTTAGGGTAAGCTTTATAATATATAAGTTTATATAAAACCGTAAGAAAAAAAAAAAAATTTGCAACGTGGTTTTTCATGACAAGCTCTCAAAGTTTTTATTCTGTAAAAATCTCGAGTTGTATTATATGTACACTTTTGCTTATAACTTTCCTTTGGATTGTCCGATTGATACCAAAATTAGACAGCATCTAAATTAAAACACGTAAAACTTGAAAACGCCAAAAACTTAAGTCTCAAAAATACCTTGTTGATTTTCACATAGTTTTCAAAGTTCATATAAAAAAATAACAACTTAGTCAAAACAGCCCCTTTTTAGTAGCCAAAGTGCTTAGATAATAAATTAACTAAGCTTTGCTTTCCAAGGCCAGGTATAAATTTTGTAAGTATTTTGTTGGGATGTACAAATTTTTTGGGCCCCATAAAACTTTTTTTTAACTAAGTCAACTTTATTGGATTTATTATAGTTTTTCTCTGTGTGTAGGAAATTGCAAAGTAAAGTCCTCTGTCGATGAACAAAAATCACACTATAGAGTGTAGAGCAGGGCCGTGCGCAGGAATTAGCCTTGGGGGGTTTTTAATTTTGGTTTGCATTCGCATACATTTTTCGCTAAGATAAACATATTTGCTGAAACAGATATCCAGACCCATACATCATAAATTTAAATGTTCTCTAACTTTTCTGAAACTGCATACTCTGATGCTTAAAATTATACCCAAGAAATTTTTTTGGTTGTAAAAATTTTTCTGTATTTGATAGAGAATTTGTGATATGGTGGCATATTATTCGCACCCCCCGCCCCCCCGTGCGCACGGCCCTGGTGTAGAGTCTACATCATAGATGCCCAGCCAGTGGCTCAGTTTGGCTCACAACAACATCGCTGTGGCTCAGGACGCTCATCGTTCCAGTCCCCATATGCGGCGCAGAAGCATGGACGATGTCAAAATCAAATGAGATGGGACTTGGAGTATTGGAGAGTAAAGTTCTTCGGAAAATTTTTGGAACTTTGCGCGTTAGCGATGGCGAGTATCGACGGAGATTTACCCAGCAATCGACATTGTTAAGCAAATAAAGATCCAGCGGTTGCGTTGGGCAGGTCATGTCGCGAGAATGTATGAAGGTGCTCCGGCCCAAAAGGTATTTATATCTGCTAATGGCAGAATACCTAAAAGGGAGACATCCACTGCGTTGGGAAGATCGAGTGAAGACTGACCCCTTGGCATTTCCAAATGGCGCCAGATAGCACGAAACATGAACGATTGGCGCGCTTTATTGGACTCGGCCAGAATCGTCTAGACGTTTGTGGGCCAATTAAGAAGAGCAAGAATGTATTTGATACTGATGAATTGAAATATTCAGCTCCTAAATATGCTGTTATATTATTATTATTATTATCTATTATTATCAATTATTATCTATTATTATTGCTATTATTATTGCCCAACAGGGTATTTCGGTAATCTATTATATAAAAATGAATGTGTGTGTGTGTGTGTGTGTGTGTGTGTGTGTGTGTGTTATTTATGGACTCCCAAAGTAATCAACCGATCTTTATGAAATTTTCACAGTAGATTCATATGGTATATGCGCTGGTGATAGGGTATACAGACTTTCCGAAAAGTGGGAACTTCCCGGAATATAGGCCCAAATGTGGACCCAGAGTGACCCAGCAAGTCCTTGAGCAATATTGGTATCAAATGAAAGGTGCTGAGCAGGCCTTCAACATAGAGTTATTTTCATTGCGATGCCTAGGCCGGGTCCCGAGATATGGGTCAAAACGTGGACCCGGATGACCCCTGAATATTTCCGAGCAATATTGGTATCAAATGAAAGGTGCTGAGCAGGCCTCCAACATAGAGTTATTGTCATTGTGATGCCGAGGCCGGGTCCCGAGTTATGGGTCAAAACGTGGACCCGGATGACCCCTGAATATTTCCGAGCGAAATTTTTTAGCAAATGAAAGGTGTCGAGCAGGGCTTCAACATACAGATATTTTCATTGTTATTTTTTAAGTCGGTTTCTCAGAGATGGTTCAAGTAGTGGGCCCGGAAGGTGATGGATGGTCCCGGTAAAGGTAAAGGTAAAGGTAAATGTAAAGGTAAAGGTAAAGGTAAAGGTAAAGGTAAAGGTAAAGGTAAAGGTAAAGGTAAAGGTAAAGGTAAAGGTAAAGGTAAAGGTAAAGGTAAAGGTAAAGGTAAAGGTAAAGGTAAAGGTAAAGGTAAAGGTAAAGGTAAAGGTAAAGGTAAAGGTAAAGGTAAAGGTAAAGGTAAAGGTAAAGGTAAAGGTAAAGGTAAAGGTAAAGGTAAAGGTAAAGGTAAAGGTAAAGGTAAAGGTAAAGGTAAAGGTAAAGGTAAAGGTAAAGGTAAAGGTAAAGGTAAAGGTAAAGGTAAAGGTAAAGGTAAAGGTAAAGGTAAAGGTAAAGGTAAAGGTAAAGGTAAAGGTAAAGGTAAAGGTAAAGGTAAAGGTGAAGGTAAAGGTAAAGGTAAAGGTAAAGGTAAAGGTAAAGGTAAAGGTAAAGGTAAAGGTAAAGGTAAAGGTAAAGGTAAAGGTAAAGGTAAAGGTAAAGGTAAAGGTAAAGGTAAAGGTAAAGGTAAAGGTAAAGGTAAAGGTAAAGGTAAAGGTAAAGGTAAAGGTAAAGGTAAAGGTAAAGGTAAAGGTAAAGGTAAAGGTAAAGGTAAAGGTAAAGGTAAAGGTAAAGGTAAAGGTAAAGGTAAAGGTAAAGGTAAAGGTAAAGGTAAAGGTAAAGATAAAGATAAAGGTAAAGGTAAAGGTAAAGGTAAAGGTAAAGGTAAAGGTAAAGGTAAAGGTAAAGGTAAAGGTAAAGGTAAAGGTAAAGGTAAAGGTAAAGGTAAAAGTAAAGGTAAAGGTAAAGGTAAAGGTAAAGGTAAAGGTATAGGTAAAGGTAAAGGTAAAGGTAAAGGTAAAGGTAAAGGTAAAGGTAAAGGTAAAGGTAAAGGTAAAGGTAAAGGTAAAGGTAAAGGTAAAGGTAAAGGTAAAGGTAAAGGTAAAGGTAAAGGTAAAGGTAAAGGTAAAGGTAAAGGTAAAGGTAAAGGTAAAGGTAAAGGTAAAGGTAAAGGTAAAGGTAAAGGTAAAGGTAAAGGTAAAGGTAAAGGTAAAGGTAAAGGTAAAGGTAAAGGAAAAAGAAAGAGAAAGAGAAAGGGAAATGTAGATGGAAACCCTCATTATAACATAAAAACATTTTTCGTCGCTGCGAAGCGGGACGGGTATTTGCTAGTGCATAATGAGGGCACAACACCAGCTGTCTTTGTTATACTTATGTACATATGTTAGTGGAAAAGTCATCGGAAATGGAAATGCTCGAATAAGGCAAAGTAGTTGGCAAACTTTCTAAAGAAGAAAAAAAGAAATAAATAAAAAAATGCATATACAAAAAACTACCAATTGTTAGCAATCATCAAGTGGAACACATTAAAAAAATCAAATGAAATATATCTGAAATGTGTTAATTCTTGTGTAGTGCAGCCTACGGAACTGACAGAACTGGAAGCCACAAAAGTTACATAAATCAGAAAATCACTTGTCACATTTATCTTGACATTTTGAATGAGTTGTGTGTCATGAAGTACATATCTAACCCACAGTTTGGCAAACGAAAAGGAAAGGACGGCCAACCGAATGAATTGTTCTGATAAAAGGCAATCGAGTATTCGTACATAAAATTTTACGCATTATTAAAAGACATTAAGATTTATAGAGAAGTTAGTGGTTTACTGAATGAGTAACACAATGAACAAGCTCCCTTTACTACTTACATACATACATACATACTTTGTGTAACGAAGTGAATGAGAATGGTTCGAGGCTACTTGTAGATACTCTTCCATTTACTGAATTAGAAACATTTGTTAGCTAAATTGCGTGTAAAACTATAGTCGCATTAGAGCAGAGAAGATACTTTAAGACAATGTTTACTTTTTTATTTGTTGCTGTTATTGTTGTTGTTGAGTATGAGGCAGAAAGGCTCCTTCTATCCTGAAGTTATGTAGGGTAGTGTTGCGCAGTGTAGCAGTCGGCCCATCATCATCTTCATTCCACTTCATTGGTGGCTTTTGTAACATTTGCTTGTGACGTTAATTTATACAATTTATGTGTATTTTGTTGCGGTCGAAAACGCGGCCGCGGGTCGCGCGGTCATACATAGCAGCGCAACCACTAAAAAGCCTAGCAGTTATGGTGGGCGAGTGCCACCCTCTGCTTCTGCCTCTGCGCAGCGCGCTGTTGTCCTTAAAAAGTATAGCACAACGGTATGGGCACTCGCTTTCTATTTGGCGGGGTGGAAAGTGGGTTCCCTTCCCGTTTGGCCGTCCGTCCGTCCGTTTAGATATAAACGCTTATTAATGTTATTGTTGTTTGCGGTTTGTGGTTTTTAGCTTTCCAAAGACGAGTTCTGTGCTGTCAGTTGACAAGCCTAACGAATCACAGGCTAAACATTGCAAATGACGGCAAATAAATAAATAGTGAACAATAATTTGTGTGCTAAAAAGGAAAATAGTGACAGTTTGTGAAGGAGGAAAGAAAGTGGTAGCCCGTGCTGAAGCCATCGATAGTTTGAATACTTAGAATGCTTTTTCGTCATCGCTATTGCCTTTGACTATGAACGATTTCACCTATTTGGCTGCCACATACTAAATTCTCTTTTTGATTTTTAAAGGGCTCAGCTGGTATACTTATAGATGGTTCCATTTTTATGATCGTCTCTTAAATGAGCATTTCTCAGATTTTTAACCAAAATTCAAATTTTCTGGCTGATAAATATCCTATGGCTTTCTGCCATTGTGACTGAGCTGTTGAAAAGATAATAAGTATAATCCAGATCTTAAATCCCTCGAGGGAGGCTCTTAAACCACACACACATATAGTTGTTTTTTCCGTCTTCCAAATCACAGTGAAATCTTCTGGTTCAGTTCGCAGTACAGGAGAATTCGCCCAAAAATGTTGTTCTGGAGTTTCTATGAAATCTACGATAGAAATATATTATATGTACATTAGGGTGGTCCCCAAATATATGGAGACAAATTTTACATCATATTTCTTAAACCTCACCCCCTATGTCGATGCTATTATAGTCGAAGATACCATATATAAATTTTTGTCCCGAACGGTGACGAATAAAAGATGTCGCACGGGTGTCAAATATCAGACAACTATGGAGACTAAAACAAGTAAAAGCGCGGCTGTCTTCGGCCGTACCGAAGACTTCATACCTTTCATGAATGGGGAAATGAAAAGTTACCAATGTTACCAAAGCCTGATTTAGTATAATTTCAATTCTGTGGGTTGTTTATGGAAGGATTTATTAGAAAAAATGGTGTCTGGGCTATTTAAATGGAGGAGTTATCCGACAAAATGTGTATATCTGAACAATCGGTTGTATGGGAGCTATATGTTATAGTGGTTAGATCTTAACAATTTTCGGTAACCTTGTTTGGGCCAACATGGGTACAAATACTTCAAAATTTCACGCCGTTAGCTATTTAAATGGAGAAGTTATACCCCTAAAATGTGTATATCTGAACAATCGGTTGTTGTGGAACTATATGTTATAGTGGTCCGATCTTGACAATTTTCGGCAACCTTGTTTGGGCCAACATGGGTACAAATACTTCAAAGTTTCATGTCCTTAGCTGTTTAAATGGGTAAGTTATGCAGAAATTACACCCCAAAATTTTCATGTATATCTGAATAATCGGTTGTTTTCTATATGTTATAGTGGTCCGATTCGGCCGCTTCCGACAAATGATCAGCTGCATATAACAACATACCTGTATTCCGAATTTCATTCAGATATCTCAAAAACTGAGGGACTAGTTTGCGTTCACACAGACGGACGGACGGACAGACGGACAGACGGACATGGCTTAATCCACTCAGCTATTTTGGTGGGTCCCCCACGCTTCCTTCTGGTACTTTCGACAAAAATTTGTTGGCACTAAGTTATAATACCATTTCATTCTCATGAAAGGTATAAAAATTAAATTAAATTTTGTATATATCTAATGCCCAAAATCAATAGTTCTGCACTAAAAGGTACCAAATATAAATTTTAAGTCCCGATCTAAAGCGGTGAAAGTGTGTCGTACAGGAGTCAAAGTTCATATTACCATATGCGTGACACGCCTTACCGTCTCAAATCGGGACCAACATTTATATTTTGTATCCTTGAGTGCAGATGTATTGATTTTGGGCATTAGATATAAAAAAATGTTATGCAATTTTTGGTGACAGGTAACAAGGTCAACGGAAATAATGTCAATTGACCTTATTTCCCACCCGTTTTCCAAAAACGCAATAAGGTCAACGAAAATTTGGAAATAAAATAATTGACCTTATTTCCCAATCCAAATGGAAATAATGTCAACTATGCTTAAAACTTGTTCATTCATGAAAATATTTGCTGAGTTCTTCTGCAAACCCGTTATGACTGACGAAAATCTTATTGCGGATTGTGATGCAAGTATGTCAGACGCAAGCGGGGAGGAAGACAATAATGAAGTCATCCATTTCAGCCAGACAAATGCCATTTTAAATTGTATCCTCTGTTCCATGCAGCCATTTTAAGCTTTGTGCCGAATGCTATTCAAAAATTGCGCAAAATGCCGCTCGTATAAAGTGCCCTGTTCTCTGCCCCTACTGCAGACAAGTTGTTGCCAGCACAGCAAAAATATTTCAATAAATTATATAATAATGTAAAGTATGTTAAATATCTAGTTATACAAAAATTTAAATAAAAATGTATATAAAAACTATGTCTACTTGCCTTATCCTGCGGCATGGCAAAAAAGTAGGAAAATGAAAATTTGGAATTAAAAACCGCGCGATTTTTTATTCCAAATTTTCGCCTGCGGCGCATTTCTTTTCTCATAAAAAGCAGTTTAGGAAAATCAAAATTTGGAATTAAAAATCGCGCGATTTTTCATTCCAAATTTTCGCCTGCGGCGCATTTCTTTTCTCATAAAAAGCAGTTTAGGAAAATGAAAATTTGGAATTAAAAATAGCGCGATTTTTTATTCCAAAATTTCGCCTTCGGCGCTTTTCTTTTCTCATAAAAAGCAGTTTAGAAAAATGAAAATTTGGAATTAAAAATCGCGCGATTTTTTATTCCAAATCTTCGCCTGCTGCACTTAACTTTTCTAATAACAGCAGCGACGCGAACCGACACGGACCGATGCGAAGCTAAATGCTCGAAAACGCAATAAAGTCAATTGACTTTATTGCGTTTTCCAAAAACGCAATAATGTCAATTGACCTTATTTCCCAACCGGATGGGAAATAAGGTCAATTGACCTTATTTCCATTGACCTTGTTACCTCTAACCGCAATTTTTTGGTTCCTTATACAGTAATATGAAATTGTACACTTCTGCATCCGATCGAAAAAAAAATTGCATTTGGTATCCTTGAGTTCAACTATCGATTTTGAGCATTAGATATAAAAAATTAATTAAATGTTTTGAATCTCCATAGAGTTTTCTGCATTTTGACCCCTGTGCAACACTCCTTAATCATCTCCGATCGGGGCCAAAATTTATATGTGATATTGTTGACTGTGCTGTTACCGATGTAGGAGCTGAAACCGAAGAAAATAGGTAATTCTATTTTTTAAGGACCACCCTAATGTATATATGCAAATAATATATAGGATGCCCGAGACCAAATGGTAAGCCCTAGTACATTACACATTAGACCGTATCGCAAAAAAAAAGTTCGCGGTACGACCCCCTCCCCTCCATGTCTTTTTGAAAACATTTCCGGAAAAAATTTTTATTTTTTTGGACGCCACTAGATGTCGCTAAAATATATTCTTTCATGTCTTCGGGATTTATAGTCCGATTTCTAAGTTTAATACACTAATGTCTTTGGCCTGAGAGGAAGGTTTCTACTATATAATCGTATTAACCCTATGTGCACCATTTGGGTCACTATCACCCAGTACCTACTTACATAGTTTATACCACTTTAATGTATATTTTATTACCTGCATGGTAAACGTCATAAGAAATCGTTAGTCTTTTGCAAAAGAAGTATTTCGATAGCTTCAGCAGAACCCGGAATAAAACACGACCAACTTTCCGAGGAACATATCTGTGGTCACAAGCAATAACCGCTTAAGTCGACTTAGGAAGATTTCGAGTTATATATACGTTATTCTCCTTTTAAAACACTATATTTTTGTAAAACCCCCATGCTTATAACTTAATTCAGTCAAAAATATAAATAACAAGTAAGGAAGCCTAAGTTCGAGTGGAATCGAACATTAGATACTCAGCTGTATGCGTTCATTGTTTGTTTGCGTTTGATGGAAATACGGTGTGATTTATATAAAGCGAGTGCTGCATAAAGTGGGCGTAGCCACGCCCATTTTCAAAAATTTTTTCAGTGATCCAACAAAGCATACGAATATTATTCTTTGTGCAAAATTTCATTCCTTTATGACTTCTAGTTGTCTAGATGTCACGTTACAAATTCCCAAAGGGTGTTCCAGAAATATCTTTGTTAAAAAGTAGGCGTGGTCATAAACCGATTTCAATAAATTTTTGTGTGTCTATTAACACAAGTTATAAAAGTGTATAAACCAAGTTTTGTCATAATATCTCAATTATTTGTCGAGTTATGGGCTCAGAAATCTCGTTGATTCCTTTGTCTGAAAAGAGGCGGTGCCGCGCCCATTTTCCGAAATTTTTCTATTTTTTGTTTCCGATCTATTGTAGAACTCATGCCACAAAATTTCAATGAATTATCTTTATATTTGACAAAGATATCGCTTAAAATGTTTTTATTAGGTCACTTTATAATACCCATATATAAAAGTGGGCGTGGCCGTCAACCGATTTTGGCAATTTTTCGTCCAAACATTTGTCTAGGTAAGTATATTACGCGTACCAAATTTCATCGATATATCTGCAACGGTTTCTGAGTTATGACTCATAAAACTTTCCATCTTTGACCCTTAATAAGTGGGCGTGGCACCGCCCATTTTCCAAAATTTTATCAAATTTCTTCTTAGGGCCCCGAGGTCAACACGTGGGTAAAATTTCATCACTCCAGCTCTATTAGTGACTGAGATACCAAATTTCCGATTTTTCCTATATAGGAAAAGTGGGCGTGGTCATGGTCCGATTTCGCCCATTTTCAATACCAACCGTCCCAGTGTCGATACCAACTTGCATTCAAAATTTCATCAAAATATCTCAATTTTTGCGCGAGTTAGAGTGCGTACGGACGGACGGACATGGCTCAATCGATTTCTCTTTTCACCCTGATCATTTTGATATATATAAGTCTATATCTATCTCGATTATTTCATTCTGTTACAATCCACCGTTATGAAATCAAAACTATAATACTCTGTGTACTAGTACAGCTGAGTATAAAAACATTAACTTATAATAGAGGTATTTTAAACTTGCTATAACAGCCAAAGTAGATTTAAAAATTTAATCAAATTTCTTCATGACATTTTGTTTTATTTACAAAATTTGCTCGTAACATTGTGGATGGCTCACTGATTTTGCGTCTATAGTTTTTAATCGACTTTTATGATTTGTTAAGAAATCATATTTTTCGACTTAAGCGATTATTGCAAATTGCCACAGATATGTTTTTTTCTTGCTCTGGTCCTTTGGGTTCAATTTGCAAAAAGAATTTCGCGGAGTCCTCTGCTGAAATTTTATGGCGAATAAATTTCTAGAACATTTTAATCCTCTAGCACACCCACGAAATGGTTATTGTGACCCCTTTCAAATTCAGGAAAAATTGTATTTTAAAAGTGGAATTTTTTCCGGAAATATTTTCCATAAAGATATCATATGTGGGGCGTACGGTAGACTTTTTTTGGACCATATAAGGCGAGACGGCCTAATACACATATGTATGTACATATAAATAAATTCAGTAACAAACAATCAATCTGATAATTGTTGGTGGACAAATTTGACGTCAGTACATCTTCGAAAACATCTGCCTGTATTTATTTGTGGCATTTATAATATGTACGAATGTGAATACATAAGTACATTTGTAGATATGTATGCCACTCGATTTAATCACAAACATATCATGTACATATGTATATGTAATTCTTGGAGCCACTGAATTCGATTGGCCTCACGTGTTCGAATGATTTGTTGATAATAAAAGTATTCTTGCTGATGGATTATGATTGATAGTGATCTGAACGGTTCAATGCTCATGTTGCATACCAAATACGAGTTTCTAATGTCTTACAAAAAAAGAAAACGTTCTGATAAATGATGCTGTTGCCAATTGTCATTTGATTGTATTTATGAATAAAACATTTACATCAAATTAAAATACGAACAAATTGCTTTTTTACTATCAGATCACCAATGGATAATATTTGTAATTTATAAAAAACAAACTTACCTACATGTGTATGTATGTATGTACTTTCATTTCTTCCTAACTTCCTATTAAAATATTCCAGCTGCGTTGATAAGCTCAAGCAAATGGTATTTTTAGCCGCTTGCTGACGTAATGGGCCAGGGCAGACGTAGTCTTCATACCTAATGAAGGAGGAGTGTTTCTAGTAAATCTGAAAGATTTCAGCCAGATAAGCTGTCATGGCATGTCACTATCCCATTGTTTCCCACTAATGCTATAGTTCTTTGAAACTCTAATGAGACAATCAACACTGAATCGGTGCCGTATCGAATGGGTTCCGTTTTTTTTTCCAAAATGCTGAACAATGATCGTGATGGTTCAGTGATCTGTTGTGACTAGTGTCTCTAAAGACTCATTCGGTATGACCTCTTCCATTCTCTAAATGTTGTACAGGTCCAAAGCAATGTTCGCCGTACTTGTAAGAGAAATTGCTGGGGAATACAGGCGACTGTCCGCTTTCCGGCTTATTTATAGGCTGAACTCGCATAAAAAAGGAGAAGTAGCAAGTCCTAGCGATTTCTACCTGCGACATCTAGCAGTGAGTGGGGGCGTGAACAATAATTAAAGAAATAAAAAAAGGAATCAAAAAATGTATGTACTCGTATATAAAAACTATATAATACGGTGTGCACACTGAGATCACATATCCGAATACGGTGATCTGTGCTGCAGGCCGTGTCGGGGTTGCTTCGATCAGACCGGATGGCAGCGCAAACATCCGCGCCTAGGATGAAGGATATGGCGCTCGCTCTATAAAAATTAGGATCAGCCAAATCCATGTGTGAAAATTAGGCAGCCACACGCGCGTCATTCTTTCGCTCTGGCGTCGTGTGGCTCAAATAAGAAATAAATTTCGCTCGTATATATGTAGAGACGTTCATTCCGGCCTCTCAGAGTTACCTCGCAGTGGGTCCGGCGTCTGCTTTTTAGCTGCTCAAATCGCCGCGCTAGTGTTCGGGATATCGTTGATATCGGCTGTCTGGGCGGATAATCACTCGTATGGAGATCGTCCTGCCTCCCGCTGTCACTCGCGCCACCGTAGTGGTGATAAGAATAGATCAGCCCTGACTCGGTCGCGCCGGGCCTCGAATCCGGTTGCTGGCGTCTTACCCCTGGCGACGCGCGTGTGGTGGCGAAGGCCCCTGACGTTGGCGTGGCGGGCGTCTGGGAGTCGGTGCATTGGTGACTGGGTGCGTGTTATCTGGTTGTTTGTCGTCGTCGCTGGCCTCAATCTCCAGAAAATCATCGCTGGAATCATCCAGGTCTTGCGCGCGGTAGGGTCGTCGATGACGCGGCGGCTGCATTTGTTCTTCTAGGGTCGGTGGCACGTTTTGGTTGTTATTCGATCTACAGTTGATGAGGCAACAAAGAATTAGCGCAATAGCGGAGGAGGGTAATGACGCCTAATTCATTCTGGTCGTTGGGTCTTCTGTGAGCTTACTTCTTATTTCATTATGGTTATATTTTACAGACTAGATATACATTTTTACTTAAGATGCTGGTGCCAGTAGTTCGCTATAGTTACTTACTTCGTTGTCTTATTCGCTTGATTTTGTGCGTACGACCACGTGTCAATCGTGTACAACAAAATGTGCTAAACTTGGCTAAAGAATAACCATGCAAATGTAGTATTAAATTGTTTCTCGAACACATGCAAATAGCAAAGATTATAATCTGCTTTTTGGCATAAATGACAAACGCGAATAGTCATGAGATCGTAAATGCTTTCAGCGAAAATCTTATCGTTGCAATTAATTGCTTTTCTTTCCAACGAAAACAGAAATCACGGACATAAAGTCACTGAAGACAGGAAAAACTTGCAGAAAACGAGAAAATTAGTGAAATAAAATAAAATAAACTATTTATATAAATAGACTCCAAAAATTTTTATACTCAGCTGTACTAGTACACAGAGTATTATAGTTTTAATCACATAACGGTGGATTGTAACAGAATGAAATAATCGAGATAGATATGGACTTATATATATCAAAATGATCAGGGTGAAAAGAGAAATCGATTGAGCCATGTCCGTCCGTCCGTCCGTCTGTCCGTCCCAGGGCTGCACATTAACGTTATTTTTTATCAATAACCGAAAAAAAAATTGTTTTCAATTCAACTTTGAAAAATTTTAACGTTGAATGCCTAACAAAAAAATACTGTTTTGATAATTATCAAAAAACATTATCAAAAAGAATTTCGTTTTGTTGATTATCAAAAAACAAATATTGAAAAAATTTCGTTCTGGTGGCCAACAAAAAAAATTATCAAAAAAATAACGTTAATAAAAATTCAAAGCAAAATGAAGCCGTAAGCCCGAAACAATTTTTTATTATTATTTTGTTTTTGATGATCAACGAAACGAAATAATTTTGATAATTATTTTTTGATAATCAACGAAACGAAATAATTTCAATAATTTTATTTGATATTCAACAAAACAAAATTTTTTTTGTTAATTTTTATTTGATATTCAACAAAACAAATTTTTTTTGTTGATATCGTTGTGCAGCCTTGGTCCGTCCGTCCGTCTGTAAACACTCTAACTCGTGCAAAAATTGAGATATTTTGATGAAATTTGAAATGCAAGTTGGTATCGAGACTGGGACGGTTGGTATTGAAAATGGGCGAAATCGGACCATGA
This sequence comes from Urophora cardui, assembly GCA_960531455.1. Classification (NCBI taxonomy): domain Eukaryota; kingdom Metazoa; phylum Arthropoda; class Insecta; order Diptera; family Tephritidae; genus Urophora; species Urophora cardui. Next base: position 50,435,270 of record OY482673.1, read on the forward strand.
CCATGCCGTCTTTTCATATATAGAAAAAATCGGAAATTTGGAATCTCAGTCACTAATATAGCTGGAGCCATGAAGTTTTACCCACGTGTTGAGCTCTTGCCCATATGAAGAAATTTAATGAAATTTTGGAAAATGGGCGGTGCCACGCCCACTCATTAAGGGTCAAACATTGAAAGTTTTATAAGCCATAACTCAGAAACCGTTAAAGATATATCGATGAAATTTGGTACGCGTGATATATTTACTTAGGCAAATACGTGGACGAAAAAGTACCAAAATCGGTTGACGGCCACGCCCACTTTTATATATGGGAACTATAAAGGGGCCTAATAAAAACATTTTAAATTTTCTGGCATGAGTTCTACGATAGACCGGAAACAAAAAATAGAAAAATTTTGGAAAATGGGCGTGGCACCGCCTCTCTTCCTTTAGACAAAGGAATATACGAAATTTCTTAGCCCATAACTCGACAAATAATTGAGATATTATGACGAAACTTGGTTTATGCACTTTTATAACTTGTGTTAATAGACACGCAAAAATTTATTCAAATCGGTTTATGACCACGCCTACTTTTTAACAAAGATATTTCTGGAACACCCTTAGGAATTTGTAACGTGACATCTTTGTAACTAGAAATCATAAAGGAATGAAATTGTACACAAAGAATAATATTCATATGCTTAGTTGGATGACTGATAAAAATGTTGAAAATGGGCGTGGCTACCAGTGATGCCAGATAATTTCAGCTAAAATTCCCACATAAATTGGAAAATAATCCCTAATTTCCCACATTTTAAATAAAAAAATCCCACAAAATTCCCACCGAATTTATAGCATTTATTTCAGTAATATAAGAATATATAACAGGCAAATACAGTTTTTTTAATAGTACAAATTATTTGCATTGTGCAAGTGGATATTATTTTTGTTGATTTTAAAGTTGAAGCAATTGATATTTTTATATTGAAAGGCTAGTCTTACTTTACTTATACTATTTAACATATCACTAGAAAGTTTGTTTCGCTTTTTACATTTAACATCCGTTACAATTGAAAATATTCTTTCTGATTCAGCGTTTGAATGGGGTAACGTGAGTACAATTTCAAGTAAATATGAAGTTGGAAGTTCCAAAACTTTTAGCTGTAATTCCCACGGAATTGTAAAAAAGTTGGGTTTTAAGAAATTTCTTGCAATTTTCAACAAAAGTGTCTCAGCGTCTTCCCCTAGTCGGTGTATAAGTACATTTCTGCTTTGGAACAATGCATTAAATTTATTAACAACTTAAGGACTTCCAAAATCTAAAATAAGCCTTGTTTCGTTCTTTCCAATTCTTCATAAATAGTTTCTGCTTTTTTACGCTTATCTTCAAATGAGGCCAGGCGAAAATAGCTTTTAAGTGGCTCCCAATTCTCCAAATTCTTTCGATTATTAACAATACAGTACGAATGTACACAATGAAATATAAATTACCTAAGAGTAGCGATTATTACCACGCTTTTATTAGTTTCACCTGTATGTATGTATTTATGTAAACAAGTTACGTATACGCAGTGTAGTTCACTGTATGTTTACTTGTACGCATGTATGTAACCGACTCCTTTTTGCATTGCATAAGTTAACGCGAAGGCGTGTGTATTCATGCACTGAATGGGGGTTTTTCAGTGTGAGATGTGCTTAATTTAAGTTATAATATAAATTATACATATGTAGGTATGTAATCAGTTCTGCAATCAAAAAATCCCTTTTTTTATATGGTTGACAACTAAATGTCCATTTTTTCCCTCTTTAAAAATTTTGCAGTGAAATATCCCTCAAAAAGGGAAATTTCCCTCGATCTGGCACCACTGGTGGCTACGACCACTTTATGCAGCACTCGCTTTATATAAAGTACACCGTGTTTCCATCAAACGCAAACAAACAATGAAAGCATACAGCTGAGTATCTAATGTTCGATTCCACTCGAACTTAGGCATCCTTACTTGTTTTGGTTTTTTGATTTTATTACATGCTGTGTTGCTTGCTTTTATTGCAGCGTTAAAGGATATGTTTGCGAAAAGTTTGAAGAGAAAAAGTTGAGTGGGGGTGGACACTCGGTGACTGGTTGGCGGTTTTGCTTATGTAATCTTAACATAAATTATGATAACACATATGTATGTATGTATTGATGTTTGAACTCCAATATTCAAGCATCTCTGTTGCAATTTAATTGCCACCATCTGAAATTAACAGTTTCTTACAATATTGCATGAACATAAATATTCTACGATTGGTACAATTAAATAAAAATGGTGACAATTATTTTGCCCATGGTTGAGCACATAAAAGCAAGAAAAAAGTACTTAAATAAAGGCAATCGCCATTTCGCAAGTACTTAACAGATAGATAAGGGAAAAATTGCTGTACTTTGGGCTATACAATATATTGTGTAAAGTATTCACGTAAGGAAAAAGGGAAATAAGTGTTTGTAATGGCGAAAGAAAGTACTTGCATACATAGTATGTATAGGTATATGTATGATAAACTCAAGTGCTCTAGTAATGCTTTGTGCTGTGGAAAAATAGGCAGCCATGGTTTCTTTCAAGTGGTTTTTGCTGCTGCTGCTGCTCCAGCATCTGTTTCTTACTTATGTCCTTGTGGAAGGCACTCCTCTTTTACTCTACTCGACTGTGTTGCGACTTACTGAAGCTGAAGTGTATTGCTTTTGACTTTTAACAGACGCCATTTTTATTATTGCATCTCCACTTGCTGACTTGCGTCACCCACCAGCCGGCTACCACCCCTTAAAGTACGTAAGCAACGCCGCGGCCGCCACCGTCACTTACTACATTTTATAAATACTCGTACTTACTGCATTGTACTGTTTTTATATAATTTCTGTTTATTTTTCGTTCTCAACACTTATGTATGTACATTCATAAATACATACATACTCGTACAATTGTACGTTAGCTGAAAAGTCATTGAAGCAGCAAAAAATAAAGACCTAAACGAATGCTTTCAGATGTTTTTGCTTTTTAGCCTTAATGATGTCGCACGCACTTAAGTATCAACACTTAAGTATCTGTGTGCGCGCAGATACTCGTACGAATGTACGCTTTCGCCTGATTGGCGCCTGGGATCGCTTAATGCCTCTTCAGCTTTGGAGTCTGTAAATAATTTGCAGAGTTCAGATGTTTTTTTTGTTTTTGACTTACTTACATAAATACTGATACTAAGTTAAAACAATGCTCCGTTTTTTGAACAAAATAAACAGTTTTGTCTCTATCAGCTCATCTTTCTGTACACCGAAAACTGGAGTGAGATTTGAGATATTTGAGTGAAGTTTGGAGCAAATTTTAAGTAACTGCAGCAAAACATGGTTCGATTCCTGCAGAACGAACCATATTTCTAAAGTGACTTGCGGTATATCAACCCATCTAAGACACTGGGCATTCACGACTGTTGTGTGCCCAATAATTCGGAACAACGGAATTCTGGTATGTTGGACGGCACTTTTAAAAGGAGGTATGCAAGCAAGATAGAGGCTCCCTAGTCTGTGTATACAGGAGCGCTACGCACAACGCTTTCAGCAGCGCTAAATAAGATGCCCAGCCTGTACTTCTCGAACCTTGTCCCTAAAAGTGTAGCTGAAAAGACGGCGCTATGACAGAGTAACAGGACAATTTAGACAGCGACCTTCTGGACACAGCAACATGGCGCCCCCTAGCCAAGCGGCAACTCATACTACGTTACTCCCCAAACTGATCTTAAGAGAGGACCATGGGTAATAATAGAACAGGAAGAAAGGACTACGAACCAATCGCCGAAAGTTCGACTTACTTACAGACGAATCAAAGATAGGGGCAAGGATGGGAGCTGCATTGTTTTGTACGGAGCTTGGGATACAACAATCCTTTAGACTGCTGGACTACTGCAGTATCTTTCAAGTTGAGTTTTGCGCTATCTCAAAGGCAGCGGAGCTTGCACTGAAACTAACGTCCTCAAACGCTCGTGTTATCGAGCAGTGCAGAGCTAAGTTACATGAACTCTGTGCGAATAGACGCGTTACGACCTACTGGGCACCCGGACGCCAGGGAATCGAGGGAAAGGAGAGCGCCGACGTGTAAGGCGGTATCGGACGCTGATGCGTAAGTGAATATGTAAAACAGCTTCCCCTATCTAAATTACCGCAAATCTCAAATAAATCATATATTGGTGCGTATAGGCGATTCTCAGTGGAGGACCCTGACGTCAAGCTTGGGAAAATCATATCATGCAACGTAAAGACTGCAAACTATCTACTCACACTTCCTAGAGCAGACTGCAGACTGGCGGTCAGCATACTAAGTAGCAGGGCACTGTCTCAGACCATCTCATGATTTCAAAATGGTACTGATGCAGAGTCAGACGTGCGCGGCATGCAAAGAACCCGATGCTATAGGCACTCTGGAACATCTTCTCTGTCAATGTCCAACTTTCAGCAGACTCCTCCTTAACTGACTCGGTTCTGCACATTTCCCGTGCGTAGAAGGCATTGCGGATCAGGAAATACACAAAATATTAAAACTTGCGAAGTCCTGAATTCCAAATTTAATATAACGCCTCCAACAGGATCCACCTATACAGGTCGGCTCTTTAGATCATCTAACCTCTTCTTCTTCAACAGCTATCCAATTTCTCTACTTCTGCATATTCTATACATACATTCGTGTTTACTATTGGTCAAATTCTTCGTTCTCTGAGTTTCTCCATCATTCGCTCGTGTGCTGAATGTCAAATTATTCCGTTCTCCTTTCAGTTTTGACATTCCGTTTGACATGCAGCTCACGGCATGTTTGTGTGTATGTATTATGGTTCCAACAGTCATCAACGCCCGCACATAACCGTGTCAGCTGACACGATCTATCTTATGGGAGTTGCATGTAAACGAAATCTCACCGACGCCGACATAAACGCCCATAGCCGCCCGTATCGCAGAAATCAAAAGAGTTTTGATTTTTCCCATAACAACGTGTCAGCTGATTGCTTTTGCTCAACGCGGTGTTGCCGAACGAACTTTTTTAGCCACTAAAACATTTGAACGGTATTTTTCATTGTATTATTAAACGAAATCAATGCGAGTGTAAAATGTAATGGAATATATCTTTCTTTATAGGAAAAAACAGCTTAAGTCTACTTAAGCGAAATATGAGTTATTAGATAATTGTTTAGCTCATTTATTGAAAATAATTATCATTTATGTATATGTTATTAGTTCACATGAAACCATTTTTAATACGTTTATTTTAGTTTCAAATAAACTTAAAATCGAGATTATCCAGTTATAACTTTTTTCGGAGCATAAATTCGCACAGGATGAAATAAAAAAGTTACATAAATGATGTTATATTTGAAAAATTTAAATGTTTGAATGAAATCATATCCCTGCTACATAGCAAACGGATAGCGTATTTTCCAAATAAATGAGAAATTAGGCAGTGAAAAGAAAAGAGTAATTTACGATAAATAAAAGTAATTTTTATTTCAAAATTATCCCTTTTTACCATTTTTGAACGGGTCAACGGATAGCGGACCAACGGGTAATGAACAACTGATATTTCCGTCATAAAATCCACACAGGTAAACAAAATTGCGACGAAGGCAGCTTTTAGAAAATTGTTTGTGTAAGCACGAAATAAAAAATGCGTATGGTTATTCTTTTATTTATTGCCAAAAAGTGTATTTTCTTTTACTGTTCAACAATAAAATTACAAAATGCATCAGAAATGCAACTCTGACTCCTGAGGAGGGACAGGACCACACCACTCAAAAAACTGTTTTTACCCCGCCGTCTTTTGTTAAAAATTTTTTATTGCGTTAAAAAATTAAGTTCAAAACGCGTCGATTGACACCCCAGTTCTTGAAAATTTACCAATTTTCACCATGTCACCTAAACTAGATAATTACCAAAACTTTGAATACAAAATCGCGCATATTTTTATTAAAAATTTTCGCCTACGTCTTTTTTTCTGAAAGAAAAGAATATATTTAAAAATTTAAATCGAGAATAAATATCGGTACTAAGTTTGGGTATTTCATGAGAAATTTTTGTGTCTTTCCATTATTTCAAATACGGCAACACTCACACGGCTGTTCAAAATAGAAAACAGCTGATTTTTGTGTTGGCATGCGGGCATGAAATTCGTTCAACTCGTTATGTTTACGGGTACTCGATTCGTTCAGTCGACTCGTTGATGACTGTCGGCACCCTTAGATAGGGTTGGTCCCCATTCGAAAAAAAAAGTTGTAAAAGTCCGCCCCTAAATTTGAAGCTTATGTTGACAAAAAAAAAATTTTTTTTTGATCCCGCGAAATACCGCCGAAATCGTTTTTTTATTGTAACTTTGTTATTTTTCATCCGATTTTTTAAATTGATACGTCATTATTTTCATATTTTGCAGTTCTACACTTCCTTCTAATGCTCTTTTGAGCTCTGAAGTCGTTTTCACATAGTTGGGTCAGCTAACTTATTTGTATGTCCATGAATTATCCTCTTTGTATTGCCAAATGAAAGTGCTTCAAAATTCATGACAATGTTGCCTTGAAACGATTTTACTAAATTAATAAACAAAGAAGTTACGTCATAAAGAAGTTATTTAACGTAGCTATTATTTAACTAATTTTTTTAAGCAATTCAGTATATGACCAACTGACCAGCTGACCCAACTATGTGAAAACGACTTCAGAGCTCAAAAGAGCATTAGAAGGAAGTGTAGAGCTGCAAAATATGAAAATAATGACGTATCAATTTTAAAAATCGGATGTTAAATAACAAAGTTACAATAAAAAAACGATTTTGGCGGTATTTCGCGGGATCAAAAAAAATTTTTTTTTGTGTCACTTAACCCTCTCAACATAAGCTTCAAATTTAGGGGCGGACTATTACAACATTTTTTTTCGACCCTATCTAGTATGTATCATGGGCCGACCTGTTAATTGTATCATGGCCTCCAATACGCTTTTGGCAATACTAAGGACGATAAGTGGTCTATGTGAGGGATCGCTGTATCCTGACCAACCTAACCTAACCTAGACACCGGAATTAACAACATATGTAAATATATGTACATTTTAATACATTACATACATACATGCCTAGTTAATAGCCAAATTACCTTTTAAAATAAGCAATTTAAATTACATTATAACTTCATACATACATATGTTCAAGGCCAAATTGGCTCCTGATTGAAGTTCAAGGAACGAAAGGGGTGGCAAGCAAACCACACAAACTTAAACGGAAAACCAAATATTAAATGATATGCATATGATAAGTGATATATACATACATACATATGTATGTATAAAAGCAGAGCTGGGCGATAAGGATTACAATTACAAGATGATTACGATTACAGTAATCGTAATCTTAGAAATTTTGAAATTACGATTACTGTAATCGTAATCGTCGTTACAAAAATTACGATTACTGTAATCGTAATCGTAAAAAACTTGAAATTACAATTACTGTAATCGTAATCGTCGTTACAAAAATTACGATTACTGTAATCGTAATCGTAAGAAACTTGAAATTACGATTACTGTAATCGTAATCGTCGCTACAAAAATTACGATTACTGTAATCGTAATCGTAAGAAACTTGAAATTACGATTACTGTTCTCGTTTTGTGGGATTACAATGTGTAAAAAACAGTGATATACTTACCCAACATCATTTTCCAAGAAATAATAATAATTTTTACATACACGCATACATAATATTGAGTTTTAAATAAAATATATACTTATTAAGTTGTTATATAGATATGTAGTTAGGTATTTACCGCCGAAGTCAAAAAAATCTTCATCTAATATTGGCTTTTCATAGTTATGGTCATTTACATCTTCAAAAGTTGCAGTGGAGTTTTATTACTTTTTAATTTTGTAATGAGATAAACCTAAGTAATTTGTTTAGTAAAATCTAGCAATTGTAATACATATTTTTTATACATGCAAAATCCACATTTTACGAAGAAAATTAGTGTGAGCTATAGCTCGATTTTTATGCATGAGGCCATTGTCTCCAGCCCACTAAAATCTGCTATCTCAACCGCAAATATTTCAAAATGTATATAATATGTGTGAAATTGCAAGCTTTACATAATTATTTGTAGTTTTTAGCACTTCTTTCCCAAGCCAAGCATATTTTCCTCCCTACACCGTTTAGTATCAAAAAGCAATTTCAATAATTTTTTACATGTAATTCTTAAATTTTGTTATTTAAGATTACAGAAAATAAGGATTACTGTAATCGTAATCGTCAGAAGCTTGAAATTACAATTACTGTTATCGTAATCGTCGTTACAAAAATAAGGATTACTGTAATCGTAATCGTCAAAAACTTGAAATTACAATTACTGTAATCGTAATCGTCGTTACAAAAATTACGATTACTGTAATCGTAATCGTCAAAAACTTGAAATTACAATTACTGTAATCGTAATCGTAGTTACAAAAATTACGATTACTGTAATCGTAATCGTAAAAAACTTGAAATTACGATTAATGTAATCGTAATCCTATGTGTAATCGATTGCACATGTAATCCTTATCGCCCAGCTCTGTATAAAAGTATGTATATATTACACATACATATGTACATATATGCCTTAATATGCGGTAGTAGTGGGACTTTTTTCGAATAATATTCGAATAAATATTCGAATAAACGAATAATAATATTCGAAGGAAAAAATTCGAATAGTACTATTCGAATAACACTATTCGAATAATACTATTCGAATAGTAGTATATATGTACATGCATAATTTGGGAATTTCACTTGCCTCCGCGCAGCCAGAGTACGTATATGTATATGTACATACATATGTATGCACTTACAAAAGCAAAAGCATACATATATAATTACAATAGCTTTTCGAGAATAGTGGTATTCGAATAGTGATATTCGAATAGTACTATTCGAATAGTATTTATTCGAATATACGAATAAATTATTCGAATAAATATTATTCGAATTACGAATACCTTTCGAATAAAAGGATTTTTTATTCGAATAATTTTTATTCGAATAGTCCCATCCCTAATATGCGGTAATGATTTCTTTCAAAAGTCACGGCCCACAATATACATGCATACATATAGAGTAGCTAAAAGCGTTTTTGAACCGCACAAATTAGTTTGTGGTGATGTTCATTATTGGCGATACATAAAATTAGCATTTAATTTACATGCATTAACCCACTGCTTAGAGTTTACAATAAACGAAAAGTACCTATGAAATCGTGTGTAAGTGTTGTATATATGTATATAAGTTTGACTGTATCTCTTCTCGCTTTTAAACACCTTTAACCCGGGCAAACGCATGTGGACACAAATGAATTGTTATATGGTAGGTGTTCGCTTGTGTGTTTGTATGTAGTTTAAGTTATTTTTAATATGATTTTAAGTTACATATTGAGAGCGTAATATAATTCTTTTTTAATAAATGTATTTACTACCTAAAAGCCACGTAAAGTATGAAGCACACGTGTTCGCTTTTTTGCTTCGCTTTTCCGCCGCCGCGTTGCTGGTTTTGTTGGCCAGCGCCGACGTTAAAACAAAACAAATTTATTTGCGAATTGTCCAGCACGGAAAGGTTGTGGGAATTTTATTAACATTGCACTCTGAATTTGATCGCGTTCACTTTTAATTTAAAAGAGTATATATTTCATGTTATAAAAATTCTCACGATTAATTAGAGTAAATGTGCTCAACGCGATTTTGAATTCGTTTGCGCAAATTGCAAAAGTTCACATTGGGGTTGAAGTTGTTGCCACATTGAAATTTTTCATTCACAAATAAAGAATATATGTAAAATAAAATTTTAAAATTTCATATCATGAAGCTTTGAGTGGTGAGATCAATGATATCAATACATATTAACAGAATGCGCCAGCGATTGCCTATAACTTTTAACGTGTGACAGTTTCAGAGCGGTTTGGTTTTTTTTCCTCGATATATCATCTCCAGCAACAAGTTACAGAATGCAGAGTAGAGAATCACCTAACTTAGAACCAGCATTGCCGTTGAAAAATTTTCGTGGTGGCTAGATTTGATTTAATTTGTGGCTAAAAATGGCTAAAAAATTTGGTTCGTAGCTAAAAAATAGTGGCTAAAAAATTTTGTTTTAAATTAACATGTTTTAAATTTATTTTTGAAATTCAGGCACAAAAGTATTGCATGCAATAAAGGAAAAAATTATAAATTTGTATAAAAATAAAATATTCATATATACTTAACTATATCTAAAAGAATTATATATCACATTCAATATCTATCATTATGTCGTCATCACTAATTGACTCTTTCTCTTCATAAATTAATTCTTTCTTCATTAATTTAATGAGATCTTCTGTTATTTCAAATTCATTGCAACATTGTTTTACTTTCTTTAAGCCATATCTTATAGTTAAAATTGCATTCAACATTGTATGATTCATTTTGTTTCGATTTTTGGTAGTTTTGACAATATTTATTACGGAAAAGGTTCTTTCCACTTCGGCGTTGCTAAGTGGTAGAAGTAACAAACAATTATTAATATATGTACAAAGTCAGTTCGATCCTTATACGAACTTTCATCGACAGCCTACTATTCCACTAGCGAGTATCAACAGGCATTTATCGATAGTTGCGTTACTTGTTTTGTTTTTTAATATTTAAATCGATTTGTGATAATCGCTGAATTTAATTAGCGTTACCACATCCTTCCTATGTGCAAAATTATGGTGCTTTACAAGCGGTGGCTAGGGGCAAAACCGATATTTTGGTGGCTAAAAAAACACGGCGGTGGCCAAATCTAGCCACCAAATGCCTAATAAGGCAACGCTGCTTAGAACATCGTTTGATCTTAAGCGGATTTTAGCATGTCTCCACATAACGTGTTTCTCTCTTTTTATCTGCATTCGCACTCTCAATCGTCATTCGGCCTCGAATCCAGTACCGAAACCCGCTAATTTCCATACAATTTTCAGAGACCGAATGAAGACTGAAACGCGTGATTCGTTCCCAATCCTCTTGCCAACCCCGATAATATCGAGCCTGCTCTAATTTTCTATGGCAAATCTATCGAAATCTCACGCAGACCAAAACAAAAAAACGCAAAAATAAGCAAACATACAAGCATTTAAAAAGAACAAGAATGAGAAATATCAAAGTCAAGGACGATCAGCTACGTGGAGACGAGTTATTACGCGAGATGTTCCGCTACATTATTCGTTGGCGAATTAAGTTATGTGGAGACGGGCTTTTAGAGAGCTTCTAAACAGAGCTGGTAGTGTAGCTTTATTAGAGTCATGGTCTATTTAATACAGTTTTTGAATTAAAATTAAATATTAAATTATTATATTTAACATAATTCAATACTCTCCTGCTAGTTATAATGCCCTTACGCTTCGTTGCACAAATTGTTTTTTGAGAAGCCGATTTTCGTGCAATGCCATTTCTAACTACAACACTTATTCGCTATGATATTTTATATGTATTAGGGTGTTTATTTTTTTTACGATATTTTGTATGCACTATTCTCTAATATTATGGAAAGTAAACTAAGACTGGTGGAATCAATCAAGCCAAAATCAGAAGTAATACTGTTTACTGGGAAGTACTAAGTTCTCGCGTTGTGTTTTCGAGGATAAGATCGTGATAGTGTAACGCATTCCAGACTGAGGATAGTGGTTTTTCAGATGCCGCGGATTACCTTACAACAATACTTTTTTATTAAAGTTATTTATTCCGACACCCATCTGCACTGAAAGCTATTGAGTCCGTCTCGGACATAACAGGCTTTTCGCACCCTGGTAGGGGTATGTCGACACCTTAATATAACGGGTAATGAGATGGCTGACGAACTTGTATATGGGGGGGGGGGGGGGGGGGGGCATTAGTTTCGCTTTCGTCATGTTGGAAAGGTTTCAGTATGCCGCACGCCTCTTGTGAGCTTTTGAGATGACTCTTTCTAGAGGAATCGAGTATTATATAAAGGCAAACATGCAAGATACGTGTAGCGGGACTGGGATGCGAGGCGAACTGAGAACTACTTCGGTTAGGAATGAAATAGCCCCGTATTATAGACCACCTGACAATTGGTAAGTACCTACTCAGAAAGGCTTGCAGCTTGTTCTTTACACTAACTTCAATAGGAGCTATAAAGACGATGAGAAGCCCGAAGCCGTAATACCTCTATTGGATGAATGTGTTGCACTGTGGATTAAGAATCTTAATTTAAGATACTACAATTTTTGGAATCCCCTTATTGAGATGATCTCAGTGAAAGTCCTAAGATTTGCCTAATCGACCTGTACATTTACGTAGGGGATGCGATTCTCGTGGTATCATAATGGAAGTTTTTGCTTTTCTTTCCATAAGAAGCCTCCTTTTTCACTAGAACTGTAAAAGATCTATTGTTGAAAATTTAAACACCCTAATGTACATACATGGATAGGTAAAAGTTTAATTAAAGCGCATTCGGTGTCCCAAAGTAAAAATTTCAAATGAAACAAGTGACAAAAGTAATATTTTTGTATAGTCAAACAAGTTTATACCCAGTTGTTAGTTTCAAAATTTCGCAATTAATCTTGAACCCAAATAAGATTTGCAGACAACACCGTTTGGTATAGATAAAATATTGCTTTGGAAAAAAAGCAGACGAAATTAAAAAAAAAACCTCTCGTTATGGTTTTAAAAAATTTTGTGTGCGCAATGTTAAATTATTCTGTCATATTTGGATGTAAAAATTAAATATTCTCTTTTTCTCAAGTTCATTATGCAAATCCGTATGTCCCGTAACGGAACAAATGCCAAGTGGATGCAGTAAAGCACAAAAGCTGAGTAAATTAAACATCTTAAGTTTTCAGCGTAAAAATCAGAAAAAACAAACGAATGGACGTATTTACCATATACAAAGATAATTATAAAATGGACCGCGGCTATGGAAAGAGATGCCCATTTTGTCTGGACTTCCAGAAAGCTTTAAAGTTTTTTTTGCTTTAAATTATTGTTTTTGAAGTCCTAATGCAACAAAAAATCAGACAAAAGTTTGCTTAAAAAGTGAAAGAAGATTTATTTGTAACCGCCTCTCGTTCCAAAGGCATACATAGATGATAATATTTGCTTGCCTGAAAAGCCGATTCGCTGACAAATAAAAACAAAAATAAAATAAATAACGAAACCAAAAAAAAAAACGGAAATCTCAGCCAAAGAACTTTTTGAAACAAAATTCACCTAAGTAATTTTACGTGGCCGTTACAATAAGCACAACCCAACCCGCATTCCTGCATTTACATATACCCCGCACTGTCCCACGTTGATTACTAAGCAACTTTCTTCCTCCACCTCTTACCACCGCACTTTGTCGTTTGAAACAAAATGAAATTAAGTATTTACTTATGGAAAATTTGGCAGAATTTTCGTAACGAATGGTCTCCGCTTTCAGCCATCAGCCACGGACCGTACCGCCCAACCAACAAACCGCCCGTCCATTTCGCTCTCGTTTGTTATTTTGTTGTTAATTGAATTCGATGGCGCGTTTCAGCTGTTTGTCTTTCCACCAAGCCAAGCCACTGATTTGTTACGCTTGCATTGGTTTTTCAAAATATTTGATTTGGCATCATGGAGCATCTAAAAATATTATGGTTTTAATTAATGTCGCATAGATGGACGTGAAATAATGTCATTTATTCATCGCGCCATTTTGTTTGATTTTTGTTGATTAAATGATTTATTAGAATTTTTGGAAGAAGAGCAACAGGATCGCATATTATTTTAATCTTTAAAGATCCGCCAATGTAATGCGAGAAAAAAATTTAATTTAAGCGCAGCACAGCTTATTGAAAAGATTGAAGTGGGAGTGGAAGTAGAGGAAGTGGAGTCACATGTGAGTACCATTTATAGGTGACAGGTAACAATGTCAATGAAAAAGTGAATTAAGACAAACTTTGTTTTTTTTTACCAAGCACTAGAACTTTGGAACTTCGATGTCGTTATTCCGCATAAGGATTTTTGGCCCAATGGGCCTCCGGATCAGCCGGGTGCTCTCCATATCTACACCGATGGATTGAAATTGAATGGTAAGTTGGGTGGTGGGATTTTCGTAGACCAGATGGGAACGAAACTCTCCTTTAACCTTCCGGTTCACTGTAGCGTTTTCCTGGCAGAAATTGCTGCTTTTCAAGAGGCGGTGGACTATCTTCGAAAAGAAGTCCTCATTCAAGACAAAATTTTTATTTATTGTGACAGTCAGGCTGCGCTGAAGGCGATTGGGTTTGTTACCAGCAAATTCAGGACAGTTGAGGGTTGCCGAAAATCTCTTGACGAGATGGCTACGCAGGCTTCTTTAACGCTGGTATGGGTACCTGGACACTGCAATATACCAGCAATAAGATGGCAGACGAACAAGAGGGGGTTTAAGAATGCCGCTCGCTGCATGCAAGCTCACTATGAAGGTATTTTTCCTTGCAGAAGCGGTTGCTAGAAGGAAGCGCCTTAGCAGCTGCAATCATTCAAGACTCGTATGGCCAAATTGGAATGCGAGACGTACTAAAGGACTACTTCTTCTAAAGAGGAAGGACCTATCACTTGTTGTTGGCCTGACTACTGGACACAACACTATTGGAAGACATGCTGAGAGACTGGGCGGTCCCTTTCATGACTTCTGTAGGAGCTGCAGAGATGAGGAGGAGCCTGAAAATATAAAACATTTATTGTGTGAGTGCTCCACACTGTGGTTTAAGCGGCTGAAATTTCTGGAGCACCCCATTTTTCTGACCTCGCTGACTTGGCTGAGATGGATCCTGTAAAAATCCTAGGATTAGCTGCATCCACTTTTAGGTTCGAGTAGAGGTTTAGATCCTCGTGGTATCGCAATGGGTTCTTTTGGGCCTAAGTGTGTTGGTGTTGCACCACTATTACTTAACCTAACCCTACCAAGCACTGTTGGAAATAAGGCAGAAACTAAAAGTTGGTTTTATTTCCCATCCGAAAGTGAAATAAAGTAAAGTTTGCTTTATTTGCGGCTTTATATCACTTTTCGACGAACACTTGGATAAACTTCAGAAAAAAGAAATCTCCATTGACCGATGTATTTTCCCTTCGTTATAAAATCAAATTCCAGTCCATTCCGAATGGTAGTTCTGTTCGTTAGTTCTAATTATTTTCGAACCCATTTGGAATCTATTTCCAATATAAATATTGTGAACATTGGAGAACTTCTTAAGTTCATTATTCATGTTGGATATCGAATGTCATTTAAGAAAGTCCCCCATTTTTTATTAGATATATTATCTTACCATCCTTCTTTGCCAACACTATATCCTTTCAGGTTAGAATTGAAGGCATTCACTTTTTCTTTTTTGTTTTAGCTTTTCTAAAGCGGTCGCAGTTAACTCTGTCATCGGCTAACTCGGCTAGAGTTGAAAAATAAAGCAATAACATTAAATGTAATGAATGCAATGAATACATTTATTTATCTGCCAAAAAAAAGAAAGAAAAATATAATTTACTCAGTGCAACTTACTCAACGCCCATTGGATGATATATCCCAATGCCATTTACATATTTATTAGATAAATACGAGTGCATGCATACATTTTTCTTTTGCCAAAAAATGCTATCTCAACCAGCTCATTAATGATATGAGTTTTTCGCGTTGAAATGGAAATGGAAAAGGCTACAAAAGCACACACACGGCTAGGTAGATAGATAAATAAACAAACACGCTGTGAGACCATTTATTTTCGAAAATAACAAAAAAAAAAAACAAATTTAACGCTGACCTCGACCAGCTTTTAGAGGAATCACACTCATTTCATTCTTAGACTTCGCAATCGAATGCTACTTGAATTTCATTTGGCAAAAAGGTTCCTGGCAGCATCGCATTTTTTGGAGTGTGTAATTTATGCGTGTGCGTGGCAGCAAAGTAGCGATGCGGAAATTCAATGGAGGGGAGCTTATTTGGGCACACACTTATGTAAGTACCTTTTAGGAGCGAGTAAGTGAATATTTTGGTTAGTTTGTTATCTGCGTGTGAGCATCATAAAATTGCTTTTGATGATGTGTTGATATAAGCACATACAAATATACATACATACTTACATTTTATTACAGATACTATAAGTATGTATATACTTTCCTATATAAAATACATTATTTTGGCTTACATTACTAGAGAAATTTTGTTGTTTGTTTTGAATAAAATGTAATATACACTGACCGCAAAGTCATTCTATAAAAATACATACCTACATACATGTATTCTTATGAAGATAATAATCCCAAAAAAAAAAAACGCCATAAGCGCAAATTATAAATATATATATATACTTATGTTCACATATATGTGCGCGTTTATATAACAGGCTCTACTCAAATGCCTGAAAATCAAGCTCTAAGGGGGGCGATGACAGCGTAGATGTTGCGAATATGCGCCCTTAGGTACTATATGAAGCTACCCTGTAAGAAAAAGTTCTGCATAAATTCGTCGGCTATGTTTCAGAAATTGCAAATGTAAACTATCCTTCGCTACTACTGATTTTTCTATTTATCACAATTACGTCTAAATTCCATGGTTTACTCAATAGGACTCATTTATCGGAAATATTTTTATATTTCAGATACAGTTCGGATAAAAGTTAAGAAATATGCCACAAGAGCAATCTTAATTTCAGAAAATAATACCTATGCTAATTTCAGAATCAAAGAGAAAAAATATGAATGGGGTGAGCCAGCAAGAAAAAGTGCACTGTGTGACAATTTCCAGACAATTTGTCAGTATAAAAATCTTTATATCAAATTTTAATTTAATTTTAGTTGAACCTAAATAAACTTTTCTGGTAATAGCAGTAAAATTATACGGTAATTTAATTTAATTACTATAGTGTGGCCGCTGTGGTGCAGTGGGTAGAGTGATCGCCTGCTATGCCAGAGGTCTCGGGTTCAAACCACGGTCCGAGCAAAACACCAAAACAATTTTTCTAATTAGTAAAAATCCAATTATTGGGTTTTTTAAGAGCAGCGGTCACCTCTCGGCAGTGGGCGGCATACGCTCCGAGTGTATTTCTGCCATGAAAAAGCTTCTCACAAAAAATGCATTCGCCGTTCGGAGCCGGCATAAAACTGTAGGTCCACCCAATTAGTAGGAAAAACAAAAAGGAGCACACCTCGAATTGGGAGAGAAGCTCGGCCATAAAACTCGTCAGAGTTATAATAGCGCCATTGTATTATATATTATTATAATTACTATAGTAGAATTTTTTTAAATCCATTATCTTCCACACAAAGCGGTCTCTTCCACTCCTTTTTTTTCGGGAGTACGAATAAAATAGAAATTTAGTGATCGCTAGAGGGTTAAAAAGTTCTAGAAAATTTTTCACTACACGGAGAAAACTATATTGATGTCACATCCATATATATGGATAATCCTGTCCATAAACTATATCCATATAATGGATGTCATATCCATATTTTTTTATATACATATTACACATTTTTTTTGACATGATACTCATTATATGGATGTGACATCTATAGTTTATGGATCAGACAGGATTATCCGTATATATTGTAAAATGTAAAATTTTAAACAATATTTTTAAATGCATTTTATTTGTTTCCAAAGCAACCATGTTTCAGATAAGAAATTCGTTATTATGTTTCCTACAGGGTGGCTTATTATGCAAGTAGGTAGATAGACAAAATATTTTTTAACATACTTTGTAAAATAGAGGAAAAAAGGAAAATTGTGCTTTTTAATAAAGTAATAGATGCTTTCATACCGTCGCTAAGCTGCCAAATATAAACACATCGTCCATACATACTTTAATATCTGGAGGCAGAAACTCATGAAAGCATACACGTGACGATTTACATACATACATATGTATATGGACACTTATGGGACATTCCATTCTGACTTGTGAGACATTTGAATCTAGAATTTTATTAAATGTGGGTATACCTATGCTCATTGTAGTTGTGTTAAGTAAGAATATATTGATTCCAATCGATTTTGTTGCGTCTGATATTTAATATTAATTTGAGTGGTATACGTTTAATTAATACATCACAATTTTTTCTATTTTTTTTCGTTGGAATTCACCGTGTGCATATGTTCGTGGTGCTCTATGGATGACCAACCAACCATTCTACTTATGCCTTTTCATAACTAACTGCCGTTCGATTTTATTTTCATTGCCGGTTTGTTGGCTGCTGCTGCTGATACTTCATGCATAATTCAGCAGCACATTCAGAATGATTATTCTTTATGGGACTGTTTATTTCAGCTGACCATTCATTTCATTTTCCTTCGAGTTTGACTTTATTTGTGTTTTTTTTTGGTTACACGTTTTTAACAAACAAACAAAACAAGTACATACATTAAAAATACATACATAGGTAGGTACATATTTTATGTATTTACTAGCTGACCCGGCAGACGTTGTTCTGCTAAAACTTATTCCTATGAAGCCTAAAGAAAAGTCTTTGATTACCGTATTGCTAACCATTCTCTTAGAGTCCATCTTAATGACTGCGAATAACAAAAAATTGTCTATTCTCTGAATAAAAGTTATAGTTATATTCCCCGCGACAAACCTACTTCCCCCGATCCCTATCACTATCTCACTCCCTATCCCTATTCCTATCCCTATCCCTATCCCTATCCCTATCCCTATCCCTATCCCTATCCCTATCCCTATCCCTATCCCTATCCCTATCCCTATCCCTATCCCTATCCCTATCCCTATCCCTATCCCTATCCCTATCCCTATCCCTATCCCTATCCCTATCCCTATCCCTATCCCTATCCCTATCCCTATCCCTATCCCTATCCCTATCCCTATCCCTATCCCTATCCCTATCCCTATCCCTATCCCTATCCCTATCCCTATCCCTATCCCTATCCCTATCCCTATCCCTATCCCTATCCCTATCCCTATCCCTATCCCTATCCCTATCCCTATCCCTATCCCTATCCCTATCCCTATCCCTATCCCTATCCCTATCCCTATCCCTATCCCTATCCCTATCCCTATCCCTATCCCTATCCCTATCCCTATCCCTATTCCTATCCCTATCCCTATCCCTATCCCTATCCCTATCCCTATCCCTATCCCTATCCCCATCCCTATCCCTATCCCTATCCCTATCCCTATCCTTATCCCTATCCTTATCCCTATCCCCATCCCTATCTCTATCCCTATCCCTATCCCTATCCCTATCCCTATCCCTATCCCTATCCCTATCCCTATCCCTATCCCTATCCCTATCCCTATCCCTATCCCTATCCCTATCCCTACCCTATCCCTATCCCTATCCCTATCCCAATCCCTATCCCAATCCCTATCCCTATCCCTACCCCTATCCCTATAGCTACCTACCTTTACCTTACCGGGACCGTCCATCACCATTCGGGCCCACTACTTTAGCCATCTCTGGGAAACAGCCTTAGAAATCACAATGAAAATAGCTGTATGTGGAAGCCTGCTCAACGCTTTTCATTTTCTACCAATATCGCTCGAAAACATTCAGGGGTTATCCGGGTCCACGCTTTGACCCAAATCTTGGAACCCGGCCTAGGCATCACTATTTAAAAAGCTCTTTGCTGAAGTCCTCCTCAACAGCTTTCATTTGATACCAATATCGTTCAGAAACTTTCCAGGGTCACTCGGTCCCACGTTTTAACCCATATCTGGGAACCCGGCCTAGGTATCGCAATAAAAATAACTTTATGTTGAAGACCTGTTAAACACCTTTCATTTGATACCAATATTGCTGGAAGGCTTGGTGGATCGATCTGGGTCCTCATTTAGGCCTGTATTCCGGGAAGCTCCCAATTTTTCGAAATTCTATATACCCTACTATGTGCACTAACACCACATGAATCTACTGTGAAAATTTCATAAAGAACGGTTGGTTACTTTGGGAATTTATAGAGGACACACATCCACAGATGCACACATACGCACATACACACCGATTTTTCCAATTTTCGGACTTTTCCGGAGGGATTTTCCAAACTTTTCTTCCGTACGAACCATCTCCTCGAGAATACGAACAATTGACAAAAAGTTTTACAGAAATCGGCCCAGCCGTTCTCATCTGATGAGGTTAGTAACATTTTTTACACCATTTTTATATATATAGATTTTAGATACTATTATTTATATAAAATATCGAATAATATCGGTCCCTGCTTCGACCATTTCCTGTAGAAACTAGGCCTTGCCTTAGTTCTAATTTACCCATTTGCGGCTCTTCGCAATTTATCTATCCTTTTTGGTTTCTTTATGTAGAATGAGTTGACAGTGTTGCTTGGAGCATATCCTACACGAAATGAAGTACTTAGTTTGTAATGAATAAAAGCAAATTTGCCCAACAAGAGCAGTAGAACTATTAACATTGAGTACCTATCCCTAATTCATTAGGTAAAGAGGAAGGTACATGGCGTATACGCAATTTAGGTTTTGTTAGTACTTACATAGGTATATTAGGTTTACCTTTTCTGCAGTTAGTTACGAAAATCAACAAATGACTTTACTTAAAGCTATACGAAGGCGAAGACTCGATTTCACACGCCCCATTCAATATTTAAGGATTATAAAAACATACATATGGGATATCTCGAAAACTAAATCGAAATGGATGGAAATTCTGACTGCAGATTTGGATTCAGCACAACAAAATCCTTCGGAAGGGTATGTGCTGTCTTCCGGGTAAGAAGTTGGTATCATTTTTGTCTGCCTATGAGGTACAAGATTTCTTATTTCCGCCTTAAAATGCACGGACTATGAATTCGTTTAAGAACCATGTTTTCTTTAGGAATGTTGCTTAGAATAGTCCATAGAACATTATCCGCGTATTCGATTTTATAGAGAAAAAAATCGACCCGCTCTAATTTACATATATACCTACATGTGAGCGTATTTTCACGAGCTGAAGATTTCAATCGTGTTACGTAGTGTACTATTTTGTGGCACACGAACAAAGTGGCCAAATAAATTTTATGTGTTTTTTATGTTTTCTTTTTTTATAGCAATTGAATTAAATGTTCTTTTAGTGTGTTCTGCTGCTGAAAAGTGTCAATGGCTCCAAGCCATGGTGAGCTTAGGATACATAAGTTTGGGGGTTGAATACTATTATTTTCGTATCTAACTATACAATAATCATATACATACATATGAAACGCTCGCCCCGAATTGGCACATAGAGTTCGTGCTGAGCAGTGTTGCTACTTGACCAATGGATGCTTGGCGCCTATGATAATACCTAAATATGTACATACCTAGTGTTGCCATCGGCACATATCTGATCAATCGTTGGGCGTATTGTGTAAAAAAATGTAAAAGCCTTTTTATGTATGTATGTATGCTCTTGCATTTACATATAAAAATACAACCTCTGAAGAAAGGCTTATCAATATTTTTCACGGGCACCCAAGGCGCCCAATGTACTGTTGTTGCATTTTTATATCAAGCTCGGTTGTTACCAAGTTACTTACATATATACATATGTATGTAATAATGGAAAATCTTACGAAATGCATTATTATAATTACATAGTAAATCATAAACAATGCAAGCCGCTATAGCATGGCGTGTAGATGTTTGCCCTTTATAGCAAGACCTTCTATGTTCGATTCATTTTATAGTAAAATCGAATCAATAATAATCCCTACAATTTATGGAAAAAGCATGAAGTTAGGCCTAATACTCATTCCATTTATATTAGCGCCAGTTGTGTCTATCATTTTTTCTAATTAAAAACAAAAACTAACAGACTTAGTCTGAAACAGAAATAGAACTGGAATTGTTGTTTACGAAAATAACAATGCACACAAATGTCACGTTCTACTTACAGATAATTGTTATAAACCCGATTACCAAATACTTACATACCTATGTATCAGCAAAATCAATTTTTTGTAAATATACATATATATGTATGGAAATGTGGCTATGCACATTCATATGTACATACATATATATAAAGCATCAGCTGATCGTAGCTTTTGATGGAATTGCATCATTTTTAAACGGTTTTATTTAGCTCACCTCGTTTGTTTTATTATTTATTCTTTATTCTTGGGTCAAATTTAGTAATTCAAATTTCACCCTCTTCCTGTCAACCGATTAATCTGAAATTTTGCACGCATGTATAACCCCGATGACAATGCAATATTATGAAAAAAAAAATTCCGATAGGTGGCGCGTGGGTCGCTATATTTACAAAAATCGCATTTATGGTCCTATTTGGCTGAAATTCGGAACATGTATTACTACCTTGAAAAGAAATATTTTCTTAAAAAAAAAATTCCGCTAGGTGGCGCGTGGGTCGCTATATTTACAAAACTCGCATTTATGGTCCGATTTGGCTGAAATTCGGAACATGTATTACTACCTTGAAAAGAAATATTTTCTTAAAAAAAAAAATTCCGCTAGGTGGCGCGTGGGTCGCTATATTTACAAAACTCGCATTTATGGTCCGATTTGGCTGAAATTCGGAACATGTATTACTACCTTGAAAAGAAATATTTTCTTAAAAAAAAATTCCGCTAGGTGGCGCGTGGGTCGCTATATTTACAAAAATCGCATTTATGGTCCGATTTGGCTGAAATTCGGAACATGTATTACTACCTTGAAAGGAAATATTTTCCTAAAAAAAACTTCCGATAGGTGGCGCGTGGGTCGCTATAGAGGCGTTGGACTGCAATAAACTAACGGGCCAGAAACCTTGCAATAATGAAGCACTAAATGAATTAAACAGAATGCGAAATAAAAACTAAAAACTAGAAAATAAAAATAGGTAAAAAAACTTTTTAAGTTAAACGGTTTTATGTTATACATACATTGCAATGTTTAAGATAAATGTACTAAAAACCAAAAAATAATAAAATAGATACAGTCGTGGGAATTATAAACATTTGCATAGACTAGACTAAAATAAAACCGGGGGGCACGTCAATTGTCTACAAATTATCGACTTAATGTGCGATAGAAGAATCGTTTAATTCGTCGTTAGGCAGTTGGCCCGCAGACGGTGAGGAAAATACTTACTATTTTCTTGCTCATGGAAATTCCAATAGTTATACACTCCATGTTAATAAAAGAGATGTTTCAACTAGTTTATCGTTGGACATTCACACGAGGAATCGTTTCACTGCTCGTAGTTTGTCTTTAATCGACAAAACATATGATAAAAGTACTACTCGCTCACCACTATGAAACCCTAAAACTCGCTTATAATCGAGCTTGCTAGCTTTTTTCCACATTCTAGCCCTACTTATCACACGTCCATCGTTGTCGGTTGAACAACTGCCTAATTATAGTGTAACATTACAAAACAAACATTTTAATCAACGATTGTAGACAATTGACGTGCCCCACGGTTTTATTTTAGTCTAGTCTATGCAAATGTTTATAATTCCCACGACTGTATCTATTTTATTATTTTTTGGTTTTTAGTACATTTATCTTAAACATTGCAATGTATGTATAACATAAAACCGTTTAACTTAAAAAGTTTTTTTACCTATTTTTATTTATTCTTTGCATGGCCATTGACTGCATACTCTTTTTCCTTAATGAACATACAAAAGCTGCGTTTCTTTGGGCACTTCGCTGCTCGCTTAGCTGACAGTTTTCATACAAAATGTTAGAGACCTTAAGAAACCTTTATGGAGTATGCCAGCTGCTCATTAAACTGTTCGTAACTAAATATGCCAATTTTTTTCTATTGTGAATAGGTAAAATGGTTTCTAGATGTTTGGATTAAGTCGTGTATAGTGTCGCAATGGAGAACAGGTAGAAAATATACACACTTTTTCCAGTTTCCTTACTTCGACGAAACGCTCTGCAAAATAGTTTTGCTTATTGTTGACACATCAGGTCTAAAAAAGGAGTACGCTGGCAGCGCTGCTTCTGTTGTGTAGATACTCTGTCTGCTTCTAACTTTCTAATATACTTATCTATGCCTTATTTCGCATGGCGTGCTCTCAGAGAAGAGAGTAATCCTTATGTCCGATGACATCAACACAGGAATATCATCCTTGTTTTAAGCCTTAGGCGAAAGGCTTATTTCGGAAGCCTTTAAATCTGCTGTTTTAATTCTTAAATAAGGCTTAGAGTTTTTGGTGGGCGTGATCACTTGTTTTATACCAGTGTTTGTTTTTTCTCAACTCTCTAAGTCTTGCCCAAAAGAATGCAACTATATTTACATACATACATATATGGAACAGGCCCGCAGAGAGCCGAGCCGGGCCCCTGGGACAGTTCGCGTTTACGGGCCTCCCTAACATTTACCAACATTTTTCATTTAAAAAGTAAACAATTTTGAGAAGCTTGGTTCACCACCTTACCAATCGCGGTACTTTGGAAACTCTAAATCAAAGTCGATTTTCCTCAATTTCAACTCACTTTTCTAGGATCTGCCCATGTATAAACAAGGTAAATATTTGATAAGATGCTTATAATTTTAGTTTGGTGATTTGGTTAAGTTAAACACTTCAATTTTAAAATAAATTTTTGTAGCAGCAAAATACATATATCGTCGCTCCCAACGAAGACTAGCACGGTTCGTTGTTCGCGTGGAAGACTAGCACACTTCGTTGTTCGCGTGGAAGACTAGCATGCTTCAGTTCTCTGCGTGGAAAACTAGCATACTTCGTTTCTCTGCGTGGAAGACTAACATGCTTCACTTGTTTGGGTGGAAACTAACATATTTCTGTTTGTTAGAAATAAGCTTAGGAGTTAAGCATATGAGGAGGATAGTCCGAGGAGTGAAAGATATTTGATAAGTAAGTGCAAGAACAATAATTTATACTGCAATAAAACTTTAAACAGGAACTTTCAGCCAAACTATATGAAAAGTATATGAGTTTCAAATATTCCTAGACTTGTACTAGGTCTACTTTTAAGTATGTGCATAGGTTGTAAAAAAAAATAGAACCGTGCTAGTCTTCGTTGGGAGCGACGATATATAAATATAGAGTTCCGCGTAATAACTAACTCGTTGTTTTATTTGATGCGAAAGACAAGTTTTATTTGCACAACCTATGCACATACTTAAAAGTAGGCCTAGTACAAGTCTAGGAATATTTGAAACTCATATACTTTTCATATAGTTTGGCTTAAGGTTGCTGTTTAAAGTTTTATTGCAGTATGAATTATTGTTCTTGCACTTACTTATCAAATATCTTTCACTCCCCGGACTATCCTCCTCATGTGCTTAACCCCTAAGCTTATTTCTAACAAACAGAAGTATGTTAGTTTCCACCCAAAACAAGTGAAGCATGTTAGTCTTCCACGCAGAGAACTGAAGTATGCTAGTCTTCCACGCAGAGAACTGAAGCATGCTAGTCTTCCACGCGAACAACGAAGTATGCTAGTTTTCCACGCAGAGAACTGAAGCATGCTAGTCTTCCACGCGAACAACGAAGTGTGCTAGTCTTCCACGCGAACAACGAAGTCTGTTAGTCTTCCACGCGAACAACGAACTGTGCTAGTCTTCCACGCTAACTGAACCGTGCTAGTCTTCGTTGGGAGCGACGATATAAATATCTAGGAAATCCTAGTTCGAGTACTGTCAATACTGCTTTGTTTTTCCTGGCCCCCAAAAACTTTCCGGGCCCCAGGGCGATTGCCCTGGCTGCCCGCCCCCCTTCTCCGCGGAACTGATATGGAACAAATAGGTATGTAACTATGTATGTTCGCAAATAATTTAATTATCATTTAATTTACGAATAAATTACGTCAGAGCAAACCAATAATTTGTACTCAATCCAAAATCGTTATCTTAATACGATTAGTTAGTCGCATTTTTTAAGAGCAAAACATACAAATAAAGCTCATTTTTATGCTCTCGAGTAAGGAACGTTCGAACATACATAAATACGAACATTTAATAAAAATAAGTTATAGCAAAGGTATAAAAAGCCAAATTGTCCCCTTTTTTGATGTAAATCACATAAGGAGATTAAAGCTATTTAAAATTAAATATGATTCAAATAGTTTCATATTTAAGTCAAAAACGCAAACTGTTGGATCAAATAATTTTGTCTTTAAGTAAAAAATGGAGACTTTTTGAAAATTTGTCAACTAAAAATAAATTTTAGATTGCATATTTCATTTCATCTTCTCTCCAACCGGGTCCTAACTACAAATATGTATCCTCTGCTTGTTCTCTTCTTCTTCTCTCCTTCTTCGCCTTTGCTGTTTGCTATCTTTATTTCTTATTCTTCTTTACTTTGTATTCTTCTTCGGATTCGAACGTGACATCAACCTGAAATGCAATCCAACGCCATCACATAGTGGAACATTCAGCATTATATTGGATTTTAGTTATGCTTTTATACTTCGCTTTTTCGAAAAAGAATCTATGAATTATGTCATTATTGTAAAAATGTGTTTGTGGGATTTCTCACAAAAAATTTTTTTAACAGCAATGGAGTTTTTGAATCAACAACGCTTTTGCTGTTGAATCAAAGACGGAGATTCAATAGCGGAAAGTTGTTGATTTAACTAGGGGGTTTTTTTTTCAGAGTATAGATAGATATTGTTAGCGCCCACGGTCATATTTTGAACATCAAATTAATCATATGTGCGTAATGAAGATGGGGACATTCACTCTCGACAAAATCTGGTCTAAAATTTCGTTCGCATTAGTTCGATTGTATCTAATGCATCTCACTGCCACATAGAGCGTATAACAAATGGTGCAAAGTGCATTAGTTGAGGCCTACTCCTTCAAATAACATTCTAAATTCTATTTATGGAAATAATAATCTCGAGCCCAGAAGCATTGAGCGCCTTTTTTCTTATTTTGACTTTGTTTTTAACTATTTTCAAAGCTTTAAATCTCTCGCTAACCTTCATGCTTAACCGGACAAACAATAAAGCAAGTTAATTAAAACGTAAAGGAAAATATTTATGAGTACTCGTACGTGCATTACTCGCATTAACTAATTTTCGGTCTTTACATACATATAATTTTTACATTCGGCATTGTTGGATTATTTATTAATTTGATTATCAGTGTTTCTTATCAATCAAATTATACAAACAAACAACAGACGGTGTAATGTGAGTACATTCGTTTGTACTTAAAGGCAGTTCCCAAATGCTGATAAGGGTTTGTTTTCGTTTGGAAAAATTTTTTTGATAGTTTAAGACGGCGCTGCAACAACGAGTCGGTGTTTAATTCGAACTTTGAGTGTGGTTAGAGCGGTCGTAATATTAATAAAAAATTAATTAAACAACGTTTTGCATAACATTGACGTGCGTGAGTTAATCAAAGGATCTGCGGAATCCTTAAAGAAAACGTGTTTAAAATCATAAGCAATACATTTCATATAATAACAGCTATTTACTTATACGCTGTATTGCTTGCTGAATAATAGATTTTAATATGTCCTGTGAAGGAAATGCGATTGAATGGGGAAAGTGTGATCGGGGGGAAATTGGTATGTATTCTAAATTGTGTTAAAATTTTAATTCTGTGAATATTGAGCAGTTTTATTAATTGTAAAGTGATATTGTAACTTCAATTCAAACCAACAAGATTTCATCCAAGTTGAAAGAATATGTGTTTCGTGAATTAATCCAATAATTTATGATTATAATAAATATTAATAAAAATATTTATTTGTAAATTTTCAGGCACCATCACGGCATGCTGCTCCTCTTCATCTGTTACCAAGTGCCATTCAAAAATATTTCCAAATAAAATATACAAAGAAACGCAACCGACTGGCAAAGAAGTGACTGGTTTAACGCATGAATGTGGTGTCTTTGGTGCGATCGCGTGCGGTGAATGGCCAACACAGGTTAGTAGATACGTAGATAAATAAATAACCAAATTAGTTTGAATGGCTCTGAAAATAGTAGAAAGATTCGCCAAAAAGAATAGGTACTATTTCCCATTGAACCACAAACCCATTGAAAACGTGCGTATTTTGAGCGTTACCGGCGATTTTATAAGCGGCATATTTTGTTAGCGAAATTTGTTCCGCTGCAAAAAAACCCACCCTAGAGCATTGCCGTATGCATGGCGAATGCTGAAATGGAAGTGGTATTCAGTTGGCACCTCCTATTAAGAAGGTACATATGTACATATATAGATTATAATTTGATTATAGTTAATTAGACTATTGCATAGCGACACCAGTAAGTAAGCAGCACTTGCTGCCAAGCCCCTTGTGAAACGAGGCTACTTTGAAAACAACTAGAAAACAATGCTAATACCAAATTATACCCAGCAAACACAGTCTCTAACGTTAGAAATTTTGTCGAGATTACCTTAGATAACTAGTGTAATTCTTCATATATTCTCAAATCGATAACTAGGGTTGAAAACTACACTAGAATTCGATTAGCGAGTGATTAGAGAAGGAGCCAAATCTCACGCCTTTTATCAATTCTCAATATATTTCTGTGATATATTGAATATACATACATATACTAGCTGACCCGCCAGACGTTGTTCTTCCTAAAATTTATTCCTATAAAGCATAAAGGAAAAGTCCTAGATTGCCGTGTAGCCGTATCTCTATCCCTATCCCTATCCCTATCCCTATCCCTATCCTTATACCTATCCCTATTCCTATCGCTAACCCTATCCCTATTCCTATTCCTATTCCTATTCCTATTCCTATTCCTATTCCTATTCCTATTCCTATTCCTATTCCTATTCCTATCCCTATCCCTATCCCTATCCTTATCCCTATCCAGATCTCTAGCCCTATCCCTATGACTATCCCTATCCCTATTCCTATTCCTATCGCTAACCCTATCCCTATTCCTATTCCTATTCCTATTCCTATTCCTATTCCTATCCTTATCCCTATCCCTATCCCTATCCCTATCCTTATCCCTATCCCTATCCAGATCTCTAGCCCTATCCCTATGACTATTCTATCCCTCCAGACTTTCTAGGGTCACCCCTGGTCCACATTTTAGTCGATATCTCGGAAAACGGGTCGCATAGGGTCTTGAAAATCACCTATTTTTAAATACTCACCAACACCTTTTATTTGATACCCATTTTGTAGAAAACCCGTTTGGGGTCACACCTGGTTCATATTTCAGGAAATACCTCGAATACGGGGTCTTATATGGGACCAATAACTACACCTTGTTCAAGCACTCGTCAACACCTTTCATTTGATACACATATCGTACGATCCCGTTATAGGGTTACACTGGTCCACATTTTGTGTAATATCTCCAAAACCTTCCCGGATTCTTATACTTTTTTTGGCCATAAACCATGTCGGGCTCAATCGAAAACTACGTGCAAAATTTCATTTAATTCAGTCCAGCCGTTCTGGAGTTAAATCATCAGGGAGGAAAATGCGACTTATTTTTATATAATAGATTGAAATTAGATACTAAACGAGTAAGGAAGCCTAAGTTCGAGTGGAATCGAACATTAGATACTCAGCTGTATGCTTTCATTGTTTGTTTGAGTTTTATGGAAACACGGTGCACTTAATATAAAGCGAGTGCTGCATAAAGTGGGCGTAGCCACGCCCATTTTCTAAATTTTTATCAGTCATCCAACTAAGCATATGAATATTATACTTTGTGTAAAATTTCATTCCTTTATGACTTCTAGTTATAAAGATGTCACGTTACAAATTCCCAAAGAGTGTTCCAGAAATATCTTTCTTAAAAAGTAGGCGTGGTCATAAACCGATTTCAATAAATTTTTGTGTGGCTATTAACACATGTTATAAAAGTGTATAAACTAAGTTTCGTCATAATATCTCAGTTATTTGTCGAGTAATAGGCTCGTAGATTTCTTTGTATAAAAATAGGCGGTGCCACGCCCATTTTATAAACTTTTTTATTTTTTGTTTCCGGTCTATTGTAGAACCCATGTCACAAAATTTCAATGAATTATCTTTATATTTCACTGAGATATCGCTAAAAATGATTTTATTAGGTCACTTTATAATACCCATATATAAAAGTGGGCGTGGTCGTCAACCGATTTTGGTGATTTTTCGTCCACACATTTGGCTAAGTAAATATATCACGAGTACCAAATTTCATCGATATATCTTCAGCGGTTTCTGAGTTATGACATATAAAACTTTCAATGTTTGCCCCTTAATAAGTGGGCGTGGCACCGCCCATTTTCCAAAACTTCATCAAATTTCTTCATAAGGGCCCGAGCTCAATACGTGGGTAAAATTTTATCACTCTAGCTTTATTAGTGGCTGAGATACCAAATTTCCGATTTTTTCTATATAGGAAAAGTGGGCGTTGTCATGGTCCGATTTCGCCCATTTTCAATACCAACCGTCCCAGTCTCGATACCAACTTGCATTTCAAATTTCATCAAAATATCTCGATTTTTACGCGAGTTATCCTGCGTACGGACGGACGGACGGACGGACGGACGGACATGGCTCAATCAATTTCTCTTTTCACCCTGATCATTTTGATATATATAAGTCCATATCTATCTCGATTATTTCATTGTGTTACAATCCACCGTTGTGAAATCAAAATTATAATACTCTGTGTACTAGTACAGCTGAGTATAAAAATGGTAAGGTTAATATTACCGTAGTACAATGTTTTCCATTAAAAAGTACAAGAAGTACCTTTAATTTAAATAATAAGACTGAATTTAGTTTAAATTTCAGTTCTTAAAAATGTGATAAACATATACATACATGCGAATATAAGTATATAATCATATGCAATTTGGCACTAATAAAATCTAAACAATGAAAAAACCATGTAAAAGGAGACAAAGCTTTGTTATACTCAGCTGTACTAGTACACAGAGTATTATAGTTTTAATCACATAACGGTGGATTGTAACAGAATGAAATAATCGAGATAGATATAGACTTATATATATCAAAATGATCAGGGTGAAAAGAGAAATCGATTGAGCCATGTCCGTCCGTCTGTCCGTCTGTCCGTCCGTCCGTCTGTCCGTCTGTCCGTCCGTCCGTCTGTAAACACTCTAACTCGCGCAAATGTTGAGATATTTTGATGAAATTTGAAATGCAAGTTGGTATCGACACTGGGACGGTTGGTATTGAAAATGGGCGAAATCGGACCATGACCACGCCCACTTTTCCTATATAGAAAAAATCGGAAATTTGGTATCTCAGTCACTAATATAGCTAGAGTGATGAAATTTTACCCACGTGTTGAGCTCAGGCCCCTAAGAAGAAATTTGATGGAATTTTGGAAAATGGGCGGTGCCACGCCCACTTATTAAGGAGCAAACATTGAAAGCTTTATGAGTCATAACTCAAAACCTGTTGAAGATATATCGTTGAAATTTGGTACGCGTGATATACTTACTTAGGCAAATGTTTGGACGAAAAATTGTCAAAATCGGTTGACGGCCACGCCCACTTTTATATATGGGTATTATAAAGTGACCTAATAAAAACATTTTAAGCGATATCTCTGTCAAATATAAAGATATATCATTGAAATTTTATACCAGGAGTCCACCTGCGGACATACAACGAAAAACACAAAAATTTTGGAAAATCGGCGTGGCACCGCCTCTTTTTAGAAGCTGGAATATACGAGATTTCTGAGCCAATAACTCGACAAATAACACTGCTCTACAGCCAAAAAATACTCTGAACGCAACCATCCTTTCTATATGTAAAATCGGTCGCTGATTCCGAAAATCGGGTTCATTTTTAATTCTATGGGAAGGTTTTTGAGATATCGGCAATTTACCGTTATTTGGCCAATGTGTCCACTTAATCCTGTATATCTCTTTAACACAGTGAGTTATATTCCTTATGGTGACACCAAACGAAATAAAATTAAATTTCCTTTTCACGGCTCCTATAACATTTTTCTCTAACTCTTATAGTTTCTGAAATATTGACGATTAAATTTTAATTTTTTCGATTTTTTACGATTTTTTGAAGAAAAAATTTACTTTGTCAGGCAATATCTTTAAAACCAATATTTTTACCTTCGGTTTTACTCCTTTTCATGAAGCTCCGTTCCATTACCAAAAAAATAAGCTATCAACGAAGAAAATCCATGGTAAAATGGAAAAGTTATAGGCGATCAAGTAAATACAGGCACGTCGCGCAATGCCTCTGCACGGGTATATTCTATGCATGTTGTACCAATGCCTACACATCTGCAGTAGCAGCACATTGGCAGCGCGGTAGATACAAGCCCATTTACGGGTATAACATGCATAAAATATACCCGTGTAGAGGCATTGTGCGACTTGGCTGTATTTACTTGATCGCCTATAACTTTTCCATTTTACCATGTATTTTCTTCGTTGATAGCTTATATTTTTCCCAATAGAATGGAGCTTCATGTAAAGGAGTAAAACCGAAATTGAAGACATTGGTTTTAAAGATATTGTCTGACAAAGTCAATTTTTTCTTCAAAAAATCGTAAAAATCGAAAAAATTAAAATTTAATCGTCAATATTTCAGAAACTATAAGAGTTAGAGAAAAATGTTATAGGAGCCGTGAAAAGGAAATTTAATTTTCTTTCGTATGGTGTCACCCCAAAGAAGATAACTCACTGTGTTAAAGAGCTATACTGGATTAAGTGTACCCATTGGCCAAATAACGGTAAATTGCCGATATCTCAAAAACCTTCCCATAGAATTAAAAATGAACCCGATTTTCGGAATCAGCGACCGATTTTACATATAGATAGGATAGTCACGTCCAAAGTACAGACAAAAAATTTCATTTTGTGATCCAGTGTAATTGATATATAATGACGAAACTTGGTGTGTACACTTTTATTACTTGTGGTAATACATGTTCTAAATTTTAGCGAAATCGGTTGACGACCACGCCCACTTTTATATATGGGTATTATAAAGTGGCCTAATAAAAACATTTTAAGCGATATCTGAGATAATTCATTGAAATTTTGTGGCAAGAGTTCCACAATAGACCGGAAACAAAAAATAGACAAATTTTGGAAAATGGGCGTGGCACCGCCTCTTTTTAGATTTCTGAGCCTATAACTCGACAAATAATTGATATATTATGACGAAACTTGGTTTATACACTTTTATAACTTGTGTTAATAGACACGCAAAAATTTATTGAAATCAGTTTACGACCACGCCTACTTTTTAACAAAGATATTTCTGGAACACCCTTTGGGAATTTGTAACGTGACATCTTTGTAACTAGAAGTCATAAAAGAATGAAATTTTGCACAAAGAATGATATTCATATGCTTAGTTGGATGACTGATAAAAATTTTGAAAATGGGCGCGGATACGCCCACTTTATGCAGCACTTGCTTTATATAAAGTACCTACACCGTGTTTCCATCAAACGCAAACAAACAATGAAAGCATACAGCTGAGTATCTAATGTTCGATTCCACTCGAACTTAGGCTTCCTTACTTGTTTTTCATTTCAATTGGAAGTATTTGCCAATTCTGATTAGAATCTCATTAGAGAACTACATTAGAATTCGATTCGAGAATTATAATTTTCTCGATTTGAGAATTACGTACCCTTTTGTTTGTGAACGCTATGATTCTCGATAGATTTTCGAGTCGTCCTCTAACGTTAGAGGTTTGAGAATGAGGCTAGTTCTCGAGTCATTCTCAAATCGATAACTAACCTCAGTGTTTGTTGGGTAAAAAAAAGTGTGTGCGTTATCATTACCTACGTCATTTAATTAATACTATGAGCTATTTATGCCCTTCATGAGTATTTAACTAGGCCTTTATGTAAAAAATGCGAGATTAGATATGTTTGTATATTTCAATAACACATAGAAATGAAGTGCACAATATATTTAGTGGTTTGGTTTTTTAGGTTTTTTGAATAAATATTTACTATCTCATTCAAGAAAGGTATGAAAATTCCGTTACAACCATAGCCTTAATAGTAGTTTGATTTGTATTGTACTAAATTTTTCTATTAAGCAACCTGCAGAAGTACGCCCAACTTGCTGGAGTTTTACTTTTATATAAGCACTCCACGTTAGAGGGCTTCGAACAGATTCGAATTTTTGCGATTCACCAGCAGATTTCGTTTGTGTTAAGCTAGTTGCCGGTAGAGTCCGCTGGTGTAGCAAATGCATTAAAGCATGGGTCTTCAATGCCACAGCGCTACCGCGCTTTTTGTTTTTGTGCCGCGCTTAAGCATAGGCAAGCGCGCCGAAAATCACCGCTACCGCGCATCCTATCTTCTCGCCTACAAACGAAGTTTAATGCTATACCCATTAGAAACCGGAACCCCAATTTTCTATTAATTCATGTAAAATTACTTATAAAAGAATAATTTTGAAATTGATTTTGGTCTAAACAATTTTTTCACTATCAGACCTGGAAGACCAAATTAGGTGTTAGTTTATTAAACGGTTTTATTTAGCTCACCTCGTTTGTTTTATTATTTATTCTTTATTCTTGGGTCAAATTTAGTAATTCAAATTTCACCCTCTTCCTGTCAACCGATTAATCTGAAATTTTGCACGCATGTATAACCCCGATGACAATGCAATATTATGAAAAAAAAAATTCCGATAGGTGGCGCGTGGGTCGCTATATTTACAAAAATCGCATTTATGGTCCTATTTGGCTGAAATTCGGAACATGTATTACTACCTTGAAAAGAAATATTTTCTTAAAAAAAAAATTCCGCTAGGTGGCGCGTGGGTCGCTATATTTACAAAACTCGCATTTATGGTCCGATTTGGCTGAAATTCGGAACATGTATTACTACCTTGAAAAGAAATATTTTCTTAAAAAAAAAAATTCCGCTAGGTGGCGCGTGGGTCGCTATATTTACAAAACTCGCATTTATGGTCCGATTTGGCTGAAATTCGGAACATGTATTACTACCTTGAAAAGAAATATTTTCTTAAAAAAAAATTCCGCTAGGTGGCGCGTGGGTCGCTATATTTACAAAAATCGCATTTATGGTCCGATTTGGCTGAAATTCGGAACATGTATTACTACCTTGAAAGGAAATATTTTCCTAAAAAAAACTTCCGATAGGTGGCGCGTGGGTCGCTATAGAGGCGTTGGACTGCAATAAACTAACGGGCCAGAAACCTTGCAATAATGAAGCACTAAATGAATTAAACAGAATGCGAAATAAAAACTAAAAACTAGAAAATAAAAATAGGTAAAAAAACTTTTTAAGTTAAACGGTTTTATGTTATACATACATTGCAATGTTTAAGATAAATGTACTAAAAACCAAAAAATAATAAAATAGATACAGTCGTGGGAATTATAAACATTTGCATAGACTAGACTAAAATAAAACCGGGGGGCACGTCAATTGTCTACAAATTATCGACTTAATGTGCGATAGAAGAATCGTTTAATTCGTCGTTAGGCAGTTGGCCCGCAGACGGTGAGGAAAATACTTACTATTTTCTTGCTCATGGAAATTCCAATAGTTATACACTCCATGTTAATAAAAGAGATGTTTCAACTAGTTTATCGTTGGACATTCACACGAGGAATCGTTTCACTGCTCGTAGTTTGTCTTTAATCGACAAAACATATGATAAAAGTACTACTCGCTCACCACTATGAAACCCTAAAACTCGCTTATAATCGAGCTTGCTAGCTTTTTTCCACATTCTAGCCCTACTTATCACACGTCCATCGTTGTCGGTTGAACAACTGCCTAATTATAGTGTAACATTACAAAACAAACATTTTAATCAACGATTGTAGACAATTGACGTGCCCCACGGTTTTATTTTAGTCTAGTCTATGCAAATGTTTATAATTCCCACGACTGTATCTATTTTATTATTTTTTGGTTTTTAGTACATTTATCTTAAACATTGCAATGTATGTATAACATAAAACCGTTTAACTTAAAAAGTTTTTTTACCTATTTTTATTTTATTATATTGAACACTTTTAAAAGTATTCAAAGAAACCTGAATTTTCAATGCAACCAATTCCGACTGGGTATGTGGACGCGCCATTTTTGTCTTCCATTTTTCTTTTCTATTTTCTGCAGAAGCGTGCGAAAGCGAGTTGACGCCCACACACTGAGAGAAATTTATTCCATCTTTTATTTGAAATTTAAGATTTGATACGGAATTCGATAGTGATATGTGTATGTACATATGTATGTACGTATATACCTATGTAGATTTTATAACACCCTTTTATTAACTTCACCTGTATGCATATGGGTAATTTCTTTGTGCC
This sequence comes from Urophora cardui, assembly GCA_960531455.1. Taxonomy (NCBI): domain Eukaryota; kingdom Metazoa; phylum Arthropoda; class Insecta; order Diptera; family Tephritidae; genus Urophora; species Urophora cardui. The sequence goes on from OY482673.1 coordinate 50,471,454, forward strand.
TAAAAATACGCAACATATTTACTAATGAGATTAATACAAAAAGATGGCGCTGTTTTAGCTATAAATTAAACTTTAATTATTAAAGCGTGCGCTAATAATGAAAAATATAAAGACGCACAACACCAGTACGATTTGCAGAAGAAATCGATAGAATATAAAAAATTAAAGAATGCGTTGCTATGATAAAAATCGAAGGAAAAATTGAGTAATAATTGTTTGAACATTTTCGATTTTGATCACTCCCAGCCAGCATTTTTTGAAAATTTTGATGAAAAAATATTCAAATATCATACCCCCACATGATTAAAAACGATCAAATTTAAAACCCTTTTCTATTGGAATATGAGTGAATCGTCGGGAGAAAAATCCCTAAATATGATTATTCTTAAGTAATCATTTATGATACATATTTTTAAATATTTTTCAATAATTTTTTGATCGAATTTGATATCTTCAAAAATATCCTACTTCATTTTTTTGGAATTATATTTGATTATTTTTCACAATCATTTTTTGATCATATTTATTATTATTTCGTGATCATAATTGATCGTTTTTCATGATAATTTTTCAGTTAATTTTTAAATCATATGTGATATAATTTTATGATCACATTATATTCCTTTTTCATTACTTTTTGCAATATTTTTTGATCAAATTTTATGATCATAATAGATACCTTTTTTGATTATCCTTTTTTATAAATAAAAACCCCGAAATATTTTTTCTTATTATTTAAAATTTATAATAAAATTTATTGATATTAATATATGTATATATATTTTGACATTCAACTCAATAACTCATAACTTCTTCCATGATACGACTAAAACAATATTTCCCACATTCTTGCCAATTATTAAATCAAAGTGATTAAATTGGGATACCGTACTCTGTAAGCTCCTTTTAAAGTGCGAGCCCGGTTTAGCTCAGTCAATAACCGATTTAAATCTGGCAATTCTGCTATAGGATCATTTTCAGTATAGTACACATAAATTGGTACATCAATATTCTCTTAATTATATTCCGGCGGCTCGATACTGCCATATGCTCTTAAGTTTCTTTGCGGACCACAGTCGAAGTGTCGAAACTTTCCCGATCGATATAATTGTGAAACGTGTTGATACTGATTGATCGATGCGCCAGCGGGAAATACGGTAAAAAGTTCTTGTATTGCGGTCTGAAATGTATATAATATAAGCAACGCAATTTACTAAATTAAAAGTAAAATATAATTCTTACCCTATTAAGGAATGGTGAGTGTCGACCAATACCCGTATATACAAACTCAGCGCAATTGTCTTGGGTTGGTGCACCATCCTCACAAGCCAGAGGTGTAAGTAACTCGATAGTTCTGCAGCTAGGCAAAAACCCTGTGCTACCTTCTACATTTGGATTTGGATCGCCGAACAATGCACCACCCAGTGTAAAAGGAGCACTCTTCGAATTATTTACAAAAGCTACCGGTGATATAAGATGAGCCGAACGGAAATACTTCTTGTATTTTGGATACAACGAATTTGAAGCAAAGAATGTGATGGAAGTTGTATATCTGCTTTAAGCTGGGGTTATAGATACTTAACGTAGCATGGAACAAGTTGAGAAACGGGCCGCTTTATGCGCGCTCCGTAAAAATCTAAATGAATCAGACTTCTATGTTACGCTAAGTGTGCATAATCAAATGTACTCAAACCCCATTGAACAGAAATTTTTAGTGAGTTTGTTCATGCTACGTTAAGTATCTATAACTCCAGCTTTAGAATCTGAAAATAATAGTTAAACAAATTAAAAAACTATATATATTTCTTAGGAAATTTTGCTTACCTTTTACGTTGATGTTCATAATTTATCTGACAACAAATGTACATTTGTGTATAAATGAAAATTGTAAAGTATAATTCAACAAAAATAGTCAAAAGTGAATGTGATATGTGATTAAAAAATGATCATCAGTTTTTGATCACCTAAAGAAACATATTTGATTATTCTTTTTGTTTCATTTTACGATAAATCAATATTTATTCAACAAAAATATTCAAAAGTGATTATGAAATGTTATTAAAAAATGATCATCAGTTTTTGATCATCTAAATAAATCATATATGATTATTCCTTCTGGTCAGTTTTATTTTCACTCAGGATATAGTCACCAAGAGTAATAAAAAATTATTCAATTGGATGAAAATTCAAAATATAATCATCTCAATGCTGTGTGGGCTATTACCAGTCCCTGAATTATGTGAAATTTATTCGTTTTTTTTAAGACCGAGAAGAAAGTAAAAAAATTAAAAAAAAATTAAAAATGAAAAAAAAAATTAAAAAATATATAAAATATTTCAAAAAATACACAGAAATATATTTATTCTCTTTATCTAACAAATAATTATCAATTTATAAATTTTCGAAATTTTTCGGGTGTAATTTTAATAATGGAGGAAGTGGGCGGCCGCAATTTTTTTGTTCTTATTGTCGGCCATGATTGTTCTTTCAAAGTACCGGTACCCGCGCTTCCATAAGGGCTTTGTGGGGATCACTGCATTAAAGTATACGATTGGTTGATATTTATACTATTGGTTGGTGTCTATGCTACAAGCATCTTTGTGTGTCAGTGGAAGTTTTATATCCACAATAGCTCTTTACTTTACAACAATGCTGTTCAGGTCGACAACAGTTAAGTGCTTTCAGCTCAACTCGCTGGCTAGCTTAGTTTCTGTTGTTGCTTTCCATATTATTTGCTAATCTAGCTAGTGTTTTTTTTCAAACTTGCTTGCAAAAGAAAGTGGCTATTGTGTCGCCTGGAAATTTTTGTAATTGTCAGCCTTATCGTCTTAACAATATCGTATGAGTCTTTCGACGATCGATGTGGGGTATCTATGCTGCTATATATAAATTGTTTTGTTTATAATTTTTAAACCCATTGACCCGGAGTGTTTCGTATACGTACTCATTATCTATATGTATGCACTTGTTCGTTGCTATTTGGGGACGTATACTAGACAGGGGCGAATATTAATCGATATCATGCCGTCAAATTTATGATTGCTCTCATTTTTCTGAGTAAAAAATTCCTTGGCGAAATGGGTCTAAGAGGAATTTTCAAGTTATTTTTTATCGATTTTTGTCCATTTTATATTTTCTAAAATCTATCTTGGTCCATAAAAAATGAATTGCAGTGCATCAAAATTAATTTTGGAGCCATGATATAGAAGAGTTTCTTATTCAGAAAATTGAGAGGAATCATAATTTCGATGGCATGATATAGTTTAGCAAACCGCCCCGGTCTAATGAATACCTAAGTAGGTACGTGTTGATTGCTTTTATTGATTAATCATAAATTAGAATAATATTATTTTGATCAATTTCAAACAATAATAAGATGTTCATAATACTAATATGTATGCATATTTATGTATTTGTTATTTTTATATTTTTTGAGACATACATATATACATTTGTGCTGGTTTTGTGTGGCGATAAATTGTCAATTAAGAAACAAAAAATAAACGCGTCGCCATTATGACGTATTTTAGGAGAGAACAATGACCGATTTGAAGCTTAAAAAGCTGTGAATTACATATGTACGTACATATATACATATTTATTTTTCATCAAATTCTTATTTTGTTGAGTTGTGCTAAGGTTTTTTTGATATGCGTCCTGGTTGTCGGTTTCAGAATTATGACAGCCCTATTGCAAATGTTGCCACACTTTTGTTGAAATATAAACCATTTGCCCACTAAATAAATCAGCTTATTTAATTTGCAACTAATTTATCTAGAAATTTCAATATTATTAACAGAGTATCTATGCACGATTCACTTGCATTACAGATTGATATTCCTCAAGTAATTTGTCTCGGCTTGGTAGCCCTACAGCATCGTGGACAGGAATCGGCTGGTATCGCCACCAGCCAAGGGAAAAATGCCAAAAACTTTAGCATACACAAGGGTATGGGCATGATCAGTAATCTGTTCAACGATGATGCAATCAAGCGGCTAAAAGGCAATCTGGGAATTGGGCACAATCGTTACTCCACATCAGCTGCTTCGGAAGCGCTAAATTGCCAACCCTTCGTTGTGCACACGGCGCACGGAGCGCTGGCTATAGCGCACAACGGTGAGCTGGTCAATTGTGAATCGCTACGACGAGTGGTAAGAATGTGAGAGGAATCCATTTTTGTATTGGGTTGCTAATCAATCAAATTTAAGGTTTTGGAACGCGGTGTTGGTCTGTCCACGCACAGCGACAGCGAATTGATAGCGCAATCACTTTGCTGTGCGCCCGAAGATTCCAGCGAGCATGATGGACCCGATTGGCCGGCGCGAATTCGCCATTTCATGACGCTCGCGCCGCTCTCGTACTCTTTGGTGGTTATGCATAAAGATAAAATATATGCGGTACGCGATTCATATGGCAATCGGCCGTTGTGCATTGGTAAGATTGTACCAGTTACATTGGGGCCGGGCAGACCCGAAGATGCGCCCGCCGAAGGATGGGTTGTGTCAAGTGAAAGTTGTGGTTTCCTTTCGATTGGTGCACGTTATGTACGCGAAGTGGAACCGGGTGAAATTGTCGAATTGACACGCAATGGCTTTCGCACGGTGGATATTGTGGAACGGCCCGATTATAAGCAGATGGCTTTTTGTATTTTCGAATATGTATATTTTGCACGAGCCGATTCGACTTTCGAGGGTCAAATGGTATATTCGGCGCGCTTGCAATGTGGTCGGCAGTTGGCGCTAGAGGCGCCCATCGAAGCGGATATAGTAAGTTCTGTGCCAGAATCGGGTACAGCGGCGGCGCACGGTTTTGCTCGGGAGGTATGTACTGCATATAGAGAAGAGCAAAGCATGTGCTCTATAAATTTTTCACTATACCTTTTCCAATAATAACGCATATCTTTCTGATAGTCCGGCATACCATTTGCGGAGGTGCTGTGCAAGAATCGCTATATCGGCCGTACCTTCATTCAGCCCTCGACTCGTTTACGTACTTTGGGCGTTGCTAAGAAATTTGGCGCACTTTCAGTGAATTGCCGGGGTAAGCGCGTCATTCTCATCGACGATTCCATAGTGCGTGGCAACACAATCGGCCCCATTATCAAGCTGCTGCGCGATGCTGGCGCCAAAGAGGTGCACGTTCGTATTGCAAGTCCGCCACTCATGTATCCCTGTTATATGGGCATTAACATACCGACACGGGAGGAATTGATTGCGAATAAAATGGAAGCGGACGAATTAGCTGAGCATATTGGTAAGTACATTTCTATCTGGGTGCACTTTATAAAGTGTCGCTTCTTTTAATTATTTACTCTATTCTATTGTGTAATTCTTAAGGCGCAGATACATTGAAATACTTGAGTGTAGCCGGTCTAATTATGGCTGTGGAAACGAACAAATCAAATACGAATCCCATTAAGACGGGTTATTGCACTGCATGTCTGACAGGCGAATATCCGGGCGGACTGCCAGAAGAGCTCAGCTGGTAGGTGCGTTACATTCCAATTCGCTAATAAGTTATTCGTATTTTAGAAGTTGGCATAGTTTATTTAAAAATTAAAATTATGTAAATTAAGTGCATTAGTTCTTAAGAAATATATTATATCTTACATTCGCCCAGTTTCTCAGTGCACATTTAACTTATTTAAAACTTACATAGATCATGATAAAGTGCATTTAAAGCAGCCAGATCTTAAGCACTCATTGGAAAAGAGCTCGGCTCTTTATAGTAAGCTTATGTAAGTTTATTTTGAAATCAAAAACCGATAAACAGGGCCATTAAATAATAATACTCTACTCTAGTATACTCTACCTATAATAATATAATACAATGGCGCTATTATAACTCTGACGAGTTTTATGGCCGAGCTTCTCTCCCAATTCGAGGTGTGCTCCTTTTTGTTTTTCCTACTAATTGGGTGGACCTACAGTTTTATGCCGGCTCCGAACGGCGAATGCATTTTTTGTGAGAAGCTTTTTCATGGCAGAAATACTCTCGGAGGGTATGCCGCCCACTGCCGAGAGGTGACCGCTGCTCTTAAAAAACCCAATAATTGGATTTTTACTAATTAGAAAAATTTGTTTGGCTCGGACCGTGGTTTGAACCCGAGACCTCTGGCATAGCAGGCGAGCACTCTACCCACTGCACCACAGCGGCCAGTATACTCTACCTACTCTAAGAAATAGTTTTAAATTTATTTTTCATTTGAATTGTAATTGATAACTCTTGTTGCTGCAAAGTCGTGCAATAAAATTGGTTACTTTACATAAATGCCTAATAGCATTGACAGACGGCAGCGATAATCCCGATTACCGCAAAACTTAATTCGATTGAAATTTTACCCTGACAAACGGCAAGTATTGCGGATTAACAAAACAGCTGAAGGAAGGTAGGCGCTAGGCATGGGTAACACTGCGCTGCGCCGCGCAATTGCGCCGGCGCCAACCCTGGTGTTATTGCGCTAACTCCGATTTGGAAAATGCGCCAACTCAATATAGCGCCAACTCAATGTAGCGCCAACTCAGTATAGCGCCAACCCAATATAGCGCCAACTCAATGATGCGCTATTGCAATATAGCACTGACTCAATTTCGTGCGCTAACACCAGCACCAAAATAGCGCTAGTGTAAAATGGCACCACCACAAAGCCAACAAGTAAAAGCGCGGCTGTCTTCGGCCGTACCGAAGACTTCATACCTTTCATGAGTGGGGAAATGAAAAGTTACCTATGTATGTACATAGCCGGATTAAGTTTAATTTATAATTTTAATTCTGTGGGTTCATTTATGGAAAGATTTATTAGAAAAAATGGTGTCTTGGCTATTTAAATGGAGGAGTTATACACCAAAATGTAAATATCTGAACAATCGGTTGTATGGGAGCTATATGTTATAGTGGTCCGATCTTGACAATTTTCGGTAATCCCGTTTGGGCCCATATGGGTACAAATTCTTCAAAATTTCACACCCTTAGCTGTTAAAATGGAGGAGTTATACACCAAAATGTGTATATCTGAACAATCGGTTGTATGGGAGCTATATGTTATAGTGGTCCGATCTTGACAATTTTCGGTAATCCCGTTTGGGCCCATATGGGTACAAATACTTCAAAATTTCACGCCGTTAGCTGTTAAAATGGAGGAGTTATACACCAAAATGTCCATATCTGAACAATCGGTTGTAGGGAAGCTATATGTTATAGTGGTCCGATCTTAACAATTTTCGGTAATCCCGTTTGGGCCCATATGGGTACAAATACTTCAAAATTTCACGCCGTTAGCTGTTAAAATGGAGGAGTTATACACCAAAATGTCCATATCTGAACAATCGGTTGTATGGGAGCTATATGTTATAGTGGTCCGATCTTGACAATTTTCGGTTACCTTGTTTGGGCCAAAATGGGCACGTCTACTTCAAAGTTTCATGTCCTTAGCTGTTTAAATGGGGAAGTTATGCACAAATTACTTCCAAAAATTTCATGTATATCTGAATAATCGGTTGTTTTCTATATGTTATAGTGGTCCGATTCGGCCGGTTCCGACAAATGATCAGCTGCATATAACAACATACCTGTATTCCGAATTTCATTCAGATATCTCAAAAACTGAGGGACTAGTTTGCGTTCACACAGACGGACGGACGGACAGACGGACAGACGGACAGACGGACAGACGGACATGGCTTAATCGACTCAGCTCGTGATTCTGATCATATCGGTATATATTTTGGTGGGTCCCCCACGCTTCCTTCTGGTACTTTCGACAAAAATTTTTTGGCACTAAGTTATAATACCATTTCATTCTCATGAAAGGTATAATAACAGCACAGCGTATATGACACCGTCACAATTATGTATGCCAATACCGAACCATCGCTAATACGAAAGGGCATTGATATTTTACTTTCACAAATAAAGAAGACAAAATTGACATTATCTGTGAATAGGAGAGAAAAATAGAATACAAAATAAATTAAATAAAATATTTATTAGCATATAGTATATTTTTGTTACGCATGGTAAATGGTAAGGGGAAATTTCGATATAATGCGCCCGGATCCGGAATCTTTCTTTTTAATAGGGTGGAGCTGACCCTCGTATTTCATAATGAAGATGCCGAAAAACGAGATGCCAGCATATTTTCACAAATATACGCAAATTATTTTTAAAATTAAATTTAATCGTGGCACAATTATTCTGCCAGCATGTATGTAAGCAGAATTGCGCCAAAAGAAATAAAACGGGTATAGTAGACAGTAAGAAGCGAACAAGTGTTATTTATCGATTATTCCACGGCAATTGCGCTAAAGGTGTTATTGCGCCAGAACCGTGCGCGGCGCCACGGCTGGCGCTGGTGTTATTGTATCAGCGCCAAAAAAATTGCGCCATTACCCATGGCTAGTAGGCGCAGCGGCGAATTCAAAAACTTCTTGTTTTATTTCCAAAGGTAGGGTAATGTCAAAATCAAAACGAAATCACATCATGGTCAATAGGAATGGGCGAGTCCCAAACGTGTTCAGATTTCAACCAAGGCGAAATATCATTTTGACATTACACTCTACCAATTACACTAACAAATTACATTCAAAATTTCTGAATTCACATATGCGCCTACCTTCCTAGATCTGCGTTGGGTTCTTCTTTTTCTTCCCTTTCATTCACAATAGACATTTTTCACCAGGGATGTCATTACAAAATGCTCTAATCCGCTAAAATTTTGAGGACTAAATCAAGAGATATTCCGGATTACCTCCTGTTAATTCTTAAGTTAAGTCCGAATTAGCTAGATATTCCGGATTATCGCTGCCGTCTGTCAATGCTATTAGAAAAGCCAAAAAATCAGCTAGCCTAAACTGAATGGTGGGCCAAATTTTTACAGTTTATTCTTTGGATAAGTCCTCTTAATATATCTCGGCTTTTTTGCCGCTAGATGGCGCTGGAGTCGCTGGTTTTTGCGAAATCCGTATTTATGATCCGATGCTGTTTGTTCACAAAAAAATTATACCTCTAGGTGGCACTCGAGTCGAAAAATCCAAGGTAAAGGTAAAGGTAAAGGTAAAGGTAAAGGTAAAGGTAAAGGTAAAGGTAAAGGTAAAGGTAAAGGTAAAGGTAAAGGTAAAGGTAAAGGTAAAGGTAAAGGTAAAGGTAAAGGTAAAGGTAAAGGTAAAGGTAAAGGTAAAGGTAAAGGTAAAAGTAGAAGTAGAGGGAAAGACTCATAACATAAAAACATTTTTCGTCGCTGCGAGGCTGCACGGGCATTTGCTACTCTGAAAAAAATACTCGTAGTTAAATCAACAACTTTCGGCTGTTGAATCTCCGTCTTTGATTCAACAGAAAAAGTATTTGTTTTTACAGCAAAGTTTTTGATCCAACAATTGATTCAGAAACGGGCGCAGTTGTTTCAAAAACTTGGTTGCTTTTAATCATTTTTTTGTGAGAAAACATTTTTTTGTGAGAAAACCAGCAAAAACAATAATGATGGAGAGAAGATTCAGAGAAAAATCCAAACAAAAGTTTATTTTTAGCAGAAAATTTTCTCCAAAAGTCCCCGTTGTTGATTTAAAGGGAAAAGTATTTGAGAGTTTCCGTTGTTAACAAAAGTAATGATAACAAGTTATTTAAAATTTTGCTTTTACAAGGATTCATATAATTCATAGATGCTTCTTCGGGAAAGGGGAAGTATAAAAGTATGTTTTAAATTCAATATAATGTTGAATGTTCCACTATGTGATGACTGGATAGAATTTCAGGTTGATGTCGTGGTTCGAATCCGGAGGAAAATGTAAAATAAAGGAGAAAAAGCGGAATAAGAAATAAATATAGCAACCAGTGAATACTAAGAAGGAGAGAGAGGAGAGGAGAGGAGAACAACCGGAGGCTACATATTTGCAGTTGGGACCCGGGTGGAGAGAACATGAAGAGTAAAATTCAAACAAAAATTTATTTTTAGGTTACAATTTTTTCCGACAGTCTCCGTTGCTAACTTAAAGCCAAAAGTATTTGATCCAACAGTTTCCGTGGTTGACCTAAATCAACAACGCTCGCACCTTTGAAACAACAACGGAGTATTGTTGGGCACATTTCAACTGCGGAAAGTATTTAATTTAACAGTGAAAGTCTTTAGATTTACAAAGTTTTTTTTTTTTCAGAGTAGTATTACTCTGTATCTGTATCCCATTATTGCCATAATAATAACATTATTAATCAAATCGCGCAAGATTTTATGTATAAGCGGGTTTCCATCGAGACCTGATTGAGTTGCTCGACGATTTTCTGCTTTGGCTGTCAGGCACAATCCAATAAACATACAAATATGTTTATGCATTTATGTGATAAATAAAGCTATATTAAATTAAATTATATTAAATAATAAAGATGCTGCCGAAACTGTATACACATGGCTGTCTCTCGTTTTCGCCATTTAATTTGCATGCATTTTCTGCTCAAGCGAATAAATAAAAGCGAATTTACTTAAGCATATTGTACAAGGAATCTCACCACGATTTTGCACAAAGATGTGTATGTTTGTATATACATATGCATGGATGTGGCGATTTTTCAAGCGTTGGGTGGTAATATTAAATTGCAGGATTTCCATCTTCGCCCTCACTGAAATTTACTTGCAAACGCACAAACATTGCACATACACTTGTAATATAGTATGTACATTTACTTCAAACGCATTTGTTTTTTCTTAGCTTAATATTAACTAAAGAGTCCTCTTGCTTACTGCTTACTGCTCGTGAAAGGTGTAAACAATGCTTTTGCGAAAATTTATTGCATTTTCTGTGGCAGCAATGCCAACGCCCAGTTCCCAGGCAGTGGGTTGACTTTTTGTTATTGTTTCCGTTTGCCTTCATCTAATTTAACAGTTTCAGTTGTTGTTTTTTTATAAGTATTATTTTTTTGTAATTTTTTTCTTAGATGAGCTAATTTACATTTGGGTAACGCCTTAGCAGTAACCTCTGCTCGCATTGCTTTTAAGGCGTGTTGCGTTTTTTGTTTGTTTTGGTTTTTTTGCTAATGTACAGTGGTAAGAGTTGAACAAATAATATAAAAATGTAGTTTAAGAAAAAAATATAGGTACTTACTTATTCGAAAGGGGTGTCTAAATATTTCCATACTTATTTCGAAACTAACATGAGAAAATTTTGAATAAATGTATTTAATGCTGAATAGTTCCTTAAATATGCCGTAATTGTCGGAAAGTCCTTTGAATCGTCCCGAAACGATGTCAAACTATTTCCAATTGACAGAAAATTCGCACATTAAATTGTCTTCCCACTTATTGCTTTCTCTCTCTCACCCCTATCTCTCACTGAAAGTTCATAATGCTGCATTAACTTCGGAAACAAAGCCATTAGAATCAGTGATGCCGTTTTGATACAATCGTATCAAATGTGATACTTTTTTAAGCCCAAGATACGTAGTTACTTTTTATTTTGACGTAGAACAAATTTGATACCTTTATAATAAACATCAAATAATTTTGATACGATTTAATCAAAATCAAAGATATTAACCTATTCTTTTTCATTTTTAAGATTTTCTAAAAATTGTAACAACCTGTGTTTGCCGCGAAAAATATGTATTGTGAAAGTCTTGAAAATACCAAAAATGGGCAACATTTTATCAAACTGTATAGTAGGCATCACTACCCATGGCAGGCATGACCAAAGAGCGTTATGTTTTATATTAACCATTATATTAATAGCTTTTATGATTTTCTTGAATTAAATTGAATTCGAAAAATCCAAAATGATACTATTCATTATCTTTATATTTTTATATTGGTAAATGTAATAAAAAAACGACGTCACGTTATTAATTTTACGCCCTTATTTTACAAAACGCCGTGACTCGTTGCGTCGCAGTCACTCACGTTCACTCACTTTCACCTTCACCTAAAAGTTGGTATTTTATAAGCTTTTACGTTTTTTCGTTCGCTCCGTTGCGTAGTCACGACGATTGTCAAACGCTTTACGTAGCCTATTTACCACTTTTCTGGTTTTCTTCATTTCCTTAGTAATTTTTGGTGTGTTTTTTTTTTTAATCGAACTGTTTTATTGATTGGTTAACCCTGGAAAATTGGCAGCTTGCAACCCAATAAACATTTTTTTTTCATTTTCAATTTGAGGTTAATTTGAGGCACATTTTTAGTATGGGATTTCGGGCTGATTCTCAATTTGATAGATTTCATTTTCTCCAATTTCAAAGTTGGTACGAAAGGGAATGCAATCAATAGATGTGTGTATGTATTACATATTTGTACTCTAGTGTACAGAAAAATTGAGGGATAGTGAGAGAGTTTGTGTTATGAGCGCAGAAATGGAATGGAATAAATAGATGTATGTATTAGAGCCCTAGATACCCGGGTATCGAGAAATTCGATCTGATCGTTTTTGTTCAAATGCCCGTACAAACATTCGAGCATTCGAGCTTACAAACAAAAAAATGTGTTGTAAGTTATTCTAAAACTGATAAACAATGTTTCATGAACACTTGAAAATATGTTTATTTTCAAATTATATACATATATGCTGATTCTCAAATTTAGAAACAATATTTTCTCAACGTTTTAGAATTTCCTTTTCAGTGTTTAATGGGAAGTCAACAAAAATAAAAAAAGTATTTGTTGACATTGTGTGTAAATACATACATACGTGTTTTGTTTAGTTTGTTTTTTTGAATAAAATATAAATAATTGAATTGAAATTGAAATAAATAAATAAATAAATATATGTACGTGTTATCCAATGTTAAAAAATGCATTTGTGTGTTCGTGTGTGTTCAAGAAGCAAGACAAAAGTTAAAACGTTTTTATTGATAACTTATTATTTAAATCAAATAAAAAATTAGTTCAGCATCATATTCGGGTTCGCGAGATTGAAACGTGTCGATTGATACCCCGTTTTTTTTTTAATTGGCTAATTTTAGCCGTTGCAAATTAAACCATATCGAATGCTCACTCGAACAAAAGGAAGTGGCTCTTTTGACAGTTAAAGTGAGCGTTTTCGTCACTTTGCGTTTTATAAAATACCAGAAACGTAACATACTCACCAGAAAACGTAACACATTCACTTCGAGTCACTTACAGTCACTTTCAGTCACCTAAAGAGATACAAAATACGAACACGACAAAAAGTGACTCTGGGTGACTCGTTGCGTCGAGTTGCGTTTTGCAAAATAAGGCCCTTAATTTTTTTTTCAAAAATTTTCTGTGATACGAAAAAAAAAATTGCCGTATCAATTTGTTATACGGGTTAAAAGCCCGAAAACAGCTTTTTTGATTAATTTAAGTTTTTTTTCCAAAAAATTTTCGGTGATACGAAAAAAACCATGAAAGTATCAATTTTTGATACCAAATTTTTTGAGGCTGCGGCAACACTGATTAGAATAGTAAAAGCTTGTCTCCACATAACGTCGTTGCTCTTTTTATCGGTGTTCGCTCTCTCCACCGTCGTTCGACCTCGAATCCAGTGCCGAACGACGATAATTTCCATACAAAATTCTGAGAGCGAACAGCAATTGAACAATGTTGTTCGTTCTCAACACTCTCGCCAACCTCGGTAAAATTGATGTCTTCTCTAATTTTGTAACAAAAATCTATTGAAATTTCGCACAGACAAAAACGAAAACGCAAAAGTAAGCAAAAATATATATTGAATGAATTAATAAGCTCTATTGTATATAAAATTTTACCTTTATTTAATTTCACACTTTTTCTACGTCGTAAATTCTCAGTTTTAATGTTTGCAGCAAATAAATTCAGCTACATTGAAGAAGAACAAGAATGAGAAATGTCCAACTGAAAATCGAAATTGTTAGCGAGATTGTTCGAATGCGAATTAAGTTATGTGGAGGCGGGCTTTAAGCAGGGACTGTAACGGTTATGAGTTATATCCAAAAAGTTGATTTTTAATCATTATTTGCTGAGTTTTATTTTCTGCTCAGAAAATAAAAGTTATTTCTTGAGTTTAATTTTCCCTCAGAAAATAAAAGTTATTTCTTTAGTTTTATTTTTCCATCAGAAAATAAAAGTTATTTTTTGAGTTTTATTTTTCGATCAGAAAATAAAAGTTATTTTTTGAGTTTTATTTTTCCCTCCGAAAATAAAAGTTATTTTTGAGTTTTATTTTTCGATCAGAAAATAAAAGTTATTTTCTGAGTTTTATTTTTTTGCTCAGAGAATAAAAAAATTTTCATTTTTTAATTTTGGCTGCAATTGTAGATTTTGCCATATAAATAGGTAAAGTAGATAAATAAACTTTTAATTATTTTTACTTATAAACTTTACCTACGTGGTAATGTGGCAAAATTGACAGCTGCAGCTAAAATTAAACTGAAGAAACTTTTATTCTCTGAGCAAAAAGACAAAACTCAGAAAATAACTTTTATTTTCTGATCGAAAAATAAAACTCAAAAAATAACTTTTATTTTCTGATCGATAAATAAAACTCAGAAAATAACTTTTATTTTCTGATGGAAAAATAAAACTCAAGAAATAACTTTTATTTTCTGATCGAAAAATAAAACTCAAAAAATAACTTTTATTTTCTGAGGGAAAAATAAAACTCAAGAAATAACTTTTATTTTCTGAGCAGAAAATAAAACTCAGAAAATAATGATTAAAAATTAATTTTTTTATAAAAATCGAAAAAATAAAAGTTAATGCACCTAGAGATAGTCTGCGTTACGGTGATTACATCTGTGTACTTCTTTTGCGTTTAGCATTTCTCCTTCAGTATGACTTTTTTAGTCAAAATTTAAAAAATAACGATTATTTGCAATCACTGGCTTTAAGTTAGATAATATTTAAATACATCCCTGCAAGAACTGTGCGGGTCATTTGACCGGCAGGCATGACCAAAAGTTTTGCGATATCTCCTGTCACATTCTTAACGGCATCGGGAACTTTTGTAACCGTTTTATTCATCACGTTCCCGTATGTGTATTTTCAAATTGCATTCAATCCTATTCTATCTCATTGCTTTTGCACTTGGCTAAAACACTTACGGGTGCAAATGTGTTGGTAATATTATATTTCTGTAATGGTGGTAGTAATTTCGGTCACACAATTCTTGCAGGGAAAACCTATTATGTATTTGCGTTTTATATTATGCCATTTCTCGAAAACGTTACACTGTACCTACATACGTACTCTACTGGTCCACCACGGCGTATGAGTGTATTTGAAATCTGTACAAAAACATATATACACATGTACATAAGTATGTATGCAATTGCCCTGCAAAAAATGCGATCACTCCGGGATACATCCGGGACAACTCGCAAGGGAGCATGCGATTACTACCCATTTGTATCTCTTTATATGGGTTGAAGTGTTCTCTTTTGTTTGAGCATGTCCTATGAAGAGACTAATTGTACCCAGTTTGTACCCGAACAGGTAGCAAAAGCGCACAATTGTACCCGTTTTGTACCCGAACAGGTAGCAAATGCGACACATCCATTTGTGCGACTAATTGTACCCGTTTGATACCCTTTCGGGTACAATTCGTCTACAATTAGTATACATATGTACCCGTTCGGGTACAATTGGGAACAATTGTAGACTAATTGTACCCGAAAGAGAGCGCTCCCGGACAAATCTTTTTAGAGACTCGTCGCACACTTTTTTACAGGGTGTGTGCAAATGCTCACATGTATGTTGCTTGGGAGCAACAGAACAGCCTTCAAAAAAAGGAGCACTAAAAAAACATTATAATAAACCGGAAAAAAGAACTTAAGTAAACATTCATTTACATAACTTTTGTGCGCGGCTCCGGCACCACCACACTCGTGGGGCATACGGCCAAAACGGAGCTCTAATGTACCTTCATACTTACTTAAGTGTGCTTCTTACTGCAGGCTGCAGATATGTACCCTCTATACTTATCCCATGCTAGAATTGTGTGTTAGCATGGAAAATGTGTTAGAAAAATGCCCAACAACGATTCAGCGCTGGTAAATAAATGTATGTATGGACTTGTGGTTGTTGTGACAGCAGTAGCGGTGACTGTGGCGGTATTGGTTGAATGTTGTTCACAAGCAGCAGTTTTTATTCTTATTTTAATTTTTTTTTTCTATTACACTCAAGTCTTTTGGTTGTTATTAAAAAGTGAAGCATGTTTTGTGGCGTATGTCCCTGCCTTTTTTTTTTGGAACATACGTCAACTCCTCTACGCTACACTAAATATGCTTGCTGTTAAGATGGTCGGATCGGATCGGCTCTGGTTTGCTGAAGTGCTTTTTGATGTTGTGTGCGTCATGAATTGTATGTGTGTGTGTGTTGCAATTTTTTAATTTTGGTCAAGGGTGTGACAGTGCGGATAGTAAATTGCAATTGCTTTTTGTTTTTTAGTTTGTTGAAAATGTAAGAATCTAGTGCATAATAAAGCATTTCTTCTTTGGAGTATGGAAAACAAATTCTAAATGCAGCAGGATATACTCTTACATACATAGGTATGAGGCAAATAAATTTATTTTAAAAGCTGTAAAAAGTATAAAATTTTAAGCTTTTTATTGCATCCTCAGAAACGTTCAAAAAATCGTTGTTTGGTATCATTTGACACATTCAAAGCAACTGGAAAACCTTTGCTTACCAGTTTCGCATATTTACTCAACCTATATATGTACGAAATTTTTTCCTTAAAGAAATAATGATGACTTTGCTCAAGATCAGCCCCTTAAAACAGTTTGCTTTTGTTACATTCAATTGGACTTTTTAGCGGCATAAGACAATTTCGCAAGCACACACACATGCACGTACACATATCAACCAAAACTACACCCGTGCTCCCGTTGATTTGTTAGCCTCTCCACACGAAAAACCAAACCCAGCTTTCTCAAGCGCCAACCAACCAACAACATCTCCTGAATCATTGTTTTTTCAGGCTTAACAAAATTTTGTTTGCATTTTTTTTTTTCTTTTTTGCACATTTCTCGTGCGCGCCTTCAATTTTATGTGTCCTTTAATAGTCTCCCCCATAAGAATATTATGTCGGGCATATTGTTGACGCATCTTCTTAAATTGATCCCATGCCATTTTTTTTTACTTTGCCAACATATTGAATTAGATTTTTTTCTTTCGAGCGACCTCAGTGTGGTTAAATAAAAAAAAAAAATGCAAAAATAAAATGCAAAAATATTAAGACAGTAAAGAAGTTAAATGAAGGCGCAACGTAAACAGTGATATGAATTGCGATTACTGCAATGTATTTAACATAAATATAAATACAAATAAATGTGTGTGGATATGTATACAGGAAAATGGCTGACGAATTTTTATAGCGAAGTCCTCTCGCATGTAGTCCATTCTCGGCTATAATAGCGTGGTTAGACAACGACTCAAGCACTTATACCGCGTCAGCAGCTGATCCCATCTATTCTATAGGAAATGTATTAAACGATTACTCAACGACGGATGACTGTGTCGAATGAATAAGCAACACTCCCGCGAAAGATAAATACACTCAAATAAATTTTGGTATAAATTTTAAACTTTTTTGGTCGATATATAGGACACGACCGAAAAATTATTAAAATTTAAATTTTGAAAAGTTTAAAAGATTTTTAAACTTTTACCCCCTTATTCATAAAAAATATCAAAGGTTTATAGAGCTTTTTAAAATGACATTTCCATACAAATTTTCAATTATAAGAGTTTAATAAACCTATTTTATTTTTTATGAATAAGGTTTCGATTCATTCCAAATTAAAATTTATTTTAAGACTTTCAAAGGTTTAAAATTTAAACTTTTTTTTGGTTTAAATAAAAAAAAAATGTCTGCTCCCAAATCCCCTTCATGCTTTTCCCTATTGTATCTTCTTTCCTATTCTTTTTTCTCCTTTTCTCCCATATTGTTCGCCCCCCAACATCCCCTTAATCCTTTTCCATATTGTGTCTTTTCCCTATCCTCTTCTTCTCCTTTTCTTCCTTCTTCATTTTATCTGTTTCCATAATTATTTTTTGTTTGTTTGTTTCTCCATTCATTCATTCAAATGGTCTAATAACTATAAATGAGCTTTTTATATTGTTCATTTCTCGAAAAAGCAAGTTGCAATTTCAAATCAAAAATTAAAATTTTTTTGTTGAAACCAAATTTTACGACCAATGAAAGTTTAAAATTTAAACCTTAAAAGTTTAAATGAGAAAAAGTGTAAGAT
Source organism: Urophora cardui (assembly GCA_960531455.1). Lineage (NCBI taxonomy): Eukaryota > Metazoa > Arthropoda > Insecta > Diptera > Tephritidae > Urophora > Urophora cardui. The sequence continues at coordinate 50,489,616 of OY482673.1, forward strand.
TTAAACCAAAAAGGTATGAAATTTATTCCAAAAAATACTTTGAAATATTTGAACTTTTGTAAGTTTGAATTTTAAACCAAAAAGGAATAAGAAACTTTTAAACTTTCGAATGTTCAAAATTTAACCCAAAAAAAGTTTTAAATTTCTTTCAAACCAAATCAAAGTTTAAAAAATATTCCAATATTTATAACAGTGTACATGTCAGAAACGTGAGTCTATCATCTAGTTTACACTCTTGTACCAAACTATTCCACATTCATTGCCTTGAACATGTCACCAACCCTGTAGTTCGATTCGAAAGAAAACTTGTTCGATTCGAAAGAAAACTTGTTCGCTTTCGAATAATTCCTACTCTAAAAGCACTTTTCGCGTAGAATTCGAGTACGACAGTCCTTTCTAAACCAAGATATTTGTTTTTCTACCGTTTTCGATTTCTTAACCAAGCCTAATACCCATACCCATACTGATTTCTTTAGAGACCAGTTACAAAATTTTGCTGAGTAGATATATAAATTTTTACCTACTTACATACATACATATGTATATAAGTATCTGAGACTAAAAAGAATAAGCATCTCTTCGTAATGAACTCCACGCACTTCAAACAACCGTAATATTGTGACAGCAAGTGTGACAGTTTAATTATGTCGTATCATTTTTTACTTTTTTTGCAAATTTGCATTTAAAGTGGCAGCTTTTATAGACATAATTCAAGTGGCTAAATGAATTTTTTTATTGTATCACGTTAGCAAAGTAATAATCTACATTAAAGAACATCCAATCGTGTAATATCTTTCATAATACAAAAGCAATTGAAAAGCCTGGAACTAATGAGATACTCACCCAAGCTAATGATTGGTAAAATGATTGCAGACATAAGGTGGAATTTAAATAAAAAAATAAATTAGTAATAACTCCACATTCGTATGCATATTTGGCTAAATTAATATTAAAAACATTTAATGAATTCTAATCCAAGTTGTATGAAAAAATTATGGAGCAATTCGCAATTTAGAGCTGGTCGCAATAATAAATAAATTTGCTGGTGGAGTAAGCGTGTGTATGGTTATACTAGTATTGAAGAAGGGGCAGATGGATAAGCAACAGAGTCACATGTGTAAACTGTAATCCACTCTCGGAACGATCACAATCACAAGAAGAGCTAAAATAAATAAATAAATAAATAAACATGCAAATAAACAACACATACAAAAGTATATAAATGCGTTGCAAATGCCAAGGCGTGATATGTGTTATACCCATAGATGGGCATACTGAAGTAAAATTGTAATTCAGTAAAGCAAACAGTAAGCAGTAAAAGAATATTGCTTACTTAAAATTTTTTACAGTAATAAGTAACGCGTTACTTATTACTTAAATTTTTTCACAGTATTAAGTATCGCTTTACTTATTACTTAAAATTTTCTACAGTATTAAGTACCGCGTTACTTACTACTGTAAAAATTTTACAGTAATAAGTAGTCTTTACTTACTACTGTAAAAAGTTTACAGTATTTCAGTATTATTTACTGTTTACTGTAAGACTACTGAAGTAGCGAGGATACAGTAGTCTAAGAATTGGCATACACACACACGCACATTGAGGAGCACAAGCGCATGCGTTAACGAGCATATGAGGTATGATGCCCAATAAACATAATAGAAAAAAATCTCGAACGTTGAAAAAACGTTTATACGCATTTCTAATTCCAGGGCATTTTGAAATTCACAATTAAACGTACCCATTCTCAATTTTTTCTCAAATATACCAAGGTAAGTACCCAGGTATGTATAAATTAAGGATATGAAAATAAAAACTATTTTTACCACAATGCTCGGTAAAACGTCAGGAAGCAAAAATTGACTTAATTTTTTTTTATAAAATCTTAACCTAGAATACAATTAAGATATTTGTTGCCACTGCTTCAAATAACATTTGGATGAAAAGCAATTTTATTTTTTCAATTGATTTTTAAGTAAATTTTTGCTTCCCGACGTTTTACCGAGCATTGTGGTAAAAATATAGTTTTTATTTTTATATCCTTAATTTATACATACCTGGGTACTTACCTTGGTATATTTGAGAAAGAAATGAGAATAGGTACGTTTAATTGTGAATTTCAAAATGCTCTGGAATTAGAAATGTGTATAAACGTTTTTTCAACGTTCGAGATTTTTTTCTATTATGTTTATTGGGCATCATACCTCATATGCTGGTTAGCGCATGCGCTTGTGCTCATCAATGTGCGTGTGTGTGTATGCCAATTCTTAGACTACTGTATCCTCGCTACTTCAGTAGTCTTACAGTAAACAGTAAATAATACTGAAATACTGTAAACTTTTTACAGTAGTAAGTAAAGACTACTTATTACTGTAAAATTTTTACAGTAGTAAGTAACGCGGTACTTAGTACTGTAGAAAATTTTAAGTAATAAGTAAAGCGATACTTAATACTGTAAAAAATTTTAAGTAATAAGTAACGCGTTACTTATTACTGTAAAAAATTTTAAGTAAGCAGTAAAAAGGGTAAAAATAATGAATTACTACTGGTACTTAAAAGTGCCCATCTATGGTTATACCCTTAATGAACATGTAATGGTATTAAAGATTTTTGCCGAACCACGATTTTTGAAAGTACCAGATGTAGGCTTGGCCGTTGTGGTGTAGTGGATAAAGTGCTCGCCTGCCATTCCAAAGGTCTCGGGTTTAGACTCCAGTCCGGACAAACTAAAAAAATATTTACAATTAATTAGAACCTAATTATTGAATTTTTAGAAATAGCGGTCACCCCACGGCAGTGGGCGGTATACCCTCCGAGGGAATTTCTGTCACGAAACAAAATTCTTACAAAAAATGCTTTCGCTGTTCGGAGCCAATTAGTAGGAAAAAACAAAATTTCTTTTTTGTTGTTTGCGTTTCCGACAGGGTAGGATTGTGATGTATTGTGGAAAGAATTTCCGTCATCCCTTGTCAAGTTTGATTTGGTTATATACCGGTTTCGGCTATGTGCCATTTTCAGTACCTTGTGATGGGAATTCGTTCCACAATATATCGAAAAAAACAAAAATTAAGGGCCACGCCTCGAATTGGGAACAGAGACTCTGCATTAAAACTCGTAAGAGTTATATCAGCGCCATTGTATTATATATATAAGGCGTGACATACCCACCAAAATAGGATCAGGATCATGAGCTTAGTCGCTAGGCAATGTCCATCTGTCTAATCATGTAATGCTTTATTTTCCCTTTCCTAAAACTCTTCGTAAACAATTTTGTCTGAGCATACCCCTACACTCAGAAAAATATTCGCAGTAGAATCAACATTTTTCTTCTGTTAATCCCCAAATTCGTTAAATTAACAGAAATACGTTTAAGTAGACAAATTTAGTGTTATATAAACGAAATTAATTGGCTTAAATCTTATCTTAGTAACCGCCAGTCTGTAGTGGTTGTTGATAACGCTAGATCTTACTCGTTCGTCTCAACGTCAGGTGTTCCGCAAGGAAGTGTTCTTGGGCCATTATTGTTTAATCTATTTATTAACGATATATCTTATTGCTTTGCTAGTTCAAAGTTCGTCCTATATGCCGATGATTTGAAAATTTTTTTTAAGAATAATAAATCCAGATGATATGCTTCGGCTACAAGAGGACCTCGACAATTTGTATACTTGGTGCAACAAAAATCGCTTGTTTCTTAATCTTAACAAGTGTTTTAAGATCACTTACACGAAACTTCACTCTAATCTTATATCATCATATAGTATTGGAAATTGCACTTTATCTAACATTAGTGAAATGAAAGATCTGGGTGTCGTTTTCGACTCACATTTTACCTTTGCTAGTCACTTGAACTACATCATTCCTAAAGCATATTCACTTTTAACTTTTGTGCAACGTAATAGTAAAGAATTTACTGATCCCTATACCTTGAAACTTTTATATACTTCGTTTGTTCGCTCGAGACTTGAGTACGCATCCTTTATTTGGAGACCCTATTATGCTGTTCACATCAAACGTCTAGAACGCATTCAAAAGAAATTTGTACGCTTCGCTTTACATTCGCTTAAATTTACTCATCCCTTGCCTTCGTATGAGGCATGTTGTACTTTAATAAGTTTAAAATCGCTGGAATGCAGGCGGAAAGTTAATTCTTTATTCGTTATAATGGATATCATTAGTGGCAGAATAAATTGCTCAGATTTACTCGAGAGTATTGCATTTAATGTGCCACGTAAGGTCTTGCGACACAACAATTTGTTTTATATAAATTCTTATAGAACCAATTATGCCTTAAATGAGCCTATTACAAGGTCTCTGATGGAATTAAATAATGTGTTAATTATATACGATTATCTAGATATCTCCATGGATAGAAATTTTCTTAAACGAGAGATTTTTGAATTTGTCACAAACTAAATTTAAGGAATTATTTTTAAGCAATAAATTAATTATAATTTAATATCCTGTTTAATCTTAGTCTGTAAGGATGTAATACTCCATTGACTAATAAATAAATAAATAAATAAATAAATAAATAAAAAATCTTTTACTTTAACAAATATATCTACATATTAAAACCTATTTGTTCGTTTAACAGAACTGATCTGTCAATTATTAACAGACATTTTTGTTGATATAACTGAGTCACTGTTAACCTTTATATTTATTTGTTGATTCAACAAATCATTACTGTTGACTATCAAAAGAAAAACAAACGGAAAAAGTGTTATTTTGCCAGCTTTCTCCGTTGTTACTTGTTAATTTGCTTACGTGAGTGAGTTGTAATTTACGAATGCTTTTTCGAACAAAGGTAAGTATAAAAAGCATAACTAAAGTTCAATATTCAATATAATGTTGAATGTCGCACTATACATATGATGCCGTTGGATTTAATTTCAGATTGATGTAATGGTTTGAAATCGGAGGAGAATATAAAACAGAGAACACAAGATAGCAAGCAGTGAAAGCGAAGAAGGTGCCGCAATGGAAAACAAGCGAAGATGAAGCTACATATTTGTACTTGGAAACCGAACGGAGGGAGGATGAAGAGAAAAATGCAAACAAAAGATTTAAAAAAGATCTAAAAATACACATTATAAAGTAATTGTTAGAAATAAACGGCCATATAAAGCACAAAGGGATTTATTTTTAAGTGACAAAATTTCAACTGCGGAAAGTTGTTGATTTAACAGCAAAACTGTTTAGATTCACAGAGTTTTTTGTTTTCAGAGTAGTTAGTTCAACAATAAAACTGTTAAAACAAAAGAAAATCTGTCAATTTAACAGATATATCCTTTGGATGTGATTTGACTGTGGAATCTGTTGTTTTAACCCGTAATCCCGTTGATCTACCAGCATCTTTTCTCTCGGTGTAGTAAAATTTTCCAGTGAGCCGTTGCGTTCCATCTCCCCACAAAAGTGAACAAAATGACTGAAGCCAGTGAATTAAAATATTCTAAAAAATTATTTTTCGCTTAATTTTTGCTCATTTATGAGTTTATATACTATGTAGTTCGTTACATTAAGGTGGTCCAAAAAATTAGAACCCAAAAATCGTAGCGGAACAATGCTATTTGTATGCTAATTTTCCTAAAAAATATATTTTCCCTTTCTTACTAAAAACGTGTTTCTTGTTCATTAAGGACTTTCCAACGAGATGTGTATCAACACTGTTGTAAAACAAGTAAGGAAGCCTAAGTTCGAGTGGAATCGAACATTAGATACTCAGCTGTATGTTTTCATTGTTTGTTTGCGTTTGTTCTATTAGGGTGTATTTTATATGAATCGAGTGCCGCATAAAGTGGGCGCAGCCACGCCCATTTTCAACATTTTTATCAGTCATCCAACTAAGCATATGAATATTATTCTTTGTGCAACATTTCATTCCTTTATGACTTCTAGTTACAAAGATGTCGCGTTACAAATTCCCAAAGGGTGTTCCAGAAATATCTTTGTTAAAAAGTAGGCGTGGTCATAAACCGATTTCAATAAATTTTTGCGTGTCTATTAACACAAGTTATAAAATTGTATAAACCAAGTTTCGTCATAATATCTCAATTATTTGTCGAGTTATGGGCTTCGAAATCTCGTATATTCCTGTTTCTAAAAAGAGGCGGTGCCACGCCCATTTTCCAAAATTTTTGTGTTTTTCGTTTGATGTCCGCAGTTGGACTCCTGCTATGAAATTTCAACAATATATCTTTATATTTGACAGAGATATCGCTTAAAATGTTTTTATTAGGCCACTTTATAATACACATATATAAAAGTGGGCGTGGCCGTCAACCGATTTTGGAAAATTTTCGTCCAAACATTTGCCTAAGTAAGTAAATCACGCGTACCAAATTTTATCGATATACCTTCAATGGTTTCTGAGTTATGACATATAAAACTTTCAATGTTTGACCCTTAATAAGTGGGCGTGGCACCGCCCATTTTCCAAAATTTTATCAAATTTCTTCCTAGGGGCCTGACCTCAACATGTGGGTAAAATTTCATCGCTCCAGCTATATTAGTGACTGAGATACCAAATTTCCGATTTTTTCTATATAGGAAAAGTGGGCGTGGTCATGGTCCGATTTCGCCCATTTTCAATACCAACCGTCCCAGTCTCGGTACCAACTTGCATTTAAAATTTCATCAAAATATCTCAATTTTTGCGCGAGTTAGAGTGACGGACGGACGGACGGACATGGCTCAATCGATTTCTCTTTTCACCCTGATCATTTTGATATATATAAGTCTATATCTATCTCGATTATTTCATTCTGTTACAATCCACCGTTATGTGATTAAAACTATAATACTCTGTGTACTAGTACAGCTGAGTATAATGATAGGGAAATTTTAAGGCATTTTCGCTACCTCTAAACTTTAATCTATTAAGGCAAAATTTTTGTTGTAGATTTCTGTAGTACAGCCGCATTAAATGCGGGTTGTTCTGCGGATTTCGGGAGAACTTTCTTTTCTCCATGCAATTTTGGACCACCCTAATGTACATCGATGCAATTTGAATTACTTTTTTGATACATAATACTATTTTGAAATTTTATGATGTAGATTTAGATCTTTAATTTTTAATTGGCATCATTCAGCCCGCAGCCAGTGGTCCTGATTTCATTACACAATATGTATAGTAAACTGGATTTTCAGAGACTCTCAATAGTAATTAAACAACAGTTATTCTAGTTAGTGCAAAAAAAATTGTATAAGTTATAATTTTCATTATTTGATTAAAACTATGTATATATTTAAATTTATCTTAATGGAGTAGTTCACTTTTATGTGCGCAAACCAAGTCAAGTGTGGGGGATTTTCGGCTTTCATTTATGGAAATACCTTTCAAAAGTTTTAAAGCGCTTCTCTGGCAAAATAATTTGCATAAACATTTTTCGTCAGTTAAAAAAGGAACAAAACTCCGTTGTCAACGCCATCAAGAACCACAACAAAGGCATCCAGCAACAGTTATATATGTATGTATAAATCACAATACAGTTAACACTAAAGACCACGAACACCACCACCCCTAACCAACACGACACACCATCCCCAACCACAACTATGTAGCACCTCCACGAAAAACATCAAAAACGCCGTTGATTATTTGATTTTGTGTGTGTCTTAGTTGGGGGGTTGGAAGGTTAGTCGACAAAGGCAAAAGTTGTCATTTCAACAAAAAGTTTAAAACTAACAAATTTTGGATAAAAATTTGTACGCTTTCAACAGATTTTTCAGCCAGATTTCACCTGTCCACTGATTTACTCGTACCCTACACAGCCGCCACGCATGACAAAATTTTAACTTTTATAAATATTATACAACATATTTTCATTTTTTCTGTTTTCAACAAAATTCTAGCCTGCGGATATGAGTGTACTATTATTGTGTTTTTTTTTTTGTGAGTAAGAGTTCTTATGCACGTGCAAACTTTCCAGTCCGTTGTTAAATTATTGAAATTATTATGCAAACATATGCACTTGTGCATAATAGAAAATTGTATAATTCATTAATATAAAATAAGAGTTAAAAATTAAACATATTTAGTTTTTGGTCATTTAACAAATATCACTAAATTATTAAAATTTTAATTAGTTAATGCCTGAAATATCAAGTGTCTGCAACATCGCAAAAAAATTGGTCTGTGTTAGATATTCGAAAAGGATTGGAAAATGAATCGTGTTTTAAGTCTGGCTTGGTTTAGCGATTTTCCCGTTCCACCCATTCTCCAGGGGATATTTAAAGAGAGTGGTTGTCCTAAAAACGTCAATTTATACGCACATATCTTGTAGCTACCCTGCAGGAAATGGTGCTAGTTGCAGGCTAGTGCAGAACTATCTTTTCTAACACGGCGATGTCCTACGAAGTGGCAATTATCTCCCTCTGCAGAAATTTGGTACTACTTCCAAAATCAGTAGTTCGGAGTTAGTTCAAAAGGAAGCACTTCAGTACGGACTGGTTCAAAAATGGTCGGCCTTTGGCCTCGCTTTACGAAAATAATCCTCAGGCGGCAGAACATATAAATTACTAAAAATAAATGCGGCATTATATTATAAAATACCAAGTTTTTGAAATTTAACTAAAAAAAGGTGGAATATCGCCATTCACCTCAGTATATACAAATGCCAAGTAATATTATAATAATATAATATAATACAATGGCGCTATTATAACTCTGGCGAGTTTTATGGCCGAGCTTCTCTCCCAATTCGAGGTGTGCTCCTTTTTGTTTTTTCCTAATTGGGTGGACCTACAGTTTTATGCCGGCTCCGAACGGCGAATGCATTTTTTGTGAGAAGCTTTTTCATGGCAGAAATACTCTCGTAGGGTATGCCGCCCACTGCCGAGAGGTGACCGCTGCTCTTAAAAAAACCAGTAATTGGATTTTTACTAATTAGAAAAATTGTTTTGGTGTTTGGCTCGGACCGTGGTTTGAACCCGAGACCTCTGGCATAGCAGGCGAGCACACTACCCACTGCACCACAGCGGCCAAGTAATATTACTTTGGTTATATCCAGGGCCGTAGCCAGAATTTTTTTTCGTGGGGGGTTTCATCGTTATGAATTTTTTTTTTTAGAAAAATATATAACCTATTTTGTGCACTAAATAAAAATAATAAAAAAAAATTCTGGTTTCTAAAGTGCTACTTAGAAGAAAACTTTTTTTACTAAACTTTTGATTTTCAAGTTAGGATTTTTATAAGAAGTTTTAAAAATCAGGAAACTTTTATTCATTTAAAAATTAGACTGTTCTATTCCAAACACGATGAATACTTTATTTTTGGTGATTTTATCCAAGTAAAAAAAATATATATTTTATGGACGAAAAACTCGGTTAGATTACCCAACCATGTGGAAACGAAAACAGCTGTAAAAGTCCGCCCCAAGATTTTTAGCATATGTTGAGACTCTAACTTGTTTTTTTTTCAACTTTTTTTTTTGACATCCGATTTTTTTAAATTATAAATATGCCATTATTTTAGTCTTTTGAGCAGGGTTTGAAATTATATTCAACTTTTTTTTTTCATTTCCATTGAATGTCATTTGAAAATTAAAAAATAAACACACAAAATATTATAATTCAGACACTAATATAACCCGAGTAATGAATTATCAGGTATGCAATGACATTAAGGGTATTCATTTAAGAGTATAAGTTTATAAAGTGTAAATTTCTATCAGTTTACACACACTGTTATATGAACGCACCTAATAATTTTTATACCTTTCATGAGAATGAAATGGTATTATAACTTAGTGCCAAAAAATTTTTGTCGAAAGTACCAGAAGGAAGCGTGGGGGACCCACTAAAATATATACCGATATGATCAGAATCACGAGCTGAGTCGATTAAGCAATGTCCGTCTGTCCGTCTGTCCGACTGTCCGTCTGTCCGTCCGTCCGTCTGTGTGAACGCAAACTAGTCCCTCAGTTTTTGAGATATCTGAATGAAATTCGGAATACATGTATGTTGTTATATGCAGCTGATCATTTGTCGGAACCGGCCGAATCGGAAACTATAACATATAGAAAACAACCGATTATTCAGATATACATGAAATTTTTGGATGTAATTTGTGCATAACTTCCCCATTTAAACAGCTAAAGACATGAAACTTTGAAGAAGACGTGCCCATTTTGGCCCAAACAAGGTTACCGAAAATTGTCAAGATCGGACCACTATAACATATAGTTCCACAACATCCGATTATTCAGATATACACATTTTGGTGTATAACTCCGCCATTTTAACAGCTAACGGCCTGAAATTTTGAAGTATTTGTACCCATATGGACCCACACGGGATTGCCGAAAATTGTTAAGATCGGACCACTATAACCTATAGCTCCCCTACAACCGATTGTTCAGATATACACATTTTGGTGTATAACTCCTCCATTTTAACAGCTAACGGCGTGAAATTTTGAAGTATTTGTACCCATATGGGCCCAAACAGGGTTACTGAAAATTGTCAAGATCGGACCACTATAACCTATAGCTCCCCTACAACCGACTGTTCAGATATGGACATTTTGGTGTATAACTCCTCCATTTTAACAGCTAACGGCGTGAAATTTTGAAGTATTTGTACCCATATGGGCCCAAACGGGGTTACCGAAAATTGTCAAGATCGGACCACTATAACCTATAGCTCCCCTACAACCGATTGTTCAGATAGGGACATTTTGGTGTATAACTCCTCCATTTTAACAGCTAACGGCCTGAAATTTTGAAGTATTTGTACCCATATGGACCCAAGCGGGATTGCCGAAAATTGTTAAGATCGGACCACTATAACCTATAGCTCCCCTACAACCGATTGTTCAGATATACACATTTTGGTGTATAACTCCTCGATTTTAACAGCTAACGGCGTGAAATTTTGAAGTATTTGTACCAATATGAGCCCAAACGGGGTTACCGAAAATTATTACCATTATAACATATAGCTCCCATACAACCGATTGTTCAGATATGGACATTTTGGTGTATAACTCCTCCATTTAAATAGCCAAGACTCCATTTTTTTCTAATAAATCTTTTCATAAATAACCCACAAAATTAAAATTATAAATTAAACTTAATCCGGCTATGTACATACATAGGTAACTTTTAATTTCCCCACTCATGAAAGGTATGAAGTCTTCGGTACGGCCGAAGACAGCCGCGCTTTTACTTGTTTTTCGTAAACTTGTCATCAGCTGTGCTATTGTCAAAATTTATTTAAAACTATATCTACATATATTAAAGACATATATTAAAATATGCCAAAAATAAGTGAGAAATCCAAATTAAAACGACTTTACAAGGAAATTTTTGTAAATGACTTACTGATGCTAGAGGTTTCTGTTGCGCAAGGTTGCTTTTTTCGAGTTTACAGCGTTTACACACTGAAATGTGCGCGTAAATTTCTCAACCATGCGTAAATGATTTTCCATACAAAATTTGACAGTTCGTTTACAAACTTTATAAATTTACAAGTTTACACACTTTACGAGGCATTTATAAGGTTAAATGAATACACTCAGGGAAAAACATTTTAAAATCAAGCATGAACAATGTTAAATCAAGTATAAACGGTCATGATTTCCAGTTAAGGTGGAAAATGCTTAATCCAAGTATGGACAATGTTGATTTTATAATGGAATTATAACATTTAACATTTTTAATTTAAGGTGGTTCATGCTTGAATTAACATTGATTCGTATTTATTTTAAAAGTGTGCAATCTTAAAATAAAAACGTGCAATCTTAATTTAAAGTTGTATACATCTTGAATTAAGGTGGAACGTTCTTAATTTAACACTGAACGATTTTATTTTTCATATTCCCCACAACCTCTTTATTTTTCACCACGAAACCCACAAAAAAAAAATACTTATTATTATTTGCATATGAACTTGCGAATTTATTTGATACTTTTAAATAATTATGTACATACATTTACAACGTTTTCAATTTTATATACGTTTTTCCATTATTTACAGAATATAAGTGTAGGGGAGGTGTTACAAAAGATGAAATAAATATTTTGCAACATCCTCCAACTCAAACTCCTCAAGCAGCTGCGAAAATTTCTGCTCATCTTCACTTTCCTCAGCCACCAAATTTTCGGGGTCCATTGTGTACATATCAATATATTCTATTTGTTCCATTTTGATATAAAAAGTATTTAATAATAAAAATATTTCACTCCGTTTGCTTGCGTTTTACTAAATGAAAATTGCACAGAATATCCCGTTATCCAAAACACAGCGCGTTTAAGCATGGCAATTTTAATTCAAGCACGTTCTACTTGATTTAAGATTGCGCAATTTTAAATTAAAATAGCTCAACCTTAATTTGAGATGGCTACAATCTTGAAATAAAAATGAATTTTTAAATCAATATTGCCAATTTTAATTCAAAGTTGTTCATAGTTAATACAAGATAGTTTTATTAAAAATTGAGCATTGTAAGATTAAGTATGATCGTACTTGATTTTACAATGCATTTTTTCTCTGAGTGTACCCTTATTATGCCATTATAAAGAAATATGCTGAAGTTTTAGAAAATGTGCGATGATTAACTGCTTTATTCCGGAGTGGTAACATAATTTAATTTATAGGTGACATGTCGCGACATGTCGTTAGAAGCGTACTTTAATTATCTTTCGAACGGAGTAGATACGGTTTGCGGGTATTTGTAACTTCAGTAAAAAGATTTTTTGATTGAAGTTGTAACCAAAAAACCCAAAATTACCGTTATCTCAAAACCCTAACCATAAAAAAATGGTTTTGACCTCAGCAGGTTCATGCCAGCCCTCTCCTATACCTGAAATTCTTGGTATTTTCTCAAATTAATTATTTGTAAATTAGTGTTTTCAACATATAGCTTTGAATATGATAGAAGTAAAATGTATCCACCAGAATTTCGTGCGGGGTTCAAACACCCAAAACCCCTCCGCTAAATACGGCCTTGGTTATATCAATGTACTTTTAACAAAGCTCCATTTGGTACTACCCGAGAAAAGACAGCAAAAAGGAACATTATTGTAAAGTGCAACATTTTTGTTGCTCAACTTTAAGGTAAAGCTGCAATCATAAATATATTGTGAAACAACAACAAAAAAGGCTGTAATCATAAATTTTTCATGAAGTTACAATAATAAACTGTCCACCCTGCATCCCTTTAGAACCAGTTCTGAGCTAGCTGTCAACTATAGACTGTCGTTTTTTGGGACTTTCCCTAATATTAGCTGCAGGATTTAGTTACTCATAAAAGATATAGTAGTCAATTTTCGAATAATGGCCATGTTATCGGGTAATAGCCTTCGGAATCTGTATAGATCATTAAAGATATATTATATACACCTAGGTATAGCTTTGAACGGATACTTTTTCTTTTAAAAATGACTTGAATTACAGTAATGTGAGAATTTAACCTCAGAGGTTGGATATGATTACATACTTGAATAATAGGAGGGCAAAAAACTGCTACGTGAGAATCCTCTACGGAAGCAGCAAGTCTTGAATAGTCTGGGAGTTATACATCTGCTTCCCTGTAAGGTATTTCTCAATCGTTTACTTTCAATCTCTCTCTTCATTTAATGGGTTTTACATTAGTATATTAGTAGTCAATTGTTCAAGCAATTTGTTCTGCATTCGCTTGACGGCAACGCGGCGTGAAAGCTTCTGGGCAATGACATGCCCAGGTTAAATTAATATCTTATGGAAGGGAGATGGTAAGCGATAAAAAATACTTATTTGGTTCCATTCCATTTTCATTTCTATAGTAATAAGAGTGTATGTTTCGATGCAATTGTCATTTACTCATGTGGAAAATAATTAAATATGACAGGCGTGTTCAACAAAAACTTTTATTTACTGTGAACCGAAATCGTTCCTGAAAATTAGAGAAACGCATAAAAAATTATTAAAATGCAAGTTTTTCCTTTTTTATCTATTTTTTTTTTTAATATCTACTTATACCTACTAACGTTAACTGGGCTTTTTCAGTTTTATTGCACTAGTACATGCAATAATAAAAAAAGTTAATCAAATCCACTAAATAGTAGCAGAGGCACATAAAGCGGTAGATACTAAATACAATAAACCGAGAACATGCAACAAGTGCGCAGCGGCAAATATCTTTATTCATTATGTATTTCATGTATTTGTTATTATTTTTTGATTTGCTGATAAAAGGCAATTCGCAATCAAAAATTTGCAAAAAAAAAACAAATAGTTGAGTAGGTAATAAAATTGCAACGGAATGGAGGAGAGGTACGATGCGGTGTTGGAATTAGTTAGCTGAAATTATTGTACGATATAAAAAATCAACGTGCGTTTGATTGCTGCACAAAAATGGCGGAGTTTGCTTCGGTCAATCATTGCAAGCATTGCGGCATCGCGTGCCAAGGCTGGATTTTCCCGTACCCATTCGCACATAGTAGTTCCCGTATAAAGCAGAAAATACAAAATTTCATACACCCACATTTAAAAACAAAGTAATGTATGAAAATTGCATAACTGGAGACTAATGGGAGTAGTCCTGGGAGTTGTCTATATTCGGACAATTGGTTACTATTAACTAAACCATTTTTTCGCAATTAAATAAGGAAATGAATTTGATCTAATATGTTAGACAATATCATTAATTTAGCTAGCTTGAGACACCTTTAGTGTTAGTCTCGAAAGTTTCCGGATTTTACTTATACATATCGTGGTTTTCAATAGCTCTTTGGGATGAAAAACTTTAAAGTTTAAAGATTAGCTCTAATAGAAAAAAAAAGAAAGTGTTATTGAGTGCTCCCCTACGGAATTCATCCGCAGTCTCATCCCAAAGTAGTTGAATTTTTTCACAGCAAAAATTCACATACCATTTGTACTTGAGTTTATGGAGTTTAGTTGGTGGGTCGATTCTACGGTAGAGGCGTTCATATGTTCGTAGCGCAGTTAATAATAGTAATTAGCGCACCGATTTGTGGTTCCAATGCAACACTTGAAATATGTACGTATGTAGATAAATACGTATATATGTACAGCGTTATGTACTCACTCACTCACTGCATTTGCACGCCATGTAAATTGCAAAAAAAAAGTACTAAAAACACAAAAACGAACAGCGTTAGCGGCATTGGGAGTCGAATCCATTGTAGCCAAACAGTCAAGTGCATTGGATTTATACTAACTAAAACAATAGCGAAACAAAATAAAACGTACAACGCAATGGCGAATGTAGCCATCATCGTCACGACTTTTACAACATGTCTGTGCGATTTATTTCCGGAGGTAATGCACGCAATCATGTACACAGGCATACCAGCGTTGCCGTTTTGTGGGTAATTCCCCAAATTTGGGGATTTTTTTAATATTTTGGTAATTTTTGGGGAGTGCTATGATTTGGGGAATTTTGGGGAATTCGCCTTTTAATAATTTTATATGAATAATAATGCCTATAAAAAAATTAATTATTTTCATGAGTTTCTATTACATTCGCATTGTGTGAAAGTGTGCATGAGTTTTTGCAGCATTTATTTAATCTTGAATTACCGGCTGGTCGAACATGTACAAGCAAATTTCATAAGCCCATTAAAGTAAGAAGTTAGCCAGGAAAAAAAAGCAATTGTATACCTTTCATGAACATGAAATGGTATTATAACATTGAGCCAAAACAGGTTTTTCGAAAGTTCCAGAAGGAGAAAAATTAAACCGACCAAAATATATACCGATATTATAAGAATCATGAGCTAGTTCCTCAGTTGTTAAGATACGCTGATCATTTGTCGGAATCGGCCCAATTGGACCATTATAACATATAGCTCCCCTACAACCAACCATACATTTTGGGGTAAAACTTTTCCACTTAATTTGCTAAGATCATTACAATATTTTTTTATAAATATTTGCATAAACAACCCACAGAATTGGAGGTATCTATAAATTAAAGAAAATCGGACTATTTAATGTTTCATTTCTCTCTTACTTGTTTTATGTTTCTTTATAACTTTTTTTATCCACACATATACATACATATATGCACATGAATTTAAAAATAAAAACCGTTATAAAGTAAAATAAATGTGAAAATATTTCTTTATTGGAAATCTCTTGATAACACTACCCGACAAAAAAAATATCCTCGAGATTTGATTCCTATGTATTCCTGCTGATTCCAAATATGTAATCAAATGGTTCAAAAGTAGAACAGTTTTCGAGATATTTTGAAATTTCAGTTTTCGCACTAAGAAGAAAAGGAGGATTACTAATCTGTCAATATCTCCGCCATTACCGTCTTGAGTTTTATGTTATTTCATTTCATTTTGAGAGGATGAAATACCCTTTCCAATTCCACATAAAATCGACGTTAAAGTGACGGAATTATGGCGGACAAAAGATTTGTTTTTATGCAAAAAATAAGTTAAATACAAGATGTATAAAATGTCGAGGATATCAAAATTTTTGAAATTTTGTTGGGTAGTGTCCCATTAAACAATGAAAAAGAAATTTTCAAACGTTTGAGAAAATATTGTTTCTAAAGTTGAGAATTAGCATATATATCATTTGAAAATAAACAATATTCAACTGTTCATCAAACATTGTTTATCAATTTTAGATTAACTTACAACACATTTGAAAAAAAAACTTATTTCGTATTTTGTACTATTTCACGAATTTCAACATGTCAAGGTTTGAAGGAACGAAGAAATTTTGTGTGTTTGCAAATTTCAGTCAGCGTTCGTTGTTTTACTCGAGCAGTCCCTTAACCCTTTCGGTTATTCTATGCCGTACGGCATAGTCGCACTTCAGTGGCAGATTTATGATATAAAACTTCAACATCCATTTTTTTTTTTTAATTTTTTATTTTTCTTTGAAGAATTCTGAATAAGAAAGCATTGAAAAATTTTTGATTACTGCAACCAGTAACTCGCGATAATTACAAAAGCAATCATATCTTTTGAGTCTTGTTTTTTGCAAGAAAAAGTAACTTCATAAATTCAGTTATTTCACGGAAAACAAAATTTATTTGGTAAACTTTTGTACATGTATTAGTAGAAAATTATTGATTTTAGCATCTCGAAAAAAATTAGGACCCTGGACTTTTTAATAAGGCTGCAGGATTTTTTTTATTTCCTACCATGCCATACGGCATATATTTCACTCAATGGAAATAAAAAAAATGTATGGGATGAAATTAGTCGCAACGATTGCGTGTTTTTTTGAGAACAGAGGCCAACAAAATTGTCACCCGGAAACCAGTGTATACTTTTCCGAGGGTCCAACTATCTCAAATCACTTCAGTTTTCGAGATATCCTGACCTAAAAGTGTAAAGATTGGGGTCTTTCCCTTTATTTGAGGTAATGTGGCATAAAATGACTATTTCAGTCAAGAAAATTAAATTTATCTAAAGGTACGAGTTATCACCTTCCAGATTTCGTTGAGCTTGCTAAAATATCATTTTTCCTCGCTGAGATATTGCATTTTTAAATGTGCATGTTTGCAAAGGACGCGAAAGATATTCGAGATACAATTTCGATTTAAAGATATAATGTATTTATTTTAAAAGATAAAATGCAATATCTAAGTGAAGAAAAATGATATTTTACAACGGCCAACGGAATTTAGAAGGAAAAAACTCATACTTTTAGATAACTTTAACAGTATCTTGACTGAAAGAAAAACTTTGATGCTAAATGATCTCGAAAACTGAAAAAAAATGTAATTTTTACAGTTTTGGATAAGGATATCTCGAAAACTAAAGTAAATTGAAATATTTGGACTTTCGGGAAAGTATATTCTAGTTTATGGGCCACAATTTTGCATGATTTTGTTATCAAAAAACACGAATTCACTGCGACTTGATTTCATTCTATACATATTTTTATTTCCGTTGAGTGAAATCCATGCCATATGGCATAGTGCCGAAAAACCACTTTTAAAAAAATTTTTTTTTTAAATTCCTTTTGATTATTCATAACAAACCCCCTAACAGTATATAAAATGCAAATATAGATTTTTAAGGTCAAAAACAAAAAAGAAGTTCCGAAAGGGTTAACGGTTGAAATGATGATGGTTGAAAATGATTGTGTGTAATAATGATTCTATATTTCTTACTCTTATTTCATTTGTTTGTGGCTTTTTGTGAAGTTACACAAAATTTAATAAAAACATATCGAGCCGTATGCGCCGGAAAGATGTAAAGGCCATGATTTCCGATTTTCACTTTTTTGTAGAAATGGCTTACTTGTCATCACCCCCACCTTCTCCAGAAATTTTATGTCTGAAAAATGTACCGTTATGAAAAGCAATTTTGATGTAAGTACATAAGTTCAGTTTGTTTACTTTTTTTGTGAGTACGAAGTGGCTTTTACATATTTTTTGCTTTTCAAATTATTGAAGACTAGTGACAAATAAACAAATTTAACGGGGTTTTGTTGGAATTTAACCAAGGGTTTTATCACTTTGAAGACTTCTACTTTGTATTTTATTACATATCGATGACCAATATGATTTTCTTGTGCGGCATATTGCACTTTATTGCTCCAAAATTTTGGAATAAAGTTCTAACGATTTCACGATAGTTAGGGTCCCTTTTGTTACTGCTTAGGGCAGTTTTAAACAAACTGGTTGTGTATTTCTAAATTTTCTCCAAAATTAATTTCTTGAATCTCGATAATTTCCCTCCAAACGTAGATACTGAAAGTGATGAACATTACTAGAGATTTCATCAGAACTTAATAGTTTTTGAAAGGCGATATCAAGGATCTTGGAACAAGGATATGATGGGAGACAAATCCAGAAAATTACAAAAGAATAGCCAAAAGTACTTACATCCCTCATTATTTATCCCCTCCTTAAAATCGCGAAATGCATTAATTTTTTTATTCAATTAATTCTTTATCCTATTCATCGCTGTTTTGAGAGACATTTTGCACTTCAAAACACGTAATAAATGGAATGAAATAATCTTGAGTATTACCCCTTAATAAAGTTTTATAAAGAAACGAAAAATGTTAGGTTAAGAACTCTCAATAAAAATAGGTAAATATAAATACTGATACATTCCATTATTGCAAAAGTAGTCTCAAAATGTTCACATTTAAATTCTTTATGGGATAGATAGGAGTCGAATCTGAAATTCCTTATACAAACTTAGATTTTTTCATTCTTTTTGCCATTGTAACCAAACTACTTGACCAATTTTTAAGTGCAAAGGCAAATAATGTTTGTTGGGATTCTCTTTACCAGTTCTTATTAGATGCCAAATCGCTACGGTGGCTAATACAATTTTTTATGCACTTACATATGTATGTATATACGGTTTTTTCTACATTTTTGTCGATATCTCAGAAACACGGTCTGCCACAAAAAAATGGATATGCTATTCGGGATCAGCGTTAAATTTCGTTTTAGAAAAGTATAGTTTTATATTTTTGGTGGTTAAAGTTGATTAAAAATTGTTGAAAAGCAAAAAAAAAAGAAGAAATCGAAATAAAGAAATGAAAGTAAATATTTTTTTAAAAAACCCTCTCCTGAACATTTTTGAATTTGGCCTTTACATCTTTCCGGCGCATACGGCTCGATATGTAGTTGGTTTCCGATATGTGTGTATGTACATATATTAAAAAAAGATATTAATATACTCATGTAATTGTACAAAAGGCTCCGGCGAAATTCACCCGCACGGGTAAATGAAAAACATCACATAAGCGTGCAAATATGTAATACATACTCTGAAAAAAATACCCGTATTTGATTCAACAGCAAAAGTATTTATTTTAACGGCAAAGTTTTTGATTCAACAAATTTCCGTAGTTAATTCAAAGACGTGCGTTGTTGATTCAAAAACTTGCTTGCTGTTAAACATTTTTTAAGTAAAAAGAAAGAAGGATTTGAAAGAAAAAATAAAAAAATAAACAAAATTTTTCAAATTCCTTCAATTTGTTTCAATTTTAAAATAAAATAAAGAAAGTAATATACATAAATACATACATACATAAATAAAAAAAAAATTAAACAAAAACTAATATCTATTCATAAACTCAGCTTTTTTTGATGTCGTGAGAGTTGTCTGCAGATGTACTGATACGTTTGGAAATGGTGAATGGATGAATGACTAAAGTTCGTTTGTTGACGGCGGGCTTTACTATTAATATTACTACATATCGAGCCCTAACCGCCAAAAAGTGTATCCAACAAAAATTTAATTTTACAGGAGGTTTTTTTTTATTTTCTTTCATACAGTTGGTAACCAGCCATGATATTTATTTATGGCCGGTTTCACAATCTGCGGCTAATTTAATCGCTGGTTAGTTTGACGTAAATTGTATGGCGAGCTGTCAAATATATTGGTTCACCGGGCAAAAATCTCTGGTTAAGTGCTTAACCGGAGGTAGTGAAACCGGCCGTAAGTCTATGAAATTGTGGGAGTGATTAAAAACGCTAAAATCGATAATTTGGTTGGATACACTTTATGGCGGTTAGGGCTCGATAAGTAAACATACATACATATATTATATGTATAAAAAAATAAAATAAAATAATATCTATTATATTAAAAAAAAATATTATTTTTGCAATTTTCTTGAGGTTAACTTAAATGCGTAAGTATTTGCTTCAATGGTGCCCGTTTTTCGACCAAAAACTTTTGCGGTTAATTCAAAAGCAAAAGTTGTTAACTTAAATGTAAAAGTATTTCATTCAACAGTTTCCGTTGTTAACTTAAGTACGAAAAGTATTTGAATCAAAAACGCTCGCATCTTTGAAACAACAACGGAGCGTTGTTGGGCACATTTCAACTGCGGAAAGTTGTTCATTTAACTGCAAAAGTCTTTGTATTTACAACGTTTTTTTTCATAGTACATATCGTCGTACCATACGAAAACTAACATCAGATTTTTTGTGGCTGACGAAAAGTAAAAAGTACAAGTTTTGGCCGACGAAAAGTAATAAAATCGAGTTTTGGCTGACGAAAAGTAATAAAATCCACTTTTGGCTGACGAAAACTATCAATTTCGTTTAAACAACAACAATTTTAATGTAAAAACAGTATATAATTACTGATACTTTTCGTCAGCCAAAAGTCGATTTTATTACTTTTCGTCAGCCAAAACTCGATTTTATTACTTTTCGTCGGCCAAAAGTCAAATGTTCTACTTTTCGTACAGAATTTTTTTTATTAATAGCTTTCGCCAGAAATTTTAAATATGTTAGTTTTCGTATGGTACGACGATATGTACATCTATTTATTCCATTCCATTTCTGCGCTTACACCACAAACTCCCTCACTCTCACTATCCCTCAATTTTTTTGCACTCTAGAGTACATATATGTAATACATACATACATCTATTGATTGCATTCCATTTCGTACCACCTTTGAAATGGGTTTGAGAAAATGGAATTTATCAAATTGAGATCTACCCAAAATCCCATACTAAAAATTAGCCGTTTTGTTTGAGAACGCTATCAGGGGAAATTTGAGGTGCATTTGATAACAAACGTTTGATATTTGACAATAGGGTTACTTCTCAAATGAACCTCAAATTGAAAATGAAGAAAAATGTTTATTGGGGTAATTTGAAAATTTGTATGGGGAATTTTGGGCAATTATGGGTAATTTGAATATTTTTTTGGGTAATCTCAAGAATTTAAAACGGCAACGCTGAGGCATACATGAGTACATATATACATATACATATGTGCAGAAGACTAAAAAGTTTTGGAGGAAATTAGGCATTTTATTCGGATCTGAGATTTAATATCTAATTTTTATAACACTGCTGAGGTTTAGGTACCTACCTCATCGGAGTTTCAAACATGGTAGAACTGAACAGTTAAACATGAAGTCAAAAAAGTACAATATATCTGGTGGTGTACTAAAAGGTTCGGTACTTGGGCAACTCACTGGAACGCGATATCGCAGTCGTAGCGGTATCTATACGACTGCTAGAGCTTAGAAGAAAGGCAAAGAAGGTCATACTTGGTATACATGCTTGATTAGAGGAATCAGGTTTGAAACTAACACATAAGACAAAGGAAGCGGTACATAGTACAAAGTACATAAATAAAATAACAAAATCGACTTTTGGCTGACGAAAAGTATCAGTAATTATATACTGTTCTTACATTAAAATTGTTGCTGTTTAAACAAAATTGATAGTTTTCGTCAGCCAAAAGTCGATTCTGTTATTTTTCGTCGGCAAAAAGTCGAACTTGTTACTTTTCGTGAGTCACAAAAAAACGTATGTTAGTTTTCGTATGGTAAGACGATATGTGGTACTGAAATTACGTCAGCAGAGATGTTAAAATAGTGTTCAGTGCATTTAGAACTACATAAGAGAAGGCAGAGCTGGTGATTTCAGAGCTACATATATCCTATCGATATAGTGGGTCTGGGGGTTGTAGCTGGTCAAGATAAAAACACTAGGAAAATATCGATGAAAAAGAGCTTGCTACAATGGTAAGACCGCTGGGACAATTCTTCGATTGGACGCTGGACATTAAAATTAATGCCAAATATAAGTAAGTGGCTTAATAGAATACATCGCGGATTGTATTTTCACTAAATCCAAATATTAACGGGCCATTGATGTTTCAAAGCGTACCTACACAGAGTTGTATACGATGATGATCCGTACTGTACGTTTTGCTCTGGAAATTTAATTGAAGACGTTGAACATTGCTTTTTCGTCTGTTCGAGATTTGAAAGCGAAACGGAAGGCTTGAGCAGAAAAGTGGGAAAGTTTATTCAGGTTCACTGCCTAGTGGGCTTGAGTCGATGGAAAATTGGACGTTTGTGTGCCAATTCGCTAGGGAAATCCTAACAAAGTACTACCTAGCGGTTGTTCCACGGAAGGGGGAAACGGGGCGGGGTGGGTTTTTATTGCAGTGAGTCGAAAGGCGAGTCCCATACTTTTCGGCTTTCAATGCTTTGTGCCACCTCTTCATAAAAAAAAAAGTTTCCAAAATTAAAGACAAAGACAAGCTGCCAAAATCAACGAGCTTTCTAGAAGACTTTTGTTTTTGAACTCTGAAAAAAATACCCGTAGTTAAACCAACAACTTTCGGCTGTTGAATCTCCGTCTTTGATTCAACAGCAAAAGTATTTGTTTTTACAGCAAAGTTGTTGATCCAACAATTTATTCAAAGACGGGCGTTGTTACTTCAAAAACTTGCTTGCCTTTAAAAAAAGTTTTTGTGAGAAAATATTTTTTTGTGAGAAAACCAACAAAAAAAAAATAATGATGGAGAGAAGATGAAGAGAAAAATCCAAACAAAAGTTTATTTTTAGCAACAATTTTCTCCCCGTTGTTGATTTAAAGGCAAAAGTATTTGACCCAACAGTTTCCGTTGTAAATAAAACTAATGAGAACAAATTTTTTTAAATTTTGTTTTTACAATGATTCAAATAATTCATGGGTTCCTTTTTAGGAAATTGAAGTATAAATAGTTTACTACAATTCAATATAATGTTGAATGTTCCACTATGTGATGATTGGATAGAATTTCAGGTTGATGTCATGGTTCGAATCCGGAGGAGAATATAAAATAAAGAAGAAAAATCAGAATAAGAAATAAAGATAGCAACCAGTGAATGATAATAAGGAGAGAAGAATAGGAGAACGAGCGGAGGCTACATATTTGCAGTTGGGACCCGGGCGGAGAGAAGATGAAGAGTAAAATGCAAACAAAAATTTATTTTTAGGTGAAAATTTTTTCCAACAATCTCCGTTGTTGACTTAAATCAACAACGCTCGCACCTTTGAAACAACAACGGAGCGTTGTTGGGCACATTTCAACTGCGGAAAGTAGTTGATTTAACAGCGAAAGTCTTTAGATTTACAACGTTTTTTTTTTCAGAGAACTTTTATGCAGAATCCGAGTTTGCTAGGAACAATATTGCAAAAATCCTCTCATACAAATTGTCCCACCCTAATGTGTATACACATAAATATACACATTGAAACACATAATATACAATGTATATAAATAATTATTATATTATTCCCAATTTTATTTTAATTAATTTATCAAAATAGTATTAAAAAAAATAAAACATTTAAAACATGCATGAACTTTCTCAGTTGCAATTGTTCCCATTGCGTGTCGCCGCTGATTTTTCATCGACAATTTCCTGACAATCTCAACCATGCCATTTGACGTGCATTTTTACATTTCATATTTATTATCTCGCTTTCCTGCCCTCATCACCTTAAATATGTATGCGGATCTGATAACCCATTGGTTTTATTGTTATTACTTTTTTTTGTTATTGTAGCAATTGTTTTATATTAAGGGAAAAGTTTCCGGTTGGTCGCTCATCTGCAAATTGTTGCCATTGCATTGTAACGTAAATTGACTTTACTTAGTTACTCTTCCATGTTGCCATGTTTGTTTTTATTATTACGTATTTCTATTGTTGTTTTAACTTGTTGCATGCAATATTTTTGTGATATGATTGTTCTCGTTCTCTCGTTACTTTGTGACTACCAAATAAAATAAGGTTAATTTGAAGTTTTTATTTCATATTTTTTAATAATAAATGTAGTAATAAATCGTTAAAAAGCTTGTGTTAATTTTAAATAATAAAATAATAAGCAATTAATATGATGTAACTTAAACATACATATACAAAATTGAAAATGCGTGAATACAACCCTGCTCTGTTAACATTTGCATGAAGACTGAATGCCACAAGTATTCTTCGAAAATTTGGCCAAGCATTTCTCCCATTTCGAAGAACCCCTCCCACCGCCTACCCTGCTTATCCTGCCTTCTACGTTTTCCGGAAATAATACGCATGCTCCACACTTTATTTGAATTGGGGAAGCTGACGTTTGTATGTACATAAGTACTGGGTACTTTTGGGGATGTTAGGGCTATAATGTTGGTGCGTTTTATTGTACCAAAGCGCTGATTTTGTATTAACGGTGCATATTGGGGATGTTTTGAACTTAGCACATACTAAGTACATATGGGTATGTATGTATGTTCTTATACCATTCATGAACTTGAAATGACATTCTTACATTGTTCCAAAACAAGTTTTACATCTGTACGTATGCTAATAGCAGAAGCAGAGGACAGATACCCACCCAAAATAAACATACCTATACCGATAAGATCAGAATCATGAGCCGGGTCGATTAAGCTATTTATGTATACCTATTGTCTGTCTGTCTATCTATCCGTCTTCATGAAAAAATCTAAAATTTTTAGGAGACATCTGATCGAAATATGGTGTTCAATGAATCTTTGCATCACATACAATAGTATAAAATAATGAAAAAATCGCACTATGTAAAATTTCCCTTCCAGCATTCATGAAGGGAATGAAATTTTCGGCACAGCCGAAGACAGCGGCGATCTTACTTGTTATATTTGCTAATGGTTGAGAACTTCTCTATAACAAGCCGACATCTATCGGCCGAAAAATCCGTTAAATGGAAAAATATCTGGGTTTTGGTGCATACGGTTCAATGCTGAGCACTGCCTCATTGAAGGAAAAGAAGAATAAGAAATAAAGATAGCAAGCTGTGAAGGCGAAGAAGGAGAGAAGAACAAGCGGATTATCCAGATGGAGAGATGATGAAGTGAAAAATGCAAGCAAAAATTTATTTTTAGGTGACAAAATTTTCCAACAGTCTCCGTTGTTAACTTTAAGGCAAAATTATTTGAATCAACAACGATCCAACTTTTGAAATCACAACGGAGCGGAAAGTTGTTGATTCACTGCAAAATTCTTACAATTCTTGGGGAATCCCGAAGAAATATATAGCTTTCCTTACAAAGTGTTTACGCCTATAAAAATCCAATAACTACGACAAATTCGAAATTAATAAAAAACAAAAAATAATACATATATGTACATTAAGGTGGAGTGAAACATTTTTTTTGGAAATTCAATTTGTTCCAAAGCCAGAATGGCACCTTTCTAGCCCAGTAATAAGCCTGTAAAATTTTATTGACCTACTCGAATGTTTAGAGGTGCCCCCAGCCCCACAAAGTTGAAAAAAATAGTACGATCTGGTACAAATGTGAAATTTCTAAAATTATAAAATCAAAAAACGAAGTATGAGAATTGATAAAGATGGCTAAGCTGAGTATTAAAGTGAATTTTTTTTATTTGGAAACAACAACAACAAAAGTTTTTAAAGGTCAAAATTTATATTGTGCATTTTTTAAATTGCAATTACTTAAATACTACAGAACCGATTTCGAATATTTGTATACCATTCGATAGGTATTTTGATTCTCTTTAATTTGATATACATTTTATGTGGGTTCCATAATACCCCCCTTGCGGGGGTCAACCCCCTTTTACCCCCCTTACTCTTCATATATAAAATGTATATCAAATTAAAGGGAATCAAAATACCTATCGAATGGTATAAAAATATTCGAAATCGGTTCCGTAGTTTTTAAGTAATTGCAATTTAAAAAATGCATAATATAAATTTTGACCTTTAATAACTTTTGTTGTTGTTGCTTTAAAAAAATAATTCACTTTAATACTCAGCTTAGCCATGTTTATCAATCCTCATACTTCGTTTTTTAATTTTATAATTTTCAAAATTTCATATTTGTACCAGATCGTGCTTATTGCTTTCAACTTTGCGGGGCCGGGGGCAGTTCAAAACGTCATCCTATCGCCATAAAATTTTGTGGGGTTCATTAACTCGTATAAAGGCAACTTTTCATTGCTGGTACGTTCAAAAAAAAAAAAAAAAAAAATCTCCATATGATTTCACTCCACCTTAATGTACATACATATATACTGAATTAAATAAAAATTTGTTTTTTAAATCAAAATCAATACCGATCTTTTTTATTTCGAATAAAATATTATGTACTTAGTAACTGTTTTTCGTATAATGTTTTTTTTTTATAATAATGGTAAATCAGCACAAAAATTTAAATAAAATTTCCTATACATACATATGTATGTACATAGGTTGGTTGGGTTGGGTTGGCCGGATAATTGGGGTATTCCGATCCATTCGATCCCCTCCAACAGCGCTGCAGCAGAGACATTGCTAAAGGAACCGGAAATATCAAGAAGGTAACCTATCTCACTCATACACTACATACATACATACTAGTTAATATAACATTTTTCTCTAGGTATTATTTCTGAAATAGTATTGAATAGTCAATTTGGTTTCTTTTGCATTTTTTATGAATAACGGTAAATTTTCAATATCTCAAAAACGTATCCATATAACAAAAATTTATGATTTTAGGAATCAGCGACCGATTTTACATTTTAATTGAATAGTGGCGTTCAGAGTAGTTCTTGGCTGTAGACTAGTATAATATACCGTGGCTTTGGCAATAAAAAAACCCAAACGGCCAAAGTTTGCACCTGCCCATTTGGGTGAGAAGAAGAAACGCCAAAGAAAAGTATCATTACATGCACAAACATAAATATGTTTATATACAAAACTTTGAGGTATGATGATGTACATATGCACATAAGGGTGGTCCAAAATTGCTAGCATAAATTACTCTCGAAATCCGCTGAAGAACCCGCATTTTTTGCGACTGTACTACGCTGATCTATACCAAAAATTTTCCTTAATATGCTAAAGTTTAGAGGTAGCGCAAATGCCTGCAAATTTCCCTATCCTTTCACATAGATACATCAGTGATGATCAGCGTTGCCATTTGGGCCACTAAAGTGGCAATTTGAAGCTTTTTTAAAGCCAGGCCACCTGAACCCAACTTTTTAAAAATATGCAATATTTGAACCTTTTTAAAAATTTGGGCCACTTTTGGTCCTTTTTTACTTTCAAAACTATAATTATTAAATAATTTTTAGTTTTTTCTTAAATATAAGAACAAGCAACCTCTTTGTTACTATTTTACTTTGCATTGTCAACTCTCCGTTTCGAAAGGTTCTTTATTTAATTTGTTTGCACTACCTTTGAATACTTTGAAATTTGGGCTGTTCGTTAAGATAATAAAAACGCACGGAGCAGCCCAGACACACAAACACATATAGCGTTCGTTGAGCCGTAGGAAAGTGCAAGAAACGTAGGAATTTTACCACAATTTACATTCTTTGCACTCATGTTCGCTCTTTTTTGGTAAAATTCCTACGGTTCTTGCACTTTCCTATGGCTCAACGAACGCTATAACAGTTTTTTTTTTTAATTCATTGCCTTTTTCGGGTTATTCCGTCTGCTCAACGGACGATCATATTAGCGCTGCGTTAGTGTGGGAATATTTAAAATCCATTTTCTTTAAACATTAAATAAACCACAAAAATATATAAAAATGTGTTTTAGCTAAAAAAAAAATTGGGACCACTTTTTTAAATTTTTTGGGCCACCTTTTGAAGTTTTTGAGCGGCAACACTGGTGATGATACATAATCTTTTCGAGAGTCCTTAATGAGCAAGCTTCGTTTTGTTATCATTAAAAAAGCCTTCTTCCGCAATTAGTTCTTCGGTTTTAATTTTTTTTGTACCACCTTAATGCACATACATATATTTATTTTGTTCTGTAAGTAACTAAATTACGTATTGTTTTTAAAATGCTTTACAAAAAATTTTAATTTCTTATTATGTGCACTAACATTCCAAATAGCAAGCAAGGAAAACGCTCAAAGGATAACTCCGCCAACGGCGGTAATTGCTGGGGGAGATTTTAAAACAACCCCTCGCGCTGGCGTGAGAGAAACCTTAATTATATTTTTTATACATGCTTGGGTAGCCAGATCAAGATTGTTATCACACGCATGAAGGAAAATGTGGAACCGGATCCTTTTATTTAGTTAGCGCTTTTAGCGGCTATCATTTATACTGGAACGAAGAAAAAAATGCTGCACCTTGCGTTCTTGCGCTGGCGGTTGCGGTGGCACGATCATTTTATCACACACCCCAACCCCATGTATATATATACATTTGTTTGTATGTTTGACTGACTGCGATCCGTTACAACTTTCAATTGCACGGCTCTTAATTTGTTATTATTTCTTTTTTTTAGTATTTTATCATGCACTATATTTTTAACTCATTTGGCGGCTATCATTCATTCGGTAAATTAAAAAAAGAAAAAAAAAAATTAGTGGGTATTTTCTGCTATTTTTGCTTATGCTCTAGTCCGGATATTGTGTGTTTAAAAAATGTTTAACTGCCAGCCAGCGCGGGACTACATACAAGTATACATATATGTATGTATGTATGTAAGTGCATCGCGTTTTAAATGTATATACGCTAATGATACGGTGACGTGAACTTGACCGTAGCTATCGCGTAACGCCGATCTTTCATTTCGCTGTGCCACCTCGACGGGATACGGTATAAAAGAAAAACACACACGCTCAATGAATTGGCGGTACACAGTGCCATTTATGTACGTGGGCATTACTCCAAATTCAAATTGGCTCGCAGCTTGCGAGGGGTGTTTTTACCGTCAACGGTCAAGGTATTCAGTTGTTGTCAGTTGCGCCGGGCATCGGTGCAAATGCATTCGAGAAATGGCAATGCGGTTCAGTCAGAAAAGGTATAAGTAAATATGTACATACTTATGTATGTACATATACTTATGTATGTACATCTGTAAATCGTACTGTTATGTACTGTCACGGTCACTGCGCTGCGAGTTTTGCTCCAAATACCAGCTTTGGTGACTCAAAAACATAAGAAATACAAGAAGAAGGGGAACGGTACACTGTAGATCAATTTTCTCAAGCGGTCATAATTAAATTGACTCGGTCATTGACCTACTGATAGTCGTCTACTAGATGTGTCAAAGATTTGCGTAAAGTCGAGTGTCTTTTGGCCACAAATAAACAGATAAGCTCGTAACGGCATGAAATAATGATTATACCCACATTTGGATTTTATTTGGTAAACATATTCATTTGAGCCCACTTTTTCAATACCAAAGATCGAAGATCAAAACAACTGATAAATCCGTTCCAAATATATGTAAGACCCGCCGACAACTGACTCCGAATAATTAGATTTTTACCAAAGGCTAGTAATCTTAGTCGTCCAATATGCTGCATTTGTTAAAAGAAGCTCTACCCAAACTGGTCCTCGGTTACTTGCAAGATCGGCAATATCGTGCATATCATGATAAATTGCTGCTCGTCATAAATTGCTCAAATTGGCATATCGCTCTTATATTCAGTCTCACATGTGGGAGAGTGATTGCATATGATTGGTATTAGATCAGAAATACATACATAGGTACTTTGTAATCTCAATGCCTCTTGGGGGAAATAGTAAGGCATTACTCCTACAAAAGCAAAACCAAAATGCATCCGTCCCCCTTTGCTTGATCTTAGTAGCGGTATGATCATAAAAAATCCAGAAGGTATTTTTTTTTTATTAAAGCATTACCTACATATCCTGCATCAAACAATGTATCCGAGGAATTGGAGCATATCACTCATTCATTTCGTACCCCCTTTGAGAAATGTATTGGATATCCACTAGCCCGACAAAATTCCTGGTACGATAAGGAATGCCACGATTCCTCGGAAGGAAGCAATGCCACATAAAGGGCTACAACGCGGAGCGTATGATGAGGAGGGAATAGAGGCGAAAGAGAAAAGAGAGACTAAAAGGCGCCAGTGTGGGGAGCTTGACATGCTGGCGGGTAGGAATTATGCTCGAAAAATGTATCAAAAAGTCAGGCGGATGACTGAAGGTTACAAGACTGGAGCAAATTCCTGCCGGAATGACAACGACGATCTGGTAACTGATTTCCAGAGCGTACTTAAGTTGTGGAGGAACCACTTCTCCTACTTGCTAGATAACAAGAAAAGTGAGGTAGGATAAGTCTCCTAAATACTTATCGCATATAAGGTCTGAGCAAGTTTACTGTGCGAATGATTGAAGCCCACCGTCAACAATCTGATTGGACTTCGTCTATTTGGCAACCAGCATTAACACCAAAAAACAATGTCAGCACGGATATTCAACGAAGAATGACTCTTGCCAATAAGCGCTACTTTGGACTAAGTAGGCAACTGAAAAGTAAAGTCCTCTCTCGACGAACAAAAATCACACTCTAGGTACAGGACGCTCATCGTTGCAGTCCTCGTGTACGGTGCAGAAGCATGGACAATATCAAATTCAGATGAGATGACACTTGCAGTATTCGAGAGAAAAGTTCTTCGGAGGATTTATGGACCTTTGCGAGTTGGCGAGGGCGAAATCGACATTGAGAATGGATGAAAGTGCTCCGGACCAGAAAGTATTTCTATCGAAATCCGCTTAAGGCAGAAGAAAAGAGAGACCGTCATTTCGTTGAGAAGATCAGGTGGAGAGTGACTCGTCCTCTCTTGGTATTTTAAATATGCTTCAGGCAACACGAAACAGAAAGAACTGACGCGCTTTATTGGACGCGGCCAAAATCTTCTAGAGTCTAGACGGTTACTGCTAATTAAGCAGAAGAAGACCTATATATAAGTATGTACATATCGTCGCTATAGAAGAAAAAAGACGCAAAGTGTTTTGTTGAGGAAGAAAGACGCAAACTTTTTTTTTTTTTTCAAAGAAAGACGCATTAAAAGTATTTTTCGAAAGAAAGACTCTTTATTTTTTTTGATAACGAAGAAAGACGCTTTATTTTTTTTACTATAAAGAAAGACGCATTTAAATATTTTTTAGGAAAGAAAGACGTATTCGATTTTTTATTTTTCTTTGTCAATATTAATGCTAATGCGTCTTTCTTCGCAGTTAATAATGCTAATGCGTCTTTCTACGTCGAAATATTTTATAATGCGTCTATCTTCGTCGACATGTTTTGTAAAGCGTCTTTCTTCCCCGACATATTTTTAATGCGCCTTTTTTCGTCGACAAATTACTGACATGCGTCTTTCTTCTTCTGGAGCGACGATATGTATGTACATATGTTTTCTAGATAAACCGAGTTCAGAGAAACATCAACAAGTCAGCATTTCAGTTCAAAATTTTTATCCGGCAAAGCTCTCAAATGACAAGTTAGTTATGTGGAAAAAATTGAAAAGGCGCCTGATCAAAATTTTCAAACATAGCGGTTGAGTGGTAAAAGTGCTGAGGCGTGCTGTCGCGTGGGACAATACCTATCAGTTTTTGACTCGGACAATAACATTGTCCAAAACATCCGAAATGCCGGGAAGAAGATTATCCAGGGCGGAATGCGCAGAGTACTAAAACGTCGCGAATACTCAGTAAAATATTGGACAACTGCTAACTTTTATTTTACTACCTATATTTCATTGGCTCTCATATTTTCTAAAAAAAAGATTATGCAATAAATACTTCGTCTTTTACATTTTTAGTGGCGCGTTTAAAATTATCGGCACAGTTGTCCATTCGAATAATTCTGAAGATTTAATTTCATTTGTAGGTACCTACTAAAATATGTATAAATTTTTTTGTCCTTTAATTCACCTACAATTTTTTACAAAATTTTTTGAATTTTTGATTTACATAAACTAAACTTCAACATGCAACTCTGTGCTTCGTAAGCACGGAAGGAAAATGTCAAAATTGCGATGAAAATTTTCACACATCAAAAGAGACACAGCGCTATGCAACATTTCTGAAGAGTGTGCCGCTTCGTAAAATACTCTTCGTCGTACGCCTCTTTTGGTGAGAATAAAAGTGAATTTTGCTACAAAAACAAATAAAATATTGTTAAAGCGAGTCAGATAGTTACCACCTGAATTAATTCCCCTCCAACACAACAAAAACTACAACAAATGGTGGGCGTACACCAGTTAAGTGCGCGTGACTGCGCATCGAATCGCACGACGCGCGACTGGAATGAACAGCACAACAGCAACATTGCATGGAAATGAATTGACTTTGAGGCAAACACTTGCTACGTATGAGTGAGTGGGTGAACTAGTTACCTGATGTGCAAGATATTGAACGTAAGAGTGATATGGCTATAAACAAAATGGCTGTTATCAATACGGTGCACCAACAGATGGCGCTGCGTGTATTACTTGAAGGAAGCATGCGCAGGATTTTAATTTTTTTATTTTACTTTTTTTGATTTGAAGCAAAGTGTAGTGGATGTGTTGGAAATAAAAGTTATGTATTCAAGAATGCTTTCCAAATTTTCGTAGAAAATGCAGGTACCTACCTACCTATTTTCGTAGACATTTGCTCTGAATGAAGCAGCAGCTTCTGCATTTATAAAGGAAGTGACTATGATCATAGCATGGCTCTAGCAATTTTCAAAAAAATGTTCATAGGTAATTTTTTATGAAATATTTTTAATGCATAATATTTTTAGTATCTACCTAAGTAGGTGGAAGAATAAGCTAGTAGATGTATTTAATAAAAAATTTAAAACGCTTTAAGCAGAATTGTTGATTTAAAAAGAGTTAAAGATTGTATGCAAAAAGCGACTAGGTTGTACCCCAACGTCAACATTGCGGGTTAAGTGTCTTTAGGAAATCTGTTGTAGAATTTTTTGCAATATAAGTACATACTTACATTGTACATATTTACGAGGGTTGTTTGATAAGTCCGTGGCATTTTGAATAAGAAATATTTTTTTTTTGCAAAAATGCATTTTATTTTTCAACATAATACCCTTTTAGCGCGATACACTTAGTGTAACGTTTTTCCGATTTTTTTATTCTTTCCAAAAAACTGGATTTTTCAGGCACTCAAAATAGGCAATTGTTTCTGTGATGATCTCTTCATGTAACCCGAATCTCTTACCACAAAGCAATTTCTTCAGGCTTGGATACAGGAAATAATCGTAGAGGGCTAAATCTGGAAAATATGGTGGGTGAGGTAGCATTTCATAACACAATTTCTGAACTTTTGCCATGCTGACTATACATGCGTACGCTCGTGCATTGTGATGATGAAACAGAACATTTTTTCTTGTTAAATGCGGTCATTTTTTATTCAAATCGAGACCGAATCTCTTCAAGAGCTCTGAGTAATATTTGCCGGTAATTGTTTTACCCTTTTCGATGTGAAAGGCACCTCGTGCATCACCGAAAAACTGTGGCCATAACTTTATTACCCGACAGACCCACTTTGCCTTCTTGGTGCACGTTCACTCGGAAAACCCCCTGTTTTGATTGTTCCTTGGTTTCTTATGTGGCGTGATGGATCCAAGTTTCATCTACGGCAACAAAACGGTACAAACACTCGTTCTGATTGCGGCTGAACATCGTCAAACACTCATTCGAAGTTGTCACACGTTTACGCTTGTTATAGAGCAAGGGTCTTCACAGCTATCGCGCTTCCGCGCTTTTTGTTTTTGTGCCGCGCTTAAGCATAGGCAAGCGCGCCGAAAATCACCGCGACCGCGCATTCTATCCTCTCGCCCACAAACGAAGTTTAATGCTATACCCATTAGGAACAGCGGCGCAAAATTACTATTAATTCATGTGAAATTACATATAAAGGAATAATTTTGGAATTTTTTTTGTATCAAACAATTTTTTCACAATCAGACCTGGAAGACAAATTATGGTGTTAGTTTATTTTATTATTTTGAACACTTTTAAAAGTATTTAATGAAACCTGAATTTTCAAAGCAACAAATTTCGACTGGGTATGTGGACGCGCCATTTTTGGCTTCCATTTTTCTTTTTTATTTTCTGCAGAAGCGGGCTACAGCGAGTCGCCGCCTACATACTGAGACAAATTGTTGTAAATTAAGATTTGATATGGAATTCAATAGTGTGCTATGTATGTACTTATGTAGATTTTTTTAACACATTTTTATTAGCTTCACCTGTATGCATATGAGTTATTTCTTTGTGCCTAAAAATACGCAATATATTTGCTAATGAGATTAATTCAATCAGATGGCACTGTTTTAGCTATAAAACTTACAGTATAAAATTTATAGTACCTATGTATAAATTAAACTTTAACTATTAAAGCGTGCGCTAATAATGGAAAATATAAAAACGCACAACACCAGC
Source organism: Urophora cardui (assembly GCA_960531455.1). Taxonomy (NCBI): domain Eukaryota; kingdom Metazoa; phylum Arthropoda; class Insecta; order Diptera; family Tephritidae; genus Urophora; species Urophora cardui. The sequence goes on from OY482673.1 coordinate 50,524,502, forward strand.
ACCATAAAAAAATATCAATTTATACATTTTCGAAATTTTTCGGGTGTACTTTTAATAATGGAGGAAGTGGGCGGCCGCAATTTTTTTGCTCTTATTGTCGGCCATGATTTTTATTTCAAAGTAACGGTACCCGCGCTTCCATAAGGGCTCTGTGGAGATCACTATTATAGAGTGAAGTAACCGCGGCAGCCATCGCGCGGATGTCTTTTTAACATAGATGGGCATACTGAAGTAAAATTGTAATTCAGTAAAGCAAACAGTAAGCAGTAAAAGAATATTGCTTACTTAAAATTTTTTACAGTAATAAGTAACGCGTTACTTATTACTTAAAATTTTTTACAGTATTAAGTATCGCTTTACTTATTACTTAAAATTGTTTACAGTATTAAGTACCGCGTTACTTATTACTGTAAAAATTTTACAGTAATAAGTAGTCTTTACTTACTACTGTAAAAAGTTGACAGTATTTCAGTATTATTTACTGTTTACTGTAAGACTACTGAAGTAGCGAGGATACAGTAGTCTAAGAATTGGCATACACACACACGCACATTGATGAGCACAAGCGCATGCGCTAACGAGCATATGAGGTATGATGCCCAATAAACATAATAGAAAAAAATCTCGAACGTTGCAAAAACGTTTATACGCATTTCTAATTCCAGGGCATTTTGAAATTCACAATTAAACGTACCCATTCTCAATTTTTTCTCAAATATACCAAGGTAAGTACCCAGGTATGTATACATTAAGGATATAAAAATAAAAACTATATTTTTACCACAATGCTCGGTAAAACGTCGGGAAGCAACAATTTACTTAAAAATCAATTGAAAAAATAAAATGGCTTTTCATCCAAATGTTATTTGAAACAGTGGCAACGAATTTCTTAATTGTATTCTAGGTTAAGATTTTATAAAAAAAAATTAAGTCAATTTTTGCTTCCTGACGTTTTACCGAGCATTGTGGTAAAAATATAGTTTTTATTTTCATATCCTTAATTTATACATACCTGGGTACTTACCTTGGTATATTTGAGAAAAAATTGAGAATAGGTACGTTTAATTGTGAATTTCAAAATGCTCTGGAATTAGAAATGTGTATAAACGTTTTTTCAACGTTCGAGATTTTTTTCTATTATGTTTATTGGGCATCATACCTCATATGCTCGTTAACGCATGCGCTTGTGCTCATCAGTGAGCGTGTGTGTGTATGCCAATTCTTAGACTACTGTATCCTCGCTACTTCAGTAGTCTTACAGTAAACAGTAAATAATACTTAAATACTGTAAACTTTTTACAGTAGTAAGTAAAGAATACTTATTACTGTAAAATTTTTACAGTAATAAGTAACGCGGTACTTAATACTGTAAAAAATTTTATGTAATAAGTAAAGCGATACTTAATACTGTAAAAAATTTTAAGTAATAAGTAACGCGTTACTTATTACTTTAAAAAATTTTAAGTAAGCAGTAAAAAAGGTAAAAATAATGAATTACTACTGGTACTTAAAAGTGCCCATCTATGCTTTTTAATACCTAAATATTCATGTAAGATGTGTTGTATTCACTCAGTTGAGATGCCTGTGGTCTCAGTTATTTCTCGAACTTTCATTCTTCGATCGTTCAATATCATTCGATGGATTTTATCGACGTTTTCTGCTGTGACTACTTCTTTTTCGGGCGATCTGAAAGTTCGGCATTACTTTTGGTAGTACGACCACAAGGAAAATCAGTAAACCACCTCTTAACCATTTTTTTTTTACGAAAAAAAAAATGCTTAATCAGCAGACGAAATTCACTTTTTCCATATTTGTTAAAACACACGAGGTTATCGGTTTTAAATAGCTCTCAAACAAAGACTTAATTGCACAGTTTGCTCAAACTTTTCCACTAGTATTTCAAGAGATGTTACTTGACGTGGGCAGTGTTGAATTCAAAATTACTGGTCGCCAAGTTCAAAAAGTCACGGACTTATCAAGCAACCCCTACACAAACGCTTTGTTATGCATACAAGCATTCCCGAATTTACGTATAACCTTGAACATACAATCCATACAAATGTTTTCCAGAGAATATGTAAAAATTTCCATATTGGCCCACACATACCTACCCGTACGGGCTGCAACTAACCCTCTTTTTAGGTTCAATCAACAGTTGACATGTATGCATAGGTATATTCATACATACATACTTCATATCATTTCTTTTTTTGAAACATAGGTACATATGTATGTATGTATGTATTTATAAATTCTTCCCTCCGACTTCACCCCTTTTATGTTTAACACCGAGTCAAGCGCATTTGTTGTACTTGTACATACAACAAACTACAGAAATTCGTGTGTTGCATAAACTTTTCGCTGCTATTCAAATAAATTCCAAGTTTCCGTTTCTTTGCAGAACAAGGCATCCATCCCCCAAAAACATATCTACATACCTGTGATATAAAAGTTTATTTGTGCAAACATATGTACATACATACATATGTATGTATTATATAGATAGGTACATTTACCTGAACTAACTGCAAGTGAAAGTGCAAACTAAAAAAGTTTTTATTTTTTTATTACTTACAGTATTTTTTTTTTGTTATTTTCTTCTTATTTATTTTTTCTTTTAAACAAAATATTTACCACAATTGGTCGGTGGCGCGGTTTTGCCACTGTTTACACGTCTATTAAGTTTTACGTGAGAGAATGTGTGCATTTGCTGTTTTTGCAAAGGCTTCCAGTTGTTGCACATTTTATTTTATTTTTTATTTGTTGAGTCCTTGCACTACAAAATGTTCTTTACTTATGTTAATACATATCTGGATACATTAGAATTTATAAATAGTATATGTACATATGTATGTACATCTGTATGTTGGCATGTTCCAGGAAGTTGTTGTATAGGCGTTTGAGCATTGGCATTGTTAAGCTGATTCCACATAGAACTTTGTGTTGCGCTACGTGACACTTTCTGCGTGACAGCTGAGATTAAAATACATGTATCTATATGAGGTTTCTCACATAACAAAAAGTAACGCAACGCCAAAGTTACGTAAAGCACAAAGTTGCCCAAATCTCAACTTTTCGGGGCGTTGAAATTTTTTTTCAGTTTCACTTTAATTCAAATGTAAATAAACAAATTTAAATTTCACACAATTGAAAAATAATTTAATAGATTTTTATTTTCTTATTTACTTTTTTGTAAATAAAACGGAGAATGAAAGATTTTTCAGAAAATAAATATTTTTTGAGTGATGTTGCAGCGTTCATTGTGGCATAGTTTTTCAGTTTTGCGTTGTTTGACATAGAAAGCGGCGTAACGCAAAGCGGAAAAAGTTTTATGTGGAATCAGCTTTAATGCGATACAAATCTGTATTTCACTTTGTGCTAATAACATACATACATATGTATGTATGTATGTAAATGGGTGTTTAGATGCCATTTTACATCAAATGTACAATCTGTGATTCCCACACTCAAAAAAAAAATTACTGAGATTATGGAAAAATGGGAATGATTCGGCGCTAAAGACATATTTCCATATTTTGATGAACAATTTTCTTTAAAACGTGGTTTTTATTCCTTGATTTGAAGAAAATCGTACATCAAAATATGGAAATATGTCTTTAGCGCCGAATCATTCCCACTTTTCCATAATCTGAGTAAGTTGTTTTTTCAGTGCATAACGTACCTACGCGCCATAAGCAACAAGAACAAAACTAAGCGGAATCTTATAACGGCGAATTTAAAACAACCATCAAAACTGGTGTCGAAGTTCTTTGCGAAGCAAGACGCTTCACTTGGCATAAACTAAATTTTCAAGTTCATTGATAAGGGAAAAACGCCATGCCTTGAAGAATAATGCTGCGGGAGCAGTGAATGTTGCCACATCATTCGTCGAGTACCTACAAATTGATTAGTTTTTAAGAGTTGTGAGCTTATTTGGGCCTTTTTCTTCAATAAAAGCCTATCGTTTGGAAAAATATGTACATACATAAAACGTGATGACTCATTCAATTCCCAAAACATATTTGTTTGTTGGTTTTTTCTTCAAAATCAGAATTTCAAAATTTTCTCATTACACCATCCAGCAATTTTGTTATAATTAGACTGCGGATCTTTATGCAATTGCATATTTTTAAGGAGAAGAGATAGCGATATGGTTCAAAAGAGAAAAATGAATGTTATTAATTAAATATTCTAAATTTACATATTTATTTCTGCATATTTTGCATATTGCATATAACTTGCATATTTGCATATAACTTGCATATTTGCATATAACTTGCACATTTACATAAAAATTTAAAATTTGCATATATATTTTATCGTGAGACAGACAATTTGGCGTTTTCATACTCCTATAATTTGTTTCAAATTGAAGAATTCTATGGAATATATTTTGCAATGAGTCATTTCTAATGGCTTAATTTTTAATAATAACAAAATTTCAACAAATTTTTGTTACGGAAATAAAATTCTACTTTTCTAAAGGATTTCGGTGCGCTGAATCCGAATCTGAAGTCATATTTTCTGTAATACGTACAGATTTTTAGATATTCATGCCCAAATGGGCGAAAAACACGTTTTTTGCCTATTTTCACTCCTAAATATTTTCATTTCATTTCATTTATTAAGAAATATATAACATTAGTACAATAAGATCAGACGTCTTTTTTAGCACAACAGTAGAACAAGTGACAATAATATAATTAATTAATTATTTAAAAATAACTTAAAACTAATTAACAAATACATATATAAGTAGAGAAGATAGAGTTGGAGAAAGCATGGAGGAGAAGAAAAAAAAAAAAAAAGTTAAAGTAAAAAGGGCAGGGGGAAGGAAAGATAAAGGAAAGAGGACAGTAGAAAAAGGGTAGTAAATTTAAATATAGATAGCACATCTACTAGTGATACAGACATTTTTATTTTGTACATTAATTGTTATGAAAATACGACAGCAAAACAGTCTTAATGTTGCTTTTGTTTAAGCTACTACGTATGGCAGCAGGAACGGAGTTCCATATACGAATAGCGCTGATGAAAAATAGTCTAGCTGATTGAAGAAAGTTATATTGCGGAACTATAAGGCCATGTACGCGAGCAGACTTTGCAAACGTTAGTTTATCATAGAGGTATCTGGGTGATTTCTCATTTATTAGCCGGAAGAGAAAAATACAATTTCTAACTTTGAAATACTCGTCAAGCTCGCAGCCCAGCAGACTACTCCTCCAGTTCGAGATATGGTCAAATCTCGCCAGCCCAAATACATATCGCGTGACGTGGTTAAAGGCCACATCCATCTTGTGTGCAGACTGCGAATCTAAGTTACTATATACTAGTTCAGCATAGGATATTATTGGCATAATAAGTTGGATAGCAAGCTTCCGCCTTATGGCAGTCGGCGTAAACGGGGCAGAGAGTCGCAGGCTTCTAAGGGTAGAGTAAACTTTGCCAACTGTTGCATTTATGTGGTCAGTGCATGTAAGATCAGAGTTGATAACAAATCCCAGATTAGTAACTTTAGACACCAGTTTTAGAGCGTGCTCACCAATATACAAAGAGGGTATTTCTGTATGTTTTAGACGCTTCTTACAAATAGGTAACACATAACACTTGTTGACATTGAGGCTGAGGCCATTTTCAGAGGCCCAGGACTTAATGGAAGATAGATCCTGATTGAAATGGAAGCCTAGGTTCTTCGCTTGATCAAGGGGACTGGACATATACAATTGGATGTCGTCCGCATATGCATGAATACGAGCATGCTGACATAAAGACAAGACGTCATTTACAAACATACTAAATAACAATGGCCCCAAAATAGATCCTTGGGGGACACCAGACAATATTGAACGCAGCGAAGACACATTTAAGTCAACCTTGACACGTTGTAACCTGCCTGTCAAATAACTCTTCATCAACTTCACAGCGGACGGACTAAAACCAAAATTATTGCACAATTTGAGGCAAAGCAGTTCATGGTCAACTGAGTCGAAAGCCTTAGAGAAGTCTAGTAAGCACAGCAATGTTAAGTATTTCTTATCAAAAGCAATTCTTACATCGTCCAATATTCTTATCATAGCTGTTGAACAGCTATGTTTGGCTCTAAACCCGGACTGAAACTGGGATAATAAGTTAAATGCATTAATATGGTGGTAGATTTGCTCAGACATTAACGACTCAGCAACCTTCGACAAAGCGGGCAATATGCTGATAGGCCGAAAGTCACAAGGGCTGGCTGCAGACCTATTTTTAGCAACAGGAAGAACAGTGGCAATTTTCCACGCATCAGGGAAGCAAGACGTTGTTAAAATGTGATTTATTATATGCGTAAGGGTTGGTAGAATAAGTGGTAGTATAGTTTTTATAAACTTAATTGGAATTCCATCCTCTCCAGTTGCATTTGACCGAATTTTGTAGACACTTTTTTCCACATCAAGTTCAGACACTGCTCTGAACTCAAACATCTGGCTAACTGACATTAAATAAGAACACGTACTCGACATAGGGATACGAGAACAAGGGGAGGGTACACCATTTACAAAAGCTTCATTCAGAGTATCAGGGCTAAGCGTACACGGAGACTTATCACTGACATGGACACGCAATGCTTTCAGATTACGCCACAGAACATTATTCGGTAGGGAGGGGCAGAGCTTTTTTGAAAAATAAATGCGTTTTTCTCGCCTGGCAAAGAGTGGCTTCATTTCGTGCTGCTTTAAATGCGCACCAATTCATATCCGTCCTGTCCCTTCTCCAAGCCGAGTATGCTTTGCATCGTTTTTTAATGGCCACACGAACTTTGGTGTTAAACCACGGACAGGATGAGGATTTATTCAACACTGTTTTTGCTGGCACATGAGCTCTAAAGGCCTGCAAAACCACTCTATTAAGAAAGCAGAGCTTTTCGTTTACTGAGCTGAAACCCCAACATGTAGACCAGTTTATTGCTGACAGGTCGCTTAAGAGGCTATTGACATTTATATTGCGATAATCTAGAAAAGTGTAAGCATTAGTGGAGTCATTATTGCGGTCAAGTTTAATGTCAAACGAACAAAAAATCAGGTCATGGTCAGATATAAACGATACTTGGTCAAATTTTAATACTATCGCAGGGTCAGATACAATAAAATAGTCAAGAAGACTTGGACTGCAGTTATTTCCATACCTTGTGGGAACAGACACATTAACAAAAGACAAACCAACACCAGATACATTATCAGTAAGACTAGAGCTATAACAATCCTTATGTAACAAATTAATATTGAAATCACCACAGACAATAATGTTATCATAGTCGGTTAAGACCGATGACATATAACGAAAGAAATCACATTGACTATAGCATTTATTTGGGTTGTACACACAACAAATAAGGGTTCTAGATGCAAGAGTAGACAGTTCCACAGACATATATTCGACACTACTTCCAGTTGACTGCACTACCAAGTTTGCTTTTAAATTGTCTTTATAATAAATTGCAACACCCCCTCCTTTCTTCCCTACCCTATCACTTCTAAGTAGTTTGTAATTATTAATGTTCAAATGTGCATCTCTTAAATCAGTAGTGAACCATGTTTCAGATATACATATGACGTCCACAGCTGAAAACTCAAAAACTTTCCTCACCATGTCCATTTTCTCACTATTGAGACTACGTGCATTAAAATGGACAACCTTCAAGCCAGTTTGGTTTCCGCAAAATATATTAATCATCGCGAGACTACAATCATCAAAGCTACATGCGCTATTGGTTATAACCATTACAAAGCGTAGCGCGAAAAACAAAAGCATATTTAAGACAACAAATAAAAATGTAGATAAAAGAAAAAGAGAATAAAACAAAGAGATGTGCTATCTTTACATTAAGGGATAAACATATAATACACACTAACAAAAAAAGCAAAACGCTATCCGAACTGCAGCAAATCATCCTCACATGTAATTTTTGTTGGCTCACCATCTTTACCCTTTTCTGCTTTAACATGTACGTAGCCTCGAAATGTATACACAGATGCAAGTTTTTTCTCGCGTCGTAACTTTATGGCTTTGTGTAACAATTGGCGGTTCTCTTTACTTAAGCTCTCAAAAATGTGGAAATACCCATCAAATCCAAGTGAGCAGAGTGGAACGCAAGATTTCATCCGCCTACGATAATCGCCAAAAGCGCGGAGTGTTCGATTCCGATCAGCGGCCGAGTAAAATTTTATGATAACCACGCTTTTGAGATTTGTTGGAGAGGGATACGTGCGGAAAATGTCACGCACTTTCGGAGATAGGAAATCAATCGAGAAACATATGGTGTTATATATGGCCCTAAGGTTTTCGCCTTCAACGTAGGGTATACCAACAGCAACAGCATCGGCACTGAGATCAGTAACGATCTTATCCCGAGCAGCGTTGGCTAGTTGTTGTTGTAGAGCAGCGATTTCAGATTCTGCTTTCTTCATGTTCGCCTCACACACCTCAATTCGACTAGCAAATTCACTTATTTTAGAAGCGAATGCATTAATCTGATCACTCACACTCTTAATCAGCTTTTTCTCTAATTCCACCTGACCCAGAGATACACCCTCAATTAGCACCATAAGGCGATCAGATTGTTGCTGAATTTTCCCATCCAACTCTTTTAGTTTGGCGACGAGAGCTGAAAGAGAAACTTCTTCGTCCAGTTTCACTATCTTTGCAGAAGGGGAACCTTTGCTGTGACGTCGCTTGCTCGTTGACATTGTAGATAAATTCTCATTTTCACTCTCATTTTTGTCTCTTCTTGTTATATTCGTGCTTCGTATATTATTTGTTTTATTATTTCCAGACATTTTAAAAACAATTTCGAGTACCTGAGCTTATAATTTATGCAAATTATAATATGTAATAATGCAATAAGAAATCGGCACAGGCTTGGTATCAAAAAATCACGTAATTCTCACAACAAAAGCAAAACAATGGCAGAGCAATGAAAAACACGTCCGTCCGTAATGAAAGCTGTTCAACTTTTACTTATTTTAAAAATTGATTAAAGCTATTGAAAGCTCGGCCATTTCCCTTGAAGACAACGTTTTAATTTTTCGGATATCTAATTTAGGTATGTAGTAATATATGTTTTTGTACAACAAGGTATTTGTCGTCCAAAACTACGGCAGCATTTGTAGCATTTTATAGGCGCAATCAAATTTTGTAGTTGCTCAGCAGAACAATTTTTTTACGAAGCCACTTACATACGTCCATAATATAATAAACTGCCTAAAAGCGTGCTTCAAAATTTTTAATTATTTTTGTATGGAGAAAATATTGCAAAACTAATGAAGCTTAATATGCAATATTGCAAGTTACAAGAAAGATATATGAAATATTAAAACGGTTTCTTCAAGAGAAATGTCCGCGTTTTCAATAGCTTTAATAAATTTTTAAAATAAGTAAGAAATTTAAAAGATATTGAGGAGTGAATATAGCCAAAAATCGCGTTTTTGGCCGCTTTACACATGAATATCTCAAAAACTGTACGTATTAGCGAAAATCTGACTTCAGATTCGGATTCAGCGCACCGAAATCCTTTAGAAAAGTAGAATTTTATTTCTGTAACAAAAACTTGTCGACCAGTGTAATTTGTCATTCAGCGTTTAACAAGCTTATCATTTTATTTTTCTGCATTTGCAAGACCCAAATTTGAGCGTTCATTTTCAGCATATAAACTGATATTAACCGATAAGCGTCACAATTTCGGCATTCAGAATCTGGAGAAAACAATTGTAGTATATTGTGGTCTTAACTACAACTAAAATTATCTCTTTGCATTAAAAATTATTATTATTATTAAAAATTAGTTACCATTTACAGTTTTGTTTTGGGTGTTAATGGGTTATTTATTTGCATGGAACAAATGTTCCAGCATACAACAAATGATTTTTGCATTCAACTGTATTTACTTATTGTGTATATCACTTAAAATTCTATATTTTATATGAAAAAGGTGTATTTTTAATTTGCATATAACTTGCATATAACTTGCATATAAGTTGCATATATTTTGCATATTCAAAACAGAGCAAGAAAATTCGTTTTGGAATGCGAATATATAGTTTTGAATCAATATAACACTTAACCCTAATCACCGAATTTTGAAAAGTTACGTAAAACCGAAAGTGAGACTCTGAGGCTCACCTATGTGGAAATTTTGAAACACATTATTTTGGTATTTGTTTTTTACTTTTATTTATGCAGTAATGAATGCAGAAGCATTTTTATACATTCTTATAACGGTTTATGACAATTTTTTTAGTATATAAAGATAAAAAAGGTAATTTCATAAAATAGGGGATATTAATGAACTGCAATTTTCACACATTTTTGTAGTTGTTGAATGTTCATTATAAATGGTATTATTACATCTGTTATAAATTTGTTTTCGTGCACACAATGAGAAAAACTAAGAATCAAATGAATATGAATAAATATTTCATATTATCGCCTCTAATATATATTTTCCGCGATCAAATTTAAAAGTTTTAAAACGCAACGTTCGTGGTGAAATTACTGACGCATAAAAGCAGACGATCGTTCGTTTCTCTATCTGAACGCATCTTTTCCGTAATTTAGAATCTCAGTAAACAGAAAATGATAAGATTTTAATGGTTTTGATATTGCTCACTTTACCGTTCTCCATAATTTTATGACATCATATGATCTATAGATCTATGGTGAAATACGACGAATTCACCAAAATCCGGGGGAAGTATGGTGAGTTAACAATGCAAAAACCTCACTGGATAAACCTTGTAAACAACGGATTCAAAATTTAGTTGAATTCTAGAAATGTAAGCTTATTACGATAAAGATACTTAAGGTGAGTCTTTGAGGCTCACTTTCGGTTTTTCGTTACAATTTTATACGATTGCAAAAAAAAAATGGTTAAAATAAATAAATAGCCCAAAGATCAACATTATTTCATAATTTATGAACACAAACGGAGGAATGCCCAAAATTTCAAGCAAAAAGCTTTTTTGGTTTTTAATAAAGCATTTTAAATTTTTTGCATAAAGATCCGCAGTCTAGTTATAATTCTGTTTAAAACAAAATTTTATGAAGAAATTCTTTGTAAGAAATTTTGAAAGTATGTAGGTATGTACCAGATTTCGTATCCCAGTTGGAAAAGGTAATGTATGGTCATCTATAAATGGATATAAAGGCCATGGGAGCTATACATTCCAGAGCGCATGATTTTTTCATTGTGATGTCCTAGGAAAGTCATGCATCCACATTTCCCTGCCAAGGTAAGCCAAAAGGAATGTTTGGATGAGAGTCGCTCTTGCCGTGATCTCAGTGTCGGTTTATTTTCTCACTTAAAAATAAAAAATACTTTTTTTTTTTGCATTTTTCTCTTCATCCTCTCTCCATCCGATTTCCAACTAGAACTATGTAACTTCACTCCAGCTTGTTCTCCTCTGCTTCTCTCATTGTCGCACCATCTTCCCCTTCACTGCTTCACCCAACGCCTTCATATAGCGGGACATTCAACATTATATTGATCTTTAGTGACGTTTTTATACGCCCGTTTGTTCGAAATAGACTCTGTGAATTGTTGTCGTCATTGTAAAAAGCAAAACTAAAGAAAACCTGATTCTCCTAATTGTTTTTTTTTTTTGTTTGTTTTTGCTACATTCAATGTTATAGCTGAGAGCCGATACCTGACCTCTTCGCTTACCTTGGATTGCATTATAGAATGTATCCCATTTCCTATAATTTGGCAGCCAGACGACATAGAGCTTAGATGAAATCATAGTTTTTTTGGAATACATACTATAATGCAAATTTTTCGTACATCTTTTCATGCGTCCGCAGGGTCATGCCTGACCACCTTTCCAACTGGGATGGAACAAAGATATGTATGTATCATGTATACATTTTTTGATTCACGACGAAACCTCTTTTTCTGTTATGTATACTGACGCCATTTACATTGTTTATTCTATTATTGCTTTCTTTCTTTCTGATTATGTCAAATATCGCAATGTGCTTGGCAACATTTTATGTCACAGTAAAAATGAAAATTGCTTTAGTCAACAATCCGTAGGTGGAGTTGAAATCGAAACTGAAAATCTATTTCATTATACACGCATGTATGTATATATGTATGTATGCAAAAGGACGGAATGGTTAGGCGGCTGAATTGGAGCCACGCTATTTGTGAGTTGGCTGGTGATATGGCGGTAATATCCTGGGCAACGGTTATGATTTATTTTACAATAATGTAGGGAAGGCACTACTGTATACGTACATATGTACATATGTATGTACGTACATACATAATATGTTATATATATTATATACATTGGGGTGGTGCGATTTATCATTGGCGGACGCTTCATACAAGCCGAAAAGCCGAATTTTGTACTTGCAACAATAAAAAATGTTTTTAAATATCAAATCGATTTTGGAATGTTTCATTTAAACCAAAGTAGCTTGGATAAAAAAAGTTCGATTTCGATCAAATAAACTTTTCTGAAAACTGCATTAATTTGCGCAGATTCCTGTATATTTTGATTAAAAGGAAATTTAAGCTATCTTGAAATTCCCCGGGTCCAAACTTGAAAATCCGTGACTAAAAAAATAAAATTTCGTGGATCCGCCACTGTGGGCAACGGTTATGATTTATTTTACAATAATGTTGGGAAGGCACTACTGTATACGTACATATGTACATATGTATGTACGTACATACATAATATGTTATATATATTATATAAATTGGGGTGATGCGATTTATCATTGGCGGACGCTTCATACAAGCCGAAAAGCCGAATTTTGTACTTGCAACAATAAAAAATGTTTTTAAATATGAAATCTATTTTGGAATGTTTCATTTAAACCAAAGTAGCTTGGATAAAAAAGTTCGATTTCGATCAAATAAACTTTTCTGAAAACTGCATTAATTTGCGCAGATTCCTGTATATTTTGATTAAAAGGAAATTTAAGCTATCTTGAAAATCCCCGGGTCCAAACTTGAAAATCCGTGACTAAAAAAAATAAAATTTCACTTTAGGTGATCTGATCTTGGTACCTTCCCTATGGCTCGTACTAAAAAACTGAGTACACCATTCGATTAAGCCGTTAATTTTACATTAGAATATATATCTTTTGTTTTTTTTTTATTTTTAATTCTGGGGTTTTTTTTCATATATGAATCTAAACCTATCTTGGATTTAAAAAAAAAATTGCTGTTTTTGGAGTTTTTTTTTTCTAAAAAAAAAATAAAAATCAGCTTAGTTATCCTACAACATCCCATTTTCATATTCTGTGGCCGGAGGGGTATGTTAGATAAAAAAAAAAACGCATCTAATGGATGTATGTACATATATTTCTGTGGTCACAAGCAATAATCGCTTATGTCGACTTAGGTAGATTTCGAGTTATATATACCACGTTATTCTCCTTTTAAAACTCTATATTTCTGTAAAACCCCCATGCTTATAACTTAATTCAAGCAAAAGATATAAATAAAAACATTTGGGCTTAACTTAAAATAGAGGTATATTAAACTTGCTATAACAGCCAAAGTAGACGTATATACTTAATCAAATTTATTCATGAGATTTTGCTTTATTTACAAAATTTGATCGTAACATTGTGGATGGCTCACTGATTTTGCGTCCATAGTTTTTAATCGACTTTTATGATTTGTTAACAAACGCTTTCGAATATAAAAGTCAATTTATCTGCAGATTTTTTTGGAATTTGCAAATTTCCACAGATTTATTTAAGTACGAAATGTGTATTTCCAAAATTTAAATAACAAAATTCATCTGTACAATTCAATCAAAAGCAGACAAAATCAAATCAAAATCGAATTCGACACATCCCATGAAATATTGCTACCGCAAATTAAGAAATAAAATAAACCACAAAACAATGGGCTATAATATATACATACATACGTATATACCCAACAAAAAATCTAAGCCTTATTTAAGAATTAAAACAGCAAATTTAAAGGCTTACGAAATAAGGGTAGAATATTTGTACGGCGTAAGGCTTAAAATAAGGCTGATTTTCCTGTGTTGATGTCATCACGCCATAAGGAGTACTTTCTCTCTGACAGCACAGCTTATCCCAAAGGCCAGTGGCGTAGCTAGAGAATTTTTTGTAAAGTTGTTACAATTACAGAAAAAAAACATACCCACATATTGGAGATAGAATGGGGAACAATAATTCATCGCTTTTTTCCCGACCCCATACTCTGCACTTGCCCCAGCATATCTGAAGTTAATTTTTTTGTTTTTTTCTTACATATTTTTAAGTGCTAGTTTCAACTTGAATATTTATTATTTAAAGCATTTCATTTAAGTAATCGTGATGAATCTTAAAGGTTCAAGTAATTATTAACAGTTTTCAATAATATCCTTGGTTTCCAATAATTTTAAGTTTATAGTTTTAAGCTTTTAAAGTTGGGATATTTAAAAAAAAATTATCACTCTTTTTCATGTTAAAAATTGGTTTTGTTATGTTGCTCTGTCAGACTCAGTCAAATTAACCCTCGGACATGATATCTAGTACAATTAGTAGTTAGCCGACAAAATTTTACGTCGCACAAAGCCGCACTTCACTACTAGATACAGGGTTTTTCATATGTACCTACAATAATTTTCTTTTTGTGCTTTATATTTAATTTTAATGTTTATATTTCTAACGCATATCTTGGTTAATGTAGGTGATGCTCGAAAGTACCCCAGATATTTAGCAGCGATTATTGTTAACTTTTTAGGCAGTATTTTTAGTATTTCCAATTTTTCAAAGTTAAGGAAGTACTTATCATAAAAAGGGGCTAAGAATTATAAAGCTACATTTTTTAGAAGATTTTTGAGTATGCAATTTTGCAGCTCATTCAATTGTAATATAATAATATGCAACATTCAACTTTTTGAAAAATTTCATTGGCTTTTCGGAAATTTTAATTGGAACGGTCTCACGTACATATAACGCAAACACCCTACAGAAAAAAATTACTAAAATCGACGGAAATTTTTACAGCATTGAGAATAGCACTTTTTACACTAAAATTGGTTGGCTACATAACAGTACACTTAGAAATCTCATCAAAATCTTCTGTAAATTCTGGCCGCGCTTTGAAATTTTTAATCCACTTTTAGAAATTTCTACGATTTTTCGGATTTTTTCATAAGCTTAGAAATCCTGCTTAAGGCGATTTTTATTGAAAAATTGTTTACATTTTTAAACGAAAATAAGAGAGTCAAATTTTCGACAGAACTGTTTGAAATAAATTTAAAAACTCTGGCGTTTAGCTAGAGCCCTAGATACCCGGGTATCGAGCAATTCGATCTGATCGTTTTTGTTTGAAGCCCGTTTATTGTTCAAATGCCCGTACAAACATTCGAGCATTCGAGCTTACAAACAAAAAAATGTGTATCGGAAAAACAAAAATAAAAAAAACTACATATAAAGAAAAAAAAATAATAATAAACAAAAGAAAAAAACAAACTTCAAAATACCCGAATTGTTCAAATGCCCGTACAAACATACGGGTAAAAAACAAACAAACAACTCTTCGAGCATTTGAACAACAACTGTTCGGGCTACTCGAAAATGTTCAAAAAAAATCGAGAGCTCTGCTTTTAACACAAATTATTAAAATTTTGCATTAAACAAGCAATTTGGAATAGATGTACACAATAAAATGTTTTTGGCCGCATAAAACTTGAAAATCTACCTATGTGCTACGGTTATAAATAATAATTTTCTAATATAATTTAGTTTTTTAATATTCCATTTTGACAGACATAAAGTAAAATCTTTTTGAAAAATTTCATTGGCTTTTCGGAAATTTTAATTGGAACGGTCTCACGTACATATAACGCAAACACCCTACAGAAAAAAATTACTAAAATCGACGGAAATTTTTACAGCATTGAGAATAGCACTTTTTACACTAAAATTGGTTGGCTACATAACAGTACACTTAGAAATCTCATCAAAATCTTCTGTAAATTCTGGCCGCGCTTTGAAATTTTTAATCCACTTTTAGAAATTTCTACGATTTTTCGGATTTTTTCATAAGCTTAGAAATCCTGCTTAAGGCGATTTTTATTGAAAAATTGTTTACATTTTTAAACGAAAATAAGAGAGTCAAATTTTCGACAGAACTGTTTGAAATAAATTTAAAAACTCTGGCGTTTAGCTAGAGCCCTAGATACCCGGGTATCGAGCAATTCGATCTGATCGTTTTTGTTTGAAGCCCGTTTATTGTTCAAATGCCCGTACAAACATTCGAGCATTCGAGCTTACAAACAAAAAAATGTGTATCGGAAAAACAAAAATAAAAAAAACTACATATAAAGAAAAAAAAATAATAATAAACAAAAGAAAAAAACAAACTTCAAAATACCCGAATTGTTCAAATGCCCGTACAAACATACGGGTAAAAAACAAACAAACAACTCTTCGAGCATTTGAACAACAACTGTTCGGGCTACTCGAAAATGTTCAAAAAAAATCGAGAGCTCTGCTTTTAACACAAATTATTAAAATTTTGCATTAAACAAGCAATTTGGAATAGATGTACACAATAAAATGTTTTTGGCCGCATAAAACTTGAAAATCTACCTATGTGCTACGGTTATAAATAATAATTTTCTAATATAATTTAGTTTTTTAATATTCCATTTTGACAGACATAAAGTAAAATCTTTTTGAAAAATTTCATTGGCTTTTCGGAAATTTTAATTGGAACGGTCTCACGTACATATAACGCAAACACCCTACAGAAAAAAATTACTAAAATCGACGGAAATTTTTACAGCATTGAGAATAGCACTTTTTACACTAAAATTGGTTGGCTACATAACAGTACACTTAGAAATCTCATCAAAATCTTCTGTAAATTCTGGCCGCGCTTTGAAATTTTTAATCCACTTTTAGAAATTTCTACGATTTTTCGGATTTTTTCATAAGCTTAGAAATCCTGCTTAAGGCGATTTTTATTGAAAAATTGTTTACATTTTTAAACGAAAATAAGAGAGTCAAATTTTCGACAGAACTGTTTGAAATAAATTTAAAAACTCTGGCGTTTAGCTAGAGCCCTAGATACCCGGGTATCGAGCAATTCGATCTGATCGTTTTTGTTTGAAGCCCGTTTATTGTTCAAATGCCCGTACAAACATTCGAGCATTCGAGCTTACAAACAAAAAAATGTGTATCGGAAAAACAAAAATAAAAAAAACTACATATAAAGAAAAAAAAATAATAATAAACAAAAGAAAAAAACAAACTTCAAAATACCCGAATTGTTCAAATGCCCGTACAAACATACGGGTAAAAAACAAACAAACAACTCTTCGAGCATTTGAACAACAACTGTTCGGGCTACTCGAAAATGTTCAAAAAAAATCGAGAGCTCTGCTTTTAACACAAATTATTAAAATTTTGCATTAAACAAGCAATTTGGAATAGATGTACACAATAAAATGTTTTTGGCCGCATAAAACTTGAAAATCTACCTATGTGCTACGGTTATAAATAATAATTTTCTAATATAATTTAGTTTTTTAATATTCCATTTTGACAGACATAAAGTAAAATCTCAAGTTCAGATACTCTTATACATTGCATATTTATTCCCATTGTAGTTTATACTAATATTATTTGATTAAGATGATAAGTAATTGAAAGAAAACTTGAAATTTAAATAATTGGCGTTACTTTTCTGTTATTAGCATGTTAATAACAGCAATACCGTATAATAATTGTAGCGTTTGTTGAGCCGTAGGGAAGTGCAGGAACCGTAGGAATTTTACCACAAATGAGCGAATATAAGTACAAAGAATGTAAATTGTGGTAAAATTCCTGCGGTACTTGCACTTTCCTACGGCTCAACAAACGCTAGAATTATAAGTAATACTTCGTGAAAAAGCGCCAAATTTCGAATTACCAATTTCGAAAAATTACTATTCTCATTGATTTTTTCCTGAAAAAGAAATGTATGCTAATAAAGTCAAAGATGGTTTTATGGTCAAAACGGGGGGGTTTGTCCCCAAAACCCCCCCGTTACTACGCCACTGGCTTATCCGCCATGCGAAACCAGGCCTAGATAAGTATTATAAAGATAAGAGCAGAGAGAGTGAGTGCATAACAGAAGCAGCGCTGCCAGAGTACTCCTTTTATAGACCTGATTTGTCAACAATAAGCAAAACTTTTTTGCAGGGTACCTATGCATATAGATGCATGCATATAGTAGGTTTATATTATTTACCACCCCAACCAAATCAAGCAACAACGATGCAGTGATTAATATTTGTGATAATGTTTGCTTGTATGATTCATTAGCGTTGGACATGCTAACACACGTGTGTTGGTTAGTATACGCATGGAGCTACAAATGAAGGGTGACTCCATTAGGGACAACTCAAGATATTTGTTGCATATTTCAAGGCGTGATACCATTTTGGTTATGGTTGGGAGCCACAGTGATGTTGTTTTTAGCCACAAAGAGTCAAAAGAGTCACTGCAGATCAGTGACGATATTTTCCTAGCCCCGGGGCGGGCGACTTTATTGCTCTCTCACAGATTTGCTCACACGTATAAGACAAGCGCTCTCTATGCATAGTGAAAAATTAAAGTGCGTTTACAAATCACTTGGTAAACGACTGTTGACTGCTACGCATGTAATTTGTATGAACGCGCTGATTGACAATTTGAGGATGTTATTGAGTGGGAAGACAAGTTTTTATTTTCCGAAAACTTTTTCGGTAATGCTGAGTGTTTAGTTTGCGAATATGTAACTAAACGAAATACACAAAAATTTTGTTTATCACGTATTTTGAAATTTTTTTGGGTGTGTCAGCAAGCTCTCTCATATTTCAACACAAGCGCACAATTTGGTAGTGTGCATTTGAGCATCACTGCTGCAGATACACCTCTTCCAAATAGTGCTTGTGTGTGAGATTGAAGTGTCCGATACGCACTCTTATTAGTTTTATTTCTTCACATCGCGAGAGTTTAATATTATTATTTCGTTTTAAACTATCGTAAATAGTGTTGCGATTCTTATTACATACATATTTGTTTCTTAGGACTTGCAGTTTTTTACGTTTTTTTGTAAAAAAAAATTTAGTCGGAAATACCCCTAATGAAAATTTAGGCGAACAGTTTCTTAGAACAATTTAATCCCCTAGTGAACTCTTATCTAGCACTTCCCAAAAGAGTGAAAGCAACACCTTCGTGAATAAGCTAGTGGATGAAAATGTTTCACAAAGTTAGTCTTCGTATAATTTAATTGTATGCCCACGAAAATGGAATCACCCATATAGCATATACATATGTAGCATGTTTATTTGTTTCTCCATTATTCACAGACACATCAAAAGTAACAATGACAACAACAACCGATACAAATACACAATCGAGGAATCACAGCAATGCATTCGCACATTCTTTATGGATTGAGTGGAAATGCCTTTGCAGTGCATGAGGAATGGCATGGCCCATTTTCCAACATTTTTCGCAGTTCGACTATTTTGATTTGCATGAAGGAGTTCAAGGCGCTAAGCACTCCCGGCAGAGAAACAACAACGGGCGGTATGAGTTTTAAAGGAAATCAAACAATAACAACAACAAAAGCGAAAAAGCTGTGGGATGTGGCATGTGAGTGTATGCAAATAATGGTTTCCCAGCCAAAATCAACATTGAAGCGTTACGCACATACAAACGGCGCATGCGTATTGAATTCGTTTGTGTTAAATTGTTGAAAATTGAGGATGTTGATTGACTCTTCATTTTGAAAATTTAAATGCAGAGCAATACTTTACAATTGTCAGGTTTTTTATGATGAAAGAAAGAAGTTTAAGGATATTTGAAGTCTTTGATAGTATTTTATATTCTTTTTTGAAGATATTAACAAATAATCCATACATATATTTTATGTACACATAGCACCCTAAATCATAGGGTGGCACAACTCAAAATTCAAACATTCGGAACTTTTTTCGCCTGCAAAACCTATCACACCGGTTCCAGTCTTCGACTTAGGGCTGTTTACTAAACCTCTGATTAACGCTAATCACGGTTAAAGCCCGGTTAAACATCATTATCGACTTCATCAAACAATAAATAAAAAAAGAAAACAAAAATAAAAAAAAAAAAGTTTGAGGTTAAGTAAACGGCCCTTAGAGAGCAAATCATACGATTGCCAGAACAGCAAAAGAAATTCTTATTTTTTTCTCTTAAATTTGTTTCGCAAACGAATTGGGTATTCTGGAACAGGCCTTTCATAGAAAAAAAAACTGGTACACTGAGCCTTCAGGGAAAAATTCAATAGCCCTAATGTCTTAATTAATCGACAAAAAAGGAGATTTCACAGTGAAGCCGATCAACAATCTGATTGGATCTTATCAGTGTGGCTTCATACATGGTAAGTCCTGAAAAAAAGAACCCATCTAAAAGGAACCGATACACAAAATCTCTTTGTCGATTTTAAAGCCGTTTTTGGTAGCACGCAGAGGAATTGCCTATATGCCGCAATGTCTGAATTTGGTTTCCCTATAAAACTTATACGGGTATGCCAAATGGCGTTTGACTAACACCACCAGCTTCATCGGAATTGGTAATGACCTCTCCGAGCCATTCCAGACCAAACGAGGTTTCAGACAAGGTGACTACCTTTCGTGTGACTTCTTCAACTTGATGCAATTGAAAATAAAGTCCTCTCTTGACGGCCAAAAATCACGTTCTAGAGGAGGCTTATCGTTTCAGTCCTCATTTACGGCGCAGATTTCAAAATCAGATGAGATGGCACTTGCAGTATTCGAGAGAAAAGTTTTTCGGAATATTTATGCACCTCTGCGCATTAGCGAGGGCGAGTATCGACGGAGATTTAATGATGAGCTGTACGAGCTTTACGCAGAAATCGATGTTGTTCAGCGAATAAAGATCCAGCGGCTGCGTTGGGCAGGTCATGTCGTGAGAATAGATGAATGTGTTCTGGCCCAGAAAGTATTTCTATCTAAACCCGTTAAAGGCAGAAGAAAGAGGAGAGCTCCACTGCGTTGTGAAGATCAGGAGAAGAATTACTCGTCCTCTCTTAGTGTTTCCAAAAATCGTATAGACGGTTATGCGCCAATTAAGAAGAAGAAGGTAAGCTTTCAGTAATTTTTTAGCTCCGATTAAGTACTAAGAAGACATGCGTCTTGCATAGTGAAAATCCCTCACATATTTTTCGATTAAAGGAATAGAACTGCATATTACTCCTTCGCTATCTCATGTGGGAATTATGAATTGCAAATCCAGCCCATTTTCGGAAGTGAATAGAGAGAGTGGTTGTTTTAAAATACGTCACTTTTTGTTTTTCCATATTTTGGATGATAGGCAGGCATGCTCGCACATTAAAATCCTCGTAAACACCTTTAAATAATAAAACTATTTTATTTGTGCAGACGTCTGCGTTTAAAAACAATCAGTTTGAGCACAGCATGGTAGGTACATACTTACATTTGAAAATTTTCAGAAACAAGCAGGGATAATTAGATTAAGTCCTGTATACTATATATGTCTCTACACTGAGAGAAAAAAAATATATGGAGGGGTCAAAGAAATTGTTTACCTATTTTGAACACTACTTTCTTTGTTTTGAGTAAATTTTCCTTAAAACATGTTAAAAGGTTTATAAAATATTGTTGTTACATGCGTTACCATGGTTTCATATACTTGTTTTGAAAAAATTCATACATTAAAATAATGAAAAATTCTTTAAGCGCCATTCCATTCCCAACTTTCCTTGTTTTGAAGACTTGATTTCTTTAATTTTAAGAAATAAAATTCCCATACAAATCCCCATGGCAACGAATTTGTTTGAAAGTTTTTTTATGTTTTTTCCACATTTTTGAGAAAATTTACACAAAACAAAGAAATTTTTGTATTGGGACGCGTGTTCAAAATAAGGAAAATTATGTCTTTGATCGAGAGAAATTTTTTTTTTGAGTGTATGTAGTACGTATCCATGTAAATATGAACTTATGTACTATCACCATTTCTTTAATTTTGTTACATACATACATACATAAGTACAATTTAAGAATGAGAGTAAAGCACAAAAAAAACTTCATGAGGCTCATAAGAAGAGATAAGAATAAAAAGAGGAAAATAAGAGGAAAGTAAAAAATCGAAAAACAACAACAAAACCAGCAACTTTATACTAAATATTCTACATCCTGAGCAGGATATGAATTCGGACCATACTTGGTATGTAGTGGCTATCATTATACATACATACATACATACATACATATGAGTGTACACCGTTATACAGCAACAAAAGCATGCAGACTGAAAATTCGAAAAAGCACAGAAATGGGAGACGGATGGCAGGCAGCCTCCGTCCCTCGGTCCATGCCCCAACCAAACGAAGCGTGCTTTTTTGAGGCAAACTCATTTGTATTCCAGACGAGTTGTGTGCTACGATCCTTTTTATGTATGTATGTATGTATGAATGTATATATGTGCATATTTTGGATATGGAGTAGACGCTGTTGTTGTTTGCTGTTTGTTGTTGTTGTTGTTATTTCCTTTACTGTTATTTTAGCTTGCTCTCAGCTATGTACATGCCTATGTACACACATTG
The DNA here is from genome assembly GCA_960531455.1 of Urophora cardui. NCBI lineage: Eukaryota > Metazoa > Arthropoda > Insecta > Diptera > Tephritidae > Urophora > Urophora cardui. The sequence continues at coordinate 50,547,117 of OY482673.1, forward strand.
TTGTTGTTTTTATCAATGTTGATTTTATCGTTTTCGCTGCTGCTGACGAGGTTGTTTTTGTTGCATGCAACATTATTTTGCCACTTGAGGACAAATACATATACATACATATCGTCGTTGAAACTGCATAACCGCATAAGTGAAACTTTTATAACCGTCTATGTCAAAATTTGAGTTTAACTCCTAGCGCCCAACTCTGTCGATCCTTATCTACCGTAAATTTGGTCTTTCGCAAGCTCAGTAAATTCTATATTTATTTCTAATATCATTTTCAAGTCTGCAGTCATAGAACTGGGCACGAGGAATTCCATTTTAAGTTTGGCACAAATTTCGATTAGGCGGTTATGAAGATTAAACGACGATATGAAAACTTATGCATTTACATACATATGTACATATTTCTCTCCCACTTTCGTTATTTTTGTGTTTTTGATTTGTCAGTTTGAGTTTGCCGCATATGACGAACGACGACAAAGCCTCTTTAAATTTAACAAAAAAGAAAAAGGATATGAACTCAATATTTTAAAGATGAGTGGGGCAATTGTTGTGCTGCTTTAAACTCAGTGTGTATATCTACAGGTTAATGCATAAATTTTTTGGGCTGCCTGAATGCCGCCGGTTGTTGCCACTCAATAAAAAGTCATAAAATTTGTAAACAAATATGTATGTATGTATGTATGTGTTGAGGAAACCTTCATAAAAGGAAATTACATCCCAACAGACCAGGAAGTAAGCGAAATGTAATAGGACTTGAGAACAAGCTTATAACAATTGCCCATTGTAAGCTTATTGCAATACAGTTTTTATAAGCTTAATTGTAAGCTTATTCACAAGCATGATTGTAATAATTGAGGAACACAAGCTTGAAAACAATATTACAATAAGCTTACTTTACACACCCATAAAAATTTTTGTACTAAAATTAAGGAAGCTTGGCACTTAACTAAAAAGTTAGGAAATTTTCCTATTTTGCAGTAAAAAACGACATATTTAAGGACATATCTACTTGAAATGTTAGGAAAATCGACCTCAAAACAAGTAAATAAAGGTACTTACACCACAAATGAACTAATTTTAAGGAAGTTACGACCATAACAAGTATAGAATAGCTTTAAATGATAAATAAGTATAAATTTTCTTTAATTTTAGGAAATTTCCTTAAAATTTGGATATATTATTGCAATGAAAGCTTAAAAAACTATTAATAATAAGATTGTTTTAAGCTTGCTGTAACATTTTTTTAAATTTTGGTTTTACAATGATTCATATACATAATTCATTATTCCCCTTTCGGGAGAGGGAAGTATAAAAGCCTCAATAAAATTCAATATATGATACCGTTCAGGTTGATGTCATGGTTCGAAACAGGAGGAGAATATAAAATAAAGAAGATTGCAGTAAAGGTGAAGAAGGAAAGAAAATGAAAAGAAAAATGCAAATAAAAATTTATTTTTTTCTTTTTTCTACTATTTATATGTACATAGGGATGGCAACTATAACCGGAAAAACGATTATAATCGGTTAATTTCTTTCGGTTAACGGTTAAAATGTATCGGTTTTTTCCTTTTGATTATTTTTTCGATTAACCTTTTTCCTCTCAAGTCGAAAATAATCGAAAGGAAATAATCGAAGTTGAGAATTACTGTGTAACCTAATACAAACGCAAGTCGTCAATTAACGCACGCACGCAAATTTTTCATATGCGTTGAACCGAAATTGACTTGCGTGCGTGTACAGATAAAGAAATAGAAAAATATAGAAAATCAGAGAAAATCTTATTTTGTGGAATATGTATCTAATACACGCGATATCAAAAGCAAGTGTCAATTTTTTGCAAACAATCACCCACAATGATTAATTTCAACTGTCACGCAAAACAAAAATTGGGCGTCGAGTTTGCTTTTTACGCACGCACAGTAAATTGACGGCGTGCGTTTGTATTAGGTTACACAGTTACCGCCTTTTCATTCGCATTAAACGTTCCCTCCAGCCAGCGTTGCCGAATTGGCGATTTTATCGCCCTTTTGACGATTTTTCTAAGCAGTGATTTGACGATTTTTCCCAATAAATGACGATTTTTTCGTTTATTATATATTTTTTTTAAGGAAAGTGGCATTATTAAATATTTAAACCATCTCAGTACAATAATTAAATGGTTATCTTCATGAAATAAATCCTTATATTTTGTAAATTATTTTTCAAGGCAAAATGTTATGAATTAGTATTAATGAATGATTGATGATGTTATTTATTTATTTTATTATATAAGTAAGCGCATTGTGTAGATAAATGTGCACAGCTTTTTTAAATACGATTTCATTTATATACGAATTTGTATGAATTCGCACCTCTTTAAAATTGTTTTTGGGAAAATTTTCCATTAAGGAACAATGCCCCGAAATAAATGACTATTTCAGAGGGGTAGAGGGGCTCTCACAGGACTTGGAACTGAAATCAAAAATTTCCGGAGGCTTGTATTTTACAAGATATTTGTTGTTAAAATTTTAAAATTTACCAAACAAACCACGAAAACTGCGATCTATTGCCGAGATAAAAGCACGTATTAAAACGAGCAAATGCATATATGTATGTGTGTAGAACAACATTTTGCGTTGGCCGCATTCAGCCGCGCTTTAAAAAAATAATCCTCAGCAGACATAATTCTCTTTCTGGGGTAATTATCTCGTAAACTGTAAACTTCCTGCAAGTTTTGATTTCAGTTTTGAGATATCTGAGAGCCCCTGAAAAAGTAGTTTTTTTCGTGGTGCGCTTTCTTAGTGGAAAGCCGACACTTTTTTGTTTATAACGTGTTTTTAGTAAAAATGAGATAGCAACAAAATATTGACGATTTTTTCGCTGAAATGACGATTTTTTATTATTATAATAAAAACGAACACACACACATAGTATGTATAAAAAATTAGCTTGTTTGTCCTCTTGGGGTACTACGTATTAATTTATAATTGTAATCGAAAAACGGTTATAATCGGTTAGTTCCCTACGATTATTCGCGATTAATAATCGGACCCTTTCGATTAACCTAAAAAACGGTTAATCGATTATTAAATTTTTTTTGCCATCCCTATTTATACATACAATTGTATTTATAAGCTTACAACAAGCTTCCACAAGTAATATTTTTCTACAATTACATTTGTAAGCTTATAAAAAGGGTGCCGTTTTGATTTTTCTACAATTATTCTTAAGTCTTTTTCAATACTTTACACAAGCATTCCTCAAGCTTAACGCTTATATTTGTAAGCTTGTTATAATATTATTCTCAAGCCTTTTGGTTTATTGGGATATGTACCTGTATACCATGATTCAAATATATAAATATGTATGTATGTATAAGCAAAGCAGATATCACCAGTCATTGGTCTGATTGTCACAGCATTTGTAACATGAAAAGTTAATAGTCAGGAGTGAGTCGTAATAAATCAAATTATTTACAGTTTCGCAAGTTTAAAGAAATTTTTCGTAGCAAAAACTTATGTAGAAAAAGCTTGAAGGGCGAGCTAAAGTAATAGGCGTACACATGCAGGTACGGTCGTTAGAATGCAAGAAGCGGCTTTCCCTAAATATGTACCTAAAATAGTCCGATACCTTCAGCACCTTTTTCTAAACTGTTTGTGCACATCTGATGAATTTCGCCAAACAAATTAATAATAATAATAACTGGCGCGTTTATAACTCTGACGAGTTTTATGGCAGAGCTCCTCTACCAATTCGGGGTGTGCTCCTTAACCTTTGTTTTTCCAAACAAATTAAACGAGTTCAATCATTGGCTCAGATTTCCATTTGACTACCAAAAGGGTCGGTTTTACATGAACGAACCACGGTCCGAGAAAAATTACTTTTTCAGGGGGGTAGGGAGGCTTTCACAGATCTCAAAACAAAAATCAAAACTTGCCGGAGGATTATTGTTCACGAGATATTTGTTGGTTCTTGGATCCATCCATGAGTCCAAAGCAAAAAAGGTGTGTGCATATTGGAAAAATTTCCCCAATTATTTCATTATTTTTGGAGGGTATAATCATAATTTAATTTCCTCTCTGCATATGAAATCTGATGAAGCTGATCACGCCTTCTATGTCAATATCTGCGATTTTACATGTTAATGATTTAAAAACATATTTCCGTTTCCTCTTTTATTATTTTATTTATTAACTTTAATCAAGGTTTATATACCTTAATTACTGTTTATGTACCTACATATGTATGTATGGATGTCAGTGGCGCACACAGAAAAATATTTGGGGGGGGGGGGGGGTTTCAATATCGAACGGAAAATTATTAAAAAAAAATTAAAACTCGTCCAGACAATTTTTACTTAAATTTATGTTTGGGGAGTGGACCTGCGTATGCACACATTAAACAAAGGCACCTTTTAAATCTCAATTCATTGCATTTTCTCTGTATTTAAACTAAAACTAACAAGTAAGGAAGCCTAAGTTCGAGTGGAATCGAACATTAGATACTCAGCTGTATTCTTTCATTGTTAGTTTGCGTTTGTTCGATTAGGGTGTATTTTATATGAATCGAGTGCCGCATAAAGTGGGCGCAGCCACGCCCATTTTTTTTAATTTTTATCAATCATCCAACTAAGCAAATACATAAATATTATTGTTAGTGCAAAATTTCATTCCTTTACGACTTCTAGTTACAAAGATGTCACGTTACAAATTCCCAAAGGGTGTTCCAGAAATATCTTTGTTAAAAAGTAGGCGTGGTCATAAACCGATTTCGTAAAATTTTTGAGCATGTATTACCACAAGTTATTAAAGTGTAAAAACTGATTTTCGATTTTGGCAATTTTTCGTCCAAACATTTTCCTAAGTAAGTAAATTACGCGTACCAAATTTCGTCGAAATATCTGCTACGGTTTCTGAGTTATGACCTATAAAACTTTCAATGTTTGACCCTTAATAAGTGGGCGTTCCACCGCCCATTTTCCAAAATTTTATCAAATTTCTTCATAGGGGCCTGAGCACAACACGTGGGTAAAATTTCATAGCTCCAGCTATATTAGTGACTGAGATACCAAATTTCCGATTTTTTCTATATAGGAAAAGTGGGCGTGGTCATGGTCCGATTTCGCCCATTTACAATACCAACCGTCCCAGTCTCGATACCAACTTGCATTTCAAATTTCATCAAAATATCTCAATTTTTGCTCGAGTTAGAGTGTTTACAGACGGACAGACGGACATGGCTCAATCGATTTCTCTTTTCACCCTGATCATTTTGATATATATAAGTCCATATCTATGTCGATTATTTCATTCTGTTAAAATCCACCGTTATGTGATTAAAACTTTAATACTCTGTGTACTAGTGCAGATGAGTATAACAAACCTCAGCTAATATCCACAGCATGCTTTTAGGGAAATGTCTCCACACTGCTTGTTTATAAACATAATCAGTAGTGGTTGACAAACATTCGCAATGTACATAAACGAATATTCATATATTTTACAACATGTATTTACACAAATATTTGTGCATGTACCATCTTTTATAAAATTATTTTGTTATGGTGCTGTCTAATTTGGGGGGGAGGTTAAACACCCCCACCCCCCTTGTGTGCGCCAATGATGGATGTATATGTTAATACATTGTGTGACACACCCACATAAAGCCATAATAGGTAACGTCTGCTAAACTAAATTTTATGCGCTAAAGTGATTTTTAGTAGTGTTTTTACATTAGTAAAAGTTATACCTACATATGTACTAGTAACTAGTTGAATGTATACCTAGGTACTTTGTTTTGTTTTTGTTGTTCCAAAGCACAACGTCACAGGCGCCATTTGCATTCTGAAAGCGCATCCATCCAACACTTCACTGCTTACATCCATACATATGTACTAACAATTCAACCAAAATAAACAGAAGATATTCCCTTATGAATTATGTTTGCACATATCGAGAAATAAGCGCCAAATTGACGTAAGGCGCATATAACAAATTTTAAAGTAGAACGTTTTCTTTTGTAAATATCTACGCATTCCATTGAAATTTTGTACATACATATAAGGATTTAATCCACTTTTAGTATATTATGCAGGCAAAAATCATTGCAGTGTATAGCTTATTTACGTAGATATTTTCAAAATAAAGCGTCCACTTCTACAATTTGTTACATGGCCCTTACGTCAATTTGGCGGTTATGGCTCGATAAACGCAAATACTATCTATACACATTTGTACATAGGTACATACATACGTATCCACATAGTACATACATACGTATCCACATCGAGCATTTACTAGCTACCCATTTGACGTTGTATAAATCAAATGGCTGCCTCGTTCGCTGTCCTACCCCACATGCGGCATCCTGCAGCATTCATTTGGGAGTTTTCAAGTTTTGAAAACAGAAGCAGCACCCACAACAATAACAACAGTAACAGCAAAGCAAAAGCACAGACTTTAAAATACTGAGTAAAATCCGGCGCTCTAGTACTCCACAGATAGATTTATGTATGTCCTTATAAAAACAGTGCTCGGCATTTCACTTTCCATTCCATGTTTGGCGTCTGCGCAGTAAACTATTGTTTGTTGACTCTATAGTATAGAGTCTATACTGAGTGTGGGTGGCTTGGGAGTGGAATTTAAATATATGTACATATATAGTATGTACGTATATACATGCAGTGGCGTGCTCTTCATACAAGCCGAAAAGCCCAGCTGGCCTACATATTTTCGTTATTTTCATATTACGAATTTCTTTCAAATCTGGTAAGTTTTCGCTGGAAATGTTATGAACAATAAAAGTCATATTCATATTATCCATTATATATCAAAAGTTAATTATTTTTCATCATTTTAAAATATAGTTTAGAATATAAACAACAAACCAAAAATGCCAAACGAATTTAATGAAAGTAAATGACGTAACCGCAATCAGACTTTAACCTTTAAGTGACGAGGAGAAATTTTGTGACATAGTTTACGACGTGGTGGTAAATTTTTTTCTACGCATTTTACTTAAAACTCTCAATAAAAAATAAATTTTTTATAATAATTTTTGCATTGGAAAGAGGCCAGTCCTTTTTCAAATGAAATTGATAAAAAAAGTTAATTAAATTTTTTAAATCAACAAAGTTTTTACTATAATTCACAAGGCCTTGTTCTTTCAAAATAGCGAAAACATCACATGAAAACCTTATAGATAAAAGGTAAACAAAAACTTTCTTTAAACTTCAGAGACGGGTTTTCATAAAAAAATATACATTTTTAAATATATAATAGGAATTTTATTTAAAAAAAATTTTTTTGTAGAAAATGCTGGCCAGTCTTTTTGAAGTTTTTTTTTCATAATAACGTGAGCGTATAAACTGAACAACGAAACGAATTTTTTAATTTTTCTTCCAATAATCATTTGAAGAAGTGGTAAAATTAATAATCCATGTTAGTCAAATTGCCAGTGAGAGAAGTTTTAAATGGAAATAAATTATTTTTGAAGAAAAAGTGGTGTGGTAATTTTTACACCGATATCATAATTTATCCGTTATTTGAGACTTTTCACCATAGAAACTATAACTATCGATAATTATGATGACATGAGTAGATTCTAAAAGCATCAAAATGCTGCAGAGAAGCGAGAAGTGGTAAATTTCAAAAAATTGTATTTTTTACACCACCATAATCATTTTTCGTCAAATGTTACACCTTCCTCCATAAAAACAAAACGGGTCAATAATTACAACGAGATGGGAAGATACTAAGAGAGTAAACTTGCTGGACGGTAAGTTAAAAGAGATATTTAAAGAAACTGTAAGTCGGTGTAAAAATTACCACCACGTCGCAAGTTAAAGGTTAAGCTAATACAGCAAAGAACTTCACACAAATGGCTAATGACTATGCTTCATAGATAGGCTTGCCCAGCCAATTTATGCTAGGTACCCCACTGTGTTTATATACATAAGTATTCACCAAAACATATTTCGTTTGTATGTATGCGAAAGTATGCTCAGGAACTTAACGCCTACATAAAACTTGTTTGGCCGATTTTTGGGGTTGCACTGGGAAAACTTGATTTGAATTGTAATGAAAATAGGTACATGAAGGTAAATTAAGTAAATACGAGTATCTATTTATGTATGTATGTGTGTGTAAATGCAACTGGAGTTAGAATGGATCCTGGATTTCGTCTTAAAAAGTGAGGTTATCCAAAAAATCTTTACTTGAATTGAGGCGCGACACCGCCCATTTTTACTAGGTATCTATTCAATTTAAGCAAGAGATCATTTGCGAGACTTACAGGACATGCTGACAATTTACCATACATTCATACATACATACATACATAGATGGACGACCAAAGCTATTTTGCTTCTTGTATGCCGCTACGTGACCAAAATTTTAATAGGTACTTGGTACAACTGATTATGAAAAAAGCGATGTAAGACAAAAAAAAAAACAAACATCTAAAATTGCATTACAACAGAGACGTAAAAAAAATGAAATACATACAAAACCATATATGTATGTACATACATATGTACAAATATATGCACATTAAAAAGAGTTTTCCGAGCTGCAGCCCAAAAAAAAAAGAGTGGCATTTTTAGACTCATTTTTCCGTCAGTGCACAGAAAGCGGGTTGAATGTTGAGCTGGGCGTATGTATGTACATACATACATATATTTATGCGGGATGGTTGTATGTTTGCCGTAACCTTGCCCTTCTTTTATCGCCAAAGACGACGATTTTTGCATGCAAAAACAGCTTTTGACTGAAAGTGGCACACGCAACAAAATTTGTGTTCTACAATGAATATTTGATAGAATTATGTATGTACATACACATGTACTATATATGCATGCCTGTATGTAGTTTAATGCTCGAGTGCAGTTTTCGAAAAATTCGGCTATTTTTCTCAGCAAAAAGTTTCGGGAAATGAAACGGAGTGAAACGTAGCCAATTGCAAACGATTTTCTTTGCAGCATGGGTTAATACAAATTTCAAAAAAAAAAAAAGTGTATTTTTACAACATTGAAAGCGATGATTGTGATATCTCAAATTTATGTATTCCCTAGATATACATATGTATGTAGCTCAAAAGGTGAAAACGTGGACCCGGCTTTCCTCTGAATATTTTTGGACGATATTGCTATCAAATGAAAAGTATTCAGCAGGGATTTTACACTCAAAATAATATTTCGTAAATATTACGAAATCTTTCGTACATATTACGAAATACTTTCGTAAAATTGAGCAACGAATGGTTTCGTAAATAGTACGTATATTCGTATATTTACGAAGGCTTTCGTACTATTTACGAAATACTTTCGTAGTATTTACGAAGGCTTTCGTACTATTTACGAAATACTTTCGTAGTATTTACGAAAGGTTTCGTACTATTTACGAAATACTTTCGTAGTATTTATGAAATACTTTCGTATATTTACGAAGGCTTTCGTACTATTTACAAAATACTTTCGTGGTATTTACGAAGGCTTTCGTACTATTTACAAGGTACTTTCGTACTTTTGAGCAACGAAAGATTTCGTAAATATTACGAAACCGCTTTCGTAAGTCTACGAAGGCTGTTAGAGCTATCAAATTGTTGTACAATTGACCAAATTATTTTTTAGCTTAAAGCTAAAAAAAACCCTAATTATTACATACATATATATATGTATATATGATGTATATTTCAACGAAATTTGAAAACTTTTTCGAAATATGTATATCAATAAAATAATGCTAAGAGAAAAATGTTTTATATATGCATAAGAAATAAGTTTAGATAATTTCATTTTAGTTTTAAATATCTACTATAATAAATTTATTCAATTAATTTAAAAGTTCTTTATTAATTTAATATTTTACATTTATATTTATATTAATTTTAATAACTAAGGGCACTGCCAGACTATGCAAGAAATTACTTTCAGAAAGGCAACAAATACAAAAATTTGAATTTTTCACTTACTTAATTTCTTGCATCGTCTGGCTGTGCCCTAATAAAATAAGAGGTACATATTGCTTATACGTCTGACAACCATAGGAAACTTTGGGAATCGCAATTTGCAAATGTGGACGTCGTTCCGATCCACTTAAATAGATAACCCTGTCAAAAAGAAAGAAAAAGAAAAGAAAAAGAAAAAGAAAAAAAAGAAAAATAAAAATAAAAATTAAAAATTAAGACTAAGATAAAGATAAAGATAAAGATAAAGGGAAACTACTTAAAACCTTAAAATTCAAGCAGCACGTTTTAAACCAGATCGTTTTTATTTTAAAAATGAAAATTTGTAAATTTAAAATGAAAGTTTTGAAATAAAAATGTATTTTGGATTAAATAGAATCATTATTATCAATCATTTAAATTAAAAATTAAAATGAAGGGAATAAAAGCGTAACTTTTAGGTTCGAAATCTCATAGGGCTTGAATTAAAATAAACACTTTTAAATTTAAATGTTTTTTCTTGTTTTACAATGAACATTTTTAAAATAAAAATAGACGTATCTACATCACTTTTAAATACGTTTTTGTCCATTTTAAGCACGTTTTCACATGTTTTTAAAATGTTTTTCTCTGAGTGTAGAAATATCTCTTTATATTATTTTATTAAGTATTTATTTATGAAAATAGATAAGACCGAAAAAAGTAAAGTAAATGCAACTAATGTACTCACCCTTAAGTTGAATCAAGTTGGAAAATATCACAGTTTATTTTATATATCAATATTGTCTTTTTATATACAATGCATTATTTTTTTATACATTATTTCATTACGCACTTACTACTTAAAATAATTTTTGATATTATTGCACCGACCCAACACTTCACAATGAAAGAAAACTTGTACGGTAAAATATTGTTGTACGAAAGTATTTCGTATATATTACGAAAGTATTTCGTAAATCTTTTAATCCTTTGATAATATTACGAATGTATTTCGTAAATCTTTTAATCCTTTGATAATGTTACGAAAACTTTCGTACAATATACGAAATTATTCGTAAAAACAATTTTAAGAAAATTTACGAAAGTGTTTCGTAATATTTACGAAATATTTCGTAATATATACGAAAAAAATATTAGAAAATGGTTTACGAAAGCCCTTTCGTAATAATTACGAAAGATTCGTAAAATTAGATTTTGTTGAGAAAAATTCTTTCGTAATATATACGAAACTTTCGTACATTTTACGAAACTCTAGACTACGAAAGTCTTTCGTAGTTTTTTTACGAAATTTTATTTTTAGTGTACCTAGAACATTACCTACTCATTGTGATCCCAAGGTCGGGTCTCCAGATATGGGTCAATACGTCGACCGAGTTAACCGCGAAATATTTCTGAGCGGTATAGGTGCTAAATGAAAGGTGTTTATCAGGGCTGCTACGCAGAGGGCTTTTCATTATGATTTTTTAGGCCGGGTACCCAGTTAGGTGTAAAAAAGTGAACCCGGATTGGAAAATTGGTTTCAAATGAAAAGAGGAAATCAGGGCTACAATATAGAGCTCTCTTTGATGTTATGCTCAACGTGTTTCTACAGAAAAACGGTAAGGAAAAGGGACGGAAAATGAGAGGGAAAAGGAAACGGAAATGGATGGGGAGAGAGTAGGACATGGAGGGGGATAAGTAATAGGAGGAGGAATGAGAGAGAGAAGGACAGAAAAGTATTGGTAAGGGAGAGCGGTAGAGAAAGGGAAAGGGAAGGGGAAATGTGAAGAGAAAGAGAAAAGAAAACGGAAACGAAAATGAAAATGAAAGGGAAGTGGAATGGGAAAGAAAGCGAATAGTATAGGGAAAGGGATTGAGAGACTAACATGAAGAATAAAGTGATAACGACATGAAACGGGGCGAATTTTTGAAAAGATAAAATGTCTCCCTGTCTTTTTCTGAGGCCTGTAACCCGAGGAAAGCTCGGTCAAGCAGGTACTTTCATTTGTTCTCAATTACGCCGTTTTTTGTCTCGAATACCTACAATAGGAAGTGGGCCAATGCAAAGCTTGGCCGGGTACAGCTAGTTAAAATATACATATAATGCATATCAAATGCGTTGCATATTTCCTGGAGCCATGTATAGGCTTTTGATTTCTTCTGCTCTTTTACGTTCTTCGTATAAAGTGAAATTTTCCGACGAACAATTTTCTAGAACACTTCAATTCGCTAGCGATCTCCTAATTGCTATTTTATTGTTTGTATTTCCTAAAAAGAGCGTTCACAGGACCCCGTCTGGAGGCATTAAAACATACTGCAAATAAATCACTATACAAATTTACTATTGCCATCTCAACACTGTATTTATGGCCGATTTAAATTTTAATCCTTTTATCATTTTTCCAAAAAAAAAACATCCGGTAAAAACTTGCTAATTTAAATTAACAATGAAAAACGTTGTTAAGAGAATGCAAACAGATTTTAGCATATGGGAAGATATTTATAAGGTCTTTTATGAGTTGATATAACTTAGCGCACAATAATGCTGTTGAACTGTGTAAATATACACATATGTACAGGGCCGTACCCAGGAATTTTTTTCGTGGGGGGTTTTCATCGTAGATTTTTTTTTTTTTTTGAGAAAAATATATAACCTATTTCGTGCACTAAATAAAAATAATAAAAAAATTTGGTTTCTAAAGTGCTATTTAGGAGAATAATTTTTTTACAAAACTTGATTTTCAAATTAGGGTTTTTATAATAAGTTTTAAAAATCAGGAAACTTTTATTCATTTAAGAATTAGACTGTTCTATTGCAAACACGATGAATACTTTATTATTGGATATTTTATCCAAGTGAAAAAAAAATATTTTATGGACGAAAACCTCGGTTAGATTACCCAACCATGTGGAAACGAAAACAGCTGTAAAAGTCCGCCCCAAGATTTTTAGCTTATGTTGAGACTCTAACTTGTTTTTTTTGCAACTTTGTTATTTGACATCCGATTTTTAAAATTGATAGATATGTTATTATTTTAGTCTTTTGAGCAGGGTTTGAAATTATTTTCAACTTTTTTTTCCATTTCCATTGAATTTCATTTTCATTTGAAAATTAAAAAATAAACAGCGTTCTACTGTACAGCAACTGGGCAGGCTTAAGTTTCAAAAAATTATAGTCGACTGTTGCTGTATTGTGGAAATTTTTACAGCACTGTTGTTGTTGTCTTTTTTTTTACTTTATGGGAACACAATCGAAATTGTAATGTACAAAAAAAATTTTTTAAAAAGCCGCACTGAAAACTAAAATTATGTTTATCTGTGCTTTGCTGTCGACTGATCTGTTTGAAATTACACAGTAAAGCAACAGCACAAATAAACAAATAAATATATTCGACTGTTCTGTGCTTCGACTTCAGATATTTTCAGAGGGAATCGAAATTCAAAAGTTCTCAAAAAATTATGGTAACTTTCCCAGAACAGCAACAGCTTATTTTTTTGAGACTGTTGGTGTTATGCTGGCAAACAGTGCTTGGGAAGCTTTATATCTTCCTCTAATATCCTTTGATCTGTGAAGTGGTTTTCATATAGTTGGGTCACCTAGCCGAGTTTTTCGACCATAAAACATCCTTTTTGTTTCACTTGGAAAAAAATCGCCAAAAATAAAGTATTCATCGAATCTTTTTAATATTACGCTTCAAATGTTTGCAATAGAACAGAATAATTTTAAAAAGCATAAAACTTTCCTGATTTTTACAACTTCTTATAAAAACCCCAATAAAAACAAAATTTTTTCAATAATCGCAAAAAAATCAATAAAATTTTGACTTTGAAAAGTTAGTACTGAAAATAGGTGAAATCGGACTATAACAACGCACACAAAATGTTATAATCCAGACACTAATAAAACAGAGTAATGAATTTTCAGCCATGCAATGATTTTATTCAGTTATAAGGAAATATGCTAAAATTTTAGAAAATGTATGTAACATAATTTAATTTATAAGTGGTATGTCGTTAGAAGCGTACTTTAATTATCTTTCGAACGGAGTAGATACGGTTTGCGGGTATTTGTAACTTCAGCGAAAAGAATTTTTTATTGAAGTTGTAACCAAAAAAACCCAAAATTACGTCATCTCAAAACCCTAACCATGAAAAAATGGTTTTGACCTCAGCAGGTTCATGCCAGCCCTCCCCTATACCTGAAATTCTTGGTATTTTCTCAAATTAATTATTTGTAAACTAGTGTTTTCAACATATAGCTTTGAATATGATAGAAGTAAAATATATCTACCAGAATTTCGTGGGGGGTTCAAACACCCAAACCCCTCCCCCCCTAAATACGGCCTTGCATATGTACATATGTAAGTATGCTCCCTCCAATATAATAACATAATATTTAAAAACTTAAATGACATTAAATAGTAAATTACTTTCGAATTTTCCATTCCGGATTGCCCTCAGCCGCAATTATGTGTTATTTAGTCAATTTATAATTAAGAAAAAGCAAAAGTATGTATGTAGCTCATTGAAGCATCACCTACCTAAATACCCAACCATTCATTTCCCAAACGGCTCATCGCCTTCATTAGTTATCACTTTAATTTCGTATGCGGCGTGAACGAGAATATTTAAATTTATTTTAATGCACAAAGTAAGCGAAGATTTTATACTTGAGCGCATTACAAAAATGCCATTAATGATAACAACAGCAAGAACAACAACAACAACAACAACAGCAACACAATAATAGACCAACAAAATGAAGAGTAGATGATTTCCATATTGACTCTACAGCAAGTAGTATTATTCCGTACACTTGCGAACTCAGCTCACCTAAATAAACTCGGGAAAGAAACGGGGTTGTTTTAAATTTTGCATAACGAGAACTCTGTCTATCCATCCACATACCCACCAATCTATTTACTACATTTTCGAAAGGGTTGCGTTTTTACGCCTTCTTAATGTGGTTTATATAATTTTTGAGTGTCATTGTTGTTATTGTTGTTACGCGCATTCGTATTTAACGGTGTTAATTAGTTCGTAGACAAGTGAGTGCTCCAGGTTCTTTCAGTTTGGCCTTTTTTCCTGTTGGCATGTTGGCACATTTGTGATGCCGTGAAGCAGAAAATTAAATGATTAATACGGAGGTAGGTATGTATTTATGTGTGTATGGCTTTGTAATCTTGCAGCAGCAACGTTTATAAATACTCGTACTTATCGTTCGTTCGTTACGGTTTCACGCTAAATAAGCACTCAAGGAACTTTGAGAATTCGGACTATTCAAATATGATAGGCGATCTCATCTAACTATCACTTGCATAACAATAAGGATTATTCAATTTTTTGAAGTTTTGTAAAAGGATTTTAAGAAAATATTTTCCGTAAAAATATTCCCCTAAGTTGCACTATAGTTAGGTAACACGGTTGTTTCACTGTGACACAAATTGAAGGTTGTTGTCTGGGGCGGAATAATTTATTTAGGTTCCTTGTATAAAGACTTTGTCCGAGAAGACCTCTAGTAAAATTTTATGTCGAATAATTTTCTAGAACATTATAACCTTCTATCGACCTTTAAAATGCTAAAAAGACGTCAAAATGTCCTCTTCCTGGAGGTGTTCAAGGGTTAACGTATTCTACGAAATTAAATTTCGTCTAATTTTATTAATATTTTAACCCATTTGTGTTTTATTTATAAATAACTCTGACAAAATTTCGCAAATTTAAAATGACAATAAAAAAATTTAATCTCAGGGAGCAAAATGCTTTGTGGGATTTACAATATGAATAGTGGTATGTATTTGGTTCTGTGAGAGAATTACTCCGTCCCCAAAAGTGCTGCTGCATAGTGTTTTTGGTAGTAAAAAGGTAAAAACTGCTTAGAGCACCTTTTTATTAATACTAAGTGGAAATTGATTCAAAATTCACTGCTGACATCGAATCCGATAGTGTTTGAAAAAGTTATAATAATAATACGTATGTAACAATAAGCTCTTTCCGGCAGAGCCACCAGCAAATGCGGACGTTATCACGATAGCCGTTCTTACACAAGATAGAACTTGTTCATTCAAATCTTACATAAACTCATGTGTGTAGTTACATGAGCCAGATTCCCTTACGATATATCTTGACTCGTTTTACAAGTCCGCATGACTTCGTATGAAGTATGACTCCAGAAGTTGATCTAAATACCAAACCAAATGGGCATAGAAAGAATGGCGAACAACAGTAGAGTAGTACACCCCGCCTCCTGTTTTCCAGCGGACTTTCAGGTTCGTTAAACTGCATAGAACCTTCCCATAGACATTTCGATTTAGACCAAATCTACATAAGTTATCAAATATGTACCCTAAAGAGAGAGGAAGTATCGAATACGGTGGAGGTACTCACAGGACACTGCCGCATCGGAAAATATGCAGAGAGACTAGACGCACCCTAACGTAGATGCTGCAGAAGCTGCAAGGATGATGATGAAGAGAAGACGATCGAACACCTCAATTGCTACTGCCGGCTTTTACGCCGCCATACGGCGCTTTCTTGAGGGCTTCTTTTCTAAATAGGCTTATGTGAGGTCGCGGACTTCGCGTAAGGGACCTCGTGAACTTCCTCAGGCTCTTAAACTGGTTCAAAATGGAGAAACAATCTGTTTTCTCATGGTATCACAATGGGCCTACACACTGTGACAGCCACTCCAAGCTAACCTAATAATAATAAATACAATGGCGCTATTATAACTCTGACAAGTTTTATGGCCGAGCTTCTCTCCCAATTCGAGGTGTGCTCCTTTTTGTTTCTCCTACTAATTGGGTGGACCTACAGTTTTATGCCGGCTCCGAACGGCGAATGCATTTTTGTGAGAAGCTTTTTCATGGCAGAAATACACTCGGAGGGTATGCCGTCCACTGCCGAGAGGTGACCGCTGCTCTTAAATAACCCAATAATTGGATTTTTATTAATTAGAAAAATTTTTTGGTGTTTTGCTCGGACCGTGGTTTGAACCGGAGACTTCTGGCATAGCACACGAGCACTCTACCCACTGCACCACAGCGGCCACTCCAACCTAACCTAACCTTCTTTATATTTAAGACTTAATAACCTTCTTTCATGGCTTTAGCGCAAAAACCTGTATCGGACCCTCGATAAGGAATCTCAAACTTATTTACGGAAACAGACAATATTAGGACCGGGAATTATTCCAAAATTAATCAAGTCCAGTTATTAGAGATGATCGACATGTTGGTATGCGAATTAGAAGCGTAATCAGAGTACACATTCGGTTATAAAACGTTCCGGTCGATTCGTGTTTATACCTTTTTTATCAATCGCCTAACCTAACCTATCAATAGCTTTGTTTTCCACTATAGAACAGAATGATTTTGAGAAATACAATAAAATTAATGATTTTTGAAAGAATTCCCTTTTAAGCCAGCCACCAAGTGTTGAATGCCAAGCATTTAGTCGAGTCAATCGCCACGTCATCAAGGTTACACCCACTGCACGCAGCAATGAGACTGAACGCTTGTGTGGCGGCAAATAGCACATGTTGCAGACAATAATGCTGCTTATTTTCTATAAAACATAATCGTGCAGACATCAATGTGGATTCGCTAATGAACAATTGCACATGTACAATGTGAAAAAGAGAAAAGACAAAAAAAAAAAAAAAAACAATGCGAAAGAGAAAAAATAAAAAAAAATAACAGAGCGAAAAAAATCCAATTAAATGACATTTGAAATTTTCACCAACCATCGTCAATAGAAAAGAGTGTGGAAGATTTAAAAAAAATTTCGGACACATTCAGCCGAACAAAAACAAAAAAGCATCACCGTCGCCCATCATAATCTATGCGTTCTTATGTATCATCGTTGGTGTTTTCTCTTTGGTGTTTTTAATTTGAAGGCATTTGTGCGCCAATCCATCACCGACCAGTTTAGCGCAACCTGACAGATGGAAGCATATACATGCATACATACATACATGCATACACACATATGTACATACATACATATAAGATGAAGGGGCGCGCATTATCAATATACCTAATGTGCCTCGCTTGCAACTCGATATGAGCGCGTCAATCTGTTATGCAATCGGTCGAATGAGCATTAAGCGCAGCTCATCGGCCTTTACCCCCTGCGTGGCATTATATTGGCATGTCACAAGGGACCAATTCGAAATTTCAAAAGCTGTTATGCAACGGTGATATTACTTAGTTAGCGGTGGATCAGGCCGCCGCCCCGCCATCGCCCAACGCATCGGCAAAAATACGAGCAGACAAGCAGCAGAAGGAATGAATGAATTAAATCGAAATTGAAAGAATAAAGAATGGAAAATGAAGAAGAACAACAAATATTCTTATTGCAAAGTGCGATTTTGTTTTTACTGTTCTTTTCGCCTCGTTTCATTCACGTCTCCGGTGGTATTAGTGGCCAAAAAAGCCTTTGAAGTGTCCCAGCAGCAAATTTTCCTTGCCTTAAGTATGAATATTTCAAGCGACAACGGAGTCGCTAAACCAGGTACCAACTAGTTCCTTAACCTTCTAGCGACCCCCAAAATACTTTTTTATTCTGACTATTCCTTGGCACAAATTTGATACTCGTACAAACTATGAGATTATCTTTCCATCCAGGAAGTACTGGGGGGATCGGAAACTTGCTCATATCCGAAATTTTCGTCATACAGAAAGCCTGCATGGATCTACTTGCAATGGAAAGTGCCAATGCCGGAAACGAGATAGGAATTTTCTCGTATATTCAGTCGGCTCTAAGGGCTTTGGGATCTGCAACGGTGTCGTGAAGCCTGGGCAGGCAGCGCAGAGAGTAGCTCAAGGGCTTTGCAAGCCGGCGAAGCTGGATGCCAGTGCACCGCGATATTCAGGGATATGAAATAGCCGATAAGCTGGCCAGACAGAGATCGGATCGGGTCTTGATATCGCAGAGACGGAGGAGGTTCTTGCGCCCCTGGGTTACAACAAGGGCTGAATCTCTCGGCACTGGCTCGATGAAGCTAAAACCAGATGAAGGCGGTTGCAGACTTGTAGGGTCTGCAGAAGCTTGTGGCCTTCATAAAATGAGAAGATGGAAAGAACCAGTTTAACTGTGGATTTTTCCGGACCTTGGACCATTGGTACACACACGGCCAGTTTGGGATTGGACCATAATACTTTGTGTTGTAGCTGCAGCCTTCCTGGTATGGAGGAGACGATCCTCACAACTGCCAAGGCAGAACGAAGTTCCTTGGCAAACCTTTCTTCGACAGCCCCGCTGAACTCAAAGGCTGCTGGAGGGGCTGCTTAAATATTTAAATTCAATGGATATAGGGTGTGGGATCTGCCCTGCTCATTTTCTTCTACTTTTACTTTTTAAGGAATTGTGGTATCAAAATGGCGCATAGGCGCTAATTGGAGTCTGTGGGACTCGCCAGTCAATCCAACAAACCATTCCAAAAAGGCGTCTAAAATATAACTTCGTGAGGGAGCTAACGGACTAATTTATTTTAGAGAAGTAGGTAATTTTTTTTTATGACGACTTGAATATTGGTGGAGATCCCACTAGAATTTTAACCTTGTTCTATGCTTTTTTTAGGAAAACACCCTGCAAAAAAATTGCAAATTTATCTTTTTAATAGCAAACAAAATTTGACCTAAGAAAATTTCTGCTGGGTTGCATTAAAAACAAATTCCTTCTTCAACATACACACACACGTACATATTCCTTTAATTCGGTATCAAGTTAGCGGTGTTCCGGTTGCTCTTCCTAGTGTTATTATTATTGTTTCTGTAGTTGTTGTTGATATTGTCAGTAGTAATCAGTAAGGGTGTTTGCCAGTAAAACAGCCGAGCGAACAATGCGGCACAACTTTGACTCTATGATTTTGACTTCCAACACTTTCGGCTTCATTCATTTCGGCTTGACATTCATTTAAGTAAACAGAAGGCGGAACGAACGCGTGAAAGTCGCAATAAAAAAATAGATGAAACAAAATTAACAATAACAACAACAACATTACATGCATAGATCGACTAAAAATGCCTGTCGTAGCGGCGAAGTAAACAAGCAACACCAGCGCGGTGAACCAACCAACCAACCAACCAACCAACCACCACCGCATTAGGGGTGGCTCTGGCTTGCTAACACGCCGTCGATGTTATAATTGCGGCTTTAAATATATACATATACACATGTATGATTGGATGAGCGTATGAAAGCTTTTTTGTTGTACTGTGGTTCATTTGGAGTAGTTATGAATTCATCTTTTGGCACCGAATTATCATGCAAAATATTCGAAAACTGGCTAAACATCCAAGATGATTTTGGGTCGAGTCACACATAGCGCGCCAGTTGTTCCTGCTTCACGAGAGTTGGCGCCAATTGTTAGCACCAAGGGAGGCCAGGTCCCTCGCCACTTCGTCTTTTCACCTCAGTGGAGTTCTCCCTCTTCCTCTGCTGACACCCGGGGGTACGGTGGGAATACTTTCTGGGTCGGAGCACAGTTTCCCATGCGCTAAACATGGCCAAACTAGCATAACCGCTGTATTTTTATTCGCTGAACTATGTCCATATCTACGTAGTGAAGCTCGTACAGCTTATCGTTGGTTCTTCTGATCCTCGTCATAATAAAAATCGCGTATAGGTCCATAAATCTTATAAAGAACATTTCGCTCAAACACTCCAAGGGCCATCTCATCCGGTGTTGATGTCGTCCATGATTCTGCGCCATACATAGTATCCCCAGATGTCGATAAGAATGTGGACCTGGATAACCGCGGAATGTTTCTGAGCGATTTTGGTATAAGATAAAAATTAAAAATAAGAGCTTCTACGTGGAGCTCTATTCATTAAGATTCTAACGCCTGGTCCCCAGATAAGGATCAAAACGTGGACTCGGATGGCCCTGGAATGTTTCTGGGCGATATTGGTATGAAATGAAAATATAAAGCTCTATTCGATGGAATGCTCAACCTGGTTCCCTAGGTAAAGGGAAGATGTAAAGGAAAAAGCAAGAAGAATCGAAAGGAATGGGGATTGGAAAGGAAGAGAAAAGGAAGCAAAAATAGAATGTGTGAGGGAAGGGATGAGATAGAGATTAGGAGAAGGAAAGAGAGAACGAATAGGAGGGGGAGAGAAAAGGGGGCAGCGATAGGGAAGGAAAAGGGAAAGGAAAGAGAAAATGTAAGGGGAAAGGGAAGGAAAAGTAAAACAAAAAATGGAAACGGAAATGAAAGAGGATGGGAAAATGGAAGGTAGAAGGAAAGGGTGGGGAAGAGTAAGACCAAGACGAAGAAGAAGAAGAAGAATCAGAAGAAGAAGAAGAAGAAGAATCAGAAGAAGAGGAAGAAGAAGAAGAAGAAGAAGAAGAAGAATGGAAGAAGGCCATGAAGAGGTAGTGGTATCGCAGCGAAGCGCGACGGATTTACTTTAGTGCTAAAACTCGGAAACGGCTTCAACAATTTTCATGAAATTTGGTATACAAAGAGTCTCGCGCCGAACTTGAGAAAAGTTCCATTTTTCCACTCTCTTGTTTTTGAAATTTTTATATGACTTTTGCAAAGGCTTGCGAAAAAAATTACAGTCCGAGATGAGCTCGGTCATTCAGATACTAATATTTATAAACCAAATACAAAAGTTTACAAAATCCGTTGCATAATTCAAGGCGACATATTTGCTTTTCTCACCGACTTTTTACGTTCGTTGTACATAAATATATGTATGTATGTAGTCTTAGGATACCCCTAATAAAATTTTACGGCAAACAATTTTCTAAAACATTTTAAGCCCATAGCGGCCTTCTAAATACTTTTTCATTTGGACTTTCCGAAATAGGGGCCAAAATGGAGGTTTTGTGGGGGAGTTAATCGATTGAAATATTCTACAAAATTGATTAATTTTATCTGGACTTGTATTTAGGGTACGATTTCAGTTTTATTCCTTTTTAAATTTTTTCTAAAACTCACACAGTGTGTAGTGTTTTCATCCTGTAATAGAAACATTCATTGTTCAGGAAATTAACTTGCAATTGTCTACAAGTGCTAGTATGTCTCAGTTATTTCGTCTCTAGATCAGACTCCCGCAAAATTATGAGAGACATTGTGTGGAAGAGTCCAGCGCAATTTGCGCTACATTGGTTGAAATGTGTTTGATGTTTCTCGTTTACTCAGATGAGTCAAAACATCGGCGTCTGCTCTAGATGCACAGAAAGTTAAATAAAAAAAAAAATCCTTTTGACAATTCCAATTACATATATACCGTTTTTTGATTTGTACGCAATTAAATTCTGTTGATCTGCTGCAATTTAAACGTATTCATCAGGTTTTATTTCTTCCTGCCCTCAATACAGAAGCACATTTGTAAAACTATTCAAAATTAATTTGCTTGAATAGATCGATTTGAGGTCTCCTTGCTGGTGCGCTTAACAGGACATACATATGTACATCATTTACTGCCATTAATCGACACACAACGCAATTCATCTCTCTCAAATCTGCTTTAATTATTTTTTCATGTGGGAATATGTATGTATGTATGTATATAGTACATGTGTAAACATTATTTGTTTAAAAGTCAATTTATTAATTAGACTAATTTAAACAATTTCATGAAATGCACCAACAACATCAACCAACCAAGCAACAACCCCCTCTACGACTTTTGTGCGCATACATGTTTGTATGTATCTATGTATGTATGTCTGCCTGTTGGCTTGTTTCGGGGGTTTTGTGCGTTAAATGTAGCAACAAAATCGATGACAAATTGCAAACACGTTACAGACTTTTTAATCGCCAGCCAAGCAAAGCGCAAAGCGACTCCCAAACGAACGGGCCAAACGCTCGACGTTCAACGGCCGACGTTCGACATTTCTAAATACACTCATTCGCTTCCGGCTCACTTCCTTTGCGCGCGTTTCAGCTGATGGTCGCATTGGGAAATTTATCGCACGCTGAAACGACAAGTCAACCTACAGTCCCGGCCTAGTGTGAATGTTGCCTGAATTAAGACTATCAAGGATGCGAGGAGGATAATGACAACAACAGCATAGAACAGCATAGAAAAACGATGAAACAATGCCACCAAACAAAGCGAAAGCTTGTTAAGGCACCAACAACAAACGCCGCTTACCGCTGCATGCCACATTCTGCATGCCACACGCCATCCAACAGCTAAGAGCAGCGCTAGCATCTACCACCACGCTCTAGCGACAGTAGTAATTTCTATGTTTGTGTGTCATTCTTGCTGTTGTTCGGAAGCGACAAAATGACAAAAGCAAATGAAAACAAGCAACGCTAAATAATAACAAGTAAGGAAGCCTAAGTTCGAGTGGAATCGAACATTAGATACTCAGCTGTATGCGTTCATTGTTTGTTTGCGTTTGATGGAAACACGGCGTATTTTATATAAAAAGAGTGCTGCATAAAGTGGGCGTAGCCACGCCTATTTTCAACATTTTTATCAGTCATCCAACTAAGCATATGAATATTATTCTTTGTGCGAAATTTCATTCCTTTATGACTTTTAGTTACAAAGATGTCACGTTACAAATTCCTAAGGGTGTTCCAGAAATATCTTTGTTAAAAAGTAGGCGTGGTCATAAACCGATTTGAATAAATTTTTGCGTGTCTATTAACACAAGTTATAAAAGTGTATAAACCAAGTTTCGTCATAATATCTCAATTATTTGTCGAGTTATAGGCTAAGAAATCTCGTATATTCCTTTGTCTAAAAAGAGGCGGTGCCACGCCCATTTTCCAAAATTTTTCTATTTTTTGTTTCCGGTCTATTGTGGAACTCATGCCACAAAATTTCAATAAATTATCTTTATATTTGACAGAGATATCGCTTAAAATGTTTTTATTAGGTCACTTTATAATACCCATATATAAAAGTGGGCGTGGCCGTCAACCGATTTTAACAATTTTCCATACAAATGTTTGCCTAAGTAAGTAAATCACGCATACCAAATTTCATCGATATATCTTCAATGGTTTCTGAGTTATGACATATAAAACTTTCCATGTTTGACCCTTAATAAGTGGGCGTGGCACCGCCCATTTTCCAAAATTTCATCAAATTTCTTCATAGGGGCCTGAGCTCAACGCGTGGGTAAAATTTCATCGCTCCAGCTATAATAGTGACTGAGATACCAAATTTCCGATTTTTTCTATATAGGAAAAGTGGGCGTGGTCATGGTCCGATTGCGCCCATTTTCAATACCAACCGTCCCAGTCTCGATACCAACTTGCATTTCAAATTTCATCAAAATATCTCAATTTTTGCGCGAGTTAGAGTATTTACAGACGGACAGACGGACGGACGGACGGACATGGCTCAATCGATTTCTCTTTTCACCCTGATCATTTTGATATATATAAGTCTATATCTATCTCGATTATTTCATTCTGTTACAATCCACCGTTATGTGATTAAAACTATAATACTCTGTGTACTAGTACAGCTGAGTATAAAAAGGACGATGGGATGAGAGGCGTTTGCAGGCAGGCAGGCAGACCTTCCAATGCCAACCACCACCATCCTTCAACAAATGTTTTCGCTACGGTTTGGTTTGTTCATCCTTGCTTTCCTTCGACAACATATCAATGAGCAAATTAAAATAACAACCTAATCATCGTTTTAAGACCGTCAATGTCGGTCGATCAGCCGGCCTCAAATAGCGGCGGCGATGGCTGCGGAGGCAGCAGTGCCAGTAATGCGGCCCAATCCCCTACTCATTCCTTTCTCGATGCTATTTCCTCTTTTTTTTAATTTTACTTGGATTTTCAGCTCATCCCCTTATCACACAGTAAGTGCTGCGAAAAAAGTGCACAACAAAACAAAGTGTTTTCTTTTTTTTTTTAATATCAATAAATAAAATAATTGTTTTTTTTTTTTATTTGTTTGTTTGTTTAAAGGACAGTCGAGTCTTCAGCCTCAGAAGCCTGCCTTAACTAGGCGTGGGACTATTTTACATAACTAAACCTTGTCTATAAAATTTTGCACCATTGAACACAAAATTAGTTTATTTTTTTAAGAACTGTTTTCGAGATTTCTTCGAGAAACCGGTGCTATTTTCCCCTTCCACAGTTCCTAATAAATATCTCTCTAATAAATTACCTGATCTTCCAAACGTAGTGGAGGTATCGCTTTTCTTCTATATTTTGCGGTTTTCGATAAAAAATACTTTATGGGCCGGAGCACCTTCCTCCATTCTCACGATATGGCCTGCCCAACGCATCCACTGGATATTTATTCGCTGAGCAGCAACGATGTGTGCGTAAAGCTCGTACAGCTCATCATTAAATATCCGTCGATACTCTCCCCAGCCAACGCGGAAAGGTCCATAAATCTTCCCAAGAACTTTTCTCCCGAATACTCCAAGTGCCATCTCATCCGATTTTGCCATCGCCCATCGCTTCTGCGCCATACATTAGGACTAGAACCATGAGCATCCTGTAGAGAGCGATTTTTGTTCGTTGTAGAGAGGACTTTACTTTTCAATTGCCCACTTAGCCCAAAGTAGCACGTATTGGAAACGGTGATTCTTCGTTGGATTTCCGTGCTAGTTTTGGTGTTAATGCTGCTTTCCACGCTAATTCTTCAGGTGTTTCGGATTTGTAGCTGTTAACAGTGACATTGCTGCAAATATGCGTTGTTTTTTTCGTGTGATGACAGGAGGTACGCATTACGTATTCAGAAAGAGGAACTTAGAGGGCTAAAGCCACTAATCGAATATACGATATATTTCTGTCAGCAATATTTTAAGGATATATTAATATCAAGATAGTAGTGATTTGTTTCTCTTCTTCTTCTTTCCCTTCTTCTTCCTCCTCTTCTTCTTCTTGTTCTTCTTCTTCTTCTTCTTCTTCCTCCTCTTCATCTTCTTGTTCTTCTTCCCAACTAACGTTAGGGCTTACATTTGGAAATGCCCTCCATATCCAAGAAGACTGTAATACGGCTGGTCATGTGAGTGGAGTAAAAATGAGATTCTTTCCAAAAGCAAGAAAAATTCACTGCGCAAGCATAAGTGGTGTTCCAATTCCTTTGGAAAAGCATTGTCTTGAACCAGAAAAAAAATTATAAATTAGGTATGCATATTTTTCAAACATAATTTAAGGAGAGGTCGGGGAAGAAGATAAAGAGGCATAAATCTTTCCCATATACATTAAGGTGGAGTGAACGTACCAGCAATGAAAAGTTGCCTTTATACGAGTTAATGAACCCCACAAAATTTTATGGCGATAGGACGACGTTTTGACCTGCCCCCAGCCCCGCAAAGTTTAGAGCAATAAGTACGATCTGGTACAAATATGAAAACTGGTACAAATTGAAAATTATAAAATCAAAAAACGAAGTATGAGGATTGATTAAGATGACTAAGCTGAGTATTAAAGTGAATTTTTATTTTTTGGAAACAACAACAACAAAAGTTATTAAAGGTCAAAGTTTATATTATGCCTTTTTTAAATTTCAATTACTTAAAAACTACGGAACCGGAATCAAAATACCCATCGAATGGTGTAAAGATATTCGAAATCGGTTCCGTAGTTTTTAAGTAATTGCAATTTAAAAATGCATAATATAAACTCTGACCTTTAATAACTTTTGTTATTGTTGTTTCCAAAAAAAAAAATTCACTTTAATACTCAACTTAGCCATGTTTATCAATCCTCATATTTCGTTTTTTGATTTTATAATTTTAGAAATTTCACATTTGTACCAGATCGCGCTATTTTTTCAATTTTCTGGGGCTGGGGGCACCTCTAAACATGCGAGTAGGTCAATAAAATTTTACAGGCTTATTACTGGGCTAGAAAGGTTCCGCACTGGCTTTGGAACAAATTGAATTTCCAAAAAAAAATTTTCAGTCCACCTTAATATACATATATGTATACATATTTACATACACACCTATGTATGTACCATGCACATTAGAGTGGCCGCCTTTTGTATGAGTACTTTTCAAGATGCCGATCTCTATGAGTGCTGGGCTGAAAAAGTTTCCTTTTTACCTTAAAAATAAGCCACAAAAATTTTAAGTTGATCGGATTTCATTTGATAGACCCACAAATCGGTTCTAACTCAGATTGGATTCACATGGAAATTTCATAGGTTCTTTTTAAATTTATTCACCTTTTTAGAGATTCCAGCCAGTGAGTGGTCTTGTCCTAAATCGCAGTTCATTACAGCTACTGCATGTAATCAATCATAAGCAGTTTGGTGAAGCAAAATTCGATTTCTTGGCAACGTAAAATTAAAAAATGTAGTATTAGTTGGTATTTCTTTCCAAGTTTTTTTGCTTCCATCTAATTGAAAATCAAGATCTACTAACCCGGAACGTCATACATCTTTTTTAAGTAGAAATATAATAATAAATATAACTGTTTTATGTAAATGCGAGCATATTATTTGAGAAATATGTAAATACATACAAGAAATGTAAAAAACTTGTAAAATTTCCACGTGCATCGATTTTAAGGTAGAGCCGCTTTGTGGGTCCATCAAATGAACTCCGAACAACTTCAAATTTGCGTGGCTTATTTCTTAGTTAAAAAAGAAATATTTTCAGTTCGGCACTCGTGTCGAGATCGAAGGAAGTTGCCAAAATGGCCACCCTAATGCACATAGATAAATACTTATATATGTATGCATATGGAAGTAATAGCATCAGCAAAACACTTTGTGTTGCGTGCCACTCTGTCAATCCGGCGGCTTAGAGGCGTTTTCGGCGATTTACAGCTGCAACATTGGCAATATTCAGACGTACATATGTGCATACATACATACATACTCGACAATATAGGGTGTATCCCGTAAATTTTATACGTTTCCCATTTGAATATCAAACTTTGTTATTAAACTTTCTTTTAAACATGGACCGGTTTTTTAAATCTTAACGGAAATAATACAAACGAAGGTTACGTTTCGTTGGAGAATTAATTCGCAGCTAACCAAGTACGGAGCGCTTCGAATTAGGAGCGTAATGGGACTCTCAAAACAATCCCTCGACGGAGAGCTCCAAATGCGGAGTGAAAAAGGGGTCCGAAAAAGGAGTGTATGAGTCCGACTGGAGTCTTTGAGTATTATTTGAAGGAACATTTTAGGACTCCGAAAACCCGCATTTAAGGAGTCCTAAAGGTGCACTTTTTGCATATATGTATTTGACTTTTCTCAGTAGGATACACTCCATTGGGAGCCGTTAGGGAGTCCTAACGCAGCACCGTACAGACTCCTCAGGTTGGCTGGGTTAATTCTTGAATCGAATACCAAAATAGTTCTACATTATAATGTTTATTTGGAATGCATGCAAATATCTGGCAAGTATAACGTACATACATACATATATACATACGTATACCCAAATCTTAGTTTTTTTTACGTTTCCCCTGGGAATGGCAACCTGAGCAATTGAAGTTTACTTTTTATTCTGGTTGCTATTACATAAAAAAGAACAAAAGCGCGAAAGTGTTGAGAATTATGGCATTAGGCAATATTCGTAACAAGCCTCATCGATACAGTGTCCCATTGTTGCCCATACCTATGCCGCAACGGTGTGCCATGCCATTTCGGCTTTTATGGTGGCCATGATTGATGGAGTAAATAGCGCCAAATAAGCAAGAACACAACGCACGCAGAGAAATGATGGAAAGTTCATTTGGTATTTTTGTGTGCTCTTTAAATTTTTTTTTTGTTGTGTTTTTTGTTGTGCAATCAGCTGTGGAAATTTTACAATTTTTCCACGAGGATTTTCGCCTCTCTCGCTAAATAAACGCAAATACATAAATACTTAAGTACAAACGTGCTTTTAGACTTACCTTATTTGTTATTGTTTCTTGTTTTTATTTGCTATTTTGATAAAAAATGCATAAAGACGCACGTTTTGGAAAGCGCGATTGAAGGACATTTATGGATAACTACATACATACATACATACATGGATACAAATGTATAGATATGGGGTGCGATTCGAGAAGAAGCTTTGAGAAATAATTGCTTAAGTGCGAGTGCTACTCTAAAATGTATGTATGCAAATTCAGATTTCTTTGAATGGCAATGAATTTTTAAGTACTTACTTAGCTAAAAATATATGAACATGTCCAAAAACATTAGACTTGGTTAAACGAATCACTCTTTCAAGTCTCACTTTCTATAAAGAATGTGGAAATACATACATAGATTGTTATTCGAACTAGGACAGTCTCTAGCAAATGTTTTGCCGAAAAATCGTACCTTCATTAGCCCATGTTGTGGTTATAGCAAAACTAAATCAAACTCATCTAGCGGGATGCCAATCCACCTCTACACTGTTGGATCTAAGCTTAATGCTAGGGTGGGAGGAGTAGTCTATTCATTCATTCATATTCTCATTTCGTTTACGTGATCATTGCAGTGTCTTCCAGGGGAAGGTAGCGGCGATAAAGGGGGCGCTTGAGTGTTTGAAAGCAAGGAAAAGCGATTAGAAAGACGTTTACATCTTCTCAGGCTGCACTGAAAGCGCTTGGGACTATCACATCTAAAGGAATATTTCCACAGATCTTTAATGGAGATGACTGAACAGTTTGCCACTCACTTAGTATGGGTGTCTGGACACTGTAACATACCGGTAAACGAGATGGCAGACGAATTTGCTAGAGGCGGCAAGTCCGCTCAACTTTAATTGTCGTGGAAGAGTTAAGATACCATCAAGCTCATGCTGGCGTAGTTTTACTTCAAAGAAGCGGAGGACATGTGGTATTGTCTGAGTACTTGCAACCATACTAGACTCTTTTGCCCAAACTGTAACGCAATGGAAAAGTAAAGTCCTCTCTCCACGAACCAAAATCACACTCTACAGGACGCTCATCGTTCCAGTCCTCATGTACGGCGCAGAAGCATGGACAATTTCAAAATCAGATGAGATGGCACTTGGAGTAGGTATTCGAGAGGAAAGTTCTTCGGAAGATTTATGGACCTTTGCGTGCTGGCGTTTGCGAGTATCGACGGAGATTTAACGATGAGCTGTACGAGCTTTACACAGACATCGACATTGTTCAGCGAATAAAGATCCAGCGGCTGCGTTGGGCAGGTCATGTCTTGAGAATGGATAAAGGCGCTCGGGCCAAGAAAGTATTTCAATCGAAACCCGCTGAACGCAAAAGAAGAGGGAGACCTCCACTGCGTTGGGAAGATCAGGTGGACAGCGATGCTGCCTCCCTAGGTGTTCCCAAGTGGCGCCATGCTGCACGAAACAGAAGCAATTGGCGCGCTCTGTTGGACTCGGCCAGAATCGTCTAGACGGTTAAGCGCCAATCAAGAAGAGAAGAAGACTAATGACTGGGCTATTAACAGGTATTATAATGCTTGGGAAGCATGCAGAAAGGATGAATGATCCATACTATGGTTACTGTGTTGTTTTAAGGACGAAAAAGATTCCGAAGAGGAGCCCGATATAGTAAAACACCTGATGTCGATTGCACAGCACTAGGACGGAGGCGACTAAAGCATTAAGGAGCCCGCCAATTTAATCCCTAGAAAATCTAGTGACAGTGGAATTCCAGAAAGTTCTAAGATTTGTGGTGTCCACATGATGGTTCGAGTAGTGGGGGGGGGTCTTTACAATGGGACTCTCAGAGCTTAAGTTTGCTATTGTATGTCGGGATATATTTTGGCCCTTTAGAAGTAAAGTCTTTGCCTTGGTAACGCCGTGGGGTCGAACTCGGCGGAGTGATCGAGAAGATGGTTTCTATTATACCGGTGACCTCAGTTTCTAGCAAATGGCTATTGGGGTGGCCCTCTGGAAGGAATTGCTTGTTAAGGACCTTGTGTAACTTTACCTGAAGCATTTGAGCTTAGGGACGTGCAGTTGCCTCCATTGGACTTTGCAATTTCTTAAGAACAAAGTGGTGATGCGTAGTTTAGATTCTGCCGGTGGGTTGTTTTGTAGATTTCACGTAAAGTTTCTTTATCTTTTTCCACAAATGATCACGGCCAGCGAGTTTTGGACTTTGTAACGTCTCTGAATTTTATTCGCGCTACCTTCCTTTTACAATAGTTCGATTCCATTCCATGGCCTTTTCACACACACGCTGAGCACAAAAAAATCTTCAACAAAAAAAAAAAAATAATAATAACTCAGGAATTTATCATATACAATTATCTAAAAATCATACAGAGTGTTATAAGACAAAGCGACGTCGCGCAGATAACTCTGCAAAGTTTTGAATGATTTTTGCTGGTGGGATTGCAACAAATGTCCATTAAATATTTACTCTTGTCAAAAAGGAAGTGTTTCGAAATGAACTTGCCACCAACAACAACAATGGATTCGCTGCATAAAACCCCCTCCCCCCTTGCCAATGCTATAGTGTTTGTAATTTGAAATGTTTGTTGCAAAGTGGGTGCGCGTTGAGGCGCGTGAAATTCAGATTGATTGGGACTGATAACGGTAATGCGAACGTACAAACGGAGTGAGGCTATGGCAATGGCCACCAGCCACCAGCAAATGAACAAAATGAACGACCAAAAGCAGCAAATCTAAATAACCATTCAATCTATCCATCCACAAAAGCCACTGAACAATGTCACAATGTGACTTAAAGCACATAGCAGATTCATAGATATATGTGATATGTTTGTATGTACAATAGGCTGTTGTTTCACGGTCCTCTCCGCCTGTCGCTGTCGGCAGTGCGTTAGAGAACTTTTTGTGATGCAAAACAAGAAAAAAAAACAAGAAGCAAATATTCAAAAGCTGAGATTAAAGCACTTTTTTGTGTGTTTGCGCTGCTCAAATTCTGTGGTAGACGTAATCCGATGTGATGTTTAAGTGATAAGGCACTAGTTTGGCGCTGATAAGCATCTGCATCGCACGCTCGTCCCAGCGGACTTTATTCTGCTCCTGCGCGCTTTTACAGCCAACGTCAACAAAATGGAGCCCATTGCGCTTTACATTTGATAATTTTTAACTTTTTCAAATTTTGTAAAATAAGTAAGGGCGCAATAAGAGAGATGTATATACTTACAAGTTGTTCTCGTAAATTACAACATCTGTACCGTGACAGAATAAATATTAGCGAATTGATTTGGTCAAAAATTTTAATCCTTCAGAATCGTAAAACCGAACGTGTTATATTCGCGTGATTTAACATAGTCTTGCCCCACTTTCTTCTTCTTTTTTTAAATAAAAAGTTGCAGTGACAACGACGACAGAAAGAAAACAAAAGTCAAGTCAAAGTACCAGCACACAGGATTTATATTTGGCCATGGATTCTCTTTCCGGTTACTTATACTCCATTTGATTTCAGAGAGTATTTTGATATTTTGGAAAATCAATGACTTCCCGACTTCCTGTTAAGGCTCGATGGTATGTGGCACCTTAAGTACTGAATGATTCCACATCAGACGTTCATCCATAGACCAAGGCCACTATGACTCCTTTATACACCTACAAATTTTCTCGCTTTCACTGAACCAATTTTCACAATGAGTTCCAAACCAACAATATTAATGAGCGCTGTGAGATTGTACTAAGGTTTCCCTCATATCAAATGCAAGAATAACTTAAACCCAAGACTTCTTTCAGCTTCTCTCTACCGAGCTGTGAGAGTTCCATCCGTTATTGCATAGTACGCTACTAATTTTTACTGTATACCACCTCTTATAGCTTAACCACTCTCATCTGTTTCCAAATTAAATGTTGCTAATGATGTTTCATATGCTAATATCAGGGCAGTGCAAAGTTGTTCCTTGAAAGTTTGGTAAACCACTCTTGTTCCACTCTTCCATTGAAAATCCTTGTTTTGCTTAATGAGTTCAGGAAGGCTATTGGCTACAAATCGGTAATAATATTTGCAGCTCATGAAGATTCCGCGGTCTTGATTAATGCTTTACAGCTTCTATAAGTTTTTTTACCAGCACACGGAGCACACTTCAGAATTAATTTTGATGCCAGAATCTGCTGACAAAACAGTGTTTTGCACTGCAGTACTTTTAAGACATGATCCATAAGTTTGTCAATGGTAGCTTCAGCGCAAATAGTCCAAAGAGCACGTCCATAAATTGCCAAACATCATCTACAGACTCTCATCCTCGATGTATTGTGGTTATAAACCGGTTGGTTGTTTGTGTTTCCGACAGGTAGGAGTACAATGTATTGTGGAACGAATTTCCGTCATTCCTTTTCAATTTTGATTTGGTTATAAACCGGTTTCAGCGATGTGCCATCTGCAGCATCTTTTTTTGTTCGTTGGTTTTTAATCAAATCAAACTTGACAAGAGGTGACTGAAATTCGTTGCACAATACATAACTACACCATTTCCAGATGGATTTTAGAAAGCGTCAACTGGATTTTAGAAAGGGGAAATTGGATTTTAGAATAACCAACTGGATTTTAGAAAGGGGAAATTGGATTTTAGAAATTTCAATTGGATTTTAAAAAAGGGAAATTGGATTTTAGAAACTGTAAATTGGATTTTCGAAAATTTATATAATTACGTACATATATGTACATTATACTTTCATACGCAATAAAGAATTTCTATTCGGAAAATTCTGTGTAAAATTTATTTTACACGCACATTCTGAAATCCAATTCACGCTTTCGAAAATCCAATTTACGTTTTTTAATTTCCTTTTAACGCTTTCTAAAATCCATCTGACATTTCTAAAATCCAACTTCCCATTTCTAAAATCCAATTGTCGTTTCTAAAATCCAGTTAACGCTTTCTAAAATCCATCTGGAAATGGTGTAGTAGAAAATTTCTATATCGATGACAGTATTTCAAATATGTGCCATTGAATCTTAAACTAGGAAAGCTAAGAAAAAACCTGTAAATTTTTGGCTCAGATTGGGACACCGGGACAAACAGTCAAAACCGGACATGCCTCGCAAAACCGGGACGTCTGGCAGCCCTCTATATCAATATCAACGTTGAAAGCGACTTCGTTCCAAATCGTGTGTCGAGAGCACTATGAACTTTTGGCAACGTGTAACTGTCGTTCTTCGTTACGTCGTTTTTGACTTGTGGAGTCCGCACATAATCTTATTTTGCCATCTTCTTTCTTCACCACCACTGGCGGAAAAGTCCATAGACTCGTGGCTGGTATTGGGTCGGTGTGAATATCTGCAGTATTTAATCTTAAAAAATATTTTTAAAGTCGCTTTTTTTAAGAAGGGTGTGCTTTAAATTCAGGCATACATGAATCCATATCCGTACGCATACATTTCTATATAAAAATTTAAGCTATATACAAAAGTCGTGTGTGGGATTGTGTGTTGTAACATTTTAATGTCATAAAAGGATTCACTTGATATTCATCATCGTCAGCGTCAACTTCATTGTCGACAGTGTCAATATCTAGGTATAGCTTGTTACAGCCAACCATGAACATATCCACAAACATATGTATCGTATATACATATGTATATGCGTGCATGTTTAAGTGCTTTATATTGGAAAAAGAAGACTTATATATAGACAGATACATATGCACGTTGATAACCAACCTACAGCATGAAACTGAATTCAGACAATTCAAATGTACATAACGCAATCGGAAAATCCAATTTCAATCGCAAAACGTAAACGCAAACGCAATCGCCGCTGACATTTGGACTTGCCGCGTATCGCGTGATGTACTTACTCTCGTGCAGTTGAAGAACATTGCTGCTTGTAGGCGGTCTGGTTGGTCTGTTTGTGATGGGCTGTGTTTTGTGGCAATGTTTTTGGTAGTAACCCGATGCGATGGTATAGTAGTTTTTGTTTTACATATTTTTTTTTATATTCCACCAATTCACCGACGACACGACACACACCAAGCGATACTAATCTGATTAGTGTCAAAGTGCAGGCAAAAATTGAAATGCATATTGGTTGAAGGGGAGGAGTGGGGCGGCGAGGCAGATAGAGAACATTGAGACAGACTACATATAAAGGGCGAAATAGAATTGGCATTTACACATTAAAGGACATAAAAAGGGCTAACGGACAACGGAATATTGTTTAAGATTAAAATGAGCCGAGAGGACGAGTAAGCGGGAAAAATGAATCCTTAAAAGTTAATAAATTCGCAAGAAAAAGAAAGTGTTATTTGAACTTGAAAATACGTATAAGTATGAATGTATGTATACGCAAATAACTGCAAAGCGTTTTAAGGTCATTGCCTTCGTCGTACTTTCAAAGTACAGCTGAGGAACATGTCAGTTATGAAAAGGAATTCTGTTAGTGGAATTCTTAAAAATATTGCTCAATATTGGAGCTCATTTCTACAAGAATATCTTCTAATATTTTAACATCTCATAAAAAGCAAGCGAGAGTTCCTTCGATCTAAGCAATTAATTTTCTTATAGAAACAACACAAGCGATCTGAGGTTAGGTTAGTTTAGACTGGCCGTTATGAGCCTCACATAGATTGAATGAGTCCGTAGTCTTACCAGAAAAGTTCGCGAGCATGAACACTTCTACATTAAAAGCCTTGACTCAGACTGAAGAATAGCCCGCCCTTTGGCAAATACCAAGAATTTCTTTGCACCTATTTTGCATACCGATTCAAGATCGCTGAATACGACATACCCAAGTAGCCAAAGCGTTAGGCTGGAAAAAGCAGGATAGGAGCAGCTAATATGCCCGCCCCATAATCTGCTCCTGCAATCCGTATCCCCTACATTTAGTCCCATTTTGAACGCATGTGATGCTAAAAGACCGTGTCCTGTTAGGACCACGATGATAAGTCTACATTCAACCCTTTTCAGGGATAGAAACCATTTATTTAGCGTCGAATCGCACGATTTACACATAATTTTGGACACCCTATAGTCCTGCAATTGTTGCTATGCCTTATCGGCCTGGTCCATCTATATATGTATAGTACCTATGCTTAATTTCACTGAGTGACATCAGAACATCTGTGGAGTGTTCTGATACGAGATCTGCACACTTCTTTGCCAGCTCATCAGCTTCCTCATTCCCGTCTATCTCTTTGTAGCCTTACCCTTAAGGCTTCCTTGTAGACCGCTACACTCTTGGCTGAGGTGCTATGCGACCAGGGGCGGATGTATCTCTAGAAGCGCCCTGTGCAAACAAACCAAGCCGCGCCCCAATATTTCCAAAAAAAACCGTACTTGCATTCGTGTGGTGACATTTCATTACTGATATATTTTACGGATTGAAAAAATTTGATTCGACTCTTATATAGGCACCACATTTTTTGCAGTTTCTTCTTCTTCTTCTTGATTGGCGCTTAACCGTCTAGACGATTCTGGCCGAGTCCAACAGAGCGCGCCAATTGCTTCTGTTTCGTGCAGCATGGCGCCACTTGGGAACACCTAGGGAGGCAGCATCGCTGTCCACCTGATTTTCCCAACGCAGTGGAGGTCTCCCTTTTCTTTTGCGTTCAGCGGGTTTCGATAGAAATGCTTTCTTGGCCGGAGCGCCTTCGTCCATTCTCACGACATGACCTGCCCAACGCAGCCGCTGGATCTTTATTCGCTGAACAATGTCGATGTCTGTGTAAAGCTCGTACAGCTCATCGTTAAATCTCCGTCGATACTCGCCCACGCCAACGCGCAAAGGTCCATAAATCTTACGAAGAACTTTTCTCTCGAATACTCCAAGTGCCATCTCATCTGATTTTGAAATTGCCCATGCTTCTGCGCCGTACATGAGGACTGGAACGATGAGCGTCCTGTAGAGTGTGATTTTTGTTTGTCGAGAGAGGACTTTACTTTTCAGTTGCCTACTTCGTCCGAAGTAGCATTTATTGGCAAGCGTGATTCTTCGTTGGATCTCCGTGCTGACATCATTCTTGGTGTTAATGCTGGTTCCCAGATAGACGAAGTCCTTAACAGTTTCGAATTTGTAGCTATCAACATTGACGTTTGTGCAGTTTCTAACCTTCAAAATGATCTGATCTTAAACCCTCATTATTAGGTGGCACAGATTTCGCAATATCATTAAATTGTAACAATTTTATGGTGAAAATGTTTCGTCCTGAAACTAAACTCTAAATTTTTGACAGTAGGGTGCCTCCCAGGTAGCGAAATCTAGCTTTCTGGCCCAGAATCTACCTGGGCTAACCTAGCTGTCGAACAATTGACTTATGAATTTTTACCTTTTTGTTTATGATCAACAACGAAGTCATTTTCTTTTCGAGGAGTTTGAAAAAAAAAAAAAACAATATCAAGTTTAGGGATTTTCGACAGTAAATCTTTTTCTTTCTGCACTTTCTCAGCTGCACGTTATTTGTATGCAGCGCCGCTTAACTTTTTCATATTTGCACTCATTCTTCTATTTTTCACAAAAACATTAATTCACTGACACTTTTTTGATGTTTTTAACACGGAACGACTTTTAAGATTACATAAAATGTACGCAGCGCATTGTATAGAGGCGCGAACTATTCAAATTAACCAGAAACAGAAAATATTCAGATCTTAGTTTCCTTTGAAAAAGTGAGCTCGCGCATATCTCCGAAAAAATACTTCAATGCCTATTTGATTTTTAAATTTGAAATTTCAATTAAATTTGAATCTTTCACGTCATTTACTGCACACAAGCTGCTAAAACTTGGTGTTTACATTTGCTGCAGGACCGGCATAAATCAAAAAACGTGATTTTCGAGTTAATGCTGCAGAATAGTTAGTTACATCATACTTCATTTGAGTAAAAAATTCTTTATGATTTGTTGAAAACTAAGCGCTTCAGATACAAACCAAATGTTGCATTTACTTGCGCACCATATGGCGGTTGAATCTCAAAATTTCCCTTCCTGAAAAGTTGTGTATTTTGAAAAGTGCAAATGGAGCAAATGAGCGACATGTAAGTCCCACTGGGGCGAAGGTTAAGAACTGTACCAATGTTCTGAAATGTACACTGAGAGAAAAAAAAATATATGGAGGGGTCAAAGAAATTGTTTACCTATTTTGAACACTACTTTCTTTGTTTTGAGTAAATTTTCCTTAAAACATGTCAAAAGGTTTATAAAATATTGTTGTTACATGCGTTACCATGGTTTCATATACTTGTTTTGAAAAAATTCATACATTAAAATAATGAAAAATTCTTTAAGCGCCATTCCATTCCCAACTTTCCTTGTTTTGAAGACTTGATTTCTTTAATTTTGAGAAATTAAATTCCCATACAAATCCCCATGGCAACGAATTTGTTTGAATGTTTTTTTATGTTTTTTCCACATTTTTGAGAAAATTTACACAAAAGAAAGAAAATTTTGTATTGGTACGCGTGTTCAAAATAAGGAAAATTATGTCTTTGATCGAGAGAAATTTTTTTGTTTGAGTGTACTTTGATTAATTTTTTCTCTGTAAAAAATTGAAAAAATCTTTCATTCTTGTTGTAATATTGAAAAAAAAATTTTTTTTGGTAAATAAAAATTTTTTTTCTTTGTCTTATTTTTGGCGCCCCTATTGAAACGGCGCCCTGGGCAGCTGCCCATGTTGCCCCTATGTAAATCCGATCCTGTATGCGACAGTATCTACTTTATAGCTGCCTGGCTATATATGTATATAAAAATGTATCCGTCCTTCTGCCTTACTTACCGCTAATACTTCTGCCTGAAAGACACTGCAGTGATTTGACAGTCCTATACTAGTACCGATATTCAGTTCACTGCAATAAATGACAGCTCCTACTCCTTGTGATGTGTTTGGGCCATTCGTGTATTGAGTTTTTATTTATGTATTTCAATTTGGATTTTATCTCGGGCACGGTTTGAACTCGAGGGCTCTAGCTCCACCAACTAGTACATTATAAAGGCATGAAATTAAAAAAAAAAAAAAGAACATTAAATGAATTTCGTCAATCCAATGCCCTCGAAGGTGTCTTTGAAAGTGATTTCATTTTATTTATTTATGTATTTGTTTTTGGCAATTTTATAATCCCGCCCATTTCTCGCCGAAATCCATAAATATTGTATTTGATTTTGTAGATAAATAAATAAATTTCCGCTGACGGCGTTTGTCGACATTAAATGCAAAGATTTAACGATCATTTAAGTGATTCAAATGGCTCAAGTTGTGCTTTTTGGCGATTAGCGGTATATAAAGTACGCCAATGTCGCCGTGCGGTGTGCGGTGCGGTGCGGTGCGGTGCGCTGCGAACTTAAGCCTTTCTGCT
This sequence comes from Urophora cardui, assembly GCA_960531455.1. Classification (NCBI taxonomy): domain Eukaryota; kingdom Metazoa; phylum Arthropoda; class Insecta; order Diptera; family Tephritidae; genus Urophora; species Urophora cardui. The sequence continues at coordinate 50,586,111 of OY482673.1, forward strand.
GTTTGTTGCAACATGCGCGTCTCTTCGAGTTAATATATTATTTAAGTGGTATTTTGGCGGTTGAAAGGAACGCAAGTCTTAAAATCGTTTGGTATTAGGCGTGAGACCGAAGCTAAGTCCACGCAAACACACATTCGCCTATTCATTATAGACCATGCAACCAAAGTCAACCCTTTCAAAGGTACTTAGTGCACGTGTCTGCAGTTCCATGACTCGTCTGCCAGCGTTTGCTTAGATTTTCTTGCTTTCTTTCATATTCATTTGATTGTTGTCGATTTTACAAGTTTGTATTGCCAAGTGTGTTATTCGCTATGATACAGATATCTATCCTAGTATGTACAATAATTCAGAAAAAAGCTAAGAAAAATAACGGGGAAAAGTCGCCGCCAAGAACAAAAATAAAATAGCCGTTGATGCGGAAGGGTTGGTTGGTTGGTTGTTTTGCTGGTTGGTTGTCAAATTAGCGGGCGGAACCCAAAAATGCGAGCATAGCGCAACGCAACGCCGCACTGACTGCCGAGCTGATGCTTATCATTAATCATTGATAATGAAATGCGTTTAAGCCAAGTGTCGCGACAAAAGGCGACTGCTGACTCCCGGCTGCTGGCTGCTGGTATTTGTATATTGTCTTCGTATTGTATGTGCGATGGTGAAAATTCATAGGGCCGCTCCTCAGTTTCGTGGCTACATAAAAGGGGTAAATACATTCACTTAAGCACTTTGCTCTTTACGCGTTACTTTTTGTCATAAAATGCCTTTTTGTTGTTGTTGTTTCCTTGTTGCGCAAAAGTCGCATATGGACGTACTTTTATATATGCATTGTTTGGCGCATAAAGCCTTAAAGTACCTGTTAATGATATATACGATTAAAACAATGAACTAGCCAACCAACCAGCCAGCCATTTAGCCGATTACGGAAATCGATCCGAAGGATACAACAGAACAGATTGAAAGTAATTGAAAAGAATTGTCGGTCGAAAATGATGATCTCATGCAGTAATGTAGTTTGTATTGATCCAAAATGCATTAGATTAACTACATGTTACATATTCCTGAGCCAGCAAATGTGGACTTAACGTGGTGGGTAGAGTGTTCGCCTGCTATGCCAGAGGTCTCGGGTTCAAACCCCAGTCCGAGCAAATACCAAAAAATTTTTCTAATTAGTAAAAATTCAATTTTTGGGTTTTTTAAGAGCAGTGGTCACCTCTCGGCAGTGGGCGGCATATCCTCCGAGTGCCATGAAAAAGCTTCTCAAAGAAAATGCATTCGCTGTTCGGAGCCGCCATAAAACTGTAGGTCCACTCAATTAGTAGGAAAAACAAAAGGAGCACACCTCGAATTGGGAGACAAGCTCGGACATAAAATTCGTCAGAGTTATAATAGCGCCATTGTATATATATATTATTATAAACATTGGAAGAAGGGTACAAAATGCCGCTATTGACTACTATTCCTGTAAAAGAATCTTCAGCAGAAACTGAGGATTGAAGGCCAATCTTGTCATGTGGCTATATATGGCCGTCGCAAGATCCATATCATTCCGTCTTCCCAGCTCTGTCAGCATCTTCCAAGCGGAAGTTGTTGGCATTGAAAGGGCTTGTGAGCTCCTGCTGAAACACAGATGGTAACAGGGAACAAGGTGCACATATGTACATATATTGAGACAGCCAGGCTGCGCTCATGGCGCTTAACTCACCTATCATGACAACCAATACCAATCGCAGCTGCAAAAACATGCTCCAATCAATGGTCACTATAGGATCATCCATATCCATCAATTGGTTTTCTGGCCACAGAAATATTGATGGTAATGAGAAGCCGAAAGAAGGTACTAAAGAAGGGCAGTCATGGACGTTAGTCGAGCGACCAACCTGCGCTGCCCACTCACATCTATAAAACGAGACATCCACCTAAAATTCCGACAGTACGCTACTCTTCTATGGAACTCTGAACTGATACTTGCAATATGATGAAGGAATCATGGCCGGCTTATAGCGCTACAAGAACCCACGTACTTCCAGAAAGAACATCTTTCATATCACAGTCACGATTACAGAACACTGCAGTGCACTGGCCGTTCGGCAAACACACTGAAAGACTAGGTTTCCCGTTAAATAGTATATGTACCTAGAAGCAACAATGAAGAGGTGAGGAATCAATACAACACATCCTATACGAATGCCCGGCTCTTGCGCACCCGAGTCACAACACCTTCGGCAGCCTAATCAGGTTCATGGATAAATTGAAATGCTTTGAACACACCGGCGAAGTCTAGCAGCAATCCACAATCATATTGATTCCATTTTCACCAAAATTGTGCTTCGTGCGCTAATTGAGGTCGGGATTCTTCAACCGGGCGGCATGGCAACCGACTAACCAACTACATACTGTCGGTACCCCGAAATAAGTCCCAAATGAAATAAGTCCCAAAAAAAAAATGAAATAACTCCCAAACAGAGCTGGAAAAAACCAAGTACCAGTACAATTACCATTACCAGTACTCAGTAATTGAAAAGCCCAATTACCAAGTATAAGTATATTATACTGGTACTTGATACTCAGTACGTACATTTTTCAATTCTTTTGCAATTCTTTTCCAATTACTTTCAATTCTTTTTCAGTTGATTTTCAATTACTTTCAATTCTTTTTCAGTTGTTTTTCAATTCTTTAATTTTTTTTATTTCAATAAGATAACAGTTTAATAACAATAAATTATTAAAACGAGTGCATACATTTGCAAATTTTTCGCATGCAACTCCTTTAACGTGATGAGTTAGCTTTCATTAGTACAAAATTTTCAAAAGAAATATCAGTTAAGGAATTATTTATAATGGTGGCTATGAAAACAGTCGCTCAACTGAAGCTGATGAAGCCGAAGTTCGTATTGCCACGCCTAAGATTATGGGATATTTTTTCAAACTTGGAAATTACATCTCAAGATCTCGTATAGTATATTCAAAAAAAATTCAGCAATATAATTTGATGAAGTAAAGGACTGGCCAGAAAAGTTTTGTGGTTTACTTTGACTTAGATTTTTTTAATTAGAAAAATTTGTTTGGTGTTTTGCTCGGACTGGGGTTTGAACCCGAGACCTCTGGCATAGCAGGCGAGCACTCTACGCACTGCACCACAGCCATATTAAAAAAAGTAAGGAAGCCTAAGTTCGAGTGGAATCGAACATTAGATACTCAGCTGTATGCTTTCATTGTTTGTTTGCGTGTGATGGAAACACGGTGTACTTTATAAAGCGATTCTGCATAGAGTGGGCGTAGCCACGCCCATTTTCTAAATTTTTATCAGTCATCCAACTAAGCATATGAAAATTATTCTTTGTGCAAAATTTCATCCCGTTATGACTTTTAGTTACAAAGATGTCACGTTACAAATTCCTAAAGGGTGTTCCAGAAATATCTTTGTTAAAAAGTATGCGTGGTCATAAGCCGATTTCAATAAATTTTTGCGTGTCTATTAACACAAGTTACAAAAGTGTATAAACCAAGTTTCGTCATAATATCTCAGTTATTTGTCGAGTTATGGGCTCCGAAATCTCGTAGATTCCTTTGTCTAAAAAGAGGCGGTGCCACGCCCATTTTCCAAAATTTTTCTATTTTTTGTTTCCGGTCTATTGTAGAACTTATGCCACAAAATTTCAATGAATTATCTTTATATTTGACAGAGATATCGCTTAAAAGGTTTTTATTAGGTCACTTTATAATACCCATATATAAAAGTAGGCGTGGTCGTCAACCGATTTTGGTAATTTTTCGTCGACACATTTGTCTAAGTAAATATATCACCAAATTTCATCGATATATCCTTAACGGTTTCTGAGTTATGGCTTATAAAACTTTCAATATTTGCCCCTTAATAAGTGGTCGTGGCACCGCCCATTTTCCAAAATTTTTGTGTTTTTCGTTTTTCGTCCGCAGTTGGACTCGTGCGACAAAATTTCAGCGATAGATCTTTCTATTTTACGGAGATATCGCTTAAAATGTTTTTATTAGGTCACTTTATAATACCCATATATAAAAGTGGGCGTGGTCGTCAACCGATTTTGATAATTTTTCGTCCAAACATTTGCCTAAGTAAGTAAATCACTCGTACCAAATTTCATCGATATATCTGCTACGGTTTCTGAGTTATGGCTTATACAACTTTCAATGTTTGGCCCTTAATAAGTGAGCGTGGCACCGCCCATTTTTCAAAATTTCACCAAATTTATTCATAAGGGCCTGAGCTCCACACGCGGGTGAAATTTTATCACTCCAGCTATATTAGTGACTGAGATACAAAATTTCCGATTTTTACTATATAGGGGAAGTGGGCGTGGTCATGGTCCGATTTCGCCCATTTTCAATACCATCCGTTCCAGTCTTGATACCAACCTGCATTCCAAATTTCATCAAAATATTTCAATTTTTGCGCGAGTTATCGTGCGTACAGGCGGACGGACGGGCGGACATGGCTCAATCGATTTCTCTTTTCACCCTGATCATGCCTATATCTATCTCGATTATTTCATTCTGTTACAATCCACCGTTGGGAAATCAAAACTATAATACTCTGTGTACTAGTACAGCTGAGTATTAAAAAACCCACCCTAATGTACGCATGTATATTTAATAAAGAGTTCTTATAAGGGAATTTTCCCCCTTTTAGTGGTTGTAATATTTAGTATCCGATGTATCTTATGAAGAGGATAGAATAAAATACAATAGTTAAGATTAATTCACTGATTAAACTCCATGTAATTGAAAAGAATTGGTCGTAATTGGTGGTAATTGAAAGTAATTTGTGAAAGAATTGAAAAATTGGTACTTAATTACCAATTACCAGTATAAAGTAATTGTACTTGATACTTGAATTTTTTAATTATCAAGTAATGGTACTTGGACCAAGTACAAGTACCAAGTATATTCAGTACTTCACAGCTCTGCTCCCAAATATTTTCCATAAAAATTGGGACTTATTTCATAATGAAATAACTCCCAATGCATTGGGACTTATTTCATAATATTTTGTTGGGACTTATTTCATAATGAAATAACTCCCAAATGAAATAACTCCCAACGAAATTCCGTTGGGACTTATTTCATTATTTTCCAGCTTTTGGGAGTTATTTCATATTTGTTGGGACTTATTTCATTTCTCTTAAAAATGCATTGGGAGTTATTTCATATTTGTTGGGACTTATTTCATTTCTCTAAAATTGCAATTTACCAAGCTTCGACGTTTTTGTAACTGTTTCTATAACTGTTGTAAGATAAGATTTTAGCAGAACAATGAGTTAGGTTCAAGCATTGCGTACGCAAACAGTTCCTTTTAGAATTTCAACAGCTAAAAGTCGGTGATATAAAGTGCTAAAATGTCCAATCTTGAATTTGAAATAATAAGTGGAAAAAGAATAAATAGTAAAGTCTTGTATGTGAAAGAGAAAAAACAGTGCTATACTATAAGAAAGTCTGAATCGGAAGGTACGATTTACTATACGTGCTACGAAAAAAGTTGTAAGTCGCGAGTTATTTTAAAAAACGGGCAGTGTAGTAAGGTAGTGAACTTTACTCAACACAACCACAGCGATCAACATGCAATTTATGAAGAACTTAAAGCTCTTAGCCAAGTAAAGAAGATGTGTTTGGATGGCACAACTATAATAGGCGCTCCTAGTGCTATCTGCGGAATACGGGAGAGTTTCCAAAACGTGTGCACGAGGTAAACCAAGATTCTTACATATTTTATTTGATATCAGGTGATTAACCATACATTTCATTGATAAAGTAACCAGGAAGCTACGAAAAACATAGATTTCAACAAAATCCAACGTGGGCTGCAATATATAACATCGAAAGTTTTTGCAGCATCACCGAAGACTGCAACTGATGTTGTTCATATTTTTAAAAAGCAAAATATTTTTAATCACTTTGGACTCACCCTACATGACGGCGAAGAGAAAATATCGTTTTATAAAATTTGCTACGAATCGAAGGACTTTTCATACTGCGTCTTCGGATCAGATAAGATAGTCAAGCTAATCACTGAAAACTTTCCCAACAACAAGGATAGAAGGATTTTGATCGATGGGACATTTTCAATTGTACCGCTGGGATGTTTTAAACAGTTGGTTTTAATCCATTTTGAATATTATGAAAAGGTAAGATATAACTGGTAGGCAGGAAAGAAATAGTTTTGTAGCGACGCGGCCGTCTAAGCTCCGGCGCGCCTCTTTTTTATGTATATATACGTATACATACTATTGTATACAATGGCAAGGTTTTCAACTAATTTCATATTACTTTTACTAGGTTTTTCTAGTATTTTTTATTTTGGCAAATAAAAAGTCGACAAAATGTTATACACATTTTTTCAATTACATAAACTGTAATTTTTTAAATTTGAATGGTGCCACCTTCATCGCCGATTATGAAGCTGGCCTGAGAAGAGCTATTAAGGCCTCCTTTTTAGACTCAAAACTGTACGGCTGTTGGTTTCATTTTTGCCAGGCGGTACGACGCCAAATAACAACAAAACATAAAGAACTGGCTGAGTTGATTCGGCAAAATAGTAAGGTGTCATTGGAATACCACAAGCTGTTATCACTTCCTCTGCTGCCTGCCGCTCATATAGTGAACGCATTTGAAAAAATTAAGGAGGATATATGGAATCTCGAGAGTCATACTCATTTTACGAGCTTTTTGGATTACTTCGAGAGGCAATGGTTAACGAAGGTAAACACTTGTTAAGAAAAATAGTAAACCTTACGTAAACTTTGTGTTGGTAAATTTTTTTTATTTTTATTAATATGAAACACAGATCGGACCAAGCGGAATATCAGTTTTTGATACATCGACGCGAACGACATCTGCCGTGGAAGGGTATAATGGAGCGCTGGCCAAGATGATAACAAAACAAGGAAACTTTTTTAAATTTGTAAAAGTTATGCAATCAGAGGAATTTAACAAATCCCGAGATTTTGAATTGTTGGCTAATAGTGGTGGAGCTTTTGGCCAAACTAAAAGAAAGAAAAAATTTGTTGAAAAATCAGAACATATTGCACAAGCCAACAAAGATCTAAGTTCTGGAAACATAACGGCGACTGCATTCATAAACCGAATGGTTTTCCCGAAAAACGGTATTGTTCATGATATGGAACCAAACGAAACTATTTTTGAAGATCAGTTGTATCTTGAAGACGAGGAGGAGGAGGAAGAAGAAGATATTGCGTCGCAGGCATCAGAAATGCTACGCTCTCAAATTCTGTGCGTGATTTGTTTTGAGGCTGAGCCCAATATGCTTATGATTCCTTGCAAGCATCTAAAAACATGCAATGCCTGTGTTCTCAAACTGCAAGCCAAAAGTATTGCCGAAGGGCATGAAAGCTTTAATTGCCCTATTTGTCGGGAAAATGTTAACGACACGATTCAGGTTTTTTTGTAAATGTATTTCATACCCTTTTTTACATTTTCTTACATATATTTATATGTATAATTAATATTTTTTTACGTAATGAATGGCTTATGTATAAATTTACATATGTATATCTACTAAATAAATAAGCGTTTGAATTGGGAGTTATTTCATATTTCTTGGGACTTATTTCATTTCTCTTAAAATTGCAATTTAACAAGCTTCGACGTTTTTGTAACTGTTTCTATAAAGTAACCGAAAGCCGCTTACGCTGAAGGGTGTACTACGCAGAAGGACATCACCGTGGCGGTAGCCACGGTTAGGACACACGTCTGGACGGATGGCGTAGCCCAGGGTTATTTTTTATAAGCGCGGCCGAAGGCCGCCAACGCAGAAAAGTGTTCTGCGCAAAAGCACTGTGGACCGGGCCGGTGATGTCCTTCTGCGTAGTACTTTTTGGGAGTTATTTCATATTTCTTGGAATTTATTTCATTTGGGAGTTATTTCATATTTCTGGGACTTATTTCATTTGGGAGTTATTTCATATTTTTTGGGATTTGGGGCCTCATTATGAAATAAGTCCCGAATATTGGGACTTAATTCATTTCCTTCTTTGGGAGTTATTTCATTTCTAAAAGTTGGGAGTTATTTCACTTTTATTGGGACTTATTTCATTGGGAGTTATTTCGTTGGGACTTATTTCATTTGGGACTTATTTCGGGGTACCCATACTGTCGCTTAAACAGAGAGGAAGCGCTAAAATATTGTAGAAAAATTACTAAGAATAGTTGATTTTCGAAATTCGATCTTAATTTCGATTCCGATTTCGGCTTTGATTTCGATTTAATTTTCTATAACGATTTTTATTTCGATTCAATTTCAAGTTACATATCAATTTCTAATCGGCAAACGATTTCTATTTAGATTCCGATATCGGTTCCGATTTTTATTTCGATTTCATTTTCTATAACGATTTTGATTTCGATTATTCAATTTCAATTGTAAGTTCCATTTAAATTTCGATTCCGGTTCCGATTTTGATTTCGATTTTGATCTCGATTTCCATTTTAATTTTTATTTCAGAACTATTAGTTTAAACATTTCAAAAAGCTTTTAGCGCCTTATTTTATGGATTTAAAAATGGAAAGCCAGCAAGATTATTTTCCTTTTTATACAATTGATTTCTACTTTACTAGGCGGACATCATATCGGGCAATACATACTATATTTGTCACAGTAAAAAACCAACCCTCGTTCCATTGCATCATTATTAGCTCACGGTTTCACCATAAAAAAAACGGAATGCTTCTCGCCACTACACTGTTCAGTGGGTTCTCAACGAGGTGCTGGACCAGAAAATTCAATTTAGCATTTTTAAGTGCGTCGCCTTTGATCAGCTACAATCCAATTTTCAGCAATAAAATTCAGACTTACTACGCATAATAGTGATGCATATATGTAAGTACATGCATACATGCATACATATGTTAAAATATATACATACATATATATATATATATCTCGTCGCCCGGATAAATTAATGTCGTATGTTGCTTTTGAAGACTTTTAGGAAAACAGGTTTGAAGTTTGGAATTGTATTTCTCCAAAACTTCTGATTAGTTTTTCTCCAAAGTCTGGCAGAACACTACTAGGCCACAAAATTCTTAAATTATTTTAATTTTGTTATATATTGTTTATTATTTTTGAATTTATAAAGGATTTTCTTCAGTAAAATTTTGTCTTATGTTACCTTTAGCAACATTTTTGCAGGAAATTTGTATGACGTACGACAAAATTTGTTCCCAATTTGAACTAAATTAAAGATTTTTAAAACTAGTTAAATATTGTATTTGATTTCTCATAAAAGTAAATAAATTAAATAATTGACAGCAATTAAAAGCACATTGGAAATTAGACGAAATCGCTTGCGACCTTGCACAAACGAAAAAATTCTACTCAATATCTCTTAAACTAAAGGAGATAGCAAAAAACGGATAGCGTCATTCGAAAGATCTAGATTAGTTTAGTATAACTGTATTATTAACTCAATTCGGCCCAAAATTCACATACGACACTAATTTATCCGGGCGACGATATGTAGTCTCCTTTCTGTGTACGCATTCCATATCAGCCTTACTATGGTCTACCATTCATCACTGCTGAATGTGCATAAATATCCAAAAAACGCCACTGGCAATATTGCTCTCCAATATTCGTTCGTTATGTGATGCGTTGATGTGAGTTTTTCATTTCATTTTCCGTTTGATGAACAGCTCCAACAACAGCAACAACAACAAAAGCATCACTTCACCAACCAACGTTAACGCCGTAGTTTTTGTCACTTTACTCATTCCTTTATGCCTACCAACACCCTTAATGGGCCTAGTTATGTACAATTTATATATGTACTTATGTATACATAAGTACCTACATATGTATGTGGAAACTTTTGTTTTGGGGTTATTTCAATTTACATACATACATTGTACATATTTAAGCATAACATAGGACCATCGAGCAAGGTGTTTGCATGGAGTTCATTATGGCCGGTGTATCATACCATTGTTGCTGTTCATTCTTCTGCACATTTTCAGTGCTAATTAAGGTCCACGTACTTAATTCAAACAAAAAATGTACATACAAATTACCATCAACTTAACTGAAGTTGCATTAGCCCGCAAAATAAAGTCCTTAATACAAGAGACTATACCATAGCCGGACTTCCAACGTCCCGCTCCAGGAAAGGTGAAGACGAGCAGGAAACGCAACAAGTTGGGGAACTTCAGGAAGGTACTTGATGGAACTCACTAAGAATAGCATATGTCTGGGAGTTTTTGAAGCGAGCTGAGACGATGGGGAAGATCTTAGTAACCACTGGAATTTGGCGAAGTATGTAATCTTTCAACAACGTAGGTACCATCAAAACAGTGTCCAAATTTCGGCTATGTAGATGTAGAAGCCGTAACGAAATACCCAAATCGCTAGCCGCCAGCACTTGGGGAAAAGACAAGGAAACCTTGATAGCCACCCACAAAGCTATCGGCCGCCCGGTCATAAACTAGATATGCATTGTCAGTGTGGTCGCCGGGGACTTGCAGAACATAATGGAGAAAGCTCCAAGACTGCCAAAATGCTGCATTAATGACCGCAATGGGCTGCCTCCCGATGTCGCCGGAACATCACCTACAGCTCGAGGGTCAAGCGCTCCCAGTTACACAAAACAACAACATGCTAAATAAACAGTTCCTTCTGGGATGCCACCACCGAGGCCACCCAAATCACAAGCTCATCCAACTAGAGCCTCCTGGACCTATCCAAGGAGGTCAAGAAATATATTAAACAAGCATCGGATCCAGCAGCATACAAGAAGGCCTTAAAAAACATATACAAAAATACTATTTCCAACTACATCTCCGTCTGTTCGTCGTACGTTGTTCTAAGAGACCAGCCGCCCTCAGTGGACAAACTTTGAAGTTAACCAGGGAAACGTAAGTAACCCTAGCACAAGTGAGATGAGGCTATTGCAGAAGACTCATTCCTACTGGACAAGGCTAAAGCCCAGTATTTCACTCACTTGGAACCACTGTCTTTAAGGACTAGCCTAAAGGAAGCCGCATCTTTCCTGGGCCTCCCACTAAGAGAGCCTGATGACAATTTGTGAGCAAAACAGGTCGTCTGAGCAGGGATACAACAACAACAAGAACAGTGTCTTTCCCCCTGAAGAGTTCGGCATAACTTAATGTAGGACCTGCAAGATTTTTTTTGTTTTTTTTTGTAATATGCGCAATGTTTTAAGGCCACTGTTATCTTATTCACTTTTACAAGGAACACAGTTTCCGGTTTCATATTTACAATTGTATATTTGCACGTGTGTTTCTTGTAAGACTGACTAAAACATAAATGTGAATCCAACGAAGGAAAACATCTTAAACACCGGTTCATCCCACAGTCGTGTCACAGCTCCGCTTACCGAATTGTATTTCTAAGCAACGCAGCTGCTAATATCGAGATGCAGGTTTAGCCCTATTTGTTGTATATTTTTATTGCACTACAGTATCTAAAGATAATTGCTGGAATACGTTTTTATTGCCATAATTTAGTGGACGGCTGGTTGGTTGGAAGGGGCAGTCAAAGATGTTGCAACGAGGCACAGCGGTACACTGCGGCAGGGCATACAGCAGGCGTCTAAGGTCATTCGGAAATCTCTAAATCATCATCATTGGATGTTATGAATACGTACAACGGAGTTGGTAATATACATACACATACATACATACGTTACTGCCTTTCCTTTAGCCACCCCTGATTGCCTGTTCATCTAAGCGGAGCGTGGTGTTTTGCATATTCATGTGGGAATTATGAACTCATGCCTACGGCTCAATTAACTCGCTCCAATGGCGAAACGCACCCACTACCTATTTGGCTAATTGTGCTGCCAATTGTTATTGTTTCATTGTAGGACGGTGTTTTGTTGTTGTTAGTATTTTCCTTTACTTGTTATATCTTAATAATAATTTCCAGCTAGAAATTGTCTGCAGATATGTGAATGCATAAATTAATGAAAACAATATCGACTCGTATGATAACTGAGGGTCCGTCGAACCATTCACGCATCCAATAAATTTTTGCTCGTAATGCGCTGATATCTTAAAATTATGACATAAAATTGAATAATCCTGTTTGGGAATCTATGCATTCATTTATTGCTTGCGATACAAAACATTTGTCATACAATTTGATTAATAAATGAGACAAAGTTAATCCATAACTTGAATATAAATTTCAATAAATTTTTATGTAAATCCATCGCAGGAATTTAGGCGCATCCAACTACAGTGAACCAAGCAAACTTTGTAGAAGAAGTTGACTCCAAATTCAACTTACATAAATCAGCTCTGAAATCTTTCAATCTTTTGAGCTGAAAGTCGCAATAATTGTAGAAATTTACTGGTGTAATAGCGTTTGTACAAAAATCCTGGCGTTTAATGCTTTGAACAGAGAATAGCAGAGCCATGAGGAGCCAGGATTGACATTTGGTTATAACTTGTGACTCAGATCCTGTTTATCCCGAAACATCAACCATGAAAGGAGCTAAAATATATTTACAAAATATAAAAAAAAAACTTATAAAATTGTGTTTTTGTACCTTCTTTTTATGGAAATTTAGTCCGGGGACACCTCTAATTTTCAGGCGAACATTTTTCTAGAACAATTTAACGCTCTAATATAATAATACAATGGCGCTATTATAACTCTGACGAGTTTTATGGCCGAGCTTCTCTCCCAATTCGAGGTGTGCTCCTTTTTGTTTTTCCTACTACCTTATTTGAACCCCTAGATGCCTCTTAAATGATGGCTTATTCGAACTCCCCAAAAATGAGCGTCAGAGGTATCACTTCGCAGTAATTGTATTATCATCACCTGAAGATTGTATTTCGGGTTTATTTTATTTTGGGTACCGAAATGGTTAGTGATGTGCTAACTTAATGGTTGATCCTCAGAAATGACACCTTTTCACCTCTCACTATCAATCTCATACTTTTCCTTCACTCTCGGTGGCACTGTTAACTCCAACCATCTATGACGGGGAACAAATAAAGTATGTAGGTGAAGACCACTACTCCTTATTGAATTTTCGCCTTTCGTCCACGTCCACGGATTCTCTTTCAGTATAATTTTGAATTTTGTCTTCTTCGGGCAGGCGGATGTGGCAATCTGATAGCTGAATATATGGGGAGGAGTGACACCCCACAGAAATGGCGTCGAAACCAGGGATCCTTAAGTGGCTGCAAGAAATGGGGAAGAATAACGACTTCGAGTTAAAACTCTTGTAGCACGGCGAACCAGATACAGACTCCCACCAAGCGCGGATTCGGCTACCTCCCTCTACATGGCTGTGACAATGGTCTCACGTTCTGGCCAAACTAGGCCAAAGGAGAAGGTGGCCGCAAATAAGGGCGACCAGCACCTGTTGTGTCCCGGCACTAGAAGGCAAGGTACTGCCGAGCGAGTTCTTCCGGACAAAGAACTAGGGTTGGGCGATATATATCGATATATCAATATATCGATATTTTTAAAATAGTACAGCCGATAATATCGACGATATTTTGAACTACCGTGCATCGATAATCGATAATTTTTTGCCATTTCGAGCAAAATTCGATATTTTTCATACATTTCTGATTCGCTTCGAATTTAACAGCAGAACATTTTTTAAGAAGTGGTATAACCATAATGTCCGGGTGCTTGAATTTACATTACTTTCTTCTTCAAGCAATTCTTAATGATTTTTATGTTTATACTTCAGGATTCGTAGAATATCTGTAGATCCATCCAACTTTAACAACAAATATCTAGTAAACTATAGGTCTGCGGCAAGTTTGGATTCCAGTTTTGAGATCTGTGAGAGCACCTCTAGCCCCGTGAAGAAGTGGTTTTTCGCGGGACGTGGTTCCTTAATGTGAAGCCAGCCCTTTCGATATATTGATATATCGATGTTTTTACACGGCATAAATCGATGTTTTTTTAAATATCGATACAATATATATCGATATATTTTTCCAATTTGCCCATCCCTACAAAGAACGCATTGGTATGCCTTTTGCCACATGTAAGCTAATGCTTTCATACATATGTCCATATGCGCATATTTGTATATTTATTTATATGTACATTAGGGTGGCCCCCAAATGTATGGAGACAAATTTTATAGAGTCTCACGCCCTAAGTCGGTGCTAATATAGCCAAAGATACCATATACAAATTTTTATCCCGATCGGGAACGCTTGAGCGGTGTCGCAGAAGGGTCAAAATTTTGATTACTATATAAAGACAAACAAATTTAATTAAATTTTTTTATATCTATCAACTTACAGGTTATATTATTCCCGTTTCCATGTGATTCTTGCTATTGTTGTTTTCTTTACATATGTCATTAATAGGGTTGCCAGATACCTTTCCCGAAAAAATCAGTACTTTGCCTTCCAAAAAAAAACAATATACGCGGAGAAAATCGTCTTTATTACATACTGGCATTTTGTTTTTATTTCCTTATCGTTAACTGTCAATCATGTTTCTATGACATTCGCAGGAATTTAGGCGCATCCAACTACAGTGAACCAAGCAAACTTTGTAGAAGAAGTTGACTCCAAATTCAACTTACATAAATCAGCTCTGAAATCTTTCAATCTTTTGAGCTGAAAGTCGCAATAATTGTAGAAATTTACTGGTGTAATAGCGTTTGTACAAAAATCCTGGCGTTTAATGCTTTGAACAGAGAATAGCAGAGCCATGAGGAGCCAGGATTGACATTTGGTTATAACTTGTGACTCAGATCCTGTTTATCCCGAAACATCAACCATGAAAGGAGCTAAAATATATTTACAAAATATAAAAAAAAAACTTATAAAATTGTGTTTTTGTACCTTCTTTTTATGGAAATTTAGTCCGGGGACACCTCTAATTTTCAGGCGAACATTTTTCTAGAACAATTTAACGCTCTAATATAATAATACAATGGCGCTATTATAACTCTGACGAGTTTTATGGCCGAGCTTCTCTCCCAATTCGAGGTGTGCTCCTTTTTGTTTTTCCTACTACCTTATTTGAACCCCTAGATGCCTCTTAAATGATGGCTTATTCGAACTCCCCAAAAATGAGCGTCAGAGGTATCACTTCGCAGTAATTGTATTATCATCACCTGAAGATTGTATTTCGGGTTTATTTTATTTTGGGTACCGAAATGGTTAGTGATGTGCTAACTTAATGGTTGATCCTCAGAAATGACACCTTTTCACCTCTCACTATCAATCTCATACTTTTCCTTCACTCTCGGTGGCACTGTTAACTCCAACCATCTATGACGGGGAACAAATAAAGTATGTAGGTGAAGACCACTACTCCTTATTGAATTTTCGCCTTTCGTCCACGTCCACGGATTCTCTTTCAGTATAATTTTGAATTTTGTCTTCTTCGGGCAGGCGGATGTGGCAATCTGATAGCTGAATATATGGGGAGGAGTGACACCCCACAGAAATGGCGTCGAAACCAGGGATCCTTAAGTGGCTGCAAGAAATGGGGAAGAATAACGACTTCGAGTTAAAACTCTTGTAGCACGGCGAACCAGATACAGACTCCCACCAAGCGCGGATTCGGCTACCTCCCTCTACATGGCTGTGACAATGGTCTCACGTTCTGGCCAAACTAGGCCAAAGGAGAAGGTGGCCGCAAATAAGGGCGACCAGCACCTGTTGTGTCCCGGCACTAGAAGGCAAGGTACTGCCGAGCGAGTTCTTCCGGACAAAGAACTAGGGTTGGGCGATATATATCGATATATCAATATATCGATATTTTTAAAATAGTACAGCCGATAATATCGACGATATTTTGAACTACCGTGCATCGATAATCGATAATTTTTTGCCATTTCGAGCAAAATTCGATATTTTTCATACATTTCTGATTCGCTTCGAATTTAACAGCAGAACATTTTTTAAGAAGTGGTATAACCATAATGTCCGGGTGCTTGAATTTACATTACTTTCTTCTTCAAGCAATTCTTAATGATTTTTATGTTTATACTTCAGGATTCGTAGAATATCTGTAGATCCATCCAACTTTAACAACAAATATCTAGTAAACTATAGGTCTGCGGCAAGTTTGGATTCCAGTTTTGAGATCTGTGAGAGCACCTCTAGCCCCGTGAAGAAGTGGTTTTTCGCGGGACGTGGTTCCTTAATGTGAAGCCAGCCCTTTCGATATATTGATATATCGATGTTTTTACACGGCATAAATCGATGTTTTTTTAAATATCGATACAATATATATCGATATATTTTTCCAATTTGCCCATCCCTACAAAGAACGCATTGGTATGCCTTTTGCCACATGTAAGCTAATGCTTTCATACATATGTCCATATGCGCATATTTGTATATTTATTTATATGTACATTAGGGTGGCCCCCAAATGTATGGAGACAAATTTTATAGAGTCTCACGCCCTAAGTCGGTGCTAATATAGCCAAAGATACCATATACAAATTTTTATCCCGATCGGGAACGCTTGAGCGGTGTCGCAGAAGGGTCAAAATTTTGATTACTATATAAAGACAAACAAATTTAATTAAATTTTTTTATATCTATCAACTTACAGGTTATATTATTCCCGTTTCCATGTGATTCTTGCTATTGTTGTTTTCTTTACATATGTCATTAATAGGGTTGCCAGATACCTTTCCCGAAAAAATCAGTACTTTGCCTTCCAAAAAAAAACAATATACGCGGAGAAAATCGTCTTTATTACATACTGGCATTTTGTTTTTATTTCCTTATCGTTAACTGTCAATCATGTTTCTATGACATTCGCATTGCTTCCTCCTTCCTAATTGTTTCATAGTTATGCCGTGGTTATGCTTACGAACAAAACACCGATGAAATTCGGACACTTTTTCGTCATCGGTGAGAGGTGGTTACGCTTAAATCGATGATTAGAGCGCACATCCACAACATACCACATTATTACCCCGAAAACTCGGCGTGTTGGGTGCTTGTTTCACCCAGCAAATTTGATCGATGTCAGAGTCCGCAAATTCGCTCACTCGTCGGAATTCACAATAACAATTACATGTTGCTCGTCGAGTATTGTCGTAAGCATAACCAAGGCATTACAAACGTCAAATGAAAACAGTTGGAAAATTAAAAACGGTGCAGGGTGATAAAAATGAATTTTTTAGTGTCGGCTAAAAATCAGTACAAATAAGTACAAAATCCAAAAAATCAGTATTTCTTAAGGTTTTTAAAACCATCAGTACGGAGCACGAAAAATCAGTATTGTACTGATCAAATCAGTACGTCTGGCAACCCTAGTCATTAATCACATAGAATTACAAAAAAAAAACACTTTGTTCCAATTCGTGTTGTTTGACATTCTGATTTGCACCTTCTTGGCCATGAATGGCCGAATACAATTTTAATATACATACAAAATTGTAATCAGTTGATATACTGCGATATCATTAGTTCAATAATTTTTGGCTTAAAGATACGAAATATAAATTTTGGTCTTGTTTGGAGACGGTTAAGGGGTGTCACACGAGGGTCCCATACGGTTAACCGAACTTTGACCCCCTTAACCGTCTTCGATCGGAACCAAATTTTATATGCGGTATCTTTGAGTACAGCAGAATCGATTTTGGGTATCAGATTAAAAAAATTAAAATAAATTTGTTGAGTCTTCATATGGGAATCTGAACTTTGAACCCTGTGCGAAACCCATTATCAATCTCTGATCGGGACCAAAATTTATATGTTTCTTCCGCCGTGCTTAAACCGATTTAGGGGGTGAGACTGAAAAAATGTTCATTTGATTTTTAAGGACCACCCTAATGTACATATGTACATATATGTATAATATAACCTAACTCTTCAAAAAGGTTTAGCCAATTTGGACATTGTGTATTGATATATATGTATATGTGTGCATGTGGTTAAAGATTCACATATGTAAGTTTGTACGAATTATGAGATATATGTATGTCTACATTCATATACAATTAGCCTCACAAATTATATACAAGAAATAAAAATCGGAACCAAAACAACAAACATCTGTCATGAAATATTTTTTTTATTACAACCATTTTATTAATTTTCGGTTATTTTTTTGCTACCACTCTTTGTCAACGGCAAAACGCCTTGAGCTATAGAAAAATTTATCATATGGCAGCATCGAGCAGCGGATTGTAGCCGCGCACAATTGGCAAGTATCAATCAAACAATTACTGTGCGCTACGCCTAATCGGCGCTTTAGTAGTGCAATTAAGCGACTCACCTCCTGAATAAATATTCAATTCTTAATAGCGACACAAGCAAAATAATCAAGCAAAAAATCAAGCGAAAAAAACCTCTGGTGACAAATAGCGTAGCGTAAGCATTGTTGCATGCAACATTTTTACTCTTTGCACATGTGTGAAGTGTATGAGTGAATGAGATCGTACCCTTGAGCCATTTATGTATACATGTATGTATGTTTGTACATAAGTATGTCAGTAACCGATAGCCCCGAGGCTATCATTTCCTAATGACACTACACGGCACAGCATGTTGGCACTTCTCCAGTTACCACACAGCACCGCCCATGGCTACTCTATATTTATACATATGTACATAATACTCGTACTTATGGAGGATACATATTCACCTACTTGAGTGACGCTAAAGTGCGAATTTTGCTTGCCATCACATTTAAGATTTTTCATATCCTTGACAGATCGATTGGGTTTGACGAATGTTCTATGATACTTCAACATTTACAATTGATTTGATGATTTATATATATACGTACATACAAATGTATTTATTCAGTAGTGTATTAATAATATTTATTACCCTTGCCTTTATCGTTCCTCTTAAGTATCTGTGGACATAGCGAATTGTGTAAGGTAATTGAAATTGAATTGCAAATTGACGGCGTACCGATCTATTCTTTTATTCATACCCAATTTTTAAAAATCTAAGCGACTTTCATTATTACCATTGCACTCATTTATGCCCCGAAGTATTGTGTAGGCCACATACGTATGTGACACTCAAAAACCGTGCGTAAGTTGTCCCTCTTTTGCTGTAATTATGTATCTTGAGCCTTAGTATTAAGTGAGGAAAATATTTCAACGCTTAAGTGAAAAGCTTCAGTTTAATTCCGTTTAAAATTATTCCAAATTTTCCCAAATTCATTTCGAATGTACTTCGATCTGTTGGAAATACGAGTATGTGCGTACTACGTATTTTCGATATATTTATGTATGTATGTGCATTAGAGCTGTTCCCGAATGTATGGAGAAAAATTGTATAGCATATTTCCCCTACCTCACACCCTAGGCCGATGATAATATAGTCGATGATACGAAATATAAATTTTTGTCCCGATCGGAGACGGTTAAGTGGTTTCGCACAGCGGTCCAAATTCAGATTACCATATGTGATCCCTGTGCGGCATGCCTTAACCGTCTCCCATCGGAACTGAAATTTATATTTGACAGCCTTGAGTGCAGGACTACTTATTTCGGGAGTTAGTTATCCAAATTTAATTTAAATTTTTGGTCTTTACCTGGTAATCTGAACTTTGACCCCTGTGCGTCACCCTTTAAACGTCTCCGATCGGGACCAATATTTATATGTGATATCTTTGACTGTGTTGTTGCCGATGGAGGGGGTGGGACCTAAGAAAATCGCTAATTTGATATTGGCGATCACCCTAATGTACATACATATTCCTTAATTAGCTGCAAAGTAGTCCAGCATTAGACTAAAAATAAAACTAAATTCATCCAAACGTAAAATACGCAAAAATTCGAGCTGGTCATTGCCGAAAACCCGACCGAAGGAAGATCAAAACGAGAGAGAGAGGAGGGTTTGAAAACTATACATCACATGTTAAATTTCCTTACTAAGAAATATATGTTTGGTTTGGAGACAAACCGGTTTCGGCTAATATGCGCCATTTGCAATTTCTTTTTTCTCGCCTACAGACCAAACTTGACAAGGGAAGACGGAAAATCATTCCAAAAAAGATCATATTCCTACCCTGTCAGAAAAGTAAGCAACCAAAAAGTAATAAATGGATTACACTTTGCGACAATTTCAGGGTCAGGAAAGTGAAAACCAATATCACGCCTAGAAATATGAAACAAACTCTTTATCGATGCTTTTTCGTCTATATTTTGTTTACAAATATATTTTAGCTCCTTTCCAGAGTGATTGTTTTAGTAATGGAATATAGGTATCACAATTATCGCTGCCATTCATTGAGTAACATTTGAAAACTTCACTCTGGTCCTACTGCTTTCTCTTCAGTGTCTTTCATACTGCTTCATCAGCCAGCAATTTTCTTCCATATTCAGTACAGCAAAATGACGTTGAGGCTGAGCATGGAGTTACACCACCAACCCACACAACAGCTTGGTTAACATCTTAAGGGACGTTATTGATAAAAAATAATTTTTGGTTAACCCGACTACAGTGGTTATTTTATTTAACCACAGAATTTGCACTGAAATTCATATGCACATAGAGATGCATCCATTGTTGTTCCTGTTGTTGACTAATTATTTTCCAATTATTGTGGAGACAGAATGAATATGATCGATTATCGTATTTGTAACGTGCCGCCTGACATGCGTATCTATTTATTGCACATTGGACAAAGAAGCGGCCAGGCGAATAGTCCTTATGAAATGCTTATATGTATTACTCGTATATACTATGAATAGCCTGTAAAAAATTCAATATTTCTACATAAACATACATACATACGTAGGTTTCCCAAGAAATATTAAAGCCCGTCTCCAGATAACTTGATTCACCAGAGAAACATGTAGCAAAACATTTCGCTCAATAGCCCGTCTCCACGTGGCTAATCGTGATTCAGTTTGAGATTTCTCTTTCTTGTTCTTCTTAAATGTTTGTATGTTTGCTTATTTTTGCGTTTTTGTTTTGGTCTGTGTGAGATTTCGATAGATTTTCGATACAAAATTAGAGAAGACATCGATATCACCGAGGTTGGCAAGATGATCCAGAATGAAACAGTGTTTCAATCTTCACTCGCTCTCAGAAATTTGTATGGAAATTAGCGAGTTTCGGCACTGGTTTCCGTGTCGAAACAAGATTGAGAGAGAAAATGCAGGAAAAAGAGCGAAACACGTTATGTGGAGACATGGTATTACACTATATAATCTCAAACGTTTGGGAATTATGGTTTTGAGTTTCAGCGTACATTTTCAAGTCGGAAATTAAGAAAAAATTGTAATGGGTATAAGTTAATTAATCCATATGTATGTATGTACATATGTACATAAATATTATATGTATGTATACTCATAATTACTTACAAATCTATGCGCCTGTATGTATCGATTTGTGGGCATAATTTGCCAGTTCCGCTGACACCCGCATAATCGATAGTATTCCCCTGACACACCTTATGAATTTCTCATTAAGTGCGGATAACTGATCCATAGATACATACATATGTACATTTGCTGAATGCACAACATGCGTTTGTAAGCTTGTATGTACATATGTAAATATATATGTATATCGGTAACCGAATAATGTCATGTCGCACTTTCACTGCGGTTGTTTGTATGGATTTTCGCAGCTGCCCAAAGTCGAATTTAATGAAATTCTTACGCGACAGCTTCACTAAACTATACATACCACGTTTGTATATGTGTGTGTGTTTGACTTTCCTCCCCCACCCATTTCACCGTTGACATTGAGACGGTCCGTTCTTAGGTCGTTTGAAACGAATTTACTTCAGATTAACTTTGCCAACTGCCGGTGACTTTTTAAATTGTGTATCTCAACTATGTACAGTGGCGCAAAGCGTGGGAAATTTGGTTAGAAGAAAATGCTTTAATATCATATTTAGCTCAGCAATTCTGACTAAGCGTATAAGTAGAGGTTATTTGCAGGCCCGCAGAGAGCCGAGCCGGGCCCCTGGGATAGTTCGAGTTTATGGGCCCCCCTAAAAAATAAACTCAATCTAGTAAAAAAATAACATACAAAATTTTTTCAATTCACATTGTCAGTTTTATTTCATATAAAATAAGATTTAATAGAGCACTTATATACATACAAACATAAATAAAATGTTAAAATCATGAAAATAATAGTAGATAGAAAATGGCATGATACAACCAAACAAGGTAGTTCCATTTCACTTTGACTTTGTCATTTTTGATTATAATATGGATTATTGACGTCTTACATTAAGTCAAAAATTTAGGATAGCGTTGCCCAATCAAAAGTTTTTGGCTGAGGGTATATTTGAACAAAATATTGGGTATTTTAAATGAATTGGTGTTTTTTACATACATATGTTAATCAACAAAACAAATATAATAGGTCCGTTTAATATTAGCTAGTTATGAATAGTTAGCCAAGTTTGGGCTGGAAAATCGTTTCTTGAGTCAAAAAAATAGCAGAAGAGAGCCATAGACAGCTCCAAATTTCAGCTAGTAAAATTTTCCCTAGCTGAAATTATTTGCTGCCAAAGTAAGAAAGAGCTGTTGAAAAAATAAACAAACGAATGCTTTTGATTTTATTACTTTTGAAATTTTCTGAATTTTTGAAATAGAAATAAAGAAAATTAAATGTTTTTTTTTAGAAAAAATAACCATTAACAGTCAAAAATAGCATTAAAATTATTAATCGCTAATTTTTTACTATTTTTCCGTTTCTTGATTTCCTGTTCGTTTCGCTCTTTATGAGCGCAATTCTTTCCGTTTTGCTCACTTGGCAGCTAGCTGCTAGTTTAATAAGAAACAAACCTATTGAAAAAAGCTTTTCAAAAAAGATAAAATAATGAGTTATTCATAAAAAATAAAAGAGATTTATACAAATATTACAGTCGAAAACTTTTATCAAAATGTCCTTTACACAATAGCCCTGTTTTTATTTCAGCGCATATACATCTGCGCTTAAATTTTGTATGGATTTCTAAGTGCACATCTCTATCCTGTAACGAAACTAAATTAATTTTTTTGCTTGTAACAAAACCTGTAACGTTTCGGAGTTTTTTTACGACTTTTGTTACAAAGGAGTTTTGTTTGTTTCAGTTTCGTTACTTAGCTGTGTAACAGAAACCGAAACGCGTTACAAGTCCTGATTAAAACACAGCGATAATACCAGCTATTTTGTAGCACGGCGAGCCAAATTGAGACTACAAAAATATGTTATTTTATATATTTAACTTCCGTTTATAGTATGTACTATATCCCACAAACTTGCCGCAACTTATTTTAAGAATAAATCTTATTTTATATAAAATTATTTGTGATCTGATATTATGAAGAATGTAACACGTAAATGTACGTATTTTTATTTACATCTATCAATATTCAAATTGAAAAAATTCGTTCGATATCATGGTTACCATGGAAATTAAAAATAACATAGATGGAGGATTTTTAGCATTGAGTATGGCAGCACGAAATGTCATAATCCATATAATTGTCAGGTGGCTAATATGGCGACAAAAATTTGACGTTTACACTACCTTCTTTCTTGTATCATGGAAAATGGTACTGTTTTTAATAATTTTTAAAATTTTTTATACCTTAACCCTTTGAAATCAATTTAAACAGGATTACCAACATTTTTAATTTAAAAAGTAAATATTTCCGAGAAGCTTGGTTCACCACCTTACCAATCGCGGTACTTTGGAAACTCTAAATCAAAGTCGATTTTCCTCAATTTCAATTAACTTTTCTAGGATTTGCCCATGTATAAACAAGGTAAATATTTGATTGGATGCTTATAATTTTAGTTTGGTGATTTGATTAAGTTAAACACTTCAATTTTAAAGAAATTTTTTGTAGCAACAAATTACCTATGTAGGTATCTATGAAATCCTAGTTCGAGTACTGTCAATACTGCTTTGCCTTTCCGGGCCCCCAAAAACCTTCCGGGCCCCAGGGCAATTGCCCTGGCAGCCCCCCCCCCCCCCCCATCTCCGCGGCCCTGGTTATTTGACTAACTTTATAGATATTGGAGGCTGTCGCATTAGTACCTTACATACATTTAGGTTCATTGTGTTATTTGAGAAAGTTTTCAACAGGAAATTCGCACTAATTTTATTTGTATAACTTTTTTCGTGTTATAGCCCACAGTTATGTGCACAAAATTGCGTATATTAAACACTGTGACAAATTTTCCAATATGCAGTTTATGGCTGTCCATTCGTAGATGTGATAAACGAAGGGGGACTTTACATATGCGCTTTGATTACAATGCGAAAATTGGCTTTGCAAAATTTTCAAAAAAAAAAAAAAAATTACTCCCACAAATTCTACATAAATGTTCACATGTACATAGTGCTTAAGTAACAACCCTTTCTCTAGTTGCACAGCTGCAAAGACGATACGCTCCGATTTAAAGCTATCAATCAATTATAGACAGTTTTATTTTGCTAGCAAAGAACCTCAGTATGTGCTAATGTGTGTAGAAGGAACTGATAGATTCGAAACAAATAAGCGAAAAGGACAAACGTACCTACCCACGCAAGAGTAAAAAAATCCAAACAGAGAAGTTTATGGATATGCAAGGAAAATATTATTAAATCCCAAATTTAATGACAAGTACAACGTGGCCACAAAAATCAATTTAGGCCCACCAAATCGTGAAAATTAATAAGCTCAGTGCAGAAACAAAAGAAATTTCAGACCATCGAAAGCAACATTTGGTCCATCGAAACTTGTCAAACTATCAAAAAGGAGATTCTGATGTAAAGTAAAAATGAAAACACCCCAGTAGGTAAAAAAATAGTAAAGCGGCTTGCTGCGCTTATACTTATCCACCGAAGCGGCAGGACTTTCGCGCACGATGCCACATTTCTTTTTTTTACAAATTAACTAGCACAAACAAACAAATACGAACTCGCCTACGTCCAAACGCACCGCAAACAAAAAAATTGAGGACAATCAATCTTGTCACAAAAAAGCTCTAATTGAATTTCAATAGCGGCACATCAGGCAATTTACCAATGCTGTACGTACATACATATATGTATGCATGTATGTAGATATGTACCAAGTTGTGCTCGATGGCATGAGGGAAAGTAGCAAAGATGGCAGACGGGCTTTTTTTTAGGATTGGTCTGTCCTGCGGTCATGGACATCTATGATAATTCCATAAGTCCACATACATTTGTATGTACATACACTCAGAGAAAACCCGCATCGTAAAAATGACTATGAAAATATTCAGCTTTACTATTCGCTTTTTTACTATGAAAACACGGAAATATGACTATGAAACAACTTAATCTGAATATAAACATATTATTTCAACCGTTCAAGTATGAAAGATATTCAACTTGAATATGAAAAACTTTGAGTTGACTAGTAAATACTAATCCAACTGGACAAGTATTAACACCTGTCATTATAAAATTTGTAATAGTCATCTTCAAGTTGAAACATATTTATTTTAACTACTGTAGATGCTTGAACTTCAATATGATTCATAGTAAACTTAAATATTTAGCACAGTAAAAGCAATTTATGCTGCGTAGATTTTCGTTCCTTCATTTGAATGCGGCTTTTCAAATTTCCGTAACTCTTAGATGGTTTATACATTGTTCGAGCTATATAGCATGATTGATCAACTCAAATATAACTCATTTTCCACAAGGGAAATGAGCTGGCTTATTTAAAGCCATTTTTCATACCCCAGAGGTTGGCACTCTCGCCGAACCTTGGAGCTACAGCGCTCCCCCACGTGAATACATAAAAGGGTTTAAAAAAGCACATATGTATACATATGCACATATGTATGTGCATATGTACACACAAAGTTTAGACACATAGTTAAATTCAATATGAAATATATTTAAAACAAATATGCGGTCTCTTAGAGTTGAATAAAAACATATTGAACTCAATATGAATCATAGTAAACTTAAGAATATGTATGTCATAGTCAGCTTCAATATGAACATTTTTTAAAACAACTATGTTGTAACTTTAACTCGACTATAAAATATTCAATTTGAGTATGCTGCATTTTTCAACATATTTAGGACAACTATTTTTCATAGTTGTTTTTACTATGAGAACACTTCAAGTCGAGTATGGTTAATTTTCATTTTTACTACTTAATATTTATTATGATGGTATGAAGTGCAACGTAGTCAGAATCACTATTTTCATCCTAGGCGCAAAACCATTGGTAAAAATAGTCAAATCAAGGTGTAAATAGTCAGATTTACGTGCGTTTTTTGCTGAGTGTACATAAGTCAAAAACAAACGCTTTGCAACAACTAACGCCGGCACTTCCGGCCGTTCAATAATCCCGGCATTCCCATGTGTTTTATCGACGGCAAATGCTATGCTCATTAGAGTTGACCCTTCGGCATATTCGTCAACTTTAACTAAAACAAACAGAAGCGCATACAGAGACAAATAATTTTTGTTAACCTACTTGTGCATTAGGGTGGACACACTCAAATGACGAGTCAAAATTCGACTTCCATTGGCATAAGTGTTATTACGTCCTCGGTTTGTAGACCGACCAGTTGGAAGTGATTGTTCGCGAAACGCTTTTATGAAAAAATTAGTTCAATTCATTTTTTTCATGAGTGTCAACAATTAAAGTCATCATCACGCATCAAGACCATTGGTGTTCAAAATTTGTATAGAACGAAAGCTGTCTGAACAATTAGCCGGTAGGGCATTCTGAACTCCATCGAGGTTATAGGAGCTACCCCCCGCCCTTCCTGCAACAGACTGGCTGCTCATCGGCATTGCTTGACTGCCGCGCGTTGGCTGCCAGCCCCCCTCATACGTAGGCGTTGGTCTCTATGGGCTTTCCACCCTCCGCAGACCGCTGCCTCTTCGTCACTGAGAGGAAATTTGCCACTCCCTCTTCGATTTTGTTGACGAAGGTGTAATGCATCGTCGCAAATATTGAGATTCCCGCGAAATGCTCCCTACCATCCGCCACCCCTTCCATAGCCCATTTTAAGTCCTCTCGCTCCGTAGGCCAAAGAGTGACTTTGCCCGATAGTGGCAACTTAATTTAATCTGCTTCTGCTTCCTTGTATCGGACTAGCGCTTTAAGTTTCTGCTTGTCCCCCTTTTGCTTTACTTTCCCGAAATGATACTTGGTCGTGAATTGAGTGGAGACTTTAGCAGTTCCTCCTGGTTGTCACCGCTGCCAACACTGTCGATCTCTGTGTCTGATTCGTCAGCAGTACCTTCCTTAGTACGTTTTATAGTCGCATTACAACTGCTCGAGCCTGCAACTACGCCAGCAGGGATGTGGCCACTGGCGATACGCAGAGGAGAAACAAGTCCTCAACCGTGTCCGCCGGTGGAAGCGGTCACGTTTTCTACCGCCGTTTGGGTTTATATGGCAACCCGTTCTTTATAAATGAAATGCGTTTTATGCCTACCGCCAGACATGAATAAGTTGCACTGCGGTTCTTTTGCCGACCAACAGTGGCTAAGACGATTCAATCCCAAATCGCAAAGCATATCCGTCTACTTTATAACGAGTTCCCTTGCTCGCCCTCAAATCTAGATGAATATGTATTGCAGAACTAATTAAAATTCCAACAAAACGGATCTTATATATTTTGACTCCGTTATGAGTACGAAATTGAGAGGAATAACGTTTGTTTATAAATTAACACGTCAATACACACAAGAAACAATTAATTCGCATTTTTTTCGACCTCTATCGAGCAGTGGCGGACCTAGCATAAATTGCCTGGGCAAGCCTATGTGTGAAGCATAACCATTAGCCATTTATGTAATTTCCTTTGCTGTATTATTTAAAAGTCTGATTGCGTTCCGTCATTGACTTTGATTTAGAGTTCTCGATTTCATTTTAACATTTTCGAGTGGCCCGAATAAATGCTTTTCAATGCTCGAACGCTCGTTTGTTTGTTTATTACGCGTATGTTTGTACGGGCATTTTAACAATTCGGGTATTTGAAGATCGTTTTTTTCGTTTATTTTTTTTTATTTTTTTCATATGTATTTTTTATTTTTGTTTTCCTGATACACATTTTTTTGTTTGTATACTCAGAGAAAAGGAATCAAAAATAAAATTTTTATTTTTATAATACACGTTTTAAACCAAGTCATTTTTATTTTATAAATGAAAATTTTTAAATTAAAAATTAAATTTTTTAAATTAAAATGTATTTAGGATTTAAAAAGAAACATGTTTAAATTAAAAATTAAAATTAATGGAATAAAAACGAAAGTTTTTCCTTCAAAATCTCAAAGTGCTTAAAATAAAAATAAACATTTTTAAAATAAAATTGTTTTTTCTTGATTTTGCAATATTACTCTGAACATTTTTAAAATAAAAAATTTCTTATTTACATAATTCTTAAATATAAAAACGTGCGCTAGGGAAATCTTACACGAATGCGCAGGGGTATTTTTAGTTTCCTTATACCGACGGAAATTTCAGCAGTAGCAAGTGTATTTGCTTATTTCCTAAAAAATGGGCGCTTTAGTGTTTGAAAAACTGAGGTCCAATTTGATTTCCACCGCTTTTTAAAATTATCTTGATATTGTGCCAATAGTCCCCAAAAATCACAATCAACCCTTTTATAATCTGGTATTTGATATTTATGTTTGCATGCAAATGCAGATGTAAGAAATTATGTGCATAGGTATGCACATGCAAACGAAAATCAAATCAAATATGCATATGGCTGTGAATACTGAACTTTTGAATGCCGAAGCCAGCTTCATATTCGCATACAAATTTGATGTGAACAATAAAAAAGTGCTTTGCTATTTTATTTTTTCAATTTAAAGCCGGAATTACAATAGCGCTGTGGCTGTGGCAGCGACTGTTTTTCGAAATCAGCTGATTTTTAGAAACTACGGTTGGTAATGAAGCGGCACATAATACAGCAGAGGCAGCTGGCAGCACCGCTCCGTTTAGCCCAAATTCTAAATTCGCAGCCGCTGCCTTGAATCGCAGCCAACTTCAAAGTGTTGATGTGAACTTATGTCTGTTTCCGTACTATCCAATGTAATATATTTTTTACTAATTTTGTGTTTCCGTACTTTGATGCCAGCAAGCGGGAGAGAATTTAATTTTTACTTAATTAATTTCCACTAGCAAATATTGCTGGCGGGATGCAAAAGCAAAGAAGAAGAAAGAGCAGAGGAAAAAATGAAACAAGATTGATTATTTTAATTGAAAAAAGTAGACATGAAAATGGTTAGTAAATTTATGTCACCACGTGTCCAAGGTAAAAGGAAACAGACCTAATATATAAAGAAGTCACTGCCAAATACTGCGAACGCTCTATTGTGTTTGGTCTGGCAGTGACTGCTCATATTAGACGTATCAGCTGATTCCGAAAACCGTCGCTGCCCGCTGCCACATCGCTGATGTAATTTGGGCTTAAGTCTGAAAATAAGCAATTGGTTTCTCCTTAGCGAAAGCGAGAAAACAAGCTATGTTATTCTGTTTTGAAAGCCACGTAAAAGCTAATGTGTGGAAACGTTGAAGCATGCTCACTGTGCTGTGATTGGCTGTACAAAACAAAATACACATTGTGAGGTGGATTAGTGGTGTATTTGCGCTATTTTCTTAGCAGGCTTTTAGGGGCATGTTACAGTGGGGGTATATTTTTGAGAACTTAAAACGTAAAATAACCAGATTTTAAAGAATTTCGTATGAAATGAACGAAAATGTGTACGCAAGCCGGGCTTCTCGGCTTGTATGAAGCGACCGCCTCTGCTATCGAGTGAGTTTCTTGCTCATAATACCCGTGTATAAGTCTTAATTTAAAGGATACAAATTTTGTAATCCAATACACTATTGTTTAGACACTACACTATAGTTTAGATTCCAGCTAATTAACACTATTTCTAAACTTGCGCCCAAAGAAATTTTCAAAAACATTTTAGCCACCTATTAAAATGACCAGATAATCTTAGATGTGGGTATGTGGATGCGCCACCGTAAATGGCTGTGGAATTTCCAAGTGTTCAGCAAGTCGGTAGTAAAAAAATAGGCATGAGTGCATGGACATACATATGTTTAGAGAGTCTCGGCTTTTACTTTCCAGCTTTTTTGTTTACTCGATCACCTAATGTACTGAAGCTGTTTATAGCAAGTGTCTTTGAACTCATCTACCGCCGGCAATCAGCATCAGCAATAAGAAAAAGAAGCACCAAACCAGTCTTTATATAAAAATAGAGTCTAGTACTTACGTAGGTGACAGAGGTTTAGTGATCGAAGATCCATGCTGCCTTTTGCTATAATAGAAGGCCGCTATAAAACAGGAAAGCTCGGCCCATATGTTACCCGAATTCAATTTGGGGGGACATTTTAAGTATATTATCTCTTTTACGTCAATGTGTTAAATACAAACCTTCATGCTTAAGAGATACATACTTAGCAGCACGAGGTTAAGCAACTGGATGCATCCCTGTAGAAAAAAAAAATTAGCCCAGAAAGATAGAGTTTTGAGCTACGAAGTTGCAGTAGTAGTGATATACTCATTAGAATACACTCGCTTCAAACTTATTTCTGCACACTGAACTCTGAAGACACATCCATCTTTTCTTGTATCCAATTTCTAATTTAAATGTATCTTCAAAATTTGTGTATATGTTAACAATATCCTTTGGAAAATGAGCGATTAGGAGCTGCAATTTCGGTCTCACCACATTTTCGGTACATGACGCAACTTCACACCTTTTAAGACATATTTTCCTCGCGGGGCACATTATGCTCACATTTATATTAGCATATGTACATAAGTATATACATATGTATGTAAATATGCATGTGGCTGCCCTTCAAGTGCTACCGCCTTCCACTACTGTCAACTTAAGCTTTTAATTACGCCCGCAATGGTGTTAATGAGATCTTTAGGATGCTCAATATACATAGTTTGGCGGCGGCGGCAGATGCTTAACGGCATACGGCAGCATCCTTCTAAACATTGCGTGATTTAAAGCGCTTCATTAAGTTCGTGAATTCGCTGAAATCACGCGCAGTCTCAAATAGGTGCCAATGACAACAAGAAAGCGAAAAAAAATTTGCCATGGCGCTCATGTTGCTGTGATTTTTATTGTACCTATTTCGTATTTTTTTTGTTGTTGTTGCTACGAGTATACGTAAGTTGTTGTATGTTGTTGTTGCAAGAGACTTAAAATTCTATCTAGCAAAGCAAATTGCAATCAAAGTCATCTTAAAGCGAAGAAGCCCAGCAAATATGCGTTTAAGTTTGGCTGGAGGCCCAAATGGTTAGTTGTGTAAAATGTTTTGGTTTAAATGAAGGCCGAAGTTAAAGTAATTTTACACATTCAAAGTTGTGCTAATGCGAAAGGGATCTCCCACAGAGTTCACTATCATTTCTTCCTCTACTCAATATTTTTTTTATGTATTCTAATTTTCTAAGCATGATCGCTATTCCTAAGACACCAACTGATTTAGTAGCCTTGCTCTCGGATGCTCGAATTTTTGCATGTGGAGATCACCTTGTGTACCTAATATTTCTGGCGGAAGAAGCATTTAACATCACTTTTGGGTCGACACGAAACAACTGCCGTTTGTGGTGGATAGTTGGTTCATTGCTTTGTGGATTAAATGGGAATGTGAATCTATTAATCACTCGCTTCTGGCCCAAGCACTTTCTCTGTAGTCTCTTAGACAACCTCATCTAGTATAATGAAAATCGTTTTGGCATTACCTTACTGGATGGATTTAGGCATTTTAGACAAACATCTCTGGATTGAATGCTTTGCTGGTTTAATTTGTTCGGAAATTTTCATTTCAGAAATCTGCTGGAAACAGGTGAGGATGCCAAAAAGGGTGAGAAAGTATAAAAGCAAGCAAAGTACACTGCATCCTGGATGTAGAAATAAAAGAATGAGAAGAACGTGGCAAAAGAAGAAAGATCATATGATAGTATATATCCACATTTCCACATTCTCTTTACGTAAAATTAAAAGAATATCCAAAAAGTTTTTATTTAACGAGTAGAAATGGTGGGAGTAGCAGCAGAGGCGATCTTTCCAAATCCTAAGCCATTGCCGTTTGATTTCACAATCGCCAAAGCTAAGGGAATATGTTAAGAAACAAAACTCAGTGAAAGTGGGGATTTGAATAATCCATGATGAAGTAGAAATGTGAATACCAGAAAATGGTGTAGGTACACAAATACGTTCGAAGAGAATCAAAAGCACTGGCTCTAATTTGGGAGTACCTTCTCAAACTGAGTCGAAATAGAGCTCTATAAATTATATCCTTTGTAGGAATTTCATTGGATAAGGTTTTTACGTGTGGGTCAGCGTTGCCGTTTTGTGGGTAATTCCCCAAATTTGGGGAATTTTTTAATATTTGGGTAATTTTTGGGGAGTGCTATGATTTGGGGAATTTGCCTTTTAATCTTATATTATAAATGTGAAATGGAAATTGTGTTTAAACTCAATTGGCGAGAAAACCGCTGAACGGATCCTCACGAAACTTTGCACACCTAGGTATTTTCACCCGGTAATTGCTATAGGCATATTTTTAATCTGATTAAAAGGCAGGGATAGGCACCTCCCATACAAAATTTTCCTTTTTTTCGTAATATCTCTTGAAATATTTGTACTAGAATAATGAAAATTTTTTGTGAAGGAATAATGCAAAAATAGGGATGGGCACTCTCCTCCCATATGAACTAAAAATTTCACATCGAATATCTCTGGAAATATTTGTAGTAGGGTACTAAAAACTGGTGTGAGGGCATATGAGATAACTATGTATTAAACGGGAAAAACACTAGGTCTTGGTAAAGCAGGGATGGGCACCTCCCATACAAACTGAAACTTTCACAGCAAATATCTCTGGATATATTTGTAGTAGGGTACTGAAAACTGGTGTGAGGGCATGTGAGATAACTATGTATTAAACGGGTAAAAACGCTAGGTCTTGGTAAAGCAGGGATGGGCACCTCCCATACAAACTGAAACTTTCACAGCGAATATCTCTGGATATATTTGTAGTAGGGTTCTGAAAACTGGTGTGAGGGCATGTGAGATAACTATGTATTAAACGGGTAAAAACGCTAGGTCTTGGTAAAGCAGGGATGGGCACCTCCAATACAAACTGAAACTTTCACAGCGAATATCTCTGGATATATTTGTAGTAGGGTACTGAAAACTGGTGTGAGGGTATATGAGATAACTATGTATTAAACGGATAAAAACGCTAGGTCTTGGTAAAGCAGGGATGGGCACCTCGCATACAAACTGAAACTTTCACAGCGAATATCTCTGGAAATATTTGTAGTAGGGTACTGAAAACTGGTGTGAGGGCATGTGAGCTAACTATGTATTAAACGGGTAAAACTGATAGGTCTTGGTAAAGCAGGGATGGGCACCTCGCATACAAACTGAAACTTTCACATCGAATATCTCTGGAAATATTTGTAGTAGGGTACTGAAAAATGGCGTGAGGGCATGTGAGATAACTATATATTAAACGGAAAAAACACTAGGTCTTGGTATGGCAGGGATGGGCACCTCCCATACAAACTGAAACTTTCACAGCGAATATCTCTGGAAATATTTGTAGTAGGGTACTGAAAACTGGTGTGAGGGCATGTGAGATAACTACGTATTAAACGGGTAAAACTGCTAGGTCTTGGTATAGCAGGGATGGGCACCTCGCATACAAACTGAAACTTTCACAGCGAATATCTCTGGAAATATTTGTAGTAGGGTACTGAAAACTGGTGTCAGGGCATGTGAGATAACTATATATTAAACGGGAAAAAATGCTAGGTCTTGGTAAAGCAGGGATAGGCACCTCCCATACAAACTGAAACTTTCACAGCGAATATCTCTGGAAATATTTGTAGTAGGGTACTGAAAACTGGTGTGAGGGCATGTGATATAACTATGTATTAAACGGGTAAAAATGCTAGGTCTTGGTAAAGCAGGGATGGGCACCTCCCATACAAACTGAAACTTTCACAGCGAATATCTCTGAATATATTTGTGGTAGGGTACTGAAAACTGGTGTGAGGGCATGTGAGGTAACTGTGCATTAAACGGGTAAAAACTCTAGGTCTTAGTAAAGCAGGGATGGGCACCTCCCATACAAACTGAAACTTTCACAGCGAATATCTCTGGAAATATTTGTAGTAGGGTACTGAAAACTGGTGTGAGGGCATGTGAGGTAACTGTGCATTAAACGGGTAAAAACTCTAGGTCTTAGTAAAGCAGGGATGGGCACCTCCCATACAAACTGAAACTTTCACATCGAATATCTCTGGAAATATTTGTAGTAGGGTACTGAAAAATGGCGTGAGGGCATGTGAGATAACTATGTATTAAACGGGTAAAAACACTAGGTCTTGGTAAAGCAGGGATGGGCACCTCGCATACAAACTGACATTTTCACAGCGAATATCTCTGGAAATGTTTGTAGTAGGGTACTGAAAAATGGCGTGAGGGCATGTGAGATAACTATATATTAAACGGGTAAAAACACTAGGTCTTGGTAAAGCAGGGATGGGCACCTCCCATACAGACTGAAATTTTTACAGCGAAAATCTCTTGAAATATTTATAGTAGGGTACTGAAAATTGGTGTTGGGCATATGAGATAATTACGTACTCAACGGACAAAAAAAAAAATAAGAAAACTATCTTTGACGTCAAGAATTATATTTTTCTATGTAACTTTTTTGGACTAACTCAATATGCTAATATTTTTAAAAGCACGTGGTGTGAAACCCGCGGGTAACCTCTAGTAGTTTTATATGAATAATAATACCTATAAAAAAATTAATTATTTTCATGAGTTTCTATTACATTCGCATTGTGTTTATTTAATTTTGAATTACCGGCTGGAGGAACATGTGCAAGCAATTTTCATAAGCCCATTAAAGTAAGAAGTTAGCTAGGAAAAAAATAAGCAATTTTATACCTTTCATGAACATGAAATGCTATTATAACATTGAGCCAAAACAGGTTTGTCGAAAGTTCCAGAAGGAGAAAAATTAGACCCACCAAAATATATACCGATATTATCAGAATCATGAGCTAGTTCCTCGGTTGTTAAGATACTTTGATCATTTGTCGGAATGGGCCAAATTGGACCATTACAACATGTAGCTCCCCTACAACCAACGACATATTTTGCGGTAAAACTTCTCCACTTAAATTGCTAAGATCATTACAATATTTTTTTATAAATATTTGCATAAACAAACCACAGATTTGGAGGTACCTATAAATTAAAGAAAATCGGACCATTTAATGTTTCATTTCTCTATTACTTGTTTTATGCTTCTTTAAAACTTTTTTAACCACACATATACATACATATATGCACATGAATTTAAAAATACAAACCCTTATAAAGTAAAATAAATATGAAAATACTTGTTTATTGGAATTCTCTTGATAACACTACCCGACAAAAAAATATCCTCGACATTTGATTCCTATGTATTCCTTCTGATTCCGAATATATAATCAAATGGTTCAAAAGTAGAACAGTTTTAGAGATATTTTGAAATTTCAGTTTTTGTGCTAAGAAGAAAAAGAGGATTACTAATCTGTCAATATCTCCGTCATTGCCGTCTTGAGTTTTATGTTATTTCATTTCATTTTGAGAGGATGAAATACCCTTTCCAATTCCACATAAAATCGACGTTAAAGTGACGGAATTATGGCGGACAAAAGATTTGTTTTTATGCAAAAAATAAGTTTAATGCAAGATGTATAAAATGTCGAGGATATCTGATAATTTGTATGGGGAATTTTGGGCAATTATGGGTAATTTAAATATTTGTTTGGGTAATCTCAAGAATTTAAAGCGGCAACGCTGGTGTGGGTTCCACGCCCGACACCAGTGGTAGGCAAATTTGAAATTGAGATTGTATTAGTGAGAGCGCTATGGTCGGTCGAACGAACTGTGATCGGGCAAATGCATGCGTAAATAATACATATATATGTACGCAAGCCTCAAATTGACGCACGCCCGCAAATTTTCCATATGCGTTGAACCGAAATTGACTTACGTGCGTATATAGATAAAGAATTTGAAAAATATAGAAAATCCGAGAAAATCTTGTTATTTTGTGGAATATGTACCTAACACACACGATATCAAAAGCAAATGTCAATTTTTTTGCAAATAATCACCCACAATACTTAGTTTCAATGTCAGCAAAACGAAAATTGGGAGTCGAGTTTGCTTAATACGCACGCCCTTCAAATTCGGTTACAGAAATTGTGTGGGTATGAGACATTTTTGATAGTAAATTGACGACGTGCGTCGATATTAGGTAGCATAGTAAATTGTTTTCAACGTGCAAACAAGCGACAAGCACTCTCGATGTTGCTACGCCACTTGCTTAGTGACGACTAAATCATCTAGAAAAGAAAGAGCGTAACGTGTCGGTGTGATTTGAGTGCAAACAATTGTTTGCAGAATTGCGGACCACTGGTCTAGACGCCCGCTCGCAGCCGACCCCTAAAACCGAGCATGTCGAAGTAGCCTTGTCGAGTTGTCGCCTTCTCGCTACCAAACGGGTTTTCGGTAACTGTCCAGAGGACACTGCGAGGAAGTCGTGAGATGCTTGCTCTGCATGCAAAAGAAACGTTCTGGCCATCCCCAGGTGGATGACTGTCAGAACCCTTCCCTACTTTTCCTTTCTACGCACGGAACCTTACTCCTATCCTATGTTCGTGCCAATTAAGAAGAAGAAGAATTTATGTTCTACGGAAAACTCTCTGAGAATTTTGAGCATCGCTACCCCATTGACAGTCGTTAATCGAGTATTTCCGGTTGATTGTCATATAGTATTCAAGTCTACTCGATCATTTTTTATGAATAATTTATAATTTAGCTATGTATGTATGTGTGTGTTTTTACTCAGAAAATATGCGTACAAACATGTATTTTGCCAATTTTTAAAACAGGATCCACAATCAATCGTGTTTTGTTTTTTGTTTTTTGAAATTGCGTTAGAAGTGCATCATTTTTGTTTTACTTTGAATCTCTTCCGCTTCTGCCCTTTTCACTTTTCTTTTCTGCAAACTCTTTCTCTGTTCTTTTGTATTGTTTTGTTGTGTTGCCTTGGGCATCAAATTATTTTTCGTCAAAATGACAGTTGACGATTTATGTGGCACAACAAACAGTTCAAGCATTGAACGCGTTGGTTGTCTGGCTGACTGGGTCGTCGCTGACTGGATGCAACAAAACAATCAAACTTTTGGCATACGAGTTTCGTTGCTTTTGACTTTGCTTTTCAGCTTTGACAGCTAAGTTTCATTGTTTTGTGGCATTTTTTGCAGAAAAGCCTACGCATGTGCATTGCCAATATTTGTAGGTATGCAGATACTTGTACGAGTATGTAGGCCACAAGATGACAGCTTGTGTCGCGAACTGTAAAGTCGCAGACAGAAACGCAAACATACACACACACCCTCCCCAGACATATCGCCCATTCATTTTATGGAGTGCAATGTGTGGGTCCAAACCTACAAACGTCGCGTCGTGTAGGTACATATCTGATACTATCTACATACATACATACATACATGCACATGTATATCTTACCGCTCCATGATGTTTCAGTTCAATTAAAAAGTTTTTGGAAAACAGAATCCGAAAGGGTGATACCTAACCGTGTACATACTGAATAACAAACAAAAGCAAAATCTTCTCGGGTGAGTGAAGTTTTGTGATTTCTGTGATTGACTGTTGGCGCTGCGGTCAGTTGCTTGGAAATCTGTGTTGCACATACGTCCTTTCTGTTTCGTGCTGCCTGGCGCCAATTGGAAACACCAAGGGAGGACGAGTCAGTCTTCACCTGATCTTCCCCACGCAGTGGATGTCTCCCTTTTCTTCAGCGTTTTCCGGGTTTCGGGTTTAGATCCATAAATCTTCGGAAGAACTTTCCCTCGAATACTCCAAGTGCCATCTCGTCTGATTTTGATATTTTCCATGCTTCTATGCCGTATTGAGGACTGGAACGATGAACGTCTTTTAGAACGTGATTTTGTTACTTTAAATTGCCTTTTAATCCAAAGTAGCACTTAATGGCTTCGTTCTGTGATTCTACGTACTGCTTTTGTAGATATTCATATTCATTCCGAAGGAAGCTAATTTTGTTCCGGATACAATAAAACTTTAACATTTAATGGACTGAGTTTTCTCCTTGCGTAAAAATATATATGTATGTATAGATAAGCCTATGTACATATGCTTATACATGGCATGTATACACATATGTATTTATATATGTATTCTACAAAATTTCTCTACCTTCAGAGGTTATGTCAATCAATATCAGGCCGCTCGCATTGTGAATATTAAGTAGCTCTGACTCTTATGTTATGTTCAGACACAACCTTAATTGAACATTAAGAGCCTTCATTCAATTTTCAAGCCTAATGATTCTCAATTTACCATACAAAAATTGACTAAGTTAATGCTTCATTAGAAATTAATGAGTTCTTAATGAACAACAATTCTGCATGCAACCCTGTTAAAAAGCTTGTTTCATAAGCAAAATGAAATGTCATGATCAGAGAAATGTCATTAGCGTCAGGGTCCACTAAACAGGTTGGTTCGTCAGATTAGCTGAATTCTTGTTCTTCTTCATCACCTATCAAATTTGTTTTTATTTCTGCTTATTCTATACATGAATTCGTGTTCACGATTGGTAAAAGTTGTGAGCTGAATGTCAAATTATTTCGTCCTCTTTGCAGTTTTGACATTTAGGTCACGAGAGTTTGATATTCAGTTCACGGCGTGTATGTGTGTATGTATCTTGAGCCGACCTGTTAAATGGGCCAAGTAAATTAAATATGTCTGAACACCAAATCTAGAGATTTGCAATCAAGCCCAATTGACTTAATTAATTTTTATGTCTGAACATGATATTAGATTTGTATGTACTCTTACGAGTATGTATGTACTATGTGTACAAATTCTATGCCTTCGCCAAGTTATATATTGTACATGTTGCTCGGCATGTTACAGTTACGTACATATTTAGGTACGTATGTATTTGTTACCATTGTTAAAATAATAGGGGGGCTCACGACAAACTTTTGTATAACAAAATGTTTGAGAAAAAGATTGCCTGTGAGTAGGCATAAAAGAAAGAAAAATCGAATGAAGAAACCACTTCATAATAAAATAATTCGCCAAGTTTAAATTCTTCACGCTGAGCTCCATGAATTCAGAGCACAAAAAGACATCAGAGGAATTGTCCACATCTTGGCAAAAATGACTTTTTTCACCTCAAAGGTTTGTTGTGGAAATCACACTTTGGAGAGCTCTGTATGTGGCTGCCGGAATAGAACATACATATTCATATGTATATTTAAGTACATGACTTCCTGTTTCGTTCCAATTCCATTTAGTCCTTTTTTTGCCATAGGCTCCCTTTTTATCACAACCCTGATTTGTTTGTATTTCTAATAAATTCCTTTAGTTACATTATACAAATTGTATGAACATGCATACATATATTAGACATATTTAAATAAGTATATGCGACTGAATTTTGCTCCACATTCTCGACGTACATCCGGTTGGTCGTGCGCCAGTAGGAATTTGCAAATTTAAAATTCCGTTTATAGTTACATACGTGTGTTTCAACATATTTCGCATTTTACATGGGTATGTTGATTGTATGATTTTTTCAACATGTTTATACATACACATATATGTACTTATGTATGTATATGTATAAATTTGCGTAGGATATGTGGTGGGATTTGATCCCCATTCCGATGCCCGAGTGAAGCTAGTTATTTTAGTAAGTACCTTCTCTACGCATAGCGGCTCTGTGGACGGCAGACTTTAATCGACCTATTATATCCATGTAAGTATATGAAATTTTTTTCTGCATTCTTAATAATCGTATAACAACATCATGGTATAACACTATAAAAGTATGAAACTTAGGTATATTGTATAAGAGAAGGCACTCGCTTTCGCAGTTAAGTAACACAGCGGAGCATCCAACAAATATATGATTTGCTCCAGTCGAACTTAGACTAATTCTAATATTTACCCAATGAACATAAGACGAAAAAATCTCAAACGTTTGAGAAAATATAGAATCTCAACTAGAGTTTCAGCGGGAATTCTGAAATGATTATCTTACGTTGGTTATCAACTTTAATATAGATTGAGAAAGACTTAAGCATTAATTACTTTCCGTTGTTTGTTTGTCCTTCCGATAGGGCAGGAATGTGGTGTATTATGAAACGAATTTCCGTAATCCCTTGTCAAGTTTGGTTTGGTTATAAACCGGTTTCAGCGAAGTGCTATAGCCTAAGTACATCGGTTTGAGAAAATGAAATTCTCACCCTGAGAATCAGCCCAAATCCCATCGGAAAAATTAACCCTTTATGTAAATTAAGAACGCTATCAAAGGTTATTTGAAATGCATTTTCGGAACTAACGTTTGACATTGGAGGATATGGTTAGTAGGGTGGGGCGATTTACTAACCTATATCGCGCGATCGAAATTTGGATTCCTCTCATTTTTCTGAGTAGAAAACACTTCCACGACATTTGTCTAAAATTAATTTTGATTTTCCGGAATTTGGTTTTTATGAACTAAGACGAAGTTTTGCGTGGCCGCTCTGGTGCAGTGGGTAGAGTGCTCGCCTGCTATGCCAGAGGTCTCGGGTTCAAACCACGGTCCGAGCCAAACACCAAAAAATTTTTCTAATTAGTAAAAATCCGATTATTGGATTTTTTAAGAGCAGCGGTCACCTCTCGGCAGTGGGCGGCATACCCTCCGAGAGTATTTCTGCCATGAAAAAGCTTCTTACAAAAAATGCATTCGCCGTTCGGAGCCGTTCGGAGCCGGCATAAAACTGTAGGTCCACCCAATTAGTAGGAAAAACAAAAAGGAGCACACCTCGAATTGGGAGAGAAGCTCGGCCATAAAACTCGTCAGAGTTATAATAGCGCCATTGTATTATTATATTATTATATTAAGACGAAGTTTTGAAAATAAATATTTGGCAAAAATCGACAAAAAAATATCCAGGCCAATATGCACATCGATTTGAAGCAGAATTTTATGCTGAATGCAGATATGAAATCGAAACTAAAATCGGATGATCCGTTTTCGAGATATAGCGTGATTTCCGGTTATTGAGGCTGAATGCCCAAAATAGCATATTTTCACGATTATCTCTTGTTGTGAACAATACATCTTAATTTTTTTTGCAAACTTCTTACAGATAAGTCAATACAATATATGAAACAGTACTTTAAAATATTAATTTATCTTCCGGTATAGGAAAACTAGAATGCACTCTTTTTTCCTTGGCCCAAAAGCGCGGTATGGGTTCTCTATGTTATAGTCATCCGATACCGATGATTTTCGCCGACAGCGCTTTGTGTACAATAAATGCTCTAAATGCAAAATTTCAGAATTTTAGCTGCAAAAATTGAAGAGTTATTCCCTAAAACGTAGACTTATTCTTCTGAAATTTGTTTTTTGCTTCCAATAGTACGCTATGGGGTATAAGTAACCTTGAGTTTTTTTTAGAGTTGACTAAAGTAAACAAGTAAGGAAGCCTAAGTTCGAGTGGAATCGAACATTAGATACTCAGCTGTATGCTTTCATTGTTTGTTTCCGTTTGATGGAAACACGGCGTATTTTACATAAAGCGAGTGCCGCATAAAGTGGGCTTAGCCACGCCCATTTTCAACATTTTTATCAGTCATCCAACTAAGCATATGAATATTATTCTTTGTGCAAAATTTCATTCCTTTTTGATTTCTAGTTACAAAAATTCCCAAAGGGTGTTCCAGAAATATCTTTGTTAAAAAGTAGGCGTGGTCATAAACCGATTTCAATAAATTTTTGCGTGTCTATTAACACAAGTTGTAAAAGTGTATAAACCAAGTTTCTTTGTCTAAAAAGAGGCGGTGCCACGCCCATTTTCCAAAATTTTTATATTTTTTGTTTCCGGTCTATTGTGGAACTCATGCCACAAAATTTCAATGAATTATCTTTATATTTGACAAAGATATCGCTTAAAATGTTTTTATTAGGCCACTTTATAGTTCCCATGTATAAAAGTGGGCGTGGTCGTCAAACCGATTTCGCTAAAATTTTGAACATGTGTTACCACAGGTAATAAAAGTGTACACACCAAGTTTCATGATTATATATAAATTATTTGTCGAGTTATGGGCTCAGAAATCTCGTATATTCCTGTTTCTAAAAAGAGGCGGTGCCACGCGCATTTTCCAAAATTTTTGTGTTTTTCGTTTTATGTCCGCAGTTGGACTCCTGCTATAAAATTTCAATGATATATCTTTATATTTGACAGAGATATCGCTTAAAATGTTTTTATTAGGCCACTTTATAATACACATATATAAAAGTGGGCGTGGCCGTCAAACCAATTTTAAATATTTTCCGTCCAAACGTTTGCCTAAGTAAGCAAATCACGCGTGCCAAATTTCATCGATATATCTTCAACGCTTTCTGAGTTATGACTCATAAAACTTTCAATGTTTGCCCCTTAATAAGTGGGCGTGGCACCGCCCATTTTCCAAAATTTTTGTGTTTTTTGTTTTATGTCCATAGTTGGACCCATGCGACAAAATTTCAATGATAGATCTTTATATTTGACAGAGATATCGCTTAAAATGTTTTTATTAGGCCACTTTATAATACACATATATAAAAGTGGGCGTGGCCGTCAACCGATTTTAACTGTTTTCCGTCCAAACGTTTGCCTAAGAAAGCAAATCACGCGTACCAAATTTCATCGATATATCTTCAATGGTTTCTGAGTTATGACATATAAAAATTTCAAGGTTTGGCCCTTAATAAGTGGGCGTGGCACAGCCCATTTTCCAAAATTTCATCAAATTTCTTCCTAGGGGCCTGAGCTCAACACGTGGGTAAAATTTCATCGCTCCAGCTATATTAGTGACTGAGATACCAAATTTCCGATTTTTTCTATATAGGAAAAGTGGGCGTGGTCATGGTCCGATTTCGCCCATTTTCAATACCAACCGTCCCAGTCTCGATACCAACTTGCATTTCAAATTTCATCAAAATATCTCAATTTTTGCGCGAGTTAGAGTATTTACAGACGGACAGACGGACAGACGGACGGACAGACGGACGGACGGACATGGCTCAATCGATTTCTCTTTTCACCCTGATCATTTTGATATATATAAGTCTATATCTATCTCGATTATTTCATTCTGTTACAATCCACCGTTATGTGATTAAAACTATAATACTCTGTGTACTAGTACAGCTGAGTATAAAAAAAACAAGTCCCAAACAGCATACTAAAAATGGTAACAAAATGTTACCACGTATTGAGGTGGTAATTTAATTTTCCTGCTGCTAGAATGCGAAAAGGGCGTTTAAAGTACCAGATTCTTCATTTCACCAGTAAAGTAAATTATGTCACCACACGGGAATAAGGCCGTAAATTGAGAATTAGGATTGATGTTTACTGGGTATGTCCATATAAAATACAATACATACCTACATACATATCTGTGCCCGCAAATTAAAGTAGCCTAACTCGAGATAAAGCGAAATTGAGTTATTGTTATAGTGTTAATCTTTGGAGGAAAACCCATCGATCTGTCTTATCCCCATTTAAATTGGAGTAATATTTAAAAAGTTATTAAGATATAAAAATTATCCTAACTCAGATAGAAACATTTTGCACCAGTTAAAACAACTTATCTTCTAGCAAATCTCTTAAGTCTAGTATTGTATGAAAAATCGTTTTATTAAAACATCCTAACTAGAGTTATGTGGGTACTTCATGGACGTATTTATTTGCGTTTTCAGTTTATTAAAAAAACCTAACTTGAGTTAGAAATTATAATTTTTTTTTTTATCAATTTTGTTTTCACAGCCTAAGTGGAAATAGGTTATTTTAAGTGATTTTTTTTTTATTTTTACACAATTTATCTCGAGTTAGGTTTTTTTGTTAGAATATTTTTCTCAGTTCATGCGTTATTATCTTCAGTTAGGTTTTTTTGTTGGAAGCAAGTGGATATGATAAACTGAGATAAGAGATTTTTCAAGGATATATATTAAAGAAATTCAATTAATTATTATATACTGTATACATAAAACACCTTTTTTCATCAATTAAACTTTAATGTGGCCGCTGAGGTGCAGTGCGTAGAGTGCTCGCCTGCTATACCAGAGGTCTTGGGTTCTAACCCAGTCCGGACAAACACCACAAAAAA
Organism: Urophora cardui; assembly: GCA_960531455.1. Lineage (NCBI taxonomy): Eukaryota > Metazoa > Arthropoda > Insecta > Diptera > Tephritidae > Urophora > Urophora cardui. The sequence continues at coordinate 50,630,288 of OY482673.1, forward strand.
TTTTTCTAATTGATTAAAACCCAATTATTGGGTTTTTATAAATAGCGGTCACCTCTCGGTAGTGGGCGGCATACCCTCCGAGTGTATTTCTGCCATGAAAAGGCCTCACAAAAAAGCATTCGCCGTTCGGAGCTCGCATAAAACTGTAGGTCCACACAAATTGTAGGAAAAACAATAGTTAAGAAGTACACCTCGAATTGGGAGAGAAGCTCGGCAATAAAACTCGTCAGAGTTTTAATATCGCCAGTGTATTATTATTATTATTGTTATTTTATTATTTATTTATTAATATTGATAGTTAAGCTTAAAAGCTAGAAACTAACAGATATTTTTTTTATATAGCACTGGCAACTCAGGCCTTCGGCTAGTCATTATTGTTATTAAACTTTAATCGTGTAGCGTTTTACAAGGTATGGGTCCTGGTAACATGGAGGAAGAAGACTTTCTAAATATGGATTATAGTAGCGACGACTCAATTAAGGACTCATTTTTTAACCATAGTCAGTCGGACACGGGGTCAGATAGTGCTGATTAGTCTATGCCTTCCTACACCTTTTTGCGATCTTCTGAATATTTTTATAAACGCTTTATACACTTTTTATTTAACTGTACATGACTGTGTTTCCGGACAACCTACCTGTTATATGTGGCATGAGACCCTTGCAAATTGTGGTGGCAATGGAATAGCATCGTGCTTATTCAAACACTTAAATAGTTTACCATTCAATATTAAACATGTCGTTTTTTATAGCGATTGCTGTCCTGGCCAAAACCAAAACTCTTCTATTAGTACTATGTTTTAAATCTTCATGCAAGGGGATACTAACATTGAGAAAATTTATCACAAGTTTTTGGTTCCTGTTCATACGCATATGGATTGTGCTGTAGACATGCCTTAATTGAACGAAAAAAAAAAAAAAAACGAATATAAAGATTCATCACTGGGTTTATAAACATATGTATTTTGCACATGACTCTATATGTCGATTCCATCACAATTACCAGCTGTTTTCTATCAAACAGTAGTGCTACCGCGCCCCTTTTTTCGGCGGTTCCAGCTGTTATAGCCAGGCCCGTAGCCAGCTTTTCATTTCAGGGGGGGCTGAAGTAAAAAAATATATAAACTTTAAATTTTCTGTTTATTAAAAAAAAACAATATAAATTCATATATATATTACTTAAATTATTTGGTAGTTGTAACTTAAATAAGTAATATTTTTCTTTTCTTCTTGTTTGCCATATCATTAATTACTTCATCTGGATCTATTTTAATATCCCAGTGCACTGCAATAACAGCAAGTGCACTCAGCCGCTCATTGCCCATCACACTGCGTGGTAAAGTTTTTATTCTTTTTAAGGTTGAAAAAGTTCTTTCAACGGAAGCGGTCGTCACTGGAAGAGTTGCTAAAATTGTAAGCAGGTAGTGAATAGCTCGTTTCAGCAAAATAAGCAACTGTAAGCAAAAATTTACCACTCAACTAATTGCTGGAAGTAAAAGAAACCCTCTCAAATTGAGTTGCTTGGCTTAACTATACATGCAAACACGACTCAGCTGAACACTGAAGCGAATGATTCGTGTTTTCGTTTTTGGCTCGGCTGAATTCAGCAATAAGCAAAATACATCGGCTATTGCTGTTTTGCAGCGAGCAAATTCAAACCCTGATGTATATGCTCAAAATAGCGGTATTTTGTAGTATTACGCCGAATTGCATAGTATGACACTCCAGATTTTGTTGTTGCTTTTTTGTATACATATGTATGCCAATGATCTAAAACAGTCCCCTGCAAAAAATGCGATTAATCCGGGACGTGTCCGGGATCAATCGCAAGGGAGCATGCGACTAATACAATTTTACATCCCTTTATATGGAGTGAATTGATCGCATTTGTTCGAGCATGTCCTATGAAGAGACTAATTGTTCCACTTGTATACCCGAACGGGTACCAATGTAGATTAATCACTAACACACCGAACGGGTACAAATGTAGATCAATCGCTTTCAGCACGAACGGGTACAAATGTAGATTTTTCCTTAAAAAATTGTAAATGTTCATGCATATTTAAATAAAGATAAAGATTATATAATGTTTTACTTTTGTAAAAAAATTTCAATAAATAAATTTAAAAAATTGTAAGTTTTGAGTATGCATTATATCGTCCCCTCAATACAACAATAGCGTATAATTTTTTTTGGGTTTTGAGAAAATCGAGTTTAAAGTTTTTGTCAAATCAGATACATATCTATTAAATTTTTGAACAAGAAATTATACACCATTTTTTCCAATGACATTTTGACTCACTTTGTGGAAGTAGAATTTGACGAAATTTTGACCAGACATAGAATCAATGATGGAGATTCTAAATATGCAATAAAAAAATAATGGCGTATGAGCACGTACGCTATTGTTATATAGAGGGGACGATATGAGCGTGATGAAAAGGATTTTTTCATAGGATATTTTAGGCAACATTTTGTTAAAATTGTTATTAAAAAAGGGAGTTCAATTCGTTTTACCGGTTGTTCTACAATTTTTTAAATACATTGCATATTTTTGTAAAATGTCTATATTTAAGGAATCTAGATTTGTACCCGTTCGGAATGAAAGCGATTAATCTACATTTATACCCGTTCGGGATGAAAGCGATTAATCTACATTTATACCCGTTAGGGAACAATTGGTCTACAATTAGTCTACATTTATACCCGTTCGGGAACAATTGGTCTACAATTAGTCTACATTTATACCCGTACGAGAACAATTGGGGACTAATTGTGGACCGATTGCTCTCGAAAGAGATCAATCGAGGACAAATCTCTTTCGGGATTGATCGCACATTTTTTTGCAGGGTCGTGTGCAAGCCTCAATACTACTACATTTTACGTTTGCGCTGAACAAATACTACTACACGTTTTCGCTGCCAAGTACGCTGGACAAATTTGTATGTTTGTTGTAGAACAACAGCAACAAACGCCGATTCTTTGTCTAGACCTAGCGTACGTGTTCAGTCGCTTTCGTGTTTGTGTAATATTTTTCGCAGTAGCAGAATTATCGCTCAAACACTAGTGTTTGGTATTTTATTGCGTCTTTCGCAATTGAGCATCACTGATCTAAAATACTCACTACATAAATTGAATGTTATACCATGTCTCCACATAACGTGTTTCGCTCTTTTTTTCTGCATTTTCTCTCTCAATCTTGTTTCGACACGGAAACCAGTGCCGAAACTCGCCAATTTCCATACAAATTTCTGAGAGCGAGTGAATATTGAAACACTGTTTCATTCTGAATCATCTTGCCAACCTCGATGATATCGATGTCTTCTCTAATTTTGTATCGAAAATCTATCGAAATCTCACACAGGCCAAAACAAAAACGCAAAATATAAGCAAACATACAAACATTTAAGAAGAGCAAGAAAGAGAAATGTTAAACTGAATCACGATCAGCCACGTGGAGACGGGTTATTTAGCGAGATGTTTTGCTAAATGTTTTGTTGGTGAAACAAGTTATGTGGAGACGGGCTTTAAATGTTTTATTTGGCGCGTGCTATATTTTTTTGTATTTCGCATAGATCTTAACGCTGACGAAACGGCGACAGTCAGTCACCGTCCAGTGTAGTTGCGTACGACTGTTATGGCCTGGTTATGCTACCAATCAAGCTGGTCGAGCACCGTGTAATTGTTGTTGTGCACTCCGACGGTGAGAGAATTTTCGGACTCTCACATCCAGCAAACTTGCTGTGTGAAACAGGCAGCCAGCAAACGAGGTTTCAGAGGTAATAATGTGTTATGTTGTGTATGTGCTCAGTAATTATCATGTGTTATGTTGTGTATGTGCGCTCCAATCACCAATGTAAGCATAACCACCTCTCACCAATCACGAAATGTTTCCGATTTTGATTGGCAATGTTGATTGGTACCATAACCACAGCATTATAGGTTTGAGCTGAGTTGTGTATAAGAGTTTCAAAAGATTCAGTCAGTGATAAATCTTTTTTATTTGCGATTTATTTAAAAAATTTCCTTATTTCGGGGGGGGGCTTCAGCCCTCTAGCCCCCCCCCCTGGCTACGTGCCTGGTTATAGCTTTGAACCTCTCGTTAATCATTTCCGGATAAACCAAGCATCTTGTGGTGATTTCCCTAGTACCATGCCTTTTTCATTTCAAACAAAAATTAAAAGTCAAAAACTCTAAAACTTCTAATTCCACTACTTTCGACCGAACGTAGGTCTACGCTTAAAAACACTTAACTCGAGTTAAATGGAAATAAAAACCTTATTGGGAAGAATTCGACACAATAAAAGAACTTAACTAGAGTTAATTCTGCTTTTCGTAAAAATTGGATCCAATAAAAGCACTTAAGTTATAAAAGACAATTTTTTGCAATTAACCTTGCTTTAAGATTTCTGGTTCACAACTATTCCTTCTCTAACACTACAAATCCATTATTTCACCTTTTAAAAACCTGAATTGGTCCAATGGTTTGAATTTTGACAAAAAATTGAGTTTTCTCCGTTCACCATATTTTGAGTTAGGCTACTTTAATTTGCGGGCACAGATATGTGTGTATATTTATAAGTATACTTACGGATCCGATTGTGTTCTGATTGTTCTTATTTACTTTCGACACTCTGATAAACAACAAATAAAGGCAAACATCAACAGCCCAGAAGCACTTCATTCCTAACTTTTCAGCACCAAAAACAAAGCCAAATAAAAAATTTTAACCCGCCAAGAAGAGTGGGTGATAGAAAGGCAAAGAACGTCGAAGGTGGTGGCAGCGGTGCAAGTAGCAAGAATGAAAAGGAAAACGGTTGATCACTTGATTTCGCCCGCCCATGACTGTTGCATCACTTTGCCCGGTTGGTGTACGGCCCGCCGAACAGAAGACACAGAAGAGACATTGCACTTGAGTGTTGGAAGAGCACTCAACCGGCCGGTAAATATGTAAGTATAGCTATTATTTGAAGACTCAATGTTTGCTGCATGCCAATGTACATACTTACCTACAATTAAATATTTTTATAATGACTTCTAAATTTCGTGGCCAATATTTATCCAGACATACAATTTGTTTACTAACTCACTCAATCGGTTGGTTGGCTCGTTTTAAAATATGCCTATGCAACTGCGTGTGGTGTTTACTTCCCCTTTTGCTTTAACAAAATTTGATGAGCTCATGAACTGACGAGCTGTTGGGCCGCCGCGGCTAACTGGCGCACAGATTTTTTCCGAAGCCCTACTGAGCCCGTCCACTGAGTGAGTTTGAAGCATGAACTTGCGTGTAGGTATTGTGCTCTTACGTTTAGCACGAGTGTTTCAAATGACCAAGGTAATTTTTTATTGGAGTTGGAATGACTTGCAGATTCTTACAGTTCAGGCAGTTCATCTGCAGCGATTTGCAGGTTAGAAAAAGTAAACGACAAGAGATAAATTGAATTGACGGGAAAAGCGAGAGTAAAAAATATTAGATCTGTTATTTGCATTACATACATACATTCATATAAAAATATTCAAGTTGTTTTATATTGGAAGTCTGAAGATCTTAAGATCTAATTTGCGGGCACCAACGAGCCCCTGAATTGACAGCCATTAATTTAATGAACCAATAAACATTAGTCTTGGTAAACAATTCTAAAACGATGATAGTTTTCAAGTTTCACCTTTGATAATGGATAGGAAACTATTTTTTATATGATTCGGGCAGGCGCGGATCCAGGATTTCGGCAAGGGGGGGGTTTTGAAAATTTCTTTTTTGGAAGATGTTTTTTAAGGGCAGACGCTGCACATAGGTAGATTTTACGAATTTATGCGGCCAAAATTGAAAATTTTAAAATTGGTGCAAATACAAAATCCAAAATCGCTCTACGTTTATAATAGACCGGGCGATAATAAACCGGTTTTCTCGGCTTTTATAGACAACGGGAGTGCTTCAGGTAAACATCATTATTTATTGAAGAAATCGTCAACCTAGCATAATAAAAGACCCACCATTTTGAAGCTTTTAAGCATATTGGCCTTTCTTGAAAAAATATTGTTAATTTTTTAATTCAAAAGCATTTTAGTTATATTATCGCCTCCGATCGATTACCCGTCAATTTCTATACGGAAAAATGCAAAGCCAGAAATTATCAACAATGGATTAAAAATTGACCTATTTGGAAAATTGCCTGCTTTCGTATTTTTAGTATTTCCGATTTTTCAAAGTCAAGGAAATACTTATCATAAAAAGGGGCTAAGAATCCTAAAGCTACATTTTTTAGAAGAGTTCTGAGTATGCAATTTTGCAGCTCATTCAATTTTAATATAACAATATGCAACATTCAACTTTTTGAAAATTTTCATTGGCTTTTCGGAAATTTAATTGGAACGGTCTCACCCTACACCCTAAAAAAAGAACAAAACTTCCAAAATTGACGGAATTTTTCACAGCATTGAGAATTTCACTTTTTACACTAAAATTGGTTGGCTACATAACATTATACTTAGAAATCTCCTCAAAATCTTCTATAAATTATGGCCTTGCTTTGAAATTTTTAATCCACTTTCAGAAATTTCTACGATTTTTCAGATTTTTTCCATAAGCTCAGAAATCCTGCTTAAAACGATTTTTATTGAACAATTTTCTATATTTTTAAAGTAAAATTTTCGACAGAACTCTTTGAAATAAATTTAAAAACTTTGGCGTATGATTTTTTTTTTGAGTCACTATATATATTTTCATATTTGAAGTGAAAATATGTATATGTGCCTATGATTCGGAACAAAACAAAAACAATTGTGCTTTGAGTGCCTATGAGGTGAGCAGCCCTGATGTAGACAATAAAATATTTTTGGCTGCATAAAACTTGAAAATCTACCTATGTGCGCTGGTGAAAATATGGACTAATACCACCTACTATTATTATTCTATATACTAGTTGCGCCATTTCCCGCACCTTAAAAACACCAAACTCAAAACCCTCCAAATTAACAATATGTATGTCATCACATAAAGTGCAGGAGATTTCAATTGAAGTTCTAAATAACATGTATAACGTATGTATGTATATTTTTGCATTGGTACGTGCGAATGTGTATCGTATGGTATTGGTGGCAAATTGATCATCAATTTCACTTACCCTTGCATTTAAAGCCAAAGTAAATAAGAATATATGTATGTAGTACTTTTTGGTTATATTTATATTTTTAATATAATTTTTACTTTATTGAAGTTCTTGTGTTTATATACTCAAATTTTTAAAAGATTAATTTAAACAAGAATTGCGAAATGCCTCTGAAAAAGGCAATTTCTCCAACGATTCAGACATTTCTGACCAAATTAATTCTGTACAATCCCGATAAAAATAGGGATAAGAAAGAAAAGAAAACAAATTCGCGATTTGGCAATTTGCGAATAGCATTTGACAAATTTGATTTTATGCACGTGCGTCCAAAGGTACCTACATGAACTTTTTTCGCATGTAGGTACATATTTTGGATGTTATGTGGTCCAACCATTGCTTTTGGAATGATAGAGTTTTCCTTGATCAGTTTGGGAAATTTGGGCGCAGAATCTATAAAGGCATTAATTTGGGATCTATGATAAACCATAAGGGGGGGGGGGGTTTGAACCCCAAAAAACCCCCCCGTGGATCCGCCACTGGATTCGAGAAACAAGTTGCTCTCCAGCAAAATGTAAACTTCGTTATTCGATGTATTTCACTTCATTATGAAGGCGAATTCCAGCCAGGTATATTCTAGTAAAGTTTTCTAGAATTGTTCTTTACTTCAAAAATTTTAAGCTTTCTCTACTCGTATCCTTAGTTCTCCCTTTGCCTTTTGTTTACAGCTATTGTAACCAAGGAGTTATCTAATTAGTTTGATGGATCTTGATATGCTAGAATGTGATACTGCTGTTGCAAGGCCCGACTTTATTATTTTTATCCTACCCTCTTCCACCCCACATACATATGTATTTCGAAATACTGAAGATAAGTCAAAGGTGAAAACTATTTGGCCAAGAAAACAAAACCAAAGTATTATTGAAAACGACAATCTTAAGGGCGCCCCCATTCTGTCACTCACACCTACTATTTTCCTAATTCTCCCTGATATAATTCACTACCATCTGCCCCGGGTTACACTAAACGCCCTGCTGTCCTCATTATTAGTAGTTGAGCAATTTAACAACATGTTAGTACATGCAACAGTGGTTTCTTTTGTTTCGTTCTCATTGCCGTGTGTGGCTTTGGCGACATTTAACAGCTTACACTTATCAGCAAATAAATAGATCAAATAGGTACATATAGGGAAGTTTTGCCTTGTTATTGTTGTTGTCATTTTATCACTGACACTCCGCCACAATCAATTGGATTTCTTTGGACCTTATGTGTATGTGTATATGCGTATGTTTGTATTTCCTTTTATCTTCATTACGAGATGTCAATGGTCATATCATTTTATCCAATGGAGTTCACCCAAAGGAATTGCCAAAAACTACCATTCCTTGCGAACTAGAAAAAGGTGGGAGTTCCCTGCAGGAAAAATATTGCAGAAAAGAGTACATACATATATATAAATATATGGATAGGTAACTACCATATGGCTCTAGGTAATGCACTCATGTACAAGTTCATTGTCTATGGAGCTTTCATGCTTAAACAACTACTGTAATAAAGGAAGGCAGAATTCTATTGTGGAGTGATCCATGATCTATGTAATATAAAGTTGAACATTAACCTAACTATGCCACGTTTTTTCATACTTTTGAAGTTAGAAGTATGAATATACAACTGTGGTTTTGGGCTGGATTAAAAATTCGAAAACGACTGGAAAGGAATCTCTTTTTTCAAGTCTCAACTTCGACATTTGGATAAGAAATCGAAGAAAAATTGTAAGGGTAGGAAGTGATTACTAGGGAAGCTAAAAATATGCAAATGCATATTGCATATGCAAATGCATATTTGGACCTAAAATGCATATATAATCTCTCTCATGGAGTTTGGAATATAGGGACGTGGTGTAGTACCAGAAACATCACACCAAATTTTAAAATTATGAATTGGAATGATAATTTCTTTTAAATTATTTTTAGTTTTTGGAGAAGATATCATAGTTTTAAGAAGCTCATCAGTTTGTTGTTCAGCAAACAAAGTCTGAAAACTAATGTCTCTTGTTGAAAGTTCATCAATTTCTGGAAACCTTGATAATGTATCTGCCACAATATTGTTCTTTCCAGAAATATGTTGTATATCATTGGTAAACTGTGCAATATATTCCAAATGTCGTGTTTGTCTTGGAGATCTTTCAGTGTTTGAATTTAAAATGTATGTCAATGGTTTATGATCTGTATATACAGTAAATATTTGACCTTCTAAAAAATGTTTAAAATGTTTAATTGCTCTATATATACCTAAAAGTCCTCTATCAAAAGTAGAATACTTACATTCTGCTGAACTTAACTTTCTCGAAAAGTATGCCAAAGATTCCAAAGTATCATTCTTAACTTGTTGTAAAACAGCTCCAATTGCAACATTTGAAGCATCGACAGATAAAGATAACTTAGAATTTTTATCAAAATGATTAAGAAGTGTATTTTGAGCAAAAAGGTGTTTAACATTATCAAAAGCAGAAATAGATTCATTAGTCCAATTAATAGTTTTGTTCTTATTCTTATTTGCAATTGTTACAATTTGATGTAAAGGAAGAAGTTCCTTTGCAATCATTGGAATATACCGATGGTAATAATTTACCATTCCAATGAATTTTTGCAGTTTACTTATAGAATTTGGTCTTTCAAAATTAGTTATAATTTCAACTCTATCTTTTGATGGTTTAATTCCATTTGCAGAAATTTCGTAACTCAAAAAGTTTATAACAGGTGAACCAAAAACACATTTTGTTGGTTTAATATTTAAGCCATATTGTTCTAAACGTTTAAAAACAATTTTTAAATGTTCAAAGTGCTGTTCTTCATTTTCACTTGCTACTAATATATCATCTACATATGCAAATACAAAATCAAGGCCGAAAAATGTTTCATTTATAAACCACTGAAATGTTTGAGCGCTATTTCTCAAACCAAAAGGCATACGAACAAATTCAAATAAACCAAATGGTGTTGTAATTGCAGTTTTATATAAATCTTCAGATGCTATTGGTATTTGATGATAAGCGCGAACTAAATCCAATTTTGAAAATATTTTTTTTATTTTTGAAATCGATACTCAAATCATGAATGTGTGGAAGTGGATAACGATCTGGTACTGTAATAAAATTAATGCCGTTTTCTTTTCTCGAAAAAATGTTGCCCTGTTTGATTTTCTTAGCCATTTTGTAAGCTTGTGTGGTGATTTCAACGAATGTTGTCCTCTGACTAAGTAAGAGGGCACCATTAACTACAAATTCAGCCATTTTATAAAAAGCCATGTTACGTAATTCGATAATTGAGATATTAAAGGGCAACATTTTTTGTCAGAAAAGAAAACGCCATAAGTCTTCTATAATCTCCGCAAGGACGCCAATCATTGGGTTCTTTTTTAGGAACTAAATGTAATGGCGAAGCAGCAGAAGAACTTGAAGGCCTACAAACACCAATTTTAACTACATACTCAAATTCTGTTTTCGCTACTTTAAGTTTGACTGGATCTAAACGACGTGGTCTTGAAGTAGGTAAAATTCCTTTAGTTTCAATTCTATGAACAGTATTATGTTTAACTATTTTATTATAATTTGGTTCAGAAATAACTTCAGGAAATTGTTTAACTAATTCGGTAAATTTGTTAATTTCCAATGGTATCTTTAATTCAAAAATTTCACAGAAACCCAAAGGGCCTACATTTTTTAATTTTGTTTCTGAATCTATGATTAGTTTATTTTTAATATCAACTAAAAGTCCAAATTTTTCTAAAAAGTTTGCACCAATAATTGGAGTTTTTAAATCTGCTAAAATAAATGGAAAATGAAATTCACGCCTTAATCCCAAATCAATTTTAAAGTAATTTTGAGCCAAATGTTTGAATAATTGTTCCGTTTACTGCACATAAATTTAAATCTGAATTTCTCTTAAACTCTTTGAATTTTTTAATAGGAACTACTGAAACAACAGCTCCTGTATCTATTAAAAAATTCGCCAAATATGGTAATTAAAATTCCATATATATTTATTTTTATACTCAGCTGTACTAGTACACAGAGTATTATAATTTTGATTTCATAACGGTGGATTGTAACATAATGAAATAATCGAGATAGATATGGACTTATATATATCAAAATGATCAGGGTGCAAAGAGAAATCGATTGAGCCATGTCCGTCCGTCCGTCCGTCCGTCCGTCCGTCCGTCCGTACGCACGATAACTCGCGTAAAAATTGAGATATTTTGATGAAATTTGAAATGTAAGTTGGTATCGAGACTGGGACGGTTGGTATTGAAAATGGGCGATATCGGACCATGACCACGCCCACTTTTCCTATATAGAAAAAATCGGAAATTTGGTATCTCAGCCACTAATATAGCTAGAGTGATAAAATTTTACCCACGTATTGAGCTCAGGCCCATAGAAAGAAATTTGATGAAGTTTTGGAAAATGGGCGGTGCCACGCCCACTTATTAAGGGTCAAACATTGAAAGTTTTATATGTCATAACTCAGAAACCGTTGAAGATATATCGATAAAGTTTGGTATGCGTAATTTGCTTACATAGACAAATGTTTTGACGAAAAATTTTCAAAATCGGTTGACGGCCACGCCCACTTTTATATATAGGAACTATAAAGGGGCCTAATAAAAATATTTTAAGCGATATCTCTGTCAAATATACAGATCTATCACTGAAATTTTGTGGCAGGAGTCCAACTACGGACATAAAACAAAAAATACAAAAATTTTGGAAAATGGGCGGTGCCACGCCCACTTATTAAGGGGCAAATATTGAAAGTTTTATAAGCCATAACTCAGAAACCGTTAAAGATATATCGATGAAATTTGGTATGCGGAATTTGCTTACTTAGACAAATGTTTTGGTGGAAAATTATCAAAATCGGTTTACGGCCACGCCCACTTTTATATATGGGAACTATAAAGGGGCCTAATAAAAACATTTTAAGCGATATCTCTGTCAAATGTAAAGATCTATCACTGAAATTTTGTGGGAGGAGTCCAACTACGGACATAAAACAAAAAATACAAAAATTTTGGAAAATGGGCAGTACCACGCCCACTTATTAAGGGGCAAATATTGAAAGTTGTATATGTCATAACTCAGAAACCGTTAAAGATATATCGATGAAATTTGGTACGCGTGATATATTTACTTAGCCAAATGTCTGGACGAAAAATTACCAAAATCGGTTGACGACCACGCCCTCTTTTATATATGGGTATTATAAAGTGACTTAATAAAACCATTTTTAGCGATATCTCTGTGAAATATAAAGATAATTCATTGACATTTTGTGACATGAGTTCTACAATAGACCGAAAACAAAAAATAAAAAAAGTTTGGAAAATGGGCGTGGCACCGCCTCTTTTTATACAAAGAAATCTGCGAGCCTATTGCTCGACAAATAACTGAGATATTATGACGAAACCTGGTTTATACACTTTTATAACTTGTGTTAATAGACGCGCAAAAATGTATTGAAATCGGTTTATGACCACGCCTACTTTTTAACAAAGATATTTTTGGAACACCCTTTTGGAATTTGTAACGTGATATCTTTGTAACTAGAAGTCATAAAGGAATGAAATTTTGCACAAAGAATAATATTCATATGCTTAGTTGGATGACTGATAAAAATTTTGAAAATGGCCGTGGCTACGCCTATTTTATGCAGCTCTCGCTTTATATAAATCACATCGTATTTCCCTGAAACGCAAACAAACAATGAAAGCATACAGCTGAGTATCTAATGTTCGATTCCACTCGAACTTAGACTTCCTTACTTGTTTTTTTTAAATTTTATTTAAAATTATACGTTAACAAAATTCGTTGTTTATTTTTTAAGTTTCAAAAATTCTCTGAGGAAAATTTTTGAAGTTATGTATTTCAAATTTTACAATAGAAATCATGATCAACAAGATCAATAAAAAACAAAGTTAAATTAACCCTACACATACAAACAAGGCTATTTAACTATTGATCTGGGCCCGGAGCGGAGCATTTTCCCTTATAAAAATTCACCACGAAAAACACTAAGTTCTTGTATGCTGATCAGAGCCTCGAAGCAAACTCAGAGTAAAAAAACTTTGCTCCGATGCCCTGTTATTGATAGAAAACTGCTGTAGTGTGAAAATTTGAAGGGAACAATAATATGCAATATATATCGACATACATAGGCATACGCTACACTGTCAATATGAATCGCGATGGTCTGATGAATCGCAGACTAGTGTTACACGTTCAATATGAATATTGTGACATTTTTCTTGCTCTGAGGTTTAAAATATCTTACTTCCGTCCTTTTCACAGTTTCAATTCGCTTATTGCCAATATTTTGTTCCAGATCGCGGATTTCAAAATTTCTAAATATTTTGCGATCCAGAATCGCGATCCCTCAATACTCGATGCTACACGGTCAATATTAATCGTTTTCCAATACAAGACCTTTTTCTCGGAAAACGGCCAAAAATTCACACTGGAAAATATAGTAAAACACGATAATTCAATGCAACCCTGCGCAATATTAATGGAATGGTTTCATTTGCTTTGTAAAAAGATCTCATGTATTTACATAAATACAAATCTAAAATTAATTTAAAGTATTTTAAAGTATATAAAAACAAATTTTTTAAATGGGGAAAATGTGAATTGTACGTTTCAGTTCTTATATTATTATTATTTTGCAAAATTCGTTAAATAAAAATGTAAGCTTGAAATGAAATACATACATTTTTTGAGCATATTTCAGGTATTTTTTAGGGATATATGCATATAATGAGATTTTTTCGTGCATATTTACGAGCATATTTCAGTTATTTTTCGGGCATACTAGCATGCATATTTTGAAATTTTTCTTGCATATTTTTAGCTTCCCTAGTGATTACCTTAAATCAAGTCATATTTTGTTTCGTCGTTATGCTAACATGTGTGTCTCATTTCTTTTTCGAACCCATTTCGGACAGGGACCCCTTTTAACAGATATATATATTTTTTGGAGGTCAAACAAGTCCTGGCCAGAAAATTATGCTAAGAGAAAATCCTTGAATCAAAATGACTCCCAGGGCCTCTACAGGATCAAACATGCATCCTTTATATTTTTCTAACTTTTTGTAAAAGAGTCCTCTTATAACTCTTAATTGTGGAATTTTATTTTTTGAGTCGAAGAATAAAAGTTAAATCCAGTATTTTATTTTACAAGCCGGAGAATAAAAGTTAAATCCGGACTTTTGTTTTTCCCCGCCAAACTAAAAGTACTAAATGTACCCAAGTCGCATGAACCATTCGTTTTTAATTAGAAAGCACCGGAAAAAAACAAATTCCGGACTTAATTGTTATTCTTTGTCTTGAGAAATAAAAGCCCAGATACCTATAACTTTTTGTATTCCAAATATGTTAGAAGTTCAAAAATAATAGTTTTTCAAGGACATTTATTTAAAAGTTGTAACTGTTTGGCCCAATGATTTCGAGTGTATTTCTAATATACAATGATGGTTGGATAAACAAGGTTGGTTATAAGTTCGCTCTCAATTCGATATTCATATTGGGCATGGAATATTATTTTCGAACGATTGAAGTTTTGACTTGTTTTACTGCTTATGTTTTTCCTACAGGGTCACCTACTACAAGCGATAAAATGACTTTTGTCTTGTGATACTTACTGCTGCTGACTAAAAGTCAAATGTTAGGAAGATATACACACGCAGCTACATGTAAGTATACATACATGTAAGGTACATATCCATCGATATGGATATGTTTTCTTTTCCTTTGTTGCAGGCTTTACACTCTTATTCTTCTACTATTTTAAGTGCTCCCCATCTTTGATTGTACTATTATATACAGTAACTTCAGCCGTAGAGAAATCAATTTTTCACAAATTGTTTTTGTCATTTCGATGGTCATCGATGTTTCGTTGGTGGGTGTAGTATGATGTTTTTTATATTAGAAAAAACAGATTTGTTTCGTATCAGCTTAGTATTTATTTTATTAAGTACTTATTTCAAATTGCTTGCTATTCTTATACCGTTTATTTCTTGCCACTTTAATGTTAGAGGAGGTAAATACATGTTTGTCTATTTTCTCTGTTAATGTTTTATTAGTTTATTGTTGGGTTTGTTGGATAAGGTAATTGTTCTTAAAGGAAACACATACATACATTGTATGTTCATAGGTAGTTGCTTATTCATTGTTAGCTGGTCAGATCAACAGTTTAGCATCTACTTTTGGTTATTATCCTTCATTTATCCTTCAATAGTTTCGTTTGTTTGACTGCTTTACTTGAGTATCTACTACCAGATCCAGTTTAGGTACAACAACTTCTACTGTCAAATTTCATACATTTTTTTTTTATTCGTCGAAAACAAATTTGGCCGCCAATTTCAATAAAACTTTATCACTTTAAGATAAAACGTAAGGCCGGATAGTAGTAGAATACTAGACACTAAGTCACGCAATTGTATTAAGTCTGTAATGAAATATATTTTTAGTGCAAATACAGTCGTGCTTAGATATAGAGAATTAGGCTTGCTAAAGGTAACTGCAGTGCAATCGGTTTATTGCTAATTTAAAAATAATGTAGGCTATATCTACAATAACTCCGGTAAAAGCATTCTTAGAGGCTGAATGATTGTTTGCATTCACAGGTTAAAATATTGTTTCAAGTTCTGTGAAAGACAACAGAATATAAAGGAGCTTGTTTTTTCGGGAAATGAATTACGAATTGTGCTACCAATCAATAGAATCCAGATTCCACATGAACCCATACATATGTGACTTTCTTTGCTGGTGCTACTGGTCCCTCTTCAATGTTTTAAAATTAAAGATTTAAATACCAAGCATCTCTTACCAATACTCCATCAGCAAAAGTCGGCGTTCATTATATTCAGTCATGACTGTAAATTATTAGAATTTACTTTCACACAAATTGTGGCTTAGAACAAAAAATAAAAAATAGGAAAGCATGAAAAACCTGACAACCAACCGGTTCGTATGCAAAACAACATAAGCAACAACAAAAATCAATAACCGAAAAAAAAAACACAAAAACAACAAGTTGACAACATTGAGTCACGTTGCATTAGCACCTACAAATTTTTCCCCCTTCTCTCCACAGAGACCACTCACTCAGCTGCAACAGCGCCACACAACAACCCTCTGCGAATTGCAGCTAAGTCTAAGTACGCTGCAGCTAATATAAGTGACAGTGCCGAAAAACAACAGTCTAGAACTAGAGAGTTCACAACAAGCTCAGAACTGGTTCTAAAGTTATGCAGAGCGGGACAGTTTGTTGTTGGTATTACTTTAAAGTTTAGCAACAACAAATGTAGCACTTTACCATAATACCCGTTTTTGCTGTCTTGTGCTGGGTATTACCAAATGGAACCTGGTTAAAGGGACGTAGGTATGTACATTAAGGTGGAGTGAAATTTTTTTTTTTGAAATTCATTTGTTCCAAAGCCAGAACGGCACCTTTCTAGCCCAGAAATAAGCCTCTAAAATTTTATTGACCTACTCGCATGTTTGGAGGTGCCCCCAGCCCCACAAACTTTAAAAAAATAGCACGATCTGGTACAAATGTAAAATTTCTAAAATTATAAAATCAAAAAACGAAGTATGAGGATTGATTAAGATGGCTAAGTTGAGTATTAAAGTGATTTTTTTTTTGTTTTGGAAACAAGAACAACAAAAGTTATTAAAGGTCGAAGTTTATATTATGCATTTTTTAAATTAAAATCACTTTAAAACTACTAAACCGATTTCGAAAATTGTTATACCATTCGATAGGTATTTTTATTCCCTTTAATTTGATATACATTTTATTTGGGTTCCATAACATCCCCCTGCCGGGCTCAACCCTACTTTTACCGCCCCTACTTTTCATATATAAAATGTATATTAAATTAAAGGGAATCAAAATACCTATCGAACGGTATAAAAACATTTGAAATCGATTCAGTAGCTTTTAAGTAATTGCAATTTAAAAATGCATAATATAAACTTTGACCTTTAATAACTTTTGTTGTTGTTGTTGTTTCCAAAAAAAAAATTAACTTTAATAGTCGGCTTAGCCATCTTTATCAATCCTCATACTTCGTCTTTTGATTTTATAATTTTCAAAATTTCATATTTTACCAAATCGTGGTTATTGCTTTCAACTTTGTGGGGCTGGGGGCAGTTCAAAACGTCGTCCTATCGCCATAAAATTTTGTGGGGTTCATTAACTCGTATAAAGGCAACTTTTCATTGCTGGTACGTTCAAAAAAAGAACAAAATAAAAATCTCCATATGTTTTCACTCCACCTTAATGTACATATATATGTATGAACAAATTGATATTACTAGGCATTTGTAGATGAATGGTGATAATTGAACCTTTTATATGGTTAAGTTTCAAATACTTGGTATTTTATAATATCTATAATTTGGGATTTATTTTCAGTATGTTAAGTGTTCTGCCGGCTGAGAAGAATTTTTTGGAAAACGCGGACAAATACCGACCATTTTGGAACTAGTTCTGAAGTGCTTCTTTTTGAACTAACTCAGAACTATTTTCTGAAGGGTATTTTGTTGACCTCTCCCCCTTCCGGGGTGCCCCTCTGTGCCCTCCTTGATATAGTCGAAAAGCCCCACAAACCACTCACCGTCTGACAGCTTAAAAGGTCCTCGAACCGGGCTGAATGATTGGATGTATACCGATCCCTTCGGGTCCCTCCAAACAGGTGCTAAAAGCACCCGAAATATCAAGAAAGACACCTCTCGTACTCCTTGTAGTGAAGGGCCTTTTCGATATGTTGTACAACATTGTGTTTGTTTATCCTCCATCACGACAAGATAAATGCGTTTTATGCCTTCCGCCAGGCACCTCGAACCATGACTGAGGCCGTCTCGCACCTCCCCCCTGGCCCGCGCCTTCAGGGTACCTACTCGACCGGCCTTTGCTAGCTTTACCCAGGCAGCAACCTCTTGGAGGTTTCAGACGAGGATTTTTGCCACCCTCCCATATAGGAAGTACACGTTCCAAAGTTCTGGAGAGGGGACTAATTCCGACTTTGTACCACATCTCCGTGTTGAGATAGAATAAGAACCAACCATGTCTCTTTTTGAACTATTTCTGCACTAGCCTGAAACTAGCGCGATTTGCTGCAGGGTAGTGACTGATGAAAACAAATGCATCACAGAGCCAAAGGTGAGATTGTCATAAGAATAAAAACTAGAAAATTGCATGGCAACAACAACTAAAATATACTAGCTACCAAAGCTAAAGCAAACTGTTTTGTTATTCTTGTTGTTTTAGTTATTGTTGTTGTTGTAGCACACCTGCCTGCCTCTGTCTATTTAGTTATCTGCTGCGACGTCAATACACCGCCGCGCTCTCCATAAATTAATAGCGCGCGTTGTAAACAAAACTCAGCTGTGCGCCGAGCTTAATCGACCGTATAACCACCAGCTAGCAGCAACAACAACAACACATTGGCAGCAACAATACGAACAATTGCAATAATACTCGTCGTAATAATAAAAGCAAATGAATATCAACAACAACAAAAAAAGCACATTTAGCAATGCAATGTGCAAATAGCTATCGATAGTTATCGCCATAAATTTTGACACTCGCGCACTTGGGGCGACACGTCGGTCGCCGGCAACAAGGTGGACCAGTTACCAGTTGTTGTTGCCTACAAAAAAAAGTGCATAAACGTCGTTCACAGCAAATGTGTGTATGCCTGAACATTTGTAAAAATGTCAACAAGTGGGCATACAAATAATGTGCCGCTGCCAAGTTGTTGTCCTTCGTAGCCACCAAGCCAAAGCCAAGTGACTTGCAAGCCGACTACATGTTAGGTGCCCAGCTGCCCGGCTGTTCGGTTGCTTGGCTGCCCGACGGCAGCGCTCAATCACCCAACCGAACTAGCCGATCCATAACCAATCGAGACCGATCAATTGACGTTTCAGCTACGATTGCAGGCGACAAGTCTATCGAGCTGAGCAACAGTTACCCGACGCGACTCACAGTGGGGGCACCTCCATACAAACGCGGCCAAAAATAGTAATAATTGAGCTAGAAACTTTAAACTCGGAACTTAAGCTTTCTTGATTGAAGATAGTAAACTGTGAAAATTTGAACAAAATCGTCCCACAAATACACCCCCCTCCCATATAACGGTATTTTTGAAATTTCAATATTTTGTTAACTATTATAGCTAAAATGCTCAATTTTAATAAGAGCACACATTTTTTAAATATAAATAATATACAGTAATCATTTTGGAAAAAGCGCAAAGTATTCCATGGTTTTCAAATTAAAAATATATGCACTTTTGAGCATTTTATAAGCATTCATCATAAAATTTTCCTTCAAAAAAATCACATTTAAAAAAATTTTTATACCACAAATGAAACTATACTTTTCTAAAGGATTTCAGTGTGCTGAATCTGAATCTGAAGTCAGAATTTTCAAATTGGTTCTAGTTTTTGAGATATTCATGTCCAATTAGGCAAAAAAACACGTTTTTGACTATATTCCCTGCTTAATATCTTGTATCATACAAGTTGTATGTAATATTTTTTTATTCAAAATCAAATACACTGTTAGAAAGCATAAACCATCCCCCTGAATATGGCGTTTAAATTTTTCAGATATCTTTATTAGAATTGGAGAAATTGTTGTTTAAGTTTCATTAACTTGGCAAATTTTCCCCATACAAAATTGTTAATACTTTTTGAAGCATACTTTTGGGGATTTTGTATGGGAAAAATGTATGAAAACTTAGAAAAACTCACTCCATAAAAAAGTTCATAAAACAAAAAAGCGCAAACGAATTTTTAAGATTTCTTCACCTGTTTATAAAGCACGTTCACTAGCACCAAATATTAAAAATTTGGAGAGGTCATATTTTGTATTTTTTTTTTATTTCATGTGGAAATTTTCCAATTTTTACACAATTTTTTTTTCTGTTCGAAAAGAAAAAGGCTTCAAAAAAATAATGATAACGCTGATAAAAAAAATTCTTTCATAATTTGAAAGTGTGAACCATTGCCTACAACACGGTGAACAAACTATTCGATTAGTCGCCTAAGAATAAGATTTTTCATAATGTCAAAAGTAGCCTAATTATTGCGTTTTGAAAAAGGCACTTTTAGTCAAATGGGAAAAAGATTATTTAAGCGAAAAGCGCAGGTGGATTTCAAGAATTAAAATGCAGTTTGATTAAAAATATATCATTTCAAAACATATGAAAAAATTGGGGAGGTCATCTTTTTTATTTTTTTTATTTTTTTGTTTAAAGTTGAGCAAAAATTTTTTTTTACGACTTTTTTTGTCAATATTTGAAAGTTCATATAAATCTAAGAGTTACCGCTGGTTACAAAAGGTTTATTGTTTCTAAAAGGCCAAATCAATATCTATGTAATGATGTATCACTCGATTACATACGTTAATAATTGAATGAGTTACAGCATTTTGTATAAGGTGTAATTGTTGAGAAATAAAAGGAAATATTTTTTGCTCAGTTTTTAACACCCTGTACGGCTAAACAAAACGAGACTCAAAAAATTTTATATAAGCTTTTTTTTACAAATTGTTATATCTGTCAATCACTTTCAAAAAAATTTGATTTGCTAATACTTTAATTTCGATTTTATTTTTGGCCGCTATCACCCAGTGTGCGACTGTTCGATTATGTTTTTGTTTTTCACTGCCGTTTGGCTTGACATTTGGTTTGATCAAGCGCAACGGTACAAATTGCACTTCATTCTGATCTAAGCGATTTTAAATCGTGAATTCCGCCGGCGGTTGGCTATACTCGCTGCGGGTACCTACTATGCATTGGCACTTTATGGCTGCAAAAAAGGCATCGCCGGTACACTCGTTCCACTCAATAAACTATTTTCGCGCCACCAACATAAAATAACAAAAACAAAACAATATGCAAAATTTTTATTTGGTGGCTACGCTGCACAGTGTCGTGATGTCGTACAAGTGGCGGTCAAAAATAGTTATCGATTCACTGAATTTATTCACAGTGAAAAAGAGTAATAACTTCTAGGCGTACTATTATATTGCAGAAGGCATTACATTGGAACGTATTGGATTAAGTTAGCCATGGGTAATGGCGCAATTTTTTTGGTCCTGATACAATAACACCAGCGCCAACCGTGGCGCCGCGCACGGTTCTGGCTAGTGATGGGCGAGTCCGAGATGTTTTATTCGATTCTCTCGATTGTTGAAACATCTCGAATGCTCTCGATGTGTTTCATTCGTATTCGAGTCAATTCGTAAATGGCCGTCAGTCGAAACAATCGCTAAAACATCTCGGACTCGCCAACGATTCCTCTCGTTTTCAAAGCAACCCTACAACATCTCGGACTCGCTGCAAAAAATACATATGTAATAATTGTTGTTGCCGCTTGAATATTAAAATTGCTTTACAAAACATACGGAGTGGTACAAATCTATTGCCGTTGTTGCTACTCGTAAAATTCATTTGTTTCATAAGCGTATCACTTCAGAAAATTTATTAATGTTTAAATAATTAATTATTATTATTATGCACGACACTGTTTTAGTTGTGATTGCAATAATGCAGCGTCTATGTATAGCATATTTTTCAATTTGGTTAATTTATTTATGTATTTGCCTCACTTCCATTAAAAATCCTACTTTCTTTATCAACAAACCTCATTCAGTTTATTTTATCAACTAAAACATATCATCAAAACAACAGCCGGCCCGCCGACTCGGAACAATCGCAAAAACATCTCGCTTGTGTAGTCGAGATGTCATCGAAACAACCTACGACTCGCCGACTCGGAACAATCGCAAAAACATCTCGCTTGTGTAGTCGAGATGTCATCGAAACTACCTCCGACTCGCCGACTCGAAACAATCGCAAAAACATCTCGCTTGTGTAGTCGAGATGTCATCGAAACTACCTCCGACTCGCCGACTCGGAACAATCGCAAAAACATCTCGATTGTGTAGTCGAGATGTCATCGAAACTACCTCCGACTCGCCGACTCGGAACAATCGCAAAAACATCTCGCTTGTGTAGTCGAGATGTCATCGAAACTACCGCCGACTCGCCGACTCGGAACAATCGCAAAAACATCTCGATTGTGTAGTCGAGGAGCGAGTCAACTTTTGACTCGATTGTGATTTTGCAACGATGGCGATTCTCTCGATTGTCTAAACATCTCGGACTCGCCCATCACTAGTTCTGGCGCAATAACACCTTTAGCGCAATTGCCGTGGAATAATCGATAAATATCACTTGTTCGCTTCTTACTGTCTACTATACCCGTTTTATTTCTTTTGGCGCAATTCTGTTTACATACACGCTGGCAGAATAATTGTGCCACAATTAAATTTAATTTTAAAAATAATTTGCGTATATTTGTGAAAATATGCTGGCATCTCGTTTTGCGGCATCTTCATTATGAAATACGAGGGTCGGCTCCACCCTATTAAAAAGAAAGATTCCGGATCCGGGCGCATTATATCGAAATTTCCCCTTACCATTTACCATGCGTAACAAAAATATACTATATGCTAATAAATATTTTATTTAATTTATTTTGTATTATATTTTTCTCTCCTATTCACAGATAATGTCAATTTTGTCTTCTTTATTTGTGATAGTAAAATATCAATACCCTTTCGTATTAGCGATGGTTCGGTATTGGCGTTAGCATACATAATTGTGACGGTGTCATATACGCTGTGCTGTTATTGGCTTTGTGGTGGTGCCATTTTACACTAGCGCTATATTGGTGCTGGTGTTAGCGCACGAAATTGAGTCAGTTTTATATTGCAATAGCGCATCATTGAGTTGGCGCATTTTCCAAATCGGAGTTAGCGCAATAACACCAGGGTTGGCGCCAGCACAATTGCGCGGCGCAGCGTAGTGTTACCCATGCCTAGATTAGGTCAGTTTGGTCAGAATACAGTGATGCCTCACATAGACCACATATCGTCGTACCATACGAAAACTAACATCAGATTTTTTGTGGCTGACGAAAAGTAAAAAGTTCAAGTTTTGGCCGACGAAAAGTAATAAAATCGAGTTTTGGCTGACGAAAAGTAATAAAATCCACTTTTGGCTGACGAAAACTATCAATTTCGTTTAAACAACAACAATTTTAATGTAAAAACAGTATATAATTACTGATACTTTTCGTCAGCCAAAAGTCGATTTTATTACTTTTCGTCAGCCAAAACTCGATTTTATTACTTTTCGTCGGCCAAAAGTCAAATGTTCTACTTTTCGTACAGAATTTTTTTATTGATAGCTTTCGCCAGAAATTTTAAATATGTTAGTTTTCGTATGGTACGACGATATGGTCCTTAGTGTTGCCAGCAGCGTATTGGAGGCGTTATATTAAGCTTGGAATGCAGGACTTCGCAAGTTTTAGTATTTTGTGTATTTCGTGATCCGCAATGCTTTCTAGGGACGAGAAGTGTGCAGAACCGAGGCAGTTAAGGCGGATTCTGCCAAAAGCTGGACATTGGCGGAGAAGAAGTTGCAGAAAGCCAACGGAATCGGGTTCGTTGCATGCCGTGCACGCCTGACCGTGCACTAGTCCCATTTTGAACGCATGAGATGGTGTGAAACAGTGCCCTGTTAGTATGCCGACTGCCAGTCTGCTGTCTGCTCTAGAAAGTGTGAGTAGATAGTTGGAATATTTCCGTTGTATGACCGAGGTATGATTTTGGTGATCTTGCAGGTTGGCAAGGTCTTCCACTGGTTATCGCCTGTATGTATCAATGCCTGATCTATTTGAGTTTTATGGTAATTTAGAGAGGGGAATATAGTAACGCGTCTAACCGCATAGAATTCCTCTAACTTGGCCCTGCGCTGATTGACGCACTTAGAGGTGGTCGTCGCTGCCGCGGACGCTTTGATTGCCGCCTGACTGTCAACAAGAATGTTTATACGAAAGTTTTAGGACGTTGGTACAACTGCAAGTTCCACTACTTTTGAGGCAGCGCAAACCTGAGTCTGAAAGATACTGTATTAGTCCGGTAGTCTAAAGGATTGTTGTATCCCAAGCTTCGGAGAAAACACTGAGCTCCTACCTTTGTGTCTATCTCTGATCAGTCTGTAATTAAGTTGAACGTATGGCGATTTGTACGTACTGTTCTATTATAACCCGTCATATTTTGGCTGAGTGCAGTTAAATACATCCAAGTCAAGCCGTTTTGCGACACTGTGCGCTGCACCCAGTCGTCAAATGCACTAACGCTGATATTAAAGGTACATATGCAAATGCATTGGCCCGTCAATGATGTGACAGCGCAACGCTTTTGTGTACTATGTGGAGTCTACATAGTTATATAACGCCATGGATGGGATCGTGTTCGAGATATACAAGCGTTTATACCATAGTTTACAACAAGCGGGAGAATCTCGCTTAAATTCCTAACGTATGCCTAAAGGTTAAGATCTGCCATAACGCTCCATCGCGCTATTTGCATAAATACATACATACTCGTATGTACATATAACCCAGCAAACACAGTCTCTAACGTTAGAAATTTTGTCGAGATTACCTTAGATAACTAGTGTAATTCTCTATATATTCTCAAATCACTAACTAGGGTTGAAAACTACACTAGAATTTTATTAGCGAGTGATTAGAGAAGGAGCCAAATCTCACGCCTTATATAAATTCTCAATATATTTCTGTGATATATTGAATATATGTACATACATATATTGAAATTAGATACTAAAAAATGGTAAAGTTAATATTATCGTAGTACAATGTTTTCCATTAAAAAGTACAAGAAGTGCCTTTAATTTAAATAATAAGACTGAGTTTTGTTTAAATTTCAGTTCTTATAAATGTGGTAAACATATACATGTCAATATATATAATCATATGCAATTTAGGCACATATTGCGTTAATAAAATCTAAACAATGAAAAAATCATGTAAAAGAAGACAAAGCTTTGTTTTTCATTTCAATTGGAAGTATTTGCAAATTCTGATTAGAATCTCATTAGAGAACTACATTAGAATTCGATTCGAGAATTATAATTTTCTCGATTTGAGAATTAGGTACCCTTTTGTTTGAGAACGCTATGATTCTCGATAGATTTTCGAGTCGTCCTCTAACGTTAGAGGTTTCAGAATGAGGCTAGTTCTCGAGTCATTCTCAAATCGATAACTAACCTCAGTGTTTGTTGGGTAAGTATTATACGAGTATGTAGCTGTCGCTGAAGCTGTCATTCTGTTGACAAGAATTAGTTGCAATTACGGAAGCAACATCTCTCAACACTGCAATAAAAAAAATACATTTACAAAACAGAAAAGCCGCTCAAAGACAGAGCTGATGCTTTTTACCACGAGGAAGAAAGTCCCTAATTCCAGCTTACCTGTTCTCTGTGGTCGAGATGTACAAAGCAGTTATTCGACCGATCCTAACCTACGAATCACTGGTGTAGTTCAACGAGCTGCTTGCGTTGCAATCACAGGGGCGATTAGGACATGTCCGACGGAGACTCTGAATGTGATCTGCAATATTCCGTCCATTGATATTTTTGTCAAGGAAAAGGCATCTCAGAGAGTGCCTTAAGTTTACGGGAGTTGCGAAGCTGGAAGGAGCGTACATATGGGCACGGACGTATTCTGCTCCACTTTACCGACTCCGATATCAACATGAACACAGATAATATCTGTCCTATTACAGTTTTCGATACAAATTATGAGATTATCTTTCCAACCAGAAGGACTGGAGGGATGGTAAACTCGCTCACAGATTCGATGTATCAGTTTTCACGTACCTATCCAAGATGGCGGGCTGAGTGGGACAGACTATCTTCGCAACTCAAGCGCACATTTCCATATCAATTAGGCCCCCGGAGACGGCAAGCATTTTTCAATGTGACGTTTTCGCCATACAGAAAGCCTGTAAGTCTTTACTTTCCAGTATCAGTAACAGGGTAGGTTTGGTGGCACATGCGCTTAGCAAGCCGATAGCGTATCTCTGATTTAGGTGCCGGGGTACCGTAACATTCTGGGAAGCGAAATGACTGATGAATTAGCCCAGAAAGGCTCAGCTCTTGATGTCGCAGAGGCGGAGGAGGTTCTTGCACCCCTGTGTTTCATCAAGAGCCAAATCTCTCGGCACTGGTTTCAGAATGCTAAAAAAAGGTGGACACGGTTGTGGGCCTGCAGGGTCTGCAGAAGTTTGTGGCCTTCATACAGCGAAATGCGATGCTCAGCCATTCTAATTACGGATAGGAGGAAAATTTCCCGCTTATCTGTGGTGTTCATAGGTTATATAACACTCTATGCCGCAGCTGTAGTAGGAGACGTTGGATCACCTGCTATGTGTGTGTCCTTGGCACTACCAAGGCAGAATGAAATTCCGTGGCAAGCATTTCTTCGACAACCACTCGGAATTCAAAAACGTCAGGCCTGAGCGGCTTCTTAGATACTCAACAGGATGGATATAGGGCGTAGAACCTGCCCTGCTTCTGAATTGATATTCTTCTTTAATCTATTCTTCTGGTTTTTTGGTCACGAGTCGTGGTATCAAAACGGCGCTTCGGCGCTAATTGGAGTCAGTGGGATTCGCCACTCTAACCAACCAACCAACTCAATTTGGAAGCCTGTGAAACACACTATTCGATCTAAGCCTCGCTATTTTGGTTCTTAGAGTGAGGTAAGTAAGGAGGTGAAGTATGTACGTACTACATAAGTAAGTATAGAATCATATTCTAACAGTATAGATATGGTTGTAGGTGGTATAAGCAATTGTTTACCAAGTCAATTTAAATGGAATGGCTATGAAGCACAAAGAAATACCTAAGTAAGCGTCGTTAGGTATTTTGGTGACGTCAACACACACAACATTCTTCTATTTCATGGCCAACCGCTTCTGGTCATGTTTATTTACAATTTTTCAATCATTATTATTGCTGTACAAGTAAATATGTAAGATTCCGTCTCACCTCCCGAACAAACAACATTTATTTACCCACACGGGTAGTACTTACAGACATAAATATTTTTGCTTTGTTTTTGCTAATATTACCCACATTTCATATGATTTAGATAGCGGCTCCATTAGCAAAGCTCAGCTCAGCTGCTTTTGTTTATGAACTTGTGCGGTGTTTATTGAGACAACGAAGCGTGTTTATTTAAAAAAAATAAATAAATAAATAAAAAAAATTAAATTAAGAGTTAAATAAATAAAATAAATTGAAAGACTTGTAATCGGCGAAATCTTTGCATGCTGTGACATAAACATAGAGAAATGACAGCAGTTAATGCCAAGTATATGACTAATGAATGGGTGAGATAAACGTTAGCTGTAGGTAGAGGCCTGGCTGGCGTGGCTGATGCACCTTCATTTTATTTTTATAAGACTATATAATTATAAATTTCATTTAATAAAATATATTTATTAATTATTATATAATCCATAATCGCTTGCTTGTTGTTATTTTATTTAAACGATTTTTAATAAACAATTAATTTTAATTAGATATGATGAATGTAACCCGGTAAACATTAGGCTTGGTTAACAATTTGAAAACGATTGGAAGGCAGCTATATTTTTGCACGTATCACCTTCGTGGAAATGGTTTGTAGTTAAATTCGAGAACGTTTCCGAAGTGCTGATTTTGCTACGGTTATAAAATCTACATATGTAGGTATATCCAGCTCATTCTCAAAGAGACATATTAATAAGTAAAAAATAAGGAAAATTAAAACTAAGCCTGGGGGATCAGAAAAGCATAATTAATCTACTAGTATTTTCATGGTATTTGTTCAATCAAAAAGCATTTAATTTAATGCTTCACTGAGAATTGCAGAATTATGCAAAGCGGATGACAAGTGAAAAAAATACAAGTAAATTTGGTGATGCAAATTCAGCAATAAAGTTTACTTCGCTCAAGAGAACGTTTTCTTATTTATTTTTCACTTTTTTGCTGCAATTTGGTCTTACAATTCATTGAAACGAAATTTTCTAAAATTCTTCTTGATATTTGTAAAACGACTTTCTTCATTCAAGGAAATTTAATAAAAGATTATTTATTTAAAAATTTGTTTCAACATTTTTTTTCTATAGATTTTGTTAGTATTCTTGAATAAGAAAATAATTGTCTCATTTTTGGAAGACTACATTTTTTTATTCCAGAAATAGTTAAGTACATCATATATATTATTTCTAATTGGTGTTTTATAAATATCCCTTTTTCTGCTCACATAATTTACCAAAATTAATAAGTAAGGCATCGTTTTAAAGGTATTAATTAGCTATGCATGCGAAGCGGTGTTTTATTGGGCGTGGTACTTTTTTTCTAATAGTATTTTGTAAAAATAAAATGTTTTAAACTAAAAGATTAGCGCCTAAAACTATGCCTTCAGAATTCTTTTATTCTAATAAGAGTGCAGTGTTAAATACAAATTTCAAATATAGATGTCGCCCCAGATGAATAGTCGTGTATATTTTAAAACACATTTATAAGCTTCAGCTGTATGTTTGTATGTAAACATCACATTATTTTAGGCGAACACGTGTGTATTCCTACTTACGCTGAATGGGGGTTTTTCAGCATGGGATGTGCTTATTTATACAGCTGTTCGTAGTACAACATATGTATATGTATTTATAGTTTTGATCAAATAACGGTTGTACGTAAGACCATAAAATATTGAGATAGATATGGACTTGCATAAATCAAAACGATCACGATGAAGAAAAAATTGATTGAACGGCCGGTCATACATAATCTAACTGGCGCAAAAATAGAAATATTTTAATGACATTTGGTACACAGATTCTAATGGGAACAGAGAAGGTTGGGGTTGAAAATAAGGCATATGTATGTATTTCGAAAAACACGTAAAACATGATAATGAAGTCACTAATAAAGTCCGAGTGATGGAATTTCCTCCATGCAATGACCTTATGCCGTTATGAGGAAATATGCTGAAATTTAAAAAAATGGGCCAAGAGGGGCAAATTTTCAAAGATTTATAAGTCAAAACTCAGGAACTGTAGCAGATAAATCGATTAAGCTTCGACCACTGATTTGCTTGCCAAGGCAAACGTGTGGAAAAAAAAATACCCAAATCGGCAGGTACCACATACATGTATCTATTCACATAAAAATATATGTAAACTATATAAAAATATAATGCACATACCTATATACATAGGTATAATAAAAACATTTTATGCGATATCTTTGTCAAACATATAGGTAGCTCATTGAAAGTTCCATAAGTTCCACCAAACCAAATAAATAATAAGTTTTTTAAAATGGGCGTGACAGCACAAACCATACCGACTGGCGCCACTTATGTTTTGTTATTTTTTGCGCAAGATGCGCACGGGTCCGGCTAGTTTTTTCTTATTTCTCTAAAAAAAAATTCAAAATTTAATTCAAGAAAGCATTTTTCTTGATTCAATTATATACAAATTTCTTTCCGTGTTCGTATTGCAAATCAAAGAAGGTTTCATATGTCTGACACAATGTTTATTGGGTACATATCGTAGATATTATAAGTTTATAGGAAACACAGCGAAAATAGTGAGATGAATGAGCTGTTTAACTATGTTCATCTGTCTGTATAAAGCATTATCAATATATCACAGTTCGGCGTCTGGCATTGGAACTTTGCGGTTTATAGAATCGCCAGTGACAATTGAAATTTTCCTGTGTACCTATAATGCTATTCTATAATATTATATAAATTCTATGTCTTTTATTAGGGTTCTCTCGTTCCAAAGTTCTTGCGAAACAGTGTATACGTCTCTTCTTGTAACTTTCGCAATCTTTCCGCCGTCAATCTTTTGTTTTAAGGATTATTATATCTTTTAACTATACGTTAAGCTAATTTATAAATACAATGAGAGTACATTTGACTATATATCAGGGACTTGTAACAAAACTCGTAACGAAACGAAACTCTCGTTTCTGGCGCTTCTGTTCCAAGAAACATTAAAGGATAGAAACTAAATTCGAAACCAAAAGATTGTAACGTTTCAATAAGTAACAAACCCTGTAACGAAACTAAATTAATTTTGTTCCTTGTAACAGAAACAGAAACAGAAACAAAACTCCTTTGTAAAAAAAGTCGTAACAAAACTCCGAAACGTTTCCAGCAGAAACAAAACCTGTAACGAAACTAAATTAATTTTGTTCCTTGTAACAAAATCCGTAACGAAAATAAATTAATTTCGTTTCTCAGTATCAGAAACAAAATTAATTTTGTTCCTTGCAACAAAAACAAAACCAGAAACGAAATTAATTTTGTTTCTCAGTGGCAAAACTATAAAAATTATTATAATACTATTTGCCGTACATTAGGATGGACTTATTATTTTTAGGTATATAATATATATATATATATACCTGTGGCATTTTGATGTGTAACCATCTTTGCTGTAGCTACGAGTAATTTCGAAAAACAGGTAAAGTTTACGCGTATCTAATTAAAAGTTTTGGGCAGGGCTTCTACAGGGAGCCCTATTCTTTATGATTCCTAGGTCGGGTCGCGAGATAGGGTCAAAACGAGGACCCGGATGATCCTTGAATATTTCTGAGCAATGTTGGTATCAAATGAAAGGTTTTGAGCAGGACTTCTACACGGAGCCCCGAGAAATGGGTCAAACGTGGATCCGAATGATCTTGCATGTTTCTGAGCAAAACAAAACAAATCAAAATCAGAAATCAAAAATTAAAAATCAAAAACCAAACACCAAAACAAACAAAACAAACAAAAACAACAAAATGTAACTGTGACAATGGCAACAAAAAATTATAAAAACTATAGTCGCATTTTAATCGATAGAAAACCAGTGAAAAAATGAATAAGGGAAAGGGAATAAAAGTCCTATTTCGAAACTGATTACACATCAATGTTCATGAGTACTCCTTACTCACGTTTCCTTTTTTTTTAACTCAACTGGAGGTAGGAAAATATGTCAAAATTTACTAAGGCGAAATTAAAAAAACCCTTATAATTTGCTTTATTAACTAATACCTATTAGAAACTTGTTTCGGACTATAATTTGCTGCGCGAAATGATAGATTGACAGAAATGTAATAAAGCTTGATTAATTAAGCAAATACACATTTTTTAACTTCACTTAAGATATTTTTGGATTTGAACAGAGGTCGAGTTAAGTTCTTTTAGGAGAGCATTTTTTTTTTGTTTTTTCACTGTTTTTTTACTGGTATATTTAAATGAAATTGAACACGCGTTTAGATGGTTAATTAATATATTGAACCTGATATCTTTTTTCTTGAAAAAATTTGCAGTTTGCGAAAAAATCATAATTTTGTCCCTCACGATAATTTCGCTCTCAATGTTTTATGAGCGTATTTGAATAAATGTCCCTTACGATAATATTTAAAATATATAAGTGTCTTATTCCATACTTTAGTTGGTTACCACAGACATACATATATATGTATATTATATACCTAAAAATAACAAGTCCATCCTAATGTTCTGCAAATAGAGTTTATCTACTGATGAAATTAATTTTCTGGTTTTGTTTTTGTTGCAAGGAACAAAATTAATTATACCTTTAATGAGAATGAAATGGTATTATAACTTAGTGCCAAAAAATTTTTGTCGAAAGTACCAGAAGGAAGCGTGGGGGACCCACCAAAATATATACCGATATGGTCAGAATCACGAGCTGAGTCGATTAAGCCATGTCTGTCTGTCCGTCCGTCCGTCTGTGTGAACGCAAACTAGTCCCTCAGTTTTTGAGATATCTGAATGAAATTCGGAATACAGGTATGTTGTTATATGCAGCTGATCATTTGTCGGAACCGGCCGAATCGGACCACTATAACATATAGAAAACAACCGATTATTCAGATATACATGAAATTTTTGGATGTAATTTGTGCATAACTTCCCAATTTAAACAGCTAAGGACGTGAAACTTTGAAGGAGACGTACCCATTTTGGCCCAAACAAGGTTACCGAAAATTGTCAAGATCGGACCACTATAACATATAGTTCCACAACATCCGATTATTCAGATATACACATTTTGGTGTATAACTCCTCCATTTTAACAGCTAACGGCCTGAAATTTTGAAGTATTTGTACCCATATGGGCCCAAACGGGATCACAGAAAATTGTTAAGATCGGACCTATATAACATATAGCTCCCCTACAACCGATTGTTCAGATATGCACATTTTGGTGTATAACTCCTCCATTTTAACAGCTAACGGCGTGAAATTTTGAAGTATTTGTACCCATATGGGCCCAAACGGGATCACAGAAAATTGTTAAGATCGGATCACTATAACATATAGCTCCCCTACAACCGATTGTTCAGATATGCACATTTTGGTGTATAACTCCTCCATTTTAACAGCTAACGGCGTGAAATTTTGAAGTATTTGTACCCATATGTGCCCAAACGGGATTACCGAAAATTTTCAAGATCGGACCACTATAACATATAGCTCCCATACAACCGATTGTTCAGATATGGAAATTTTGGTGTGTAGCTCCCCCACTTAAATAGCCAAGACACCATTTTTTCTAATAAATCTTTCCATAAATAACCCACAGAATTAAAATTATAAATTAAACTTAATCAGGCTATGTACATACATAGGTAACTTTTCATTTCCCCACTCATGAAAGGTATGAAGTCTTCGGTACGGCCGAAGACAGCCGCGCTTTTACTTGTTTTGTTTCTGGTTTTGTTTTTGATGCAAGGAACATAATTAATTTAGTTTCGTTACGGATTTTGTTACATGGAACAAAATTAATTTAGTTTCATTACAGGTTTTGTTTCTGCTGGAAACGTTTCGGAGTTTTGTTACGACTTTTGTTACAAAGGAGTTTTGTTTCTGTTTCAGTTTCGTTACTTAGCTGTGTAACAGAAACCGAAACGCGTTACAAGTCCCTGCTATATATACATATGTATGTAGCTTAGAATATGGCGATTATACGAGTATCAATAACTATAGATAAAAAGAAAATATATGCAGCTTTATTGTTAACATTCCAAAAATGCTGGGCATTTAGTTATTAATTTCTCATCTGTTGGGAATAAAGTGCAAACATAGTAGAAGAAGGTAGGTATGTATGTATTTCAATATCGAATACAGTTGGGTATGATAAGGCCATGGGCATAAATTACGTGCATTAATCTTGGGTTTGATTCGCACCGGCCTTAGCTCAAAACCAAAACATTCATGCATTGGTTATTTTACTCGTATCTCATTAGCGGAAAAGCTTGTGCGTTTTTGTTTTTCTGCTCCCCCCCCCCCAACTATAGTCGCTTATCTCTTCACTAAACCTAAGTATGCCAAATGTTGCCGCTACACTCAGCAAAAAACGCACGTAAATCTGGCTATTTACACCTTGATTTGACTATTTTTACCAATGGTTTTGCGCCTAGGATGAAAATAGTGATTCTGACTACGTTGCACTTCATACCATCATAATAAATATTAAGTAGTTAAAATGAAAATTAACCATACTCAACTTGAAGTGTTGTCATAGTAAAAACAACTATGAAAAATAGTTGTCCTAAATATGTTGAAAAATGCAACATATTCAAATTGAATATTTTTATAGTCAAGTTAAAGTTACAACATATTTGTTTTAAAAAATGTTCATATTGAAGCTGACTATGACATATTCTTAAGTTTAATATGATTCATATTGTAGTTCAATATGTTTTTATTCAACTCTAAGAGCATATTTGTTTTAAATATATTTCATATTGAATTTAACTATGTGTCTAAACTTTGTGTGTACATATGCACATTAGATGAGTTTTTTTTTAGATATTCTCTCCGGCACCGGAATATGAAAATAGGATGTTTTAGAGTGAGTAAACTGAAAAAAAATTTCACTTTTCCAAAAACTGGATGGAGCTACACCGAAAACCGCGCAAATTCCCAGAATTTCAAGGTATGTTTAGATTTATGTCTGAAAAAAGTTAGGATTTTGCACAAGAAAAAAAATTGATACCCACCCATACGAAGAATTAACCGCTAAATCGAATGGCATATTCAGTTTTTTGGTACACTACCCAGGGAAGGTAATAACGCGGCCTAAAGTGACCATTTTATTTTTTTTCTCATGAATCTTCAAATTCTTGCCCTATACTCTTCCCGAAAGCGAACGTTATTTTTTAACTAAATCACACGGTAGGCTGCGTTATTTAATGCGCTTTCCAGAAATGTATAGCTATTAAAAATCGAATAATATTTGGATGAGTTCATCAAGTTTAAGTGAAGTAATATAATATAATAATATAATACAATGGCGCTATTATAACTCTGACGAGTTTTATGGCCGAGCTTCTCTCCCAATTCGTGGTGTGCTCCTTTTTGTTTTTTTCCTACTAATTGGGTGGACCTACAGTTTTATGCCGGCTCCGAACGGCGAAAGCATTTTTTGTGAGAAGCTTTTTCATGGCAGAAATACTCTCGGAGGGTATGCCGCCCACTGCCGAAAGGTGACCGCTGCTCTTAAAAAACCCAATAATTGGATTTTTACTAATAGAAAAATTGTTTTGGTGTTTTGCTCGGACCGTGGTTTGAACCCGAGACCTCTGGTATAGCAGGCAAGCACTCTACCCACTGCACCACAGCGGCCACAAGTGAAGTAAAGTCGGGTATAAAAGGGTAACATACCTTAAAATTTCTCAATTTTTTTTTAAATTTTGCTCTTGAAGACGGTTTTTTGGGTTATTAGTGATTGTTTTATTTTGTTGGATAACTCCACAAATGTAAAAAAAAATTTGGAAGATCGAGACCGTGGATAGCGGAAAAAACCGTGGCCCCGGATGGCGCCAAAATATTATTGGGCAATATTGGTATCAAATTAAAGGTCTTAACTAGGGCTTGCATATGGAACTTATTACATGCCAAATTCTTAGCCAATTTCTGATATACTGGCGAATAAGTGGTCCAGGATGACTACAGAATATTTTAAAGGATATCGGCGACATTTGAGTCTAATTTTTTACTTATATGTGTCGAAACGGTGGACACAGCAAAATGGATTGACTTTACATTAAAGTCCTAGGTAAAATCTTTATTTTGATCCCCATATTGCCCACAAATGTTTTGGCACCATCCGGCTCAACTTTTTGTCCGTTATCCGCGGTCTCGGCCTTTCTATTTTTTTGCATTTGTGGAGTTATCCATCCACATAAAACTATCACTTAAAACCCAAAAAACCGCCTTCAAGGGCAAAATTGTTAAAAAATTTAAGAAATTTTAAGATATGTTACCCTTTTATACCCGACTTTACTTCATTTAAACTTAATGAACTCATTCAAATTTTATTCGATTTTTAATAGCTATACATTTCTGGAAAGCGCATTAAATAACGCAGCCTACCGTGTGATTTAGTTAAAAAATAACGTTCGCTTTCGGGAAGAGTATAGGGCAAGAAATTGAAGATTCATGAGAAAAAAAAGAAAATGGTCAATTTAGGCCGCGTTATTACCTTCCCTGGGTAGTGTACCAAAAAACTGAATATGCCATTCGATTTAGCGGTTAATTCTTCGTATGGGTGGGTATCAATTTTTTTTCTTGTGCAAAATCCTAACTTTTTTCAGACATAAATCTAAACATACCTTGAAATTCTGGGAATTTTCGCGGTTTTCGGTGTAGCTCCATCCAGTTTTTGGAAAAGTGAAATTTTTTTTCAGTTTACTTACTCTAAAACATCCTATTTTCATATTCCGGTGCCGGAGGGAGGATCTGAGAAGGTTTAAAGAATCCCATACAAAAAAAAACTCATCTAATGCACATACATACATATGTATACATATGTGCCTTTTTAAACCCTTTTATGTATTCGCTGTAGCTCCAAGGTTCGGCGAGAGGGCCAACCTCTGGGGTATGAAAAATGGCTTTAAATAAGCCAACTTATTTCCCTTGTGGAAAATGAGTTATATTTTAGTTGCTCAATCATGCTATATAGCTCGAGCAATGTATAAAACATCTAAGAATTACGGAAATTTGAAAAGCCGCATTCAAATGAAGGAACGAAAATCTACGCAGCATAAATTGCTTTTACTGTGCTAAATATTTAAGTTTACTATGAATCATATTGAAGTTCAAGCATCAACAGTAGTTAAAATAAATATGTTTCAACTTGAAGATGACTATTACAAATTTTATAATGACAGGTGTTAATACTTGTCCAGTTGGATTAGTATTTACTAGTCAACTCAAAGTTTTTCATATTCAAGTTGAATATCTTTCATACTTGAACGGTTGAAATAATACGTTTCTCTTCAGATTAAGTTGTTTCATAGTCATATTTCCGTGTTTTCATAGTAAAAAAGCGAATAGTAAAGCTGAATATTTTCATAGTCATTTTTACGATGCCAGTTTTCTGAGTGTAGAAACATATGTAGATATGGAGCTACACACATTCTCATATAAGTTGGTTATACATTTGGAGTATATATCACAAACAAGTACCGTTACTGTGTGCTACGGTCACGGCTACGATTGCGGCTGTCGACCAACCCAATAGCTTAAAGATAATACGTTAGATTTGTTTGTTTGTTGCAAGTGCATAGTGGCCAAATGTGGCAAGTGTTTGGCCTCTGGAGAGTGACGGCCAGCCAAAGTTCAAAATAATTAATGACCCCCGGTCAAAGTTAATGAAATATATTCACTTTATGTTCGTGGTAATTTAACACTCGTGCAATATTTAATAAGTGGCAAGAATTTATCTATTTACATATGTGAATGGGGGCGTTTTGGGGATATGTAAGTGATTGCTGATCAATTTCTGTGATTGAACTTTGATTTATTTATGAGTCAAACAAAAAATATGCACACATATGTATGTGCATATGCCACCTACATACTCGTATATACTAAAATAAGTTTTATTATCTTGTTTGTTAGTTTATTTTTATCGCTTTCTCTCTTCCGTTAAAATTTTGCTTTGCATTTAAGACTCTATTTATTAGAAAGAGTGATGAGATAATTTTACTATGAAGCCTAATTTATATTCTCACATTCTATATTAATTTAACTTCTAACAAAAACTTTGCAGATCTAGTGAAAATTTATGGACGGTGGAACCCCCTACCCAAAAGTATTATGAAGTTACTTGTGTTTTATACCGAAAATTACATACAGCTGTCAATTTTTATTCACTAATCTTTTATTTGTACTATATTCACAGCCCGCCCCAGGGAGCCTGCTATGCCAGAGGTCTCGGGTTCAAACCACGGTCCGAGCCAAACAAATTTTTCTAATTAGTAAAAATCCATTTATTGAGTTTTTTAAGAGCAGCGGTCACCTCTCGGCAGTGGGCGGCATACCCTCCGAGAGTATTTCTGCCATGAAAAAGCTTCTCACAAAAAATGCATTCGCCGTTCGGAGCCGGCATAAAACTGTAGGTCCACCCAATTAGTAGGAAAAACAAAAAGGAGCACACCTCGAATTGGGAGAGAAGCTCGGCCATAAAACTCGTCAGAGTTATAATAGCGCCATTGTATTATTATTATTATTATTATATTCACAGCCCACATATTTCACTTAAGCGCCTTAAAAATTAAAAATCGGTAAAGTAATCAAAAAATCAGTTCCACAAAAAATACGAGTGTTCAACTTTTTACACAATAATTCCTAAATTTTAGCCTAAAATGCTTCGACAGTATTACAAAACATTAATAATATGTACTAATATTAGGTGGAATGAGATCCTGGCAAGGTTTCATTGGGATCCGTTCCCGTGTTTTTCTTTTACTAACTTCCACATATAATGGCCGCTGCAGTGTAGTGGGCAGAGTTCTCGCCTGCTACAACAGAGGTCTCGGGTTCTAAACCCCAGTCCGGACAAACATCAAAAAAATTTTTCTAATTAATTAAAACCCAATTATTGGGTCTTAAAAATAGCGATCACCTCAAGACAGGGGGCGGCATACCCTCCGAGTGTATTTCTGCCTGAAAAAGCTTCTCACAAAAAATGCATTCGCCGTTCAGCCGGCATAAAACTGTAGGTCCACCCAAGTAGTAGGAAAAACAAAAGTTAAGGAGCACGCCTCAAATTGGGTGAGAATCCAGAGTTATAAACGCACCAGTGTATTTATTATTATTAACTTCCACAGATATCTTGAATTGGTCTTGAATTGGTTGGTTTCCGTTCAGCAACACCTTC
Source organism: Urophora cardui (assembly GCA_960531455.1). Lineage (NCBI taxonomy): Eukaryota > Metazoa > Arthropoda > Insecta > Diptera > Tephritidae > Urophora > Urophora cardui. The sequence goes on from OY482673.1 coordinate 50,668,589, forward strand.
TCCAATACAAGTCCACAGGTTTTATATGGGTTGGAGGTCTGGAGACTGAGTAGGTCAACACATAACCTTAACCCCGTTCAGCCTAAACAACACTTTTGCGGGCTTTCTCGTGTAGTCAGCGTTGCCACTTTGTTTACTTTTGAATATTTGTCGGGCGATTTTCGTCAGCTTTTTGGTTCTCATATCTGGCCGTGTTTTTAAATATTGATAGAACGCTTAAGCTTAAGCTTAAGGCTTAAAGATGTAAAATAATTGATATATTTTAGATTTTTTTAACCGTATATATTGTTTTGCTTCCAAATAAATAGCCCTAACGTTAATGGGACATAAGGTTACTTGTTTCTAGTTTTGGTTACTTTTATTTTGTATTTTGGTAAATTTAAAAATTTTCAAGTGGCAACGCTACGTGTAGTAGTTTGGATTATTATACAGTTGGAACACCCATTTTAAGGGCATATTCCATGTGGAGTATTGTAACATAACATCGTCTAATATTTCTGCGCACGCCCTTTGATCCGTGGTGCCTCCATGGGGCGACTAAACGAAGCGAGACGGATTTACTTTAGTTCTGGATCTCGCAAATGGCTCCAACAATTTTCATGAAATTTAAGAAACAAGGGGTTGCGGGGGGCGAACTTCTGAAAAGTTTCATTATTCCAATCATTTTTTCATTGCGAAAAAAATGCAGCCCGAGATAAGCTCGCTCATCTAGGTACTGCATATATAAAAGCTTTCCGCCACGTGGGACCTGTCCCTAAACTTAGTCAAAATTAGCCCGCAGTGTACATATTAAAGCATGATATATTGAGGAACTTAATCCGTTCTCTGAGAACAAAAAAAAAAACACTGAATATGGCTCATATTAGTCGAAACCGGTTTGTCTCTGAACTAAACTTAACAAGAGATGACGGGAAATCTTTCCACAATACATCATATTCTTACCCTGTCGGAAAAGCAAGAAGCTTTGAAGGTCAAAGAATTCCGTAGTTGTTAATAATAATATAATAATATACTGGCGCTATTATAACTCTGATAAGTTTTATGGCCGAGCTTCTTTGTGAAAAGCTTTTTCATGGCAGAAATACACTCGGAGGGTATGCCGCCCACTGTCGAGAGGTGACCGCTATTTCTAAAAATCCAATATATTATAATTGGATTTCAATTAATTAGAAAAAAATTTCTTTGGTGTTTGTCCGCACTGGGGTTTGAACCCGAGACCTCTGGTGTAGCAGGCGATCACTCTACCCACTGCACCACAGCGGTCAATAATTATCTCAAAAAAGTATGCACTAAACTACAGGCATATACATATACCGGTTCCGCAATACCACCAAACAAGAATGATGCCGAAATGAAAAAGTTCTAAAAATGATTCCGCAAAGAACTTGAACTATTGGAAAAATGGTTCCAATGGTTATTCCAAGTGAGAGTCGTCTTATTTTATGGTAAGTTGAATAGTTTTACCCAACTGTTATTATACGAATGAAAAATTTCAGCCCCTACTCTCTCGCCAGGGTATATTTGATACAGAGTAAGACAAGAGAGTTTGTGTTGGTGAGCACAGACCGATTTGCGCTACATTGGTTAAAATGTGTGTGATGCTTTTCATTTGCCCGTGGAGTCCACTTTTGCCGGTGCCTGATTTAGTATGAAACATTACGATGCCTAAATCTTGAAGTTCTAAAGAAGAAAATCTCGGTCAATCATACTTCAGCTTCTTAAACATCTGTCACTGGCAAATCTATAACTGTAGAAAGCTGCTACAAATTTCTCAATGAGATAGCTGGAAATGGAATAACAAACTACAAGAAGTGTATACGCTCCGCTTTCGTTGGTTTGGACTTGAGCCTGCTGTTTGCTACCTGCAAGCTTATTGTGAGGGAACTACTTCCTTCAAGAGATGACAAGTAGATGGGAAGATCTCAGTACTCGCAAACATGCAAAACTGTGATCTGAATGAAATGTAAGGCAACCATAAGAACTGCTCTTCACGGTAGAAAGACCCCCATCTTGCAATCAATTAAGTTAACATTATCTGTAAGAACTTGCAGCATATAAACATAACTTTATTTTCGCAGTATTGCTTTTTCTTTGTTTCAACAATTTCATAAATTTATAGAACTTTCTGTGCAACATGTGTGTAATGAAATAGTTTCAGATTTTATGCACAGAAGAGTGACTATTGTCATATAATTAACATGTGCCGAATAGTATGTAGTTGCCATCAAATTACGTATTTAAAACTGCATAAGCTCTATAAAAGGGGAAAATCGCCTGCAAATGGTTTAAGGTGTCAAAGTTCAAAATTTTGTTAAGTTTTGCGCTATGAAAGTGTTAAATTCGCTTTAAAGTGCTTATTAGTTTTTTATAGTCCTCAAAGAAATAGTGTCTGCTTTTCATAGTTAGAAAGGGGAAGTCGGAGAGCTGCATTCGAACCCTCTTCAACTCACCGCTGACATTTGAGGCGCTGTCGTCAGTGACTCTTTAACGCGGCAAATCTAATTAGTGGGTTTCTAAAGACGAACAACTGTTACTGCATTGCCTACTCGTGTCAAATTCTTCATCCACATTCGATTTTGAACAAAAAAAAAAAAGAAGAAACATAAAACAAAATTAAAAGTACAATAGCAAATTTTAAAGTTGACATATACATACATACATACATACAAATTGATGTGAAGCAACACGGAAACGGGAAAAAAATGTGACATATTGCCTGCAACGCCCACGTCGAGAGTTGTTGTATTGTATGCTGCGCAAATATAACAAACCGCAATCAGGGAATTAACCTGCAACACAGTAGCAGCAGAGCAGCGGTAGCAGCGGTAGCATTCAGCTTTCAAATTTAAAACTTGCAACCCTTATTAATACAGACTCTATCTATCCAGCACATGCTTACCTACACCTTCCTTATTGCCACTTGTTCAAATAATAAATTCAGCATGTTACATCAACACCACCCCCACCACGTTACAAGCAGATATTCTGCTTTCAGTTATCGTGTAGTGTGAAAATATGAAATTTCCAAAAATTGAAATTGACATGTGTATCCTTTTCATTAACTCGCGCCAGCGGCTCAGTTGAGTTGAATTGAGTTTAAGCTGAGCTGCGGCGGCGGCGGCAACGTTGCTACACAGCCACATGCGGCTGCCTTTCTGTCCGATGGATTTCAGTTTCAAAAGCTCGTAGCCAACAACACGCATCAACCAAACAGCCATACAGTCAACTGCACACAGCCACACATGCTACTGACAATTGAGTTGTTTTGGTTCATTCCGAGTTGACGCGCTGCGTAACGAGCTGTCATTGCGATTTGTTGCTGCTAACTCAGATTCAGTTTCAGATTCAGATGCGTTCGTACAAATGGATATAATTGAAGCGGCACTACCCCCAAAGCGAATGGAATGGGTGGCTGATGATGGCTTGCGAGTTGAGCGCGTTGTTGAAAGCTTGTGGACGGGGGGAATAAAATATGTAGGTATGTACTTTTGTTGTTGATTTTGACAACCGCAAATTTGATTGCATTTCATGGTTAAGCATCAACACAGTGACAGCGACCAGCGGAAGAAGAGAAGGTGCCGCAGCTACCCTTAACTGAATGGACACATGGGAAAGCTGCATGTTTTCCTCCACACGGCGCGCCATTCCAAAGTAGAAAAACTATTATTACTTAAATCGAATCGGCCGCACATTTATTAAAACATAATTCAACAAAAATTGAAAGCTATGTTGATGTTGTTGCTGCAATTTATGGGGTTTAGAACGTGCAGAGATTTACAGAAGCCGCTTGATAATATATGTATGTAAGTAGTAAGGATATACTAGAGCGGATATATGTATGTAACTAACGAGTTTTAGGTCGAGCTTCTTTCCCAATTCGATGCGTGTTACTTAATTTTTGGGCTTGATTTAGATCCCGCGACCTCGGCTTGATAACCGGGATAAATATTGCAGCTCACAGATCTCTATTTACTTATGTCTTACACATAATTTGACGGTTAGCTTCTTCTTACTTTTTTGTTGTTTGCTTTTCCGACAGGGTAGGATTGCGATGTATTGTGGAACGAATTTCCGTCATCCCTTGTCAAGTTTGATTTGGTTATAAACCGGTTTCGGCTATGTGCCATCTTCAGTATCTGGATGACGGAAATTCGTTCCACAATACATCGTTAGCTTCTTCTACACTCAGAGAAAACCCGCATCGTAAAAATGACTATGAAAATATTCAGCTTTACTATTCGCTTTTGTACTATGAAAACACGGAAATATGACTACGAAACAACTTTATCTGAATATAAACGTATTATTTCAACCGTTCAAGTATGAAAGATATTCAACTTGAATATGAAAAACTTTGAGTTGACTAGTAAATACTAATCCAATTGGACAAGTATTAACACCTGTCATTATAAAATTTGTAATAGTCATCTTCAAGTTGAAACATATTTATTTTAACTACTGTTGATGCTTCAACTTGAATATGGTTCATAGTAAACTTAAATATTTAGCACAGTAAAAGAAATTTATGCTGTGTAGATTTTCGTTCCTTCATTTGAATGCGGCTTTTCAAATTTCCGTAATTCTTAGATGGTTTATACATTGTTCGAGCTATATAGCATGATTGAGCAACTCAAATATAACTCATTTTCCACAAGGGAAATGAGTTGGCTTATTTAAAGCCATTTTTCGTACCCCAGAGGTTGGCACTCTCGCCGAACCTTGGAGCTACAGCGCTCTCCCCACGTGAATACATAAAAGGGTTTAAAAAAGCACATATGTATACATATGTACATATGTATGTGCATATGTACACACAAAGTTTAGACACATAGTTAAATTCATGAAATATATTTAAAACAAATATGCTGTCTCTTAGAGTTGATTAAAAACATATTGAACTTCAATATGAATCATAGTAAACTTAAGAATATGTCATAGTCAGCTTCAATATGAACATTTTTTAAAACAACTATGTTGTAACTTTAACTTGACTATAAAAATATTCAATTTGAATATGCTGCATTTTTCAACATATTTAGGACAACTATTTTTCATAGTTGTTTTTACTATGACAACACTTCAAGTCGAGTATGGTTAATTTTCATTTTAACTACTTAATATTTATTATGATGGTATGAAGTGCAACGTAGTCAGAATCACTATTTTCATCCTAGGCGCAAAACCATTGGTAAAAATAGTCAAATCAAGGTGTAAATAGTCAGATTTACGTGCGTTTTTTGCTGAGTGTATTTCGCCCAGAATAAATTTTGTTGGATTAGGCTCATCTTAAGCACATTCTGTACCACTGTACAAACTTCTCAGGTTTAGTAAAGAATGTGGAAAATTTGCACAGGAACCCTGATTCCAATATCCCATATTTTCCACATATTCTGTTCCTTTCTAAAGGCTTTAACCCTCATCCTGTATTCAAAAAAAGTTACGTACGTGACATAAGTGGGTCAATTTTGCCCAATAGGCGAAATATGAAATTTTGGTTATAATTCCAGTTTTTAAGTATTCTTTTATTTAATAAATATTAAATTCCTTTATGGAAGTACAGAAAAAGTGTTCTTATAAATATATGTATAAGTTACTTTGAGAGAGAGTACTAGTCTACAACTCCGATGAGGGCGTCGAGAACTATGCGATAGCCAGTCGAGTTTCGCAAGGATCCGTCCTAGTCCCTATCTTATGGAATATTATGTACAATGGGATCCGAGAGCTAGAATATCCTAAATCTGTAGAGCTTCTAGTCTACGCAGATGACCTCATAATAAGAGGAGTCGCGAATCACATAGAAAAGCTCAGACAACCATTGCCCTGTAGCTCGCGGAACGAACAGAGGTAATGCTAGTGAGTGCAAGAAAAGTGTGTGAAAATATGTGAATCTCGTTTGGGTGATGCGAGTAAGCTTCGTAACCATCAATAAAATATCTTGGTGTGGTACTGATTAGAGGCTGTGCAACTTGATACAAGCTATCGAAAAGGCGTAAAAAACATGTGGCGATCATGAAAGGTTGTGTGCGGTCAGCTCGTTGACCTCCGCTAGTCATGGCAATAAAATTCGCCATTCATGGCCATTCTAAGACCGACAAGTGCATTTCGAACATTATTTAGTGATGCTAGTGAACTTATAGATTGATTACCAATATGAACAGTTGGGCGTGTAGAGAGCAGTGTGAGCTCAATATCATTATTATTCAGTTTCTTAGCCGGCATGGTGTTTTAGGGCCTAGCTTTATGGATTGAAGCACAACGTTAGTCCTTCTTGTTCTACGCTATAGAAAACGTTGAACACGTCTTTTCCCCCCGCTTATCAGCTGTGTTCTGTCGTAAGGGGCGACTAATGTTCACTGACTTACACGGTTGATAATGGCCAAAAAGTCGTTCGCATGACAGTCCGGCTAGCCTCAGAAAGAACCAGTCGCTGAGCGATCCGAATACATCCGGGAAAGGACTATTACTTGCCCTACATTTTCTGCACTCCTTCGAGGAATGTTTTAGTGGCTATAACAACAACAATAAGTCCCCGGCGCCTATATTAGCCCAAGTGAGATACTGAGAAAACTCCATGTCATACGATGTATTACTTGGGCGGTGATTCCATAGGATCGGCTTCGGACGGGAGTAGGTTTCGATGCTTCTCGTACTAATAAAAAAACATATAAAGCAACCACGTGTTCCATTGATATTCTCCTAATTTCATAAATTATTTACTTCTTTTTCTATTGGGCAATTTTGACCCACTTATACAAGATACGTAACTATTTTTGTCCAGCCCATCCAGTGAATGATAAATTTAAACAAAAACATTTTTCAAGTGTAGTTTTACTAAATAATAAAAGTCAAAAAGTTTCACCAGATTATATGCATCCTATAAAAAGATATGCAACTTTCAAAGTCGTTTGGGCAATTTTGACCCACTTATACAGGATAAGTGTTAAGTACAATGGGAAAATATGCCTGAGTGCTTGGGAAAGACAAAGTTTTTCCCGGCCTACCACAATTTAATTCCATTCCAAGCTCGTCTTGGAGCAACCATTATTTGCACCTGTAGTAAAGTCTGGGCTTCCTCAATACTTTTTGGACCAATTCGTTGAATTATCGGGGAGCTACTGTACCTGTACGTCACATTCAAAATTTCACCCTTACAAAGCCAAAGTTTATATGTGACATAGCACAACAACAACAACAACAGCAAGCAGCTCAATCAATTGCAATTGTAACGGTGTTTTCTGCATTGGCAAAGTGGCGCATTTTACTTATGCCATTGTTTCCATTCTATGGCCATTTATTCTAAGAGTATTTTGCTTTTGAAAATTTGATCAAATTTGATTTCAACACTTTAAAGTGGATTATCCTGTAAAAGGGATTTTTTTTTACACTTTTCACATGGAAACATGAATATTTGTGAAAGTAGCAGAGGTAAGGAACGAACAGACAAAACACAAAAAAATGTACATAGATGTAGTACGTAGTATAGTGCTTGTATTGACGAGATGAGTCGGATAAGCAAAATGCGTCTTATCATCCTCTCCATCCCTGCATCACATACTTATAAGTAGGTGCTTTGTGTTTAATGCAAACCTGACACTACTATGCCTTCTGTGAATGTTCTTTTTGAAACCTAGTCTAATCGGTTCGCACAGAGTTCATGTAAACTGGCCCTACATTGATTCACGCACTTGGAAGTGGTCTTCGCTGTCGTGTTCACTTTGATTGCCGCCTGAATGTCGATAAAAAAATTTTGTACGAGAGTTTGAGGACGTTAGTTCAGCTGCAAGTTCCGCCACCTTTGAAAGAGCGTAAACCTCAGCAGTCTAAAGGATTGTTGTATCCCAAGCTCAGGACAAAACACCCCCGTGTCCATATTTGATCCGTCTGTAAACAAGTTGAACGTATGGCGATTGGTTAGTAGTTCTTTCTTCCATCGTCTTGTTCTATTATTATCCGTGGTACCCTGTTGAGGTCGGTTAGGCGAGTAACGTAGTCTGAACTGCCCTATGGCCTCTAATGTTGCTGTTCCCAAAAGGTCGTTGTCTAAATTGTCCTGTTACTCAAAACCTTAGCGCGGCCTTTTCGCCAACGCTTTTAGCCACGAGGTCCGCGAAGTACAGATTGAGTATCTTATTTAGCGCTGCTGAGTGGGTTGTGCATAGCGCTCCTGTTGTACATAGACTAGAGAGAGTCTGTAAACCTTCTAACTTCTTTGCATACGTATTTTTACTAAGTGCCTTCCACCATACCAGAATTCCGTAGTACATTATTGGGCGCAAAACAGACGTGAAAAACTAGTGCAGTGTGTTAGTTGAGTTTATAGGCCCAAGTTTTTTGCCAAATGCCCTGTTGCAGGCATACAGCGCATTGGTGGCTTTCTTGACTCTTTCCTTCACGTTAAGCCTCCACATCAGCCTGTTGTCCGATATGATCCCCAGATATTTCGTGAATGGTTTCACGGTTAGCGTATGATTGCCCAGCTTAGCAGGAGTCCACTGCGGTACCTTATAATTTTTGGTAGAAAGCACATTTAAAAGTATTTAACTGCAATTTGGAAGACTATCGAAAGAAATAACAGGACACTGTTTAAAATGCGCTTAAGAATTCATTATCAGCGTTCTCGACATGTTCCATATTTTCTTATAAACCACATATTGTCATAGCCAGCGTTGCTGTTGTAAATTTCCTGTGGTACACGCATCATAGATGAACGTAATAAAACCCGCTAAGCGATCGAAAAATCTCTATGTTGGCGAATTTCTCCCTTTTCCATTCCATCATCGTAGTCGTTGAAACATTTTTTGTTTTAAAATTTCGCTTACGTAACACTTAAAAGCACTTGCACAGCAAATTTTCTAGTGAGTGTGCTCGCTCACCCCATTGAGTGTGGCTGAGAACATGCCACAGAATGTGTCCGCAAAATATGTGGCAAGGAGACTTTCTGCCACAAACACGTATGTATAAAATATTGTGTGTATGGATGTACATAAGTATGTGTATGGAGGTATTGGGAAATTTGTAAAATGTGGAACTCCATCTTGGAAGATCGCACATGTGTACATGTGTATGTATGTACCTCCATACATGTATTCATTACCACATGTGTATACCCAATATGTTTTATTAAGCAACCAAGGGAAAATACGTATAAAAATTGCAATTATTCGTGTTGCGGCTTTTTATTTGAAAAAAAAATTTGTTGTATATACATATATCTACCTATGTACAATGTACATATTTACGTATGTTATGACATGTTCACAATATATTTATGGGTGACACCTTGTTTTTATTGCACTTTAGCAATCACAGGTACATACATACATACTATGTCTTTAAAATTGTGGCTTTTGTGGGCAATCACAAAAATATATGGATTTTACCTTACAATCAACCAAAAGAAATTAGAATTAAAACGATAGAGACACTGTATGGGCGTAGCCAAGTGGGGGACCAGGACCGGGACCAACAGGTAGAAAATCTCTATAATATCTTTATATATATTACGCTAAGCGATTTTTTGTAAACACCATAACTTTTACACCGTTATACCGATTTTCGAAAATGTGGTGTCAGATGAAGGTTTAATTTTTTTGAAAAGGGTTGCCAGATGTTTGAAAATTTAATTTTACTGTATAGTTTGTTTGATTTTAAAATTTTTGGTACCATATGAAGGGGCTTGACCTGATATTGAGCAATTTAATAGAAATTTTTCAAAAAGGGTTGCCACCTGTTCAAAAATTCAGTTTTACGCTATAGTTTGTTTGATTTTTAAATTTGAGGTGTCATATGAAAGGACTTGGCATGGAAATGAGTAATTTATTAAAATTTTTACAAAAAGGGTGCCACCGTTAAATAATCCATTTTTACGCTACAGTTTATCTCATTTTTAAATTTGAAGTGTCATGCAAGGCCTAGCACTGAAATGGGTAATAAAAGGAAAGGGAAGAGGAAAATGAAAGGGACGGATATGGCGAAGGACAGGAAGCGAAAGAGGAAATATGAAAAATAAAATGGATAAAGGGAAAATAAAGCGCAAATAAAGGGGAAAGGGGAAGAGAAAGAGAACTAGAAAGAAAAGGAGGAGCGTGCCAAATGGCCTTTTGTAGGTCGCTTTATGGTTACCATAGTCTAGAAAAATATTCGGCACAAAACTTCACTATGGGGCTCCTTGGTCAAAATCTATGTATAAAAAATCTAGGTCCACAGAAAATAAAAATAACCAGTAGCTATGAAGGTATATCAAAAAATTTTTAAATGTGGCAATAAGTGGTCTTCCACCCTCAAATTGTCGCACAGTGTAATTGAAAGCCACAGCATCGCGTGGCCGGGTTTACTAGTATTTTTTATTTTATTTTGAAGAATGATGCATGTAATTAATGCAGGTGACGTTCCTGGAGCAGACCGTGTCTGGCTATCGCAGCGATCTCTTTAAAATTATGCATTCTTAATAAAAATACACATTTGCTTTCTAGATTACACCATTTTACCTGAGTAAAGGTTCCAAGGAAGTGGTATAAAAATGAGAAAGCAGAAAGCTCCAGACCAGTCATGCACACAAGAGCTTCAGAGCGCTACTCGTCTACAGAGAAGCAAATTCATTTCTAAAAGCATATGCAGATGTCCCCGAACAACACCATATTTTTTCAACAACATCTTTCCCAGAATGACAAAAAAATTATTCGAAAAAAAGCAATGCATTGAATGTTAATCGAGTGTACCTTTTGTTTTGAGTTGCGCCGTGGCGGTGACAGCACTCAATTGGTTTGTTTTTGGGAATCACACGTAGTGGAAGTGATGTTGTTGTACCTGCACTCCTCCCAACAAACGATCCAATATACGCCTTTGTACATATACATACATACCTACATATACAGTGGCTCAGAGACTTTACGTTCTCAATAAATATTAGACTGGTTTGGCGATTCAAAAAAAGTTTGGAACACGGATTTCCTTTGCAGGTCTCACCTTCGATAATGAATGTTAGGATAAGTTGTTGCTTGATTCGAGAATTAGGTCATTCTATAGCAAAACGGAACCTCCATCCAACTCATGATTTTTCTTCCATTTGTTATAAATTCGAAATCTAGTTCACTCCCGACGGGATACTTAGTTAAATTTTGTTACCATAGTAACATATATATGGTTCTCATGTCCTTCGAGCCCATTTCAAATATATTTCCAATTTATTAAGAACGTGAATTTCATGTTAGGAGATAACTGCGAGGTGAATGAACAGGCAAAAGTCGTTAAAATTCGTGGTAAAATGGTAAAATACCAAACTAATATTACGGAAGGCTGTGGCTCCGCTTCCGTAGAGAAGTCTGGTGATGCAGAATTGATTTTCTTCCAAATAGATATCACTTTGTTGGCATTACGGTCATTTTGTTTATTGTTTATTTTAATTTTTAAAGGTACACATAAATACATACATTTTTTTAAATATTATTTGCATTTGTTCTAATTTGCCAGCGGCACAACCGAAGAGCTGCAAATTGGAAGTGCCGTAGGCTTTCTTCTTCTTATATTACCTAGCAGTTCTTTTATTACTAAGTATGTCGCATGATTGCCTTTTGACCCAAATATGTTTAATTTACTTTAATTTAATTGCACTACCAGTTAATCACGTTATCGGAACAATCATGCAGTTACTTATATGGTTGCATGTAATTTATGTATAGCAGCGTTGCGTGATTCGAATCAATTTTGATTTAAAATCAACTTTCAAATAAAGAATCAACTTGATTCGTGATTGAAACTATTTTCAAATCAAAGATAATTGTTATTTGTGATTCATTTCTCAAAAGAATCAAAAATACCCTCTGATTGGTGATTCAAACTGTTTTCAAATCAAAGATAAATTTGATTTGTGATTCTTTTCTCAAAAGAATCAAAAATACCCTTTGATTCGTGATTCAAACCATTTTCAAATCAAAGATAAATTTGATTTGTGATTCATTTCTCAAAAGAATCAAAAATCTTTTTTGATTCTTGATTCAAAAAATATCTTTGATTCGAACCAAATATACATATGTATGCATGTACCTAGGTGTAGTGAATCCTAAATATATTTCAAATAAAAGATACTTTTAGTACGAGATCATTTTGGGTAAATGCATTATTATTATTTATTTTTAAATTCTGTTATTTTATTCTTTTATTGGGTTCATTCAATGTATGTAAAATATATAAAATATAAGTACATAAGTAAGTACATATGTGTGGATATGTATAAGAGAAATTTACATATGTATGTATATACATTTACATATTAAGGGGTAAGTACATATGTATGTACATACATCATACATAAGTATGTATGTATGTGTTAGATTACATCTGTATTTTATATGGAAATGAAGTCAGGAGGTGAGAGTTTTCACTAATATTTTTTCGTTCTTTTATCACGAGAGAGAAATGCAAAAAAATATGCTCCTCTCTCGCAAGAAGCGATCAAAAAAAAAAAATCCACTTTTTCCACTTGTGCGCGAAAAATAACAAAACAATATTTCTCCTTCCTTCCTTAATTGGCACGTAACCGTCTAGACGATTCTGGCGGAATCCAGTAGAGTGCGGCAATTGTTTCTGTTTCGTGCAGCATGGCGCCACTCACATGTGAGACAAACTGATCGCGAAAACTAACAAAGCATTCGCGAAAACAATTTATCACGAACATTTTTCAGCTACGTTGTAGGGAAGGATATACATACATACAAGCAGATTTTCGCAGTTGCCTTAGCCAGCCATTTGCGCGTACATATGTAAAATTTTATTCGAATCAAAAATTTTATTCGAATCAAAAATTTGATTCGAATCAAAAATTTATTAAGAATCTTGATTCGAAATCAAGTTTGAATCAAGAATCAAAAAAGATTTTTGATTCTTTTGAGAAATGAATCACAAATCAATTTTATCTTTGATTTGAAAATAGTTTGAATCACGAATGAAAGGGTATTTCTGATTCTTTTGTGAAACGAATCACAAATAAAATTTATCTTTGATTTGAAAATAGTTTGAATCACGAATCAAAGGGTATTTCTGATTTTTTTTTTGAAACGAATCACAAATAAAAATTATCTTTCATTTGAAAATATTTTAAATCAAGAATCAGAAAATATTTTTGATTAGTGATTCAGTCAAATCAAAATCACGCAACCCTGATGTATAATATAAATATTTTTACACACCAAATTTTTCAACCAAAAGCAAACTAAATTTTGTAGTAAAACCATTTCAGCAGCGTCGTTAAAGGTACAAGCTACAAGAAAGAGGTGATTCTTTCGCCGTCCGTCACCCGTTTCGTGGCACAAGCAATTACAAACATGCGGCGCACAGAGCGCTGCAAGCTTAGCGTGCATACATAGATGGTAATTATGGCTCGATGCAGGCAGTGAAATGAAGAATAGGTCAAAATTGGTGACTTGAAACACCGTCGACACACGTACATACATACATATACAAGGCTGCCTTTGGCTGTTATTATTAAGCTTAAACTTGTTTATTAGAAAATTTTAGACTTGTAGGTAAGTATGTAGGAGTATATGCTTTCGAGTTTCACATGCAAACATCTAACGCAAATTTCGCACCAATTTTGATTTTCTCCTTTTCTTTATATGTATACTTACATCATTTTTCTGCATATTCAACTACCTTTATTGTCGTGATATTTTTCATGTGTTTAAATGTTTTAGACAGAAATTAAATATTTACATATGTATGTATATTGAGTTCACTTAATGTCGGCAATGAAGCGGTTAGTAGTTATTCTTTGAACATTGCGGCGAAACAAGATCGAAAATGACCTTCAGATATTTAATAATTTTGTTTAATGAGACCAAAAATAGAGTAGAGCAGCTGTCGAAAAACAAATAGAGCAAGTTAGAGCAACTCAGAGCAAACATCTCATGAAACACTTTTTAGGCTGCAATTATGAAAACATTTTACTGATTAACATTTCAATACGACTTTATATAAATGCAGCAAAATATTGAGAAAACAACAACACTCTATGTCCACAATTTTTCCTTTTTCATTTTGAATACGCGGATTTTCCATTTTTTGTTTTTTTTCCAAATTCCATTTATTTATTTAGTTGACAGTTGTCAAAACAAAAAAAGTTACTGCTCTAACTTACTCCACAAAAAAGAGAAATGATAAGAATTATTTAATAACAAACCAAAAATGCCTTCTTTATTTTATCATTTTTTTTTTTTAATATTTTTGATTGCATCAACGACAATTATTATTTTTTACTTTTTGGGTTTTGGTCGTTTTTATTTTCATAACTACTTTATTATTGAGCTCTCAAGACCACTTTTTTTTATACTCAGCTGTACTAGTACACAGAGTATTATAATTTTGATTTCATAACGGTGGATTGTAACATAATGAAATAATCGAGATAGATATGGACTTATATATATCAAAATGATCAGGGTGAAAAGAGAAATCGATTGAGCCATGTCCGTCCGTCCGTACGTACGATAACTCGCGCAAAAATTGAGAAATTTTGATGAAATTTGAAATGCAAGTTGGTATCGACACTGGGACGGTTGGTATTGAAAATGGGCGAAATCGGACCATGACCACGCCCACTTTTCCTATATAGAAAAAATCGGAAATTTGGTATCTCAGGCACTAATATAGCTAGAGTGATGAAATTTTACCCACGTGTTGAGCTCAGGTCCCTAAGAAGAAATTTGATGGAATTTTGGAAAATGGGCGGTGCCACGCCCACTTTTTAAGGAGCAAACATTGAAAGCTTTATGAGTCATAACTCAGAAACTGTTGAAGATATATCGATGAAATTTGGTACGCGTGATATACTTACTTAGGCAAATGTTTGGACGAAAAATTTTCAAAATCGGTTGACGGCCACGCCCACTTTTATATATGGGTATTATAAAGTGACCTAATAAAAACGTTTTAAGCGATATCTCTGTCAAATATAAAAATATATCATTGAAATTTTATGCCAGGAGTCCACCTGCGGACATACAACGAAAAACACAAAAATTTTGGAAAATGGGCGTGGCACCGCCTCTTTTTAGAAGCTGGAATATACGAGATTTCTGAGCCCATAACTCGACAAATAATTGATATATAATGACGAAACTTGGTGTGTACACTTTTATTACTTGTGGTAATACATGTTAAAAATTTTAGCGAAATCGGTTGACGACCACGCCCACTTTTATATATGGGTATCATAAAGTGGCCTAATAAAAACATTTTAGGCGATATCTTTGTCAAATATAAAGATAATTCATTGAAATTTTGTGGCAAGAGTTCCGCAATAGACCGGAAACGAAAAATAGACAAATTTTGGAAAATGGGCGCGGCACCGCCTCTTTTTAGACAAAGGAATATACGAGATTTCTTAGCCTATAACTCGACAAATAATTGAGATATTATGACGAAACTTGGTTTATACACCTTTATAACTTGTGTTAATAGACACGCAAAAATTTATTGATATCGGTTTATGACCACGCCTATTTTTTAACAAAGATATTTCTGGAACACCCTTTGGGAATTTGTAACGTGACATCTTTGTAACTAGAAGTCATAAAGGAATGAAATGTTGCACAAAGAATAATATTCATATGCTTAGTTGGATGACTGATAAAAATGTTGAAAATGGGCGTGGCTACGCCCACTTTATGCAGCACTCGCTTTATATTAAGTACACCGTGTTTCCATCAAACGCAAACAAACAATGAAAGCATACAGCTGAGTATCTAATGTTCGATTCCTCTCGAGCTTAGGCTTCCTTACTTGTTTTTTTTTTAAGGAAAAATTGGTATGAAAAAATTAATACTTTTTTGGAAGAAGTTATAGATCCATTTCGGTTCGATCTCGGCGGACGCCAAAGAATAAAAATGTTAAAAAAAAGAAGAAGTCTGATGAAGAGATGTGGTGGTCTCCGACATGGATCTATAACTTCTACCAAAAAAGTATTAATTTTTCATTATTAAAATAAAAAATTGTCTTGAGATCTCAATAATAAAGTAGTTATGACAATTATTATTATTTCTACCAAAAGTGTTTCCATTAAAAACTATCGTTACATTTGAATGACTGTCGAATTTCAAGCTTAATTGCATTACATCTAGTAATAAATAAATTAAGTGCAATTTCATACATACCTACCTACATTTTTTTGTATTAAATTTTTTTATTTATATAAGCACACCTGTCTGTTGTTGGTCACAAACTGAACAAGTCAAACCTGCAGCCGATCTCCAGCTGCATTTTTATTTTTTTCATTTTTTTTTTATATTTTTTTTTATTTTTATTTTTAATTTGTTTAAATGTCGCCGTTTTGTGTGTGTGGTTGATCTGAGTAATAGTTGCGGCTGATTTCTAGCTAATTCTATTAATACCTACCACGCAATGAAAAAAACTAAATTAGTCAGCTAATAAACTAGTTAATTATGTAACTAGAATCTTAACCACTTTTGTGCGCTTTTGTGGTTGCTAATTCAATCTGTTGTAAGAGGAAACATCAAGTAAAAAATGGAAAGTTAATATCATTTATTGAGTATTATTTATCCATACATACATACATGTTAAGCTCTTCTTGAAAATTGACAGCATCTCTGATTGCGAAAAGTTGCAGCATGATCTAGCGTCTTTCGTAACGTGGTGTGTTTTAAATCACTTGTATTTAAACATCAATAAATGCTCTGTAGTCACTTATGCTAGGAAGCCGAATACAGTCATCTTCGACTATTATCTGGATACTAATGTTCTCACTCATCTCTCAGATATGAAGGATTTAGGTGTGATATATGACGCCAAGCTTTCTTTCAATAAACATATTGATTGCATTACCTCAAAATCCTTTGCATTGCTAGGTTTCATTAAAAGAAATACTAGGGACTTTAAAGACCCGAATACCCTTAAATCTTTATTTATTGCTCTTGTACGGAGTCGATTAGAATATTGTTCCTTGGTATGGAGTCCGTACTATGACTTATACTCCGCTAAAATTGAAAGAGTTCAAAGAGTCTTCACGAAATTTGCTCTATATAAAACTAACTTTGAAGGCGGTCCTCCACCATACATAAGCAGACGCAAGCTTCTTGGCTTGCAGTCTTTACATGACCGAAGAATTTGCTGTGCATTGCTATTCGTGTATAATGTGACTAACGATAATATTGATTGTGATGACCTAAAGGCTCTGTTCAATATTTATTCACCTCCAAGAACGCTAAGATCTAATCGTTTATTTGCAGATTCAACCAGTACGACTAATTACTCGTTGAATGAACCCATTAACAGATGTACCCGTCTTTGTAATAGCTATGCTAATGTAATTGATCTAAATTCGAGTTTTTATTCATTTAAATTGTGCTTATTTACATTATTTAATTATATCAGGGCTGCTCACCTCATAGGCACTCAAAGCACAATTGTTTTTGTTTTGTTCCGAATCATAGGCATTGTGCCTGTGAAAATAAAATTTTCTTTGCACTCCCATAAGCACTCAGATATAAAAAAATTTTATATGAATGTGCCTATGATTCATATTGAATGTGCAGAGCAAAGGCACTTTGTATAGGAGCTCGAGCACTGCCGTAAGAAATCGAAATTTACAAAAACAAATTTGTAATGAAATAAAAATTCCTAAAATGAAAGCACTGTAAAGAATTTGTATTCAAAAAATTTTCATATAAAAAATAAAAAGAATTTTTATATATTTGATACTACCATTTGAAAATAAATTCTAAAATAATATTTTATTGGAATTCATAAAAAAATTTAAATGAGCGAAAATATTTTTCAGTGCATATACAAAATTTGTAGATGTATTGAGTTTTGTACTTTCAATACGAGAGCGTTGAGCAGCCCTGATTTATATAAACATTATATAATGTCTAGTCTGTAAGATTTATTAATCAGTAGACTGAATTAAAATAAAATAAAATAAAAATAAAATAAAATAAAATATCTAGAACAAATGCTTATCCCTTGTACATATATATATAGAAGAGTTCAGTTTAATTCTGTTTAATCCCTCAATTTCATTTACAAATTTATTCCACATTATTTACTAAAATATAGGATCAGAAGGAAGAGTACTCCTGTGCTCTCTCTCTCTGTCAACATAAAAATTAATAGAAATTTGAAATGACTTAGACGCTCTTTGAACTCGTAATTAACTAGTATATAACTAGTTCTACTGTAGAGGAGATATGTTATACTTCACAATCAGGGCCGCCGAGAGAAAATCCGGGCCCGGGGTCAAAATAACTAAGGGCCCCCATACTAAATGAACAAATTCTCAAAATCAAAATTCAATGAATATATAGTTACGAACTTTAATTTATCTATACATGGCCGCTGTGGTGCAGTGGGTAGAGTGCTCGCCTGCTATGCCAGGCTTCTGTTTTAGCCACTCAAAAAAAAAAAAAATGCGTCCGGAACGCAGTTTAAGTGGCTAAAACAGAGGCATTAAACTAAATTTCTGTCGCTAACATATTTTAATCATTAGCTGTGGCCTAAATCTTTCCTTTTATCATAAAACGATACAATATTTCGCGATATTTCTGCCTCAAAAGTTCAAAAAATCGTGCGAACATACCGTCCGAAACGCCCAGGATATACCCATATCGCTGTATAAGAATTTGCATCATACCGAATTTTTCTGTTGCAACAGAAAACGAATTCAAATTTATGCTGCAAAGTCGACGCCAAAAACCAACAATTCCTTAAGTGGGGTGCAGACACTTTAAGAGATTTATAAAATTTGTTGAAATTTAAAATGACTAATATCTACGAAAGGTGATTAAAGGTGTTGTTCGTTTATTTCCTGTAAGCAAAAACTTGGATATCATTTTGAGATTCCCGGGCCCTCTAAAGCCCGGGCCCGGGGCAATTGACCCCCTCAGCCCCCCTCCCCCTCTCGTCGGGCCTGTTCACAATATTTATTTAAAACAACATAAGTACATACACATATGTATCACATATTTATATTTATCTGCACTTAAACTACTTACGAAACACTTGCATTTATTTTATACTACAGACGTCATGGAATTTTATGCATTCGCCATTAGATACGTTTGTATCTATTTACATTTTTTTTTGTTGTGTATTTAGTATGAAACCGCAATTATCTGAAAATTAATCTAACGCAAAGAATTAAATATGATTTATTATAAGAACTGCATTAAACAATCCGAGCTAAGCGTTGTAATTGTAATTATTATCCAAACAATAGAATAGAAATAGAAAGCAAACTTGCAATTTTATTATTATTATTAGTCATCTTAAAAAAGCTAAAATCAAGCAGCGCCAGCAAGTGAGAAACTTGATTGGATTAGCTACGCTCAATCAAATGTTATATACAGACCGTCATGGATTAGCTAGTGTTTTTTTGAATTAAGCTTGGTATGTACATATATATGTACGCTTTAGGATTACAGCAAGCTCTTGTTTTACTAATGGGCGATTCCATTACAAGAAGTGCCGTAATTACCATCCAACAAAATTTAATAATAATAAATTGAAAATTTATTTTCTACTTGTTTTGTTTTTTGAATGACTATGATTCAACATTTTTAATTTTCATTCTTCATAACAATTGAAAAAAGACATCTGAAGTAGATAGAAGTGTGGCTTAAAGTAGCTTACAATTATGGATTTAGCAACCAGCTTTACATAACTCGTGCTCCTTAGAAGACTCTTCAATTTGACGATATAACCGAGTTAAGAACGCATAACCTATATTTTTTATACTTCATACTTCCCTCGGAAACGAGAAACGAATGTAATCTGAGAAGCTACATTCTACACAAGGCATAAATCTAGGAGAATGAAGCTTTCTAGTGTAAAGATTAGAAAAACAAACGACTCCTATTTTTGTTGAAGTGAAACGTAGTAGAGCAACTGAAGATGATGACAATAAAATTAAAGGTCCCATTGACGACAACGACGACAATTGTAGATGAGTTTATTAGAGTTTTTCAACAAAAAATTTTGTACTTTGGCATTATAAAATCATACATATATGAAAAGCAAAATGTCCGCTAAGCATCACACAACCAATTTTAATAGCAATACATTATTGGTTTGTGCTTAAGTATCAAAAATAGTACTTTTTTCTAGTTTTTATGTAAGATGTAAAACCCTTAATCCGCTCATAAGCAAGTGACAATCAATTTGCTAAAAAGTGAACATTTATACACGTACTGAGTATGTAAATATCCCAACAAACACTGAGGTTAGATGTCGATCAGACAATGGCCATTATGCATAAAAACTGAGCTCTTTCTCAAGAGACTAAAGTTAAACTTACTCTCGAGAAGTAATCAAATAATTTAAATTTATTGGATGCAGTTTTGTAATTTATAAATTTTTTTATGAAATAAACCTAATTTGTTTACTGAAATCAAGCAATTTTAATAATTTTTATGCATACAAAATCCCCATTTTACGAAGATAATTAGTGCGAGCTATAGCTCGATTTTTATGCATTAGGCCCAATCAGGTTTTGCAAATAATCGTTATTTTTAAAATTTTGACTAAAAAATCATACTGAAGGAGAAATGCTAAACGCAAAAAAAGTACACAGAAGTAATCACTGTAACGCAGACCACCTCCAGGTGCATTAACTTTTATTTTTTCGATTTTTATAAAAAAATTGATTTTTAACCATTATTTTCTGAGTTTTATTTTTCACTCAGCAAATAAAAGTTTTTTTCTGAGTTTTATTTTTCGATCAGAAAACAAAAGTTATTTTTTGAGTTTTATTTTTCGATTAGAATATAAAAGTTATTTTTTGAGTTTTATTTTTCGATGAGAAAATAAAAGTTATTTTTTGAGTTTTATTTTTCGATCAGAATATAAAAGTTATTTTCTAAGTTTTATTTTTCGATCAGAAAACAAAAGTTATTTTTTGAGTTTTATTTTTCGATTAGAATATAAAAGTTATTTTTTGAGTTTTATTTTTCGATGAGAAAATAAAAGTTATTTTTTGAGTTTTATTTTTCGATCAGAATATAAAAGTTATTTTCTGAGTTTTATTTTTTTCTCAGAGAATAACAGTGTCTTCAGTCTAATTTTAGCTGCATCTGTCGATTTTGCCACATTAATACGTAGGTAAAGTTTATAAATAAAAAAATTAAAAATTTATTTATATACTTTACCTATTTATATGGCGAAATCTACAATTTCAGCCAAAATTAAACTGTAAAACTTTTATTCTCTGAGCAGAAAAATAAAACTCAGAAAATAACTTTTATTTTCTGATCGAAAAATAAAACTCAAAAAATAACCGTTATTCTCTGATCAAAAAATAAAACTCAAAAACTAACTTTTATATTCTGAAGGAAAAATAAAACTCAAAAAGTAACTTATTTTCTGAGGGAAAAATAAAACAAAAAATAACTTTTATTTTCTGATCGAAAAATAAAACTCAAAAAGCAACTTTTATTTTCTGAGCAAAAAATAAAACTCAGAAAATAATCGTTAAAAATCAACTTTTTGGATATCACTCATAACCGTTACGGTCCCTGGGCCCAATGCCTCGACGCCTGTTCTCAAATTCTTTAAGTTGTGGGACGACTTGAGAGAAAATGGAGATTCCTCGCTTTTCAAATAGAAATCTAATGTAGTTCTCTCTCTGTTATTTCACAAACATTAATATTCAGCCCTATCATGCATGAACTACATGTGACAAATTTCCCTCGAAAAATATAAAGCAAAACAATAACAATTTATCAAAATTTCGTTCTTTTTCTAATCAGTTTCTATTTGAATTCTAATGTAGTTTGCTACCCCAACTGTCGATTAGAAAATTGCATTTGTTATCTAGTCTCTTCAAATTCTCAAACATTAGATGCTGTGTTTGCTGGGTAGGAATGTACATACATATATATTGTGCGATTAATCTCTAAAAATCTCTAATCTGCACATCTCTGCTTTGGGTGTAGTTATGTATGTAGTCATTTGAATAACAGCCCACAGGGTTAGTAAGTCTCTAGTACTAGAGAGCTTGAGAGAAGCTTCAAAGGGGGTCTCTAAAGATTGCACTCCACAAGAAATCAGTGGTATAGATCAAATGATAACACTGTGCAACAGTACTTTTTGGGGCGTGATAATTCCCACACAGGAGGAAAGACCGCTATCCATATAGTAAAATCCCCAAACCGTTTTGCTTCATGAGGTAAAATTTTTGTATTACCATTTTAAATTTGCAAAATTTCGTCGGAGTGATGTTTAAATAAATTAAAAAATGTGTTGATATTCACATCGTACATATGTAAATATGTTGTTAGGAAACGTATAGTAAAATTGCACCAGCTTTAATTTCGTGGAATATTCTAACCACCTAACACCACCAAGAAAAGGTTGTTTTGACACATTTTTTAGATAGTCCAAAAACACTAGTATTTTGAAGGTCGATAGAGTGTTAAAATATTCTAGAACTTATTCGACAAATTCACTAGGGGTCCCTTCAGACAAAATCTTTGTACAAAGGATTTAAAAAACCTCAATCTCATGTATAAACTGACCGCAAATGTGAATATGAATAAATTCGTAAATATGCAAATTGCATCAACTTTTTTGGGGCAATAAACTCTAGAATTTAACTTGAGAGAAAATCAGTACAACGTTCCAAATACTTATTTATGAATACGAAATAAAGGAATGCCACCACTAAAAAGAAATGAAAGCGAAAACAACAATCCGATATATGTATGTAAATAACCATAAACACGAAATAAGATATAGCACTAAAATAAAGGATACCCAATTTCATGGCCATAACTAATATCTACGTCGCTATTTTTGCGTACGTACGCATGATGCGCGTTTACTAAACAAAATATATACATACATACATACTTACGTAGATACTAACATACATACATTATAGTATATTAGATAAGTAAGCGATTTTTATACTCAGCTGTACTAGTACACAGAGTATTATAGTTTTAATCACATAACGGTGGATTGTAACAGAATGAAATAATCGAGATAGATATAGACTTATATATATCAAAATGATCAGGGTGAAAAGAGAAATCGATTGAGCCATGTCCGTCCGTCCGTCCGTCCGTCCGTCCGTCCGTCCGTCCGTCCGTCTGTCCGTCCGTCCGTCCGTCCGTCCGTCTGTAAACACTCTAACTCGCGCAAAAATTGAGATATTTTGATGAAATTTGGAACGCAAGTTGGTATCGAGACTGGGACGGTTGGTATTGAAAATGGGCGAAATCGGACCATGACCACGCCCACTTTTCCTATATAGAAAAAATCGGAAATTTGGTATCTCAGCCACTAATATAGCTAGAGTTTTAAAATTTTACCCACGTATTGAGCTCGGGCCCTTATGAAGAAATTTGATGAAGTTTTGGAAAATGGGCGGTGCCACGCCCACTTATTAAGGGTCAAACATTGAAAGTTTTATATGTCATAACTCAGAAACCGTTGAAGATATATCGATGAAATTTGGTACGCGTAATTTGCTTACATAGACAAATGTTTTGACGAAAAATTATCAAAATCGGTTTACGGCCACGCCCACTTTTATATATGTGTATTATAAAGTGACCTAATAAAACCATTTTAAGCGATATCTCTGTCAAATATAAAGATCTATCATTGAAATTTTGTCGCATGAGTCCAACTATGGACATAAAACAAAAAACACAAAAATTTTGGAATATGGGCGGTGCCACGCCCACTTATTAAGGGGCAGACATTGAAAGTTTTATGAGTCATAACTCAGAAACCGTTGAAGATATATCGATGAAATTCGGTACGCGTAATATAATTACTTAGTCAAATGTTTTGGCGAAAAATTATCAAAATCGGTTGACGGCCACGCCCACTTTTATATATAGGAAATATAAGGGGGCCTAATAAAAACATTTTAAGCGATATCTCTGTCAAATATAAAGATCAATCACTGAGATTTTGTGGCAGGAGTCCAACTATGGACATAAAACAAAAACTACAAAAATTTTGGAAAATGGGCGGTGCCACGCCCACTTATTAAGGAGCGAATATTGAAAGTTTAATAAGCCATAACTCAGAAACCGTTAAAGATATATCGATGAAATCTGGTACGCGTGATATATTTACTTAGCCAAATGTGTGGACGAAAAATTACCAAAATCGGTTGACGACCGCGCCCACTTTTATATATGTGTATTATAAAGTGACCTAATAAAACCATTTTAAGCGATATCTATGTGAAATATAAAGATAATTCATTGAAATTTTGTGACATGAGTTTTACAATAGACCGGAAACAAAAAATAAAAAAGTTTGG
Source organism: Urophora cardui (assembly GCA_960531455.1). NCBI lineage: Eukaryota > Metazoa > Arthropoda > Insecta > Diptera > Tephritidae > Urophora > Urophora cardui. The sequence continues at coordinate 50,692,875 of OY482673.1, forward strand.
AAAATGGGCGTGGCACCGCCTCTTTTTAGACAAAGGGATATATGAGATTTCTTAGCCTTTAACTCGACAAATAATTGAGATATTATGACGAAACTTGGTTTATACACTTTTATAACATGTGTTAATAGACACGCAAAAATGTATTGAAATCGGTTTATGACCACGCCTACTTTTTAACAAAGATATTTCTGGAACACCCTTTTGGAATTTGTAACGTGAAGTCTTTGTAACTAAAAGTCATAGAGGGATGAAATTTTGCACTAACAATAATATTTGTATGCTTATTTGGATGATTGATATAAATTTTGAAAATGGGCGTGGCTGCGCCCTGTTTATGCAGCACTCGTTTCATATAAAATACACCCTATATCGAACAAACGCAAACAAACAATGAAAGCATACAGCTGAGTATCTAATGTTCGATTGCACTCGAACTTAGGCTTCCTTACTTGTTTTCTGTTTTCTTTGTGCAGGGGATGCGGAAATATACGTTTAAGAAAATTATCCTTTCAACTTGATTTGATCACGTACGAAAAAGGCATGGCTGGACTGGGTTGGCACAAATCAAACGCATTTTTCTAAAGGAAATATTTGAAAGGGATATATACTACATATTGAAGGCAAAGACGATGGGATTTAGAAGTGTTAGATTTAATGCTTACTTTAATAAAGTTAAGTAAAAATGTCAAAACTTTATAGCTAAAGTTTAGTAAAGTTTGCATGTTGCTTTTGAATGGCATGATAGGAACAAAATGCTGTTGATTTGCGCTAAAGAAGAAAAAGTGAGCTCAAAGTCGACATTGTTTGTAACTGGAACAGCAAATTATTTACCCATAAGCTGTGAAACTCCCTTCTACCCTCCTTGTGCCTAAGCTGCAGATGCAATTAGAATATTTTCCTTGGCCTTTTCCATTTCTTCCTCTTTTAGCTTATACCCCTTTGCAACCGCATCGGCGAAAAAAATCTCATAATAAACATCTTGTTGAAGGGGTTCAATAAAAGCTTCACTTTTATAGTCTCAAGCTGATACTTAAGTACTTTATTTTCTTATAATTATAGGCATGCCATCTGCTTTCTCATTAACTGCAATGAAACAACAAGAGCTAACCCCGTTACTGTAAAGAGCTCATCCCCATATTTCCAATTAACATTCTTTGGCTCCGGTATGACTCAATTAAAGCCAATGAGAAGTCTAATTTTTTACTTTTTTTTCTGAAATTCCTTTCTTTTTTTTGTTGTTTGTTTAAGCAATTTCTTTAGGATCCGCATTCGCGTTAAGGCGCTAGAAAGTAATTTACTATGTAACAGATTTGCTAAAGATAATGGACCTTCTAACCCGCTGCTACTCCATGTACAATGTACAAAAGTAACAATTGACCGCTGCTGCGCGACTTTTCTTTTCACCGCCATTTAACCCGTTACAAAACATTACAGCTACAAACAACAGAATTCGGAGTTTTATGACGCGCATCGGAATGAAATTATTTCTCTAAATTACGGTTTACATTTTAAACAAAATGAGTTAATCGGTGAAATACGAAATTTGGTACATTTTATACATTCGAAGATGTTGTTGTTGTTGTTGTTGTTGTTGGCATTTACGTCACGTCACGTTTATTTAAATAAAGACTTTTCAGTTTTTTCCTTTTTTAGGTAAAGTTCAACCATTTGGTCCATTTGAGCTGGAATGGTGTAGCGTATACTTATGTGTTTGGCTACAATGTAATCTTGGATGACTTTGTTGCTGAGAGTCACAGAATACATTTTCTATTGTTGCAATGGTCGCTCGTTGGGTTCATTTCATCAATTGCGCCCGAATTGTACTTCCGAAGTCTAACTGCCTTCTCATCTAGAATGCTTTGTGGTTTCGTCTTCATAATTATTAACTAGTACAAGCCTTCCTTGCGTCTACGGTTGCTATTACACTTGCCGCCGAGGTTTTTTACCTTGTTTTTTTTTTGTACACCTCTCATTATTTTTGTAGTAATCAGACTGTACAAAAATTTCAGGGCCCTTGTTATAAAGCTGGATGATGCCAAATCTGGATGGGGGAAGGGGAAAGCACGCCCCGAAAAAAAAATTACTGCTTTCAGGTGGATAGAAAGATCTCAGAACTGAAATCAAAACTTGCCGGAGACTTATATGTAGATGCCCCTCTGAGAAAGTGATGATATTTCTCGAGGCGTGCTTCCTTAATGGAAAGCCGACCCGTAAAACCTCTAAATATTTTCGAATTCTCAGGTCAGAAGTTTCTTCTGTTTGAAATTTGAAACTTGTTGACTGGGAAAATTAATGCATCTAAATATGATGTACCGATAATAATAGTACAAGGAGAGTAATTTTGCATAAAATCTTAGTCTGTTATCTCTCTCGCAAAGGGGAAGCCTTTTGACTCCTGGCGAAGAAAATAGCATTTAGGAAAACGCTAATGGGTAAAATGCTCGCAGGAAAAATCATGTGAATAAATCCATGTAAAAAGAACATAAAAGTCCAAAGGAAATAAAAAAAAGTCTTCCTGAAATATGCATGATGACTTTTTTTTAATTTTTTGGATTTATCTACTCTGAAAAAAAAATACTCGTAGTTAAATCAAAAACTTTCGGCCGTTGAATCTCCGTCTTTGATTCAACGGCAAAAGTATTTATTTTCACAGCAAAGTTTTTGATCCAACAATTGATTGAAAAACGGGCGCTGTTGTTTCAAAAACTTGCTTGCTTTTAAAAATTTGTTTGTGAGAAAACATTTTCTTGTGAGGAAACCAAGAAAAACAATAATGATGGAGAGAAGATGAAGAGAAAAATCCACACAAAAGTTTATTTTTAGCAGAAAATTTTCTCCAAAAGTCCCCGTTGTTGATTTAAAGGCAAAAGTATTTGGCCGAACAGTTTCCGTTGTTAACAATTTTTATACTCAGCTGTACTAGTACACAGAGTATTATAATTTTGATTTCCTAACGGTGGATTGTAACAGAACGAAATAATCGAGATAGATATAGACTTATATATATCAAAATGATCAGCGTGAAAAGAGAAATCGATTGAGCCATGTCCGTCCGTCTGTCCGTCTGTACGCACGATAACTCACGCAAAAATCGAAATATTTTGATGAAATTTGGAATGCAAGTTGGCAGGTTGGTATCGAGACTGGGACGGATGGTATTGAAAATGTGCGAAATCGGACCATGACCACGCCCACCTCCCCTATATAGTAAAAATCGGAAATTTGGTATCTCAGTCACTAATATAGCTGGAGCGATGAAATTTTACCCACGTGTTGAGCTCAGGCCCCTATGAAGAAATTTGATGAAATTTTGGAAAATGGGCGGTGCCACGCCCACTTATTAAGGGTCAAACATTGAAATTTTTATATGTAATAACTCAGAAACCGTTGAAGATATATCGATGAAAATTGGTACGCATAATTTGCTTACTTAGACAAATGTTTCGACGGAAAATTATCAAAATCGGTTGACGGCCACGCCCACTTTTATATATGGGTATTATAAAGTGACCTAATAAAACCATTTTAAGCGATATCTCTGTCAAATATAAAGATCTATCACTGAACTTTTGTGGCAGGAGTCCAACTACGGACATAAAACAAAAAGTATAAAAATTTTGGCAAATGGGCGGTGCCACGCCCACTTATTAAGGGGCAAATATTGAAAGTTTTATAGGCCATAACTCAGAAACCGTTAAAGATATATCGATGAAATTTGGTACGCGTGCTATATTTACTTAGCCAAATGTGTGGACGAAAAATTACCAAAATCGGTTGACGACCACGCCCACTTTTATATATGGGTATTATAAAGTGACCTAATAAAATCATTTTTAGCGATATCTCTGTGAAATATAAAGATAATTCATTGAAATTTTGTGACATGAGTTCTACAATAGACCGGAAACAAAAAATAAAAAAAGTTTATAAAATGGGCGTGGCACCGCCTCTTTTTAGACAAAGGAATATACGAGCCCATAACTCGACAAATAATTGAGATATTATGACGAAACTTGGTTTATGCACTTTTATAACATGTGTTAATAGACACGCAAAAATGTATTGAAATCGGCTTATGACCACGCCTACTTTTTAACAAAGATATTTCTGGAAACCCCTTTTGGAATTTGTAACGTGAAGTCTTTGTAACTAAAAGTCATAGAGGGATGCAATTTTGCACTAACAATAATATTTATATGCTTATTTGGATGATTGATACAAATTTAAAAAATGGGCGTGGCTGCGCCCTGTTTATGCAGCACTCGTTTAATATAAAATACACCCTATATCGAACAAACGCAAACAAACAATGAAAGCATACAGCTGAGTATCTAATGTTCGATTCCACTCGAACTTAGGCTTCCTTACTTGTTTTTTTTAATTTGGGTTTTTACAATGAGTCATATAATTCATCTATTCTTTTTTAGGAAAATGGAAGTATAAATGAGTGGCCGCTGTGGTGCAGTGGGTAGAGTGCTCGCCTGCTATGTCTCGGGTTCAAACCACGGTCCGAGCAAAACACCAAATCAATTTTTCTAATTAGTAAAAATCCAATTACCTCTCGGCAGTGGGCGGCATACCCTCCGAGAGTATTTCTGCCATGAAAAAGCTTCTCGCAAAAAATGCATTCGCCGTTCGGAGCTGGCATAAGACTGTAGGTCCACCCAATTAGTAGGAAAAACAAAAAAGGAGCACACCTCGAATTGGGAGAGAAGCTCGGCCATAAAACTCGTCAGAGTTATAATAGCGTCATTGTATTATTATTATTATAAGTATAAATAGGGTACTAAAATTCAATATAATGTTGAATGTTCCACTATGTGATAATTGGATAGAATTTCAGGTTGATGTCATGGTTCGGATCCGAAGGAGAATATAAAATAAAGAAGAAAAAGCAGAATAAGAAATAAAGATAGCAATCAGTGTATGATAAGAAGGAGAGAAAAAGAGGAGAACAAGCGGAGGCTACATATTTGCAGTTGGGACCCGGTGGAGAGAAGATGAAGAGCAAAATGCAAACAAAAATTTATTTTTAGGTGAAAATTTTTTCGAACAGTCTCCGCTGTTGACTTAAAGGCAAAAGTATTTGATCCAACATTTTCCCTGGTTGACTTAAATCTACAACGCTCGCACCTTTGAAACAACAACGGAGCGTTTTTGGGCACATTTCATCTGCGAAAAGTAGTTGATTTAACAGCGAAAGTCTTAAGATTTACAAGGTTTTTTTTCAGGGTATAATTTTATATATTGTCCAGAGTAGTGGTTTGGTAAACGGGTTACAGTTATAACAATTATCGCATTTATAATAATGTGATTTACACGTGGTAGCCAAATGCGACTCAACTACTGGTAATACGCTTCAAAGGCTACAATACCAGAACAAGAAAGCTGGTCAAACTTGGCTAGGAATACGATTGGCTTCCGTGGCGTACATCCATATGTATGCGTGTGCATATGCACCCCCGTTTTTTAGAAGTTTGTCTATAAAATGTATATATGTATGTACATATATACACATATGTAACCCACAATGACCTGGGCTTGGAATGAAAAACTAGAAGAAATACTACACAAATGAAACTCACTTTCGGGTTATTGTTGTTTTTTTTTTTTTTTTTTTTTCAAAATAATATTATTGAAAAGAATTAAGCCGAAAGAATAACAAGCGAAAAGAAATACCCAGGAGATAATACAAAAATACATACATATGTGTGTCGTCTTGTTCAAAGTAATGTTAACAAAACGGAGAAATTATTTGACAGCCAAGCTGTGGGTGGTTATTTGCAGTAAATGACGCGTCACGCAAGCGGATTTAAAATAAAAAGCAGTTAAACAAATACACGCACATACGTAAGAGCTTAAAAATAGATGGTGCATTAAAGGCGATAAGGGTTTACATACCTACATACCCAATAACCATTTTAGCCTTTGTCAACAAACGGAGTCACACTTTCGATGGTGAATGTGAAAATAGTACGGCATTCGATTGGAGATCTATGCAAAATGGAAGCTTCGTTATCCAACATATTTTCACGTTCGTTGTCAATTCGAAATGCAGATGCTCTAAGATCAATAGAAGGAGTATATACGAGTTTGCTCCACCTCTGCCATGGTCTTACTCTCGAATCCATTTTGATTATACTAATTGAAATTGATATGGTTATAAGTTCATGCTTAGTTAAATTTTCATATTGGTTATCAAGGGCCATTTTCCAATGTTTGCCAAACTGTTTACTGGGATAAAAAAAAAAAACAGAATATCAGGCACAATTATAGAGCATATATCGACGGCTGAGAATAAAGCTGATTCCACATAAAACTTTTTCCGCTTTGCGTTACGCCGCTTTCTATGTCAAACAACGCAAAACTGAAAAACTATGCCACAATGAACGCTGCAACATCACTCAAAAAATATTTGTTTTCTGAAAAATCTTTCATCCTCCGTTTTATTTACAAAAAAGTAAATAAGAAAATAAAAATCTATTAAATTATTTTTCAATTGTGTGAAATTTAAATTTGTTTATTTACATTTGAATTAAAGTGAAACTGAAAAAAATTTCAACGCCCCCAAAAGTTGAGATTTGGGCAACTTTGTGCTTTACGTAACTTCGGCGTTGCGTTACTTTTTGTTATGTGAGAAACCTCATATAGATACATGTATTTTAATCTCAGCTGTCACGCAGAAAGTGTCACGTAGCGCAACACAAAGTTCTATGTGGAATCAGCTTAACATCGCCCTATTTCAAAAATTGTTTCAAAAACGCCCTATTTGAAAAAATGTTTCAATAACGTCCTATTTCAGATTTTGCTTCAAAAACGCCCTTTTTGAAAAATTGTTCAATAAAATTCCATATATATTTCTCTGAAATAGGGCATTTTTGAATAATTGTCTGAAATAGGACGTTCTTGAAACAAATTCTGAAATAGGGCGTTTTTGAAGCAAAATCTGAAATAGGACGTTATTCAAACAATTTTTGGAATAGCCGTCGATATGTAAACATAATGTATGTACTTAAAATTAATAATCTGAATTATTATATTTCTAGTCTGTGAGGTTTACTCACTCATAGACTTAATAAATAAATGAAATGAAAATGATTGTATGGACATTTTGAGCATCCTTCAGAGTTTAGGCAAATTGCTCTAAGATCCTGTTCTTATTTGAATGGTTTCTTTATAGAGAGAACCTATTCTGGCATGAAACAAGCAATAATTTCCATTCTTGCATTTATATTTCTAGCGGGGAATCCATTTCTCTACGTGCTGATGGAAAATTTCTCTAAGTAAAATCGTAAGCTAACCGAAGGCTTACCTCTTGCGATGGACAAAACAGCCTTCAATGGGTCATATTAATAAAAGCCAAGTATTTGCTTTTGCTTAAGATTTCAGACCTTTTACTCAAATTTTGAAATTTGGTTCATACAAATTAATGTCAAATTTCTGGAATCTTGAGTAAAAGCATTTGCTTGGTTTTTATTAATACGGCCCAATGTCGATAGAGAAAAAAAGAGAACTCCACTATGTTGAAAAAATGCCTTGGACTTGCAAATATTACGATTGGCGAGCTTTGCTGGCCAAGGCTCTGGCAGCGCTGTTGTGCACCTTTAAAAATATATGTATGTATGTGCATACGTAGTTAATCATTATTAAAATAAGCACATCTCACACTGAAAAACTTCAGTGTATGAATACACACGCTTTCGCCTAAAAGTATGCAATGTTTACGTACATACATACATACATACAGGTGAAACTAATAAAAGCGTGTTAAAACAAGTAAGGAAGCCTAAGTTCGAGTGGAATCGAACATTAGATACTCAGCTGTATGCTTTCATTGTTTGTTTGCGTTTGTTCGATATAGGGTGTATTTTATATACAGCGAGTGCCGCATAAAGTGGGCGTAGCCACGCCCATTTTCAACATTTTTATCAGTCATCCAACTAAGCATATGAATATTATTCTTTGTGCAAAATTTCATTCCTTTATGACTTCTAGTTACAAAGAAGTCTTGTTACAAATTCCCAAAGGGTGTTCCAGAAATATCTTTGTTAAAAAGTAGGCGTGGTCATAAACCGATTTCAATAAATTTTTGCGTGTCTATTAACACAAGTTATAAAAGTGTATAAACCAAGTTTCGTCATAATATCTCAATTATTTGTCGAGTTATGGGCTCAGAAATCTCGTTGATTCCTTTGTCTGAAAAGAGGCGGTGCCACGCCCATTTTCCGAAATTTTTCTATTTTTTGGTTCCGATCTATTGTAGAACTCATGCCACAAAATTTCAATGAATTATCTTTATATTTGACAAAGATATCGCTTAAAATGTTTTTATTAGGCCACTTTATGATACCCATATATAAAAGTGGGCGTGGCCGTCTACCGATTTTGACAATTTTTCGTCCAAACATTTGCCTAAGTAAGTATATCACGCGTACCAAATTTCAACGATATATCTTCAACAGGTTTTGAGTTATGACTCATAAAGCTTTCAATGTTTGCTCCTTAATAAGTGGGCGTAGCACCGCCCATTTTCCAAAATTCCATCAAATTTCTTCTTAGGGGCCTGAGCTCAATACGTGTGTAAAATTTTATCACTCTAGCTCTATTAGTGACTGAGATACAAAATTTCCGATTTTTACCATATAGGGGAGGTGGGCGTGGTCATGGTCCGATTTCGCCCATTTTCAATACCATCCGTTCCTGTCTTGATACCAACTTACATTTCAAATTTCATCAAAATATCTCAATTTTTGCGCGAGTTATCGTGCTCACAGACGGACAGACGGACATGGCTCAATCGATTTCTCTTTTCACCCTGATCATTTTGATATATATAAGTCTATATCTATCTCGATTATTTCATTCTGTTACAATCCACCGTTAGGAAATCAAAACTATAATACTCTGTGTACTAGTACAGCTGAGTATAAAAAATAGCAACAATCAATACCCCTTAAGCACAATCACACTTTGACTTCGCAGGACATGATTTTCAGATTAAAACTGAGAGCCAAACGGCGACCGCATGTGCGTTATTTTTTATTTAAATTGCGGAAATTAGAAATTTATTATTGAAAATATTTTGACAGCACCTTAAATAGAAAATTGAATGGAATATCAGTTAGCTACCAAAACAGTTATGTTTGTGTCCGTCGCCCACTGCTGTGCGTGCTAATCAAAAAAAGAAAATAAATAAATAAACTATGTTTGTACTCGTAGTAGGCCTGCTTTCTAGCATTAGCCTTGCAGCATGCCACGTACGCATGCCACACAATGCGGCAATTTAATGCTGCATCATGTACCCTTGAGCTATTGCCGACATACAAACATACACACATACATACCTACAAATGGCAATTGCCAATTGCCACCCAAACCAAAAAGAAAAAGTGAATGAAATGAAGAAGCCAACACTGTCGGCCGCCGCAGGGCGAGAGCATCTCTAAATTGCCACACATAGTCGAAGAGGCAGAGGAAGGAGTAGTATTAGCGGCATAAAAAAGGCGGGCGACGGCTGCAAATCAAAACACACGTGGCCGCTTTTGTTTGCTGTAAATGTGTGTGTGTATATATACATATGTATGTACATTCGTCATTTTAGAAATTGACGTTGTTGGTAACGGCGGCAAGTGAGAAGGACGCAACGAGGTATTTTAGCAGGCAGGCAGGCAGACACACGTGCAACAATATCTGCCACTGCGACTATAACGCGCAAATGTCGAACTGAAGAAGCTGATTTTGGAGCGACTACCTACAACAATAAAAAAGCACACAATAAAATAAAAAACAACATAAAACAAGTAAGGAAGCCTAAGTTCGAGTGGAATCGAACATTAGATACTCAGCTGTATGCTTTCATTGTTTGTTTGCGTTTGATGGAAACACGGTGCACTTAATATAAAGCGAGTGCTGCATAAAGTGGGCGTAGTCACGCCCATTTTCTAAATTTTTATCAGTCATCCAACTAAGCATATCAATATTATACTTTGTGCAAAATTTCATTCCTTTATGACTTCTAGTTACAAAGATGTCATGTTACAAATTCCCAAAGGGTGTTCCAGAAATATCTTTCTTAAAAAGTAGGCGTGGTCATAAACCGATTTCAATAAATTTTTGCGTGTCTATTAACACAAGTTATAAAAGTGTATAAACCAAGTTTCGTCATAATATCTCAATTATTTGTCGAGTTATAGGCTAAGAAATCTCGTATATCCCTTTGTGTAAAAAGAGGCGGTGCCACGCCCATTTTCCAAAATTTTTCTATTTGTTGTTTCAGGTCTATTGTGGAAGTCATGCCACAAAATTTCAATGACAGATCTTTATATTTGACAGAGATATCGCTTAAAATGTTTTTATTAGGCCCCTTTATAGTTCTCATATATAAAAGTGGGCGTGGTCGTCAACCGATTTCGCTAAAATTTTGAGCGTGTATTACCACAAGTAATGAAAGTGTACACACCAAGTTTCGTCATTATATATAAATTATTTGTCGAGTTATGGGCTCAGAAATCTCGTATATTCCTGTTTATAAAAAGAGGCGGTGCCACGCCCATTTTCCAAAATTTTTGTGTTTTTCGTTTTATATCCGCAGTTGGACTACTGCTATAAAATTTCAATGATATATCTTTATATTTGACAGAGATATCGCTTAAAATGCTTTTATTAGGTCACTTTATAAGACCCATATATAAAAGTGGGCGTGGCCCTAAACCGATTTCGGAAATTTTTCGTCCAAATATTTGACTAAGTAAGTATATCACGCGTACCAAATTTCATCGATATATCTTCAACGGTTTCTGATTTATGACTCATAAAACTTTCAATGTTTTCCCCTTAATAAGTGGGCGTGGCACTGCCCATTTTCCAAAATTTTTGTGTTTTTCGTTTTATGTCCGCAGTTGGACTTACGCGACAAAATTTCAATGATAGATCTTTATATTTGACAGAGATATCGCTTAAAATGTTTTCATTAGGTCACTTTGTAATATACATATATAAAAGTGGGCGTGGCCGTCAACCGATTTTAACTATTTTCCGTCCAAACGTATGCCTAAGTAAGTAAATCACGCGTACCAAATTTTGTCGATATATCTTCAATGGTTTCTGAGTTATGACATATAAAACTTTCAAGGTTTGACCCTTAATAAGTGGGCGTGGCACCGCCTGTTTTCCAAAATTTCATCAAATTTCTTCCTAGGGGCCTGAGCTCAACACGTGGGTAAAATTTCATCGCTCCAGCTATATTAGTGACTGAGATACCAAATTTCCGATTATTTCTATATAGGAAAAGTGGGCGTGGTCATGGTCCGATTTCGCCCATTTTCAATACCAACCGTCCCAGTCTCGATACCAACTTGCATTTCAAATTTCATCAAAATATCTCAATTTTTGCGCGAGTTAGAGTGTTTACAGACGGACGGACAGACGGACGGACGGACGGACGGACAGACGGACGGACGGACGGACGGACATGGCTAAATCGATTTCTCTTTTCACCCTGATCATTTTGATATATATAAGTCTATATCTATCTCGATTATTTCACTCTGTTACAATCCACCGTTATGTGATTAAAACTATAATACTCTGTGTACTAGTACAGCTGAGTATAATAAAACGTTTGCGTCGAAAGCGTTGTGAGGCGGATAAGCGGCAAAGCGAAGAGAAACTGTTGCAAGTCAAGAGCCATTTTAGCGAAAGGATTCGCACGAACTGCTGCCGCTCTCCGTTCGTAGGATATGATTGCAATAAAAGAGGCAAACGACTTTTTAGACTTTTCAAAATTGAATATGAATTCCACAATTGACGCCTGAACATCTAGCCTAAGGCTGTGAGTGAGTTTGGTTCATTTAGTTCTACTTCAAATTTTGTTGCTTCCGTGAAAGTGAAATGTACGTGTGTATGGATGTGTGTTATGCGTGCATGTGTTATTTGTTTGTATTGGGTTTAAAAAAAAGTTAAAATAAAATCGATATGAACGAGTGTATGCCATACATCGGAGGGTGGAAGAAAGCAGCGTGCCAGAAAATTACCTCACGTACTTACCAAACGTCGTCAAACATATATACAAATATACCATATATGTATATACCAGCGGCGGGCCTAGCATAAATTGGCTGGGCTAGCCTATGTATGAAACATAGGCATTAGCGATTTATGTGTATAATTTTCTTTGCTGTAGGTATTATCTGAAATTCTGATTGGGGTTCGTTCCGTCATTGACTTTGAATAAATTCGTTTTGTAAATTTGGTTTGTTGTTTATATGTATGCCGTATGAAACTGAATTTATTGGAATAAATCGCAAAAATTAGGATGATGAAGAATAATTAAGTTTTGATATACAATGGATAATATGAATATACGTACGAGTATGTATATGACTTTTATTGTTTTAGCTGTACCTACGTTTGGTCAGCACATCAACAAGCCTGGCTCAGCCGAAAGTGATTTCAAGTTCTTCAAAATCCGAGGAGAAGTTATTATTAGAATCATTTGGGAAGTGTCCAACTGAATTGATTGCTGACGCCTAACTTATACAGAAATCTCCAAATCACACACGAAAGAACAGATGTACCTATTTTTAGTTTCCTTGTACCGACGGCAATTTCTTAAGTAGTAAACACATTGAAGAACTTAAATATTAAACACATTTCAAGCGCAAAACAAACAGATTTTAAAGAAATTCGTAAAATTAAATGAAAAAAGAAATAAAATTTATGCAACCCGGGCTTTTCGGCCTGTATGAAGCGTCCGCCACTGATACATACATAGACAGGAAACATTAAAACAACCAAAAGTACATTAATAAAAAAACAGCTAGAAAACGAAAACTTTAAAAGTAACTAGTTCGAAGGGAAGTTTTTCGGTTCAAATAAAATTTTACATATTGAAATGGAAATTAAAATCGTAATGTAAAGACACACCCGAAGTTTAAATCGAATTCGATATTCAAATCGAAAATTTATATATCAAAATTTAAATCGAAAAGTCACACCTTTAGCCTTGAGCAATGACACTAGTCCCTTTGTGGGTCATAACAAAAATTGGCCGCGTGTAGTCAAACGTCACTGAAGAGCAGCTGAATGGTTAATGGTTTCTGGCAGATTAGTTATATTGATTTATCACGAGCATTTACGTAGGCAATATAATTTTTAAACTACCACAATTGGCAGTCACGTCGCGGTTGCCCTTCATCTTATGACTAGCATACAGATGTATGTACATATTTAAAGCAAAATAATTTTCATTTAAATTTGCTGAACTAAAATAAAGCACAAAATGTTTGAATTGGTATGCTGCATACATTGAGTATAAAACACCCTGACCTACTAACCGTAACTTAAGAATTTCCTTATATCCTATTTTATGAAAAATATCTTCTCGGTTATAAATTAATTGGGATACCAACCTAATGACTATTCTCTCTGGAATTTAATATACAAATTCTTTTATTTATTACAAATTCTTATTTTGATATTATACCCATTATATGCATATGACATCCATAGGATAAAATATTCTTATCAACTATCCGGTCAAAATATTTCCATCACTGGTGACAATTAATAATGTCTTTATCTAAATTTAGAATTTGGTATGTAACTAATAAGTTTACTAAAGCTTTTAACAAGCCACTTGTCGCCAAACTATTTTAAGAGAAAAAGCTTTAAGGTATGTAAGTACGCCTACATACATACCAATGTACATACCCTGCAAAAACCCTGCAGGGAACTCAATAACTAGTGAGTCAAATTTCTAGTTCCGAACTAGCGAAAAACTGTCAAAAGGGAACTAGAGCAATTGTAGTTAGACCCTCACCAGTTCGGAAGGAGTGAATTGAGTGACCATTATAAGACACACTTTGATTTGTCTGCAATTTCGAAGTGACATCAATTCTATGAACATTTTTCGTTCGTTCAATTGCCGTCGGCTTTGTGCATTTCTGCAATTCTCAGATGTTTAGTTATGGCTTTGTTCAGAAACTCAGTTTGAAGCGCAACCTGATTTTGTAGTACAGGCAGAGCGTTCTTAAACGTAAATTTTGCATGAAGGGTTGCTCATCACAATCATCAAAAAAAATAATTATTGCCGATGTTGCATTTCATGCTGCCTTTCTGAACATACCCTATATAAAGAGTTTTCTATTTACATCTTGTATGAAATGAAATGTTCCCCTAATTATGCTTTTCCGATCCCTCAGGCTTATTTTAAATTGTTTTTTATTTTATTACTTTTTAAATATTATTCTAAATTTTTATTAAATAAATAAATAAAAAATTTTAGGTAGTTAAAAAATAATTAAAAAAAAAGAGTAACATCCACCTTGACACCGACAGGATTCGAACCCGCGCCCGTTAGATTGAAAGGCACATGCGTTAGCCAGTCGGCCATCGCGCCACTTGCATCAAGTGTGTCAAATCCTGCACTTAAGCGGCAAATGTAAAACTGTAGAATTTGTAGGTACTTGTAGCTAGTTCAGAACTATCGAAATAGTGCCAATAAACGAACTAGTGAAAACTGTAGAATTTAGTACTAGTTCGGAACTATCAAAAATGTAGTGCAGAGGGTGACAATTGACACCGCCTACGACATCGCCGTGTTAAATTCGCCAGTTGATAACATGCAAAATAGATTTAGCTCGCACTAGTAGTGGCGAAAAATGCACTAGAAGCGACCTAGTTCGGAACTAGAGATTTTCCCTACAGGGAAAGTATTGCTTATTGTTGACAAATCAGGTATAAAAGAGATGTACGCTGACAGCACTGCTTCTGTTATGTACTCACTCTGTCTGCTCGTTCCTAACTTTCGAATACTTATCTAGGCCTTATTTCGCATGGCGGATAAACCTTTGGAATAAGGTGTGCTCTCAGAGAGAGAGAGTACTCCTTATGGCCTGATGGCATCAGCACAGGAAAATCAGCCTTATTTTAAACCTTACGCCATACAATTTTGCTACCCTTATAATTTTCAGGCATTATTTAGTAAGCCTTCAAATCTGCTGTTTTAATTCTTAAATAAGGCTTAGATTTTTTGGTGGGTATGTAAGTATTTATACATGTGCATCTGAATAACGCCAGGGGTGTGAATAATTTACATATATTTAATTTTTATTTTTTCAAGTAATGCATTCAGTAGCAATGTGAACAACAACAAAGCAATATGCATATCCATATGCCAATTGGGGAGCGTTGAACGTTCATTGTTCTTTTCGCTTGTGATGATGATCTTGAACTTGGCTTAATTGCAAGAGTTTGGTATATACATATATACAAACATACACCTACATATAACTATCGTCGTTTACACTTCATAACCGCCTAAGTGAAACTTTCATAACAACTTGTGCCAAAAATGGGATTTTCCAGCATTGAATTCTTGACTTCCATGCCATAAATTTGGTATCTGGCAAGCTCGCGAAGCTCTAGATTTTCATTTACTTAATGACCTTTTCAGCTCTAAATCCGCGGCTCTCCTATCATGAGCC
Source organism: Urophora cardui (assembly GCA_960531455.1). Lineage (NCBI taxonomy): Eukaryota > Metazoa > Arthropoda > Insecta > Diptera > Tephritidae > Urophora > Urophora cardui. The sequence continues at coordinate 50,708,360 of OY482673.1, forward strand.
GGATTTCTTATTCATAACCAAGGGAAAATATGTACTTAGTTCTTGAAGGGAATACATACACATGCACTCAAAGAAAACTTACCTACTCAGTACCCGGATTCTAGATTTCGCCATCGCCAAAACTCTAAAAATCGCCAAAATTGCAATCGCCAAAAATTATCCGGACTTTAGGCGATTTTTCTAAAATGCGATTCTGGATTGCATATCGCCAAAAATCTCCAACAAACATTGTAATACCTTTATCCGCCGCAGGCGTCGCTGTTGTCAAAGTAGAATTACCAGGTAGGCTCGGTGGCGAATTCAGAAATTTCCAATGTATTTTTTTATTGTTATTGGTAGAGTGTAATATAAAAATAATATTTCGACGTGTTTAAATCTGAATTCGCCTGGGACTCGCCCATTCCTATTGGTCATGATGTGAATTCGCTTTGATTTTGACATTACATTCTACCTTTGTAAATAAAAAAAAAAGTAGTTTCTGAATTCGCCACCGAGCCTACCTTTGTAGATCTGCTTGTAGTGGAAGAAAAATGTCAAAGTTTGTATACATATTTGCGCGGTTCCACCATATTCTACATTGATTAGAAAATATTATATTAAATAAGTATTGAGATAAAAAATATGTGGTCAAATGAGTATGTTCCGAAGTTATTTATGTCGCATGTCTATATATTCTCAGCGAGAGTAAAGAAATCGCTTGAAAAGTAGAAGAAAACTTTTGCGGGAGTCCACAGCTCCATTCTCTATTGCAGAAGAACTTTTCGTTTAAATTTTGCGACTTCCAAAGCAAATATGCAGAAATATTTTTGCGGAAGTACCGTTTTTTTTTTCTCATTTATTATCCTTTTTGAGTTAAAATTCTCCATTTTTCCTATAATTATGAATATTATTAATGCGATGAAGTATTTTAAAAAGGAAATTAATATGCTTTTTACCTTTTCAACTTAAATAATCTTTTTGGCAACAAATTTTTCGGGTCGCTAATTTTGGAGAAGTTTGGGCTAATAATGGCGATTTTTGGCGATAGCTAATTTATCGGAATCGCAATTTTAGCTAACTCAACTGTCAAAAAGTGTTCATTCCTTTCATCCGGGTTCATTTTGTTCATCGCTAAAATCCTATTTTAGCACATTTTTAGCGATTTTTTATCACGAATTTTTATGATAGAATCGCAAAAATCGCTAAAAGTTGCTAAAATCAATTTGGCGAATTTTGGCGATGGAGTTTTGGCGATAGCGAAAACTATAATCCGGCCACAGGTTATGAAAAAAATGGAAATGATTCGTCGCTAAAGACATATTTTCAATGTTTTGCATACAATTTTCTTTAAAACATGGTTTTTATTCCTTGATTTGAAGAAAACTGTAGATACATCAAAACAAAGAAAATATGTCTTTACCGCCGAATCATTCCCACCTTTCCAAAATCTGAGTAAGTTAACTACTTTATGATTGAGCTCTCAAGACCATTTTTTTTTTTTTTTTTTTTTGTTTAAGGAAAAATTGGTATGAAAGATTAATACTTGTTTGGTAGAAGTTATAGATCCATTTCGGAGACCACCACATCTCTTCATCAGACTTCTTTTTAACATTTTTATTCTTTGGCGTCCGCCGAGATCGAACCTCGGATTTTCCGGTTGGAAGTCTAATGGCATCACCACTAGGCTACCGCCGCCTTGCATTTTGCTTGAGTAAGTTGTTTTTGAGTGTATTAATTATCGAAAATGGGAATTTAAAAAATATATTTATTTTTCAATTGGTTTCAAATTGTTTGTGTGTATTAGACATATACGCCGCCGATTGACGCCGCCGCCGCCGCGCCGATTACCTTCATAATCGGCCGCCGCTGCCATAATCCGTGAAATCGGCGTATCGGCGCGGCGGCGTATGGAGCGAGATGTGTAAATATTTTCATAGTTTTGCTAACTGCTAAAGTTCTTCAAAATTAAAAAAAATCGACGTGTTTTGACCTCAGGAACACGAACCTGAATGCGGAAATGTTTTATTTTTTGCCCGTTAAAAGTTATTAACAAAAACATGTTACATAATTTTTTCTCAGATACGGAACTTTTCTGGGATCTCTTCCATTTAGTCCTACTTCTCGAGGTCTGTTGCTAATTGTTCTACTCAAAATTGAATAATTTAAACCCTCCTTGATATCATTAGCTGGCGATTTATGCATGCAAATGATCCCAAACATGCCTCCAGAATCAAAAACCCATGGTTTGAACGTAAGAAAGTTGCTGTTTTGGAGTAACCCTCACAGTTGTCGAACCTCAGCCCTATAGCGAATATAAAAGAAGACGATGGGGGATCAAAAATGGAAAAATAAGCAAGAGTTATTGAAAAAAATTATAGAATCTTGGTACTTAATACCAGTTGCAAATTGCGCTGATTTGGTCAACCCTATGCCACGAAGAAGTAAGGAAGTTATAAAAAATAAATCTAGCTGCAGCAGTAATATTGTAGTTTATTTGAAAAAAACAATCGAATTTAAAGTTTGTCCCTATTATTATTTCCAACTTAAATTATACATTTCATTATTTTTATTCATAAAAATTAAATTATTATACAAAAACCACCCCAGAGTCATTGAAGCATGTCCTCTCCGTGTAAGCATCGATATATGGTAATTATTATTTGGTCTTAAAATGAAATAAATGGAGAATTGCAAAATTTTGTCCCTATTATTGTTTCCAACACTGTATATACATATATTTATTTTAAAGTGCCTTATATATATATAAATATGTACATATGTATGTAAATATATGTATGTATGCGTGTTTATTATCATACCAAATAAACAAATGAATTTAAATTTACCCTTACATATGGATTTGTGTATATTCTTTAATATTTATTTTCTTTATTTTAAATTTTAGTTTATGTAACAGTTGTTTTTTGCTGTAAATAAAAAAGTTTCAACAATTTAAGGTGGAAATTAGATTATTTATTCCATTCAGCCAGCGCTATTAAGGTAACTAAATAAAATTAATTTGAATGAGGATTGTGATTTGTAGATTTGGGGCAGGCGCGCCGGCGCGAAAAAGCACGCACGCGTCGCCGCCGCCGCCGAAATTATTTTGGAAAGGCGCCGCCGCCGCCGGAATCACTGTCGGCGTATATGTCTAGTGTGTATTAGCTATCATTTAAACTTTTTCTCATACAATTCAGATGGGATCAAAGCACTCGAAAACAATTTATTACATGCATAATTTTATATTAAAATTAACAAACAAAAATTACAATTAAATTGCAATTTGAATAGAATGTGTGTCATCTCTACGGCGAAACTAGACAGCTGGTAGACCAGAAAATGCCACATAAATATTTACAAACAAGTAAGGAAGCCTAAGTTCGAGTAGAATCGAACATTAGATACTCAGCTGTATGCTTTCATTGTTTGTTTGCGTTTGTTCGATATAGGGTGTATTTTATATGACACGAGTGCTGCATAAACAGGGCGCAGCCACGCCCATTTTCAAAATTTGTATCAATCATCCAAATAAGCATATAAATATTATTGTTAGTGCAAAATTGCATCCCTCTATGACTTTTAGTTACCCGAGCTTCTCTCCCAATTCGAGGTGTGCTCCTTTTTGTTTTTTCCTACTAATTGGGTGGACCTACAGTTTTATGCCGGCTCCGAACGGCGAATGCATTTTTTGTGAGAAGCTTTTTCATGGCAGAAATACTCTCGGAGGGTATGCCGCCCACTGCCGAGAGGTGACCGCTGCTCTTAAAAAACCCAATAATTGGATTTTTACTAATTAGAAAAATTTGTTTGGCTCGGACCGTGGTTTGAACCCGAGACCTCTGGCATAGCAGGCGAGCACTCTACCCACTGCACCACAGCGGCCAACTAACACATGTTATAAAAGTGTATAAACCAAGTTTCGTCATAATATCTCAGTTATTTGTCGAGTAATAGGCACGTAGATTCCTTTGTATAAAAAGAGGCGGTGCCACGCCCATTTTCCAAACTTTTTTATTTTTTGTTTCCGGTCTATTGTAGAACTCATGTCACAAAATTTCAGTGATAGATCTTTATATTTGACAGAGATATCGCTTAAAATGTTTTTATTAGGTCACTTTATAATACCCATATATAAAAGTGGGCGTGGTCGTCAACCGATTTTGGTAATCTTTCGTCCACACATTTGGCTAAGTAAATATATCACGCGTACCAAATTTCATCGATATATCTTTAACGGTTTCTGAGTTATGGCTTATAAAACTTTCAATATTTGCCCCTTAATAAGTGGGCGTGGCACCGCCCATTTTCCAAAATTTTTATAATTTTTGTTTTATTTCCCTAGTTGGTCTCCTGCCACAAAATTTCAGTGATAGATCTTTATATTTGACAGAGATATCGCTTAAAATGTTTTTATTAGGCCCCTTTATAGTTCCCATATATAAAAGTGGGCGTGGCCGTCAACCGATTTTGATAATTTTTCGCCAAAACATTTGTCTAGGTAAGCAAATTACGCATACCAAATTTCATCGATATATCTTCAACGGTTTCTGAGTTATGACATATAAAACTTTCAATGTTTGACCCTTAATAAGTGGGCGTGGCACCGCCCATTTTCCAAAACTTCAACAAATTTCTTCATAAGGGCCTGAGCTCAATACGTGGGTAAAATTTTATCACTCTAGCTATATTAGTGGCTGAGATACCAAATTTCCGATTTTTTCTATATAGGAAAAGTGGGCGTGGTCATGGTCCGATTTCGCCCATTTTCAATACCAACCGTCCCAGTCTCGATACCAACTTGCATTTCAAATTTCATCAAAATATCTCAATTTTTACGCGAGTTATCCTGCGTACGGACGGACGGACGGACGGACGGACGGACGGACGGACGGACGGACGGACGGACGGACGGACGGACGGACGGACGGACATGGCTCAATCGATTTCTCTTTTCACCCTGATCATTTTGATATATATAAGTCCATATCTATCTCGATTATTTCATTATGTTACAATCCACCGTTATGAAATCAAAATTATAATACTCTGTGTACTAGTACAGCTGAGTATAAAAACACTTCAACTAACTCATTTGCATATCTTTCGAATGATGTGCTAATGAAAATTTGCTCGTCTCATTTACTCCCATGCATATGTATATACATACATACATATATGCAAATTTAAGCGTGAACATGTTGGCAATAAAGCATTTGCATAAAAATTCTTATGACTTTACTTTTTATACATATACATAAATGTATGAATATAATTAAAATAACTAAACGAAATTTGCTGCAAATTAGCCCACTGACACATTCACTGACTATGGGGGGGAACTGTTTAGAGATGATTTAAAGAAAATTTATGCAAAACCTTCTTATGTGTCTATAATTATTGAAAATGGCTTGTCTGGCGCGATTAAAGAGGATTTTCAAGTTCAAAATATGCGGAGTTCAATTCTAAGCTTAAAATACTAAGGTTCAAGTTCAACTCTACTTAGCCGTGGCATTTTTTTGTGTTCATAAGAGATTATATAGCCGCTCGTATCAATTCGTTAATATTTGACTTCTCACTTTAGCAATTGTTGTGCGCAAATCATTTGAGTCAAATGATAAGGCCACGGGTAAAAAAAGCTTTTACATCTACATAAATACATATTTAAATTTTTTCGCACCAATATTTTTTTTTGTTTTCTTTATTTATTTATTTTCCATCAAAGTGTGCGACCACCATGTAGGCATGCGCTCTAGGCCAAACTAAACGAAATACCGCGAAATGTTTTTGTTGTTAATTACCATTGCAACATTTGGCGAACCTTGTTCGAACTCGACCAAGTAGGCAGGGGCGTAGTGGACATTTGTTTTCTGCAGGCGAGTGTGCGCCAATGTGAGTATCAAACTGTAACCAACTTGAAATTATAAACAACCTTAGTTTTCCAACATACATACACAGTATATTGAAAATACACTCGAAATGGCTTCGAAAAGGAAACAAGAGAGAAACCTACTCTCTCTCTCTCTCTCTCTCACTTTCATCAAAATTGATATTCGCGAATGAGCCGAGCAGGATAATATGATTACATTTTGCTGGATAAGAACCTAGTTCTTTTATGCCTAATTCTTTTTCCGTTAATCTGGATTAGCAAATGGATGTGTTGCACTCCACCCCCCCACTTCGTACGAACGGAGAATGACCTTTGTTGGTTGGTTGATTGGTTGGTTAGAGTAGCGAGTCCCACTGACTCCAATTAGCGCCGAAGCGCTGTTTTGATACCACGACTCGTGACCTAAAAAGGCAGAAGAATAGAGTAAAGGAGAATATCAGTTCGGAAGCCAGGGCAAGTCCTACGCCCTATGCCCCTTCTGTTGAATTTAGATATCTAAGAAGCCCCTCAGGCCTGACGTCCTTGAGTTCTGAGAGATGGTGGAAGAAAGACTTGCCAGGGACTTTCATTCTGCAGTGCGAAGGACACATAGCAGGCACACCACCGTCGCGGAGAATGACCTAGTTCTTGAATGCTTTTACGCTTTTTCGGATTATCCGGATTAGCAAATGGCTGTCTTGTACCCCACCACCCCTCAATTGATACGAATGGGACGCACCTGTCACCTAAGCCATTAAAATGTCACTTTTGCTGTTGCGGTTGGTGCAACAACGCGATGAAGTTGTTGGCGTTGGACCACCGATAACAGGCCAATATACTAGCCAGCAGGTTTACCATTTGTCTAGATAAAAACATACTCACGCACATACATATGTATGTATGCACCTTTGGACATGTGCTCACTAACAAACATATGGAAATATGTACAATGTACATACGTATGTAAATAGGTATATGTATGTATCTATATGTGATTAGATTTACACAAGCAACGGATATATCATCAGTTGACTTGAGTATCCGACCACAAACTTCATGTTTGTCTTTTGCTCTTGTTCTTGTTAACTTTTTGTGGTCTGTGTACCTTTTCAGACTCAATCTTCGCTGCAGCAATTGCAATCGACGTATGTATGTACATATATCTGTACACCATCGTGGGCAGTAAAATATTTATAACAAGTTCATACTTTGCCGCTGGGCAACAAGTTGTCGCAAAAGCTAAAAATTGCCACTGCTGCAGCAACTGTTGAAATTTAGTTTAGTTAGACTTAATGTTTGATTTTCTTTTGATTTTGTTAATGGCAAGCATAAGTTGGCTAGAAATTTTCGCAGACAATCGTGCACAGTGGCTTAGAAACATTAGATTTGAGTTTTTATTGATTTATAGATCACATCCTACACTCTTAGAAATTTTCGTGTAATTTTGCATACAAAAAGGTAGGTTACTTTTTTCCTACCTTATTATGCACAAAATCGCACACTGAAAAATTCAACAAATAAGCTGTTTAAATTTAAACAATAAAAGTGCAAAGCCTACACAAACAAACTTTAAATCTAAACACCAATCGAGTAATAAATTGTATTTTCGCATATAAGTTAAACAGAATTACCAATTCACTATGTAATTTTACCCCACTCAATTGTAATTTCGCGCACGAGATTTGAAATTACAATTTCTGTATCCAAAATGCGTGTAAAATCGCATGATATGCTCACTTTTGCTGAAAAGTGTGTAAAATTTCGTTTAGAACTGTAAATTACACACTTGTAGTGTAAATCTACGAAAAAAATGTAATTTTCAACTAAAAATTACATATATTTTGGTAGCATATTTACACGCAGTTTTTAGAGTGTAGCTCTTGAATAGCCTGTGTAGAGCCCAGATTTCCTCCCGTTATACTTCAGTAAGCGTTAGGGTTGATTAACAATTCGATAGTGAATGTGAAATAAGTCCTTATTCGATTCAACACCCAGAAAAACAGAACTTCTAATAACATAGGCCTAAGGCCGCTGCTGCTTCACACTATATCTCTTAAGGGGAATACTTCATAAAACTATGTTTTTTCACCACTGCTGTTTTTATGATCTGTTATTGCTACACATTGTTTCACAGTGCACTGTTGTTGCAATTAGCTTTAATTAAACTCTCTACACTTAGCGTTAATCGATGAAATTTTTCATTTGTCACCTGCAACCGCAAAATATTAATTCGATGCAAATTGCATAACGATTGGAATAGATGTTTTGTTGTGTAAGTACATACATACATACATATGAATGAGCAAAAAATTCGCACGTGGCCTCTTTTTGTATATAAATAATTTTTTGTGCTAGAAACATAAAACAAGGCCAAGTTCGCAAAATATCTATAGCTGCCATTATGTGGATATGTACATATGTATGTTGCACCGATTGAGTATTATTTTAATTAAAGGCGTAAAGTGGTAGGCATACATTTGTACATCTTTTTGGCATCTTTGGAACTTTAGATGATATAATAAAAAAATTTGAATCTTATATGTATGTATTTACTGATATACGTATAATAGACTTCTCCAAGAAAATATTAATATTGAAGACGTTGAAGAGAGTCCTAGCAGCGGAATTTAAAATAAAATGTATTGCCTTGTATTATCTTTAAATGTATTTTGGAATGAATTTCCGTCATCCCTATAGAAACTGCTCCGCTATTTAAGAAGTTTTTGAACCTAAATGATTTCATAAATCAATACCTTTTCCTGAAAGTTCAAGTAACTTTATAAAAATATCTTCATAACAAAAGTTTGATTAAGATTTGTTTTATTTTATTTTATTTTTTTGTTTTATTTTGTTTTGTTTTATTTTATTTTATTTTATTTTATTTTGGTTTTTTTCTATTTCATTTTAATTTTATTTTTATTTTATTTTATTTTATTTTGGTTTTTTCTTTAATCATTTTAATTTCATTTTATTTTATTTTATTTTGTTAATTTAATTTAATTTAATTTAATTTAATTTAATTTAATTTAATCTTATTTTATTTTATTTTGTTAATTTAATTTAATTTAATTTAATTTAATCTTATTTTATTTTATTTTATTCTATTTTATTTTATTTTATTTTATTTTATTTTGTTAATTTAATTTAATTTAATCTTATTTTATTCTATTTTATTTTATTTTATTTTATTTTATTTTATTTTATTTTATTTGATTGTATTTCATTTCATTTCATTATAATGTAATATTATTTGATTTTTTTATTTTTTTATTTATTTTATTTTATATATTTTATATTATATTATTTTATTTTACTTCATTTAATTTCATTTTATATTATTTTATTTTTTATTTTAGTTTATTTTATTTTATTTTTTTTTTATTTCATTTTAATCTTGTTTTATTTAATTTATTTTCTATTTTATTAATTTTTATTTTATTTTATGTATTTTATATTATTTTATTCTATTCTATTCTATTCTATTCTATTCTATTCTATTCTATTCTATTCTATTCTATTCTATTCTATTCTATTCTATTCTATTCTATTTTATTTTATTTTATTTTTTTATTTAATTTTAATCTTGTTTTATTTAATTTATTTCCTATTTTATTAATTTTTTTTATTTTATGTATTTTATATTATTTTATTCTATTTTATTTTATTTCATTTGATTTAATTTTATTTTATTTAATTTTTTTTATTTTATTTTATTTTATTTTATTCTAATTTATTTTATTTTACTTCATTTAATTTCATTTTATTTTATTTTGTTTTTTTTTTATCTCATTTCATTTTATTTTATTCCATTTCATTTTTTCTGCCGTAACTAAATAAGATGCACCCCACCAGAGATAACTCATATCAAAAGCAACTATCAAAGCTACCGATTTCTGAATTCCAGCAACAATACCCGGAGCGTTATATGCAGCCATGGTTGATTTGTTTAACTAAACCAAAGGAAACAAAGAAAAGAAAAAAGGCATTGAGCCGAGTCAGCAACGAAATGCAAAATCCATGTTACTGTTGTATCGGCAGCATCCTCCATCCAGTCTGCTTGCAGTTCTACTGGCAAAGGCAAAATCAAGTTGGTAGCAATTGCAGATTTGCACAGCGATACCTCGAATATTCGTATGTACGTATGTGCGTATACATGGTGTGTTTGTGTATATTGCCGCAAAACCAACAATATAAAAGACAATGCAACAACAAACAGTGGAGGAAGTTGCACAGTGTGCTACGGCTTTTGAACCCAATGAACATTGTGTAGAAATTCCCAAATTCGCTTCCGATATCTCATATGAATATAAGAAGGAGCTTTGAATATGAGAAGGAGCTTTTCCATAACCAACCTGAGTTTTATAACGTAACGAGATACAAAGTGATATATTTTAAGACAGCAACTCTCGTTGATGCAAAATTTCTTTCCAGAATGGGCTGTAGTTGGAGTCCACGGCAAAGGGAAGTTTCCATTTTGGTGGAGAATGATCTACATTTTAAATTGAATAACAACCTTTTTCAATTTCGTAGTTCAAAAGGTAGAAAGAGATACGTTTTCCAAACATTTTCAAATTCATAACCAGGTTTAATGTTTATTGTGTTGTTTTCTCTCATAACAAAGCACTATATTGACTTATACTAAGTCTGTTCTTCAAAAGATCGCACTGTACCTGGCCTTCCTGTTGCAGATATTCAATAGCCATGATACGTCAACGCTCCACATGCACGCACACACACGTACAACATGTGCAACACACAAGCAAACACTACCAACCACCGGCTTTCGCCAATTCATTCATTCATTCATAAAGATCGTGAGTGATCTTGTGTGCGAGTGAGTATTCGCAGCGTCATCGTCATCATACGTTGGTCGTCGGTCGTCATGATTGCAAATGCCCGGTAGCAGTTACGTTGTCGATATTCCTGCGCATCGATAATAAATTTGGCAATGCTTGCTCAATTCTTGCCCCAAGGTGAACAAGCAGCCAAGAGAACGAGGCTCGAGCAGGCAGTCAGACAGACAAAGCAGAAGGTCAAAGGGATAAAAACGAGTACACTTGAATAAATGGAGATGGCAAAAAAAGCAAAACATCACCAAAGGCAAACAGAGGACGACTACGAAGAAGAAGACGTTCGTTCGCTGGCTGTTCAATGGGTTGGCTGCGTCCGTCCTCAATCAACATGCTTATCGTTTCGGGCTGAGACAACAACAGAGCCGAACCGAACAAAATCACAATTTTTCTGCATCTACCGCCCAACAACCACACCCTACCGCTCATAGATAGATACAAGCGGGCATGGCACGGGGACGGACTGACACACCAAGCATTTTTTGGGCAATGGCAATGGCAGCGACAACGACGCTGGCTCCCCCAGGGGAAATGTTCAAGCGCAAACGAAGCGGATTGCGGATTGGAAGCGCGCATAAAATATAGAATACAATATAAAAGTATAAAACAAAAAGAATTAAGTATAAAAATATTGTTATTGTTGTGCGGCAAGCAAGCGCATACAATGGCCAAGACACCGCTACGCCACCGCCACCACCTTTTTAGAGTGTTTGTTGTAGCTGGCAAGTACCAACCTAACTAGTGCCGTTCGTGGCGCATGATTGCGCGTGGTCACTTGGTCACTTCCTTCATATGCACATGCCTATGCCTAATATGTTGGCAATAAAATCGACAGCTCTGCACGAAATCTACATGATGGCACCACACAGCAGAGCACAGCACAGTTGCATTGCATTCTTCACTCATTCATATACACACACAGGAACATAGAAATATACTCACAATAAAATAAGTATGTAACGCCATCGCTTCGCTACTCCAGAACTCCGGTAGCGTCGCTTGCATGGGGTGCAACAGCGTTGGCAATTGCCATTTTCAGCAACATTTACACATTACATTGTCCGTCGGTCTGTTGAAAAACGCTTTGCCGACGGTGCCCCGGAGAGTTTCTGTAGCACTCAGCAAGTTCGCACGAAAAGTTGAATGAAGCTAAAAATAAAAGCGATCAGTCAAACTGTTGTTATGCCAACGGTAAGAAAACACACCCAGAAGCTTCTAGGAATGCAACCGAAGCGTATTGCTCTTTTCGGTTATAAATCCGGAACGTTACGGTACTGATATCCAGCAACAGTGGATCTGCTAGCTACGTATGTGTAGCGAAACTATAGCATGCGCAAAACCCTGACTGCAACTGGCAGTAAGACTGGTGTTAGCGGATCATAAGGGAGTGACACTGCTTTAGAGAGACAACAGATATGAAAACCGAACATCAGTGAGTTGAAACACAGAAGGTACAAGTCTAAAAAAGGGCGATATGGAAGCTGATCCGAAAGGTAGAGAAGTTAATCAAAACCGATATTCTATCTGACGAAACAACCGAACAAGTACCTGCAACGCCTAGTAGGTTAGATTAGATTAGGTTGAGGTGACTGCTTTCGCAATTCAAGAAATCGAGGCAAACTTAGCCGGATAAGCTCACAGTGATACCAAATGGTAACCCTAGTTTGCTAGATCCCTTTAGAAATTATTCTGTAGAATGGATGTAAGAATAGGTTGAGACTAGAGGCCCGATAAGCTAAACCAGCGCGCTTGCTTAATGAAGCGCAGAACATCTAGTATCTTTGCATTTTCCACTCCGCAAACTCCAACGAAAGTGCAGGAGAGTAACATAGATAGTGCTCAATAATTTTAATATCTTCCACGTCTCTGCAGCTGCGGCAAACATCGTTTTTGTAGAGGTCCATAAGAGAGGCATCAATGCCCATGAGACAAGTGGCCTGTTAGAAGTCCCACCTGTGGACCTATGGAGAGCCGGTTGAGATGTAATACCGATACAGATCTCTACTCATGCAGTCTATGCCTGAAAATCACACCATTTGACTCCCTGGCCCATCTAGCGTTAATCTGTTCAATGAAGTGAAATCTTAACCAGTGCTTGCATGAGTTCCAGGGGGGATGAGATGATTTATTCTTCTTCAACGACAGCCGAGCAGCAAATAAATTGCTTGGCTCCCACTCATTCAATTCTAAATTAACACTAGACTGTCGCCGATTTCCACAGGGATGACCAAACAGACCTTGTTGCACCTCGTATGGGTGTCGGGACACAGGGATATCGATGGCAATTGCAAGGCAAATGACTAGAAAGGCAAGGAACTACCGAGTAGGTTCTACCTGAAAAAGAACGCTTAGTTATGCCCTTTGCCACATGCAAGCTAATGCTTAAACAGCACATATGTATGTATATGTATAAACTAGCATGTGATAGATGGCAACAGAGTATGTCAAACATCAAGGCAAACCTGGCCAAAATGGGATCACAAGCGATCTCGTCGAGTATGTACCTCAAGGAGAGAGGAAATCTCGAACCTGGTGGAAGTACTCACAGAACACTGCCTCATCGGGAAACCTGCAGAGACGCTAGATGCACCCTATCACAGATGCTGCAGAAGCTGTAAGGATGATGAGGAAGAGGGGCGAATGGTAACAGATCACGATCGAACAACCCATTTGGCACTTCCCGGATATTAACGGCCACAAACTTCACTTTCTTGGAACTCCTTTCCTGAATAGCCTACTCTGAAAAAAAACGTTGTAAATCTAAAGACTTTCGCTGTTAAATCAACTACTTTCCGCAGTTGAGATGTGCCCAACAACGCTCCGTTGTTGTTTCAAAGGTACGAGCGTTGTTGATTTAAGTCAACCACGGGAACTGTTGGATCAAATACTTTTGCCTTTAAGTAACAACGGAGATTGTTCGAAAAAATGTTCACCTAAAAATAAATTTTTGTTTGTCTTTTACTCTTCATCTTCTCTCCACCGGGTCCCAACTGCAAATATGTAGCCTCCGCTTATTCTCCTCTTCTTCTCTCCTTCTTATCATTCACTGGTTGCTATCTTTGTTTCTTATTCTGCTTTTTCTTCTTTATTTTATATTCTCTTCCGGATCCGAACCATGACATCAACCTGAAATTCTATCCAATTATCACATAGTGGAACATTCAACATTATATTGAATTTTAGTACCCTATTTATACTTCCATTTTCCTAAAAAAGAATCCATGAATTATATGACTCATTGTAAAAAACAAAATTTGGAGAAAATTTTCTGCTAAGAATAAACTTTTGTTTTGATTTTTCTCTTCATCTTCTCTCCATAATTATTGTTTTTGTTGGGTTTCTCACAAAAAAAAATGTTTTCTCACAAAAAAAAATTTTAACAGCAAGCAAGGTTTTCAAACAACAGCGCCCGTTTTTGAATCAATTGTTGGATCAAAAACTTTGCTGTAAAAACAAATACTTTTGCTGTTGAATCAAAGACGGAGATTTAACGGCCGAAAGTTGTTGATTTAACTGCGGGTATTTTTTCAGAGTATATATGGTGTACGGCCCACGTCGATGTAAAAGACCTGGTGAACTTCATCAGGTTTCAAACTGGTTTTACAAAGGAGGAGTAATCTGTTCTGTACTAAAGTGTTCCGCTATAGCGGCTGCCACTGCAACCTAACCCAACTCTCTCTAATTCTGCTGCAATTGAATTCTGCATGGCCTTGAATTTGTCTGCCGTGGCCAACATTTCTTTTATTATGACTTAAATTACTTTAAAGAAAGGTCTTACAAAGGATTTCATCTCGCCTCCAAAGCTTACTATCACATTAAAGCAAGTCTTAGGCTTTCAAATGATACTAAGTAAATCACTGGAAAATGTTTGTAAGTACAAGTGAAATTTTAATTTAAGTACTCAGAAGCTCTTGGACTTCATACACAAGCCCAATGCCTTAATCTTACGTTTATCACTCTCGCACAATCCCTGCCACCCATTCATTATGACAATTCCTCTTAATCGAGACATAAAAAATGTTCTATGCACATTTTTAGAAAGGAAATCGACAGTAGCAATTGTAAATCACACAATAAAAACCAAATCACAATTAAATTCAACGCTCGGCTATAAAAAAATAACAACCATTCAAGCTCTCACACTCTCTATTAGAAACCAAGTACCGCCAAGCAAACCATGCGCAGCGGTAAGCAATTGAATAAGAAGAAGAATTGAATTGTTGCAGTGGTGGGAGACAAATGAAAAATAAAAACAAAAAAACTAAATTTCAATGACTAAAATTCTTTTTGCTTTAGACTTTTTTTAGAATTTTGTGCTTCTCCCTCTAGCCGAGGCAGCTCACAGGCACAGGCGCAAGCTTTTGTCATCTCGCACGCGACTCAAGCCATTAAACAGGCGGATATTTAATAAACCATAAAAAAAATGTCGCAAAAAAAAAAAACAAGTAGAAGCGCTTATGAATTTGATAGGTCATTTGAATCAAAGCTATACACAAGCGCTTCCTGGTCAACTACTAAGGGGATGCATGGGTGGATGGCGAAGTAAGTTTGCACTAAGTTTTTCCCACTTTTTTTCGATTGCGTCATTCTTCAGTGATTTCTAACGAAAAAGGAAAAAAATAAAAAAATGAACATTCAGCAGTTATGTTATGCTGTTGTAACAATTTGGATTGTGTAACTTCCCTTACATCATTTCAAAATATTGTTGAGTGCACACGCGCCAAAAAAAAAAAAATTGAAAATAAACGCGCAGGATTTTCAATTCAAATCCAGTTGTTTTAAATGCGAAAATGGAAAATAAAAATTGTCATAAAAATGAAATAACAAATTAAAACATATGCTCGAAATGGTGCTTGACTAGCGCAACGTCACTATGGATTTGGAAGAATTTTTTTATATGTATAAAATTTAAATATCGAGCGTATGCGCTAATTTTTAGAATAGGCAGAACCGAATGGTAACTAAATGCGTTCTTAGTTTCGTAATCGAAAATTTCGTTTTTGTAAGAAACTTTGAAAAATAGATAACTTGGATGCACACTGCGAGAGAATTGTGGGTAATTTTCTGGCGGTTAAAAAATTCCAATTCAGAAGGAATAGAATGTAATGAAATAGAATTGAATGGAATGGAATGAATGAAATCTAATGGAATGGAGGGAAATGGGATGGAGTGTATTGGAATACAATGAAATCGAAAGAAATGTAAAGAAATGGAATGAAATTGTGGTAGGCCGGGAAAACCATGTGTTTCCTCAGCACTCAGATATATGTATTTGCTCATCTATATATTAATAGGCTAACATTTTTCCCATACAAATAATTGCCAGGCTGTTTAGCACATTTAACATACTCATATCCACATAAAATTGATATGGATGTGTTCGTATGAGTCAGGAGCAGTGCATAGGCATATAATTTTTTCTATAAATTATTTAATTTGTTTATAATTAATAAATAAAATTTTTAGTTAAGAGAAATAGATATCGTAAACGTGTTTACAAATATCGTAAACACAGTTGAAGAGTCGCTTTAATTTAAAAGTGCTCTCTCTATTTTATATGCATTGGCCCAGTTTACGCTCAGATCAAAATCAACGCGGCCAAATATCTCCTATTGCTTTTCCATTAAAGCGAAAAATGAGAGAGAGGGCGGGAGAGCACACTGAGTAATTTTAATTTTGACCAAGGCATATCTAACAGGTAGGCTCGGCGGCGAATTGAAAAACTTCTTTTTTTATTTACAAAGTTAGAGTGTAATGTCAAAATCAAAGCGAATTCACATCATGGCCAATAGGAATGGACGAGCCCCAAGCGAATTCAGATTTTAACCACGGCGAAATATCATTTTGACATTACACTCTACCAATTACAATAACAAAATACATGGGAAATTTCTGAATTCGCCACCGGACCTACCTTCCTAGATCTGCTTTGATTTTGACCATGATTTCGCGTCGGACCGTGATCAAAAGAGCAAATCAGTGTTGCGGTACAACTCGAAAAGGAATAATTTTTGTACCAATACAAAGTTGACAAAATAAATTACATGGTCGAATTTCGAGCACCGGCGATACCAGTTCTAATTAAGGCCTTTAGAAAGTATCAGCATGCAGGGAAAAGGTAGGATAGTGGAATCAGTGTTCCTCTGCAAACTTCCCAGATCTGACCCGTGGAGGCGCAATCCTAGCCTAGCGAAAGCCGTAGAGATGCAGTAGAGAAAATTCGTCGTGGTCCCGCTCCAAACAAAATAGGCATAGTTAGCTCTCCATGATGCCTATGGTGGCCATTTTCTGTGCCCATGGATTGTGTCCTGTAATCAATCCCACTAGGCCCCTAAGCTCCCTCCTGCTCTGCTTGAGGAGGAAGTTTGCTACCTCCCCGTTGGGTTTTTTCAGAAAGCACTTTGTATAATTTTACAGGAATCTATAGAGTTCAGCATCTCCCGTGAGTTATCTTATGGAGTCCCTGGTGTAATTCACAGTGCCTGTTAAAGTTGTTCCTATAATTGGCTGTGTTCCAGTTGGGTGTTCCGCTGATCCGCAGTTTGCCTATTTATCGGCCACTTTGTTACCTTGAACACCGCAATGTCCGGCTACCCACATAAGTTGAAGTTTATTCTATTTTGCTTCGGAGCCAAGCTTCAAATTGCATTCACAAGTTTTTGAAGTAGTTCGCGCAGTTTCCAGTGCAGCTTGTCTGTCGGTGCAGATAGAAACGCCACGCCACCTCTCATCAATTATCCATTCTAATAATAATAATACAATGGCGCTGTTATAAATCTAACGAGTTTTATGGCCGAGCTTCTCTCCCAATTCGAGATGTGCTCCTTTTTGCTTTTCCTACTAAGTTTTAAGCCGGCTCCGAACGGCGAATGCATTTTTTGTGAGAAGCTTTTTCATGGCAGAAATACTCTCGGATGGTAAGCCGCCCACTGCCGAGAGGTGACCGCTGCTCTTAAAAAACCCAATAATTGGATTTTTACTAATTAGAAAAATTGTTTGGTATTTGTTCGAACTGAGGTTTGAACCCGAGGCCTCTGGCATAGCAGGCGAGCTCTCTACCCTTCGGCATCCAGATCCCAGCCGGACCCAGTACCATATTCTGGTTTTTTTCCGTCTGTGTAGATGATTTTCTTCGGCCTTCGCAGTAGAGTTACTGAATCTCTACATTGATCTCTTTTAGGAAAATCGACAGTGTAACTTCTGCCAAAGGATACTCGGGGCACCAGCTTGTCATTTGGGGCCATAAACAAAGGTTATTGCTCTGACAGTCTGCTAAACTTCTCACCGTACCCCGAGCCCCGCATCGTCGTGCCACGACCCGAAGAAGCGTAGTGGAAATTTAGTTTTCATAGCCTACTCTTGGATTACCAAATCCAGAGGGAGCAAGTTCAACAGAGCATTAAGGGCGGTAGCTGATGTTGTACTTATTGCACCCGTAACACTTCCTGCCTGCCTGTTCACGCCTCTGCAGTCTATTCAGCTTATTACCTCTGGACTCAACCATGGTCCAACGCCACCACACTACAATGGACTAAGTGATAATCGGTATAACCAAAGCTGTGTAAATTCACATCAGGTCTTGCTGAGGATTCTTCTACACTGTCCGAAAACTCTCAGAAGGAAAGTGGGCGTCTAGCTTTTAATATCAATAACATCTAACATACTCATTGTAGTTAATAGCCCTAAGAGAGTAGTGGAATAGCAAATGTGACCTAGAATTAGTGCGCAAGACTAGGAACATTTACTTGTACAAAAGTTTTTGGCGGGAAGGTCCAGACAAATAGACATACAAATGTATATTTATATAAATGATTAGCTTTAATGAGCTACTTTTTGCAACCTTTACCTTGAACAATTGTTACCTTAGTCTGTGCTTTGTACGCGTCGCGCTGAACTTTGGCGAATTCGCAATTTCGAATTTCCGGTGAAATCTCATTCCGCTCTATAGAGATAGTGCGCAACAAACATACGTACCATACATCTCATAATATAATATAATATAATACAATGGCGCTATTATAACTCTGACGAGTTTTATGGCCGAGCTTCTCTCCCAATTGGAGGTGTGCTCCTTTTTGTTTTTTCCTACTAATTGGGTGGACCTACAGTTTTATGCCGGCTCCGAACGGCGAATGCATTTTTTGTGAGAAGCTTTTTCAGGGCAGAAATACTCTCGGAGGGTATGCCGCCCACTGCCGAGAGGTGACCGCTGCTCTTAAAAAACCCAATAATTGGATTTTTCCTAATTAGAAAAAATTGTTTTTGGTGTTTGGCTCGGACCGTGGTTTGAACCCGAGACCTCTGGCATAGCAGTCGAGCACTCTACCCACTGCACCACAGCGGCCACGACATCTCATACATCTCATTGTCTTGCCAAAAAGCTCGTCAAAAGCCAACTGTAAACATACATGGCTACATGTACATACAAAAATCTCCCATATCTCATAAATAAGATGGATTTGTGTGTTTGTGCTCGTATATCGCCATTCTCACATTTCAACATTCAACGCGCAACACTTCTGCGGAAAGTAGACAACATCTTTTATTAAGGTATTCGCCTTCGCCTTCGCCTTAACCAAAGTCAATGTCAATGTTTGCGAGAGTTCGAGAGTTCGCGGAAATTTGGTGATCTAACATGTGTGGTCAACTACTATAACAACAACAACAACAATCACCACATCAGCAGCAGCAGCAGCAGCCATGTCATTAGTGTTAAGCACATATCGATCAGATTGTTGAGGAGTTTCACAACGAGCGTGCTTGTTTGGTTTGCTGCAAGCGTTGTGTTGCATGCCACACACAAGCTTTGCTGCATTCATTCACTCTTTGTCTTTGTCATGGGAAGAGGTGGTTCTGTGAAAGATTGAACAGATGCTTGCTGATGCACTTGGGTGTTCCTTTTTGACAATTGCAATCGTCGCGTTGTCTAGCTTGAGATTGTAACAGCACAGCAACAAAAAAGAAAAAACAATCAGCAAATATTTGAGTGCTTTTAGCGCTATAATTAACATATGGCACGTTGCTACTGGTGTCACGCGAATTATTGTCAGTGGCATGTTGCAGGTTAGGTACGGTATGCTGCAAGGATTTCACTTGTAGCTCAATATGGTGGTTTGTTGCTTCAGGGCAAATGCACTTAGCTTAAATTCATATATGCACATATGGAAGTATATACATATATTTATGTATATATATGAGTGTAAGTGCATATGTAAGTCAGCGTCAAGCTGCTATCAATTGAAGCAGTTCTACTTTGGCATGTGGCAAGCTTATCTGACAGTTGCTTGCATCTTCAATTCAACAAAAAAGAAAGCAAAATTCTTTACAGCTTTTCAACTTCTTAGAACTACAACAATACGAGATACATACGTATTTGTATGCTTGTATGTGTGCAAGTGTATCTTTATTTTTATCAGCGCCTTCTGGCTACGGCATGTAATGCGGCGCACAGTGTCACAAAGCTATCAAAAATTAAAAAAATCTGTCATGAGTTGTTCTCTATTTAAATAAAAAAAAAATGCTTGTTAAGTCGCTTTTAGTTTTATTTCTTAAGCTATAAATACCTGGAAATTTGCGCATGGAGTACAAATTTTTTACAAAAATCCTAGGTGTGCAGCAGTGGCGGACGCTTCATATAAGCTAAAAAGCCCGGCTTGCCTAAATATTTTCGGTCAATTCATTTTACGAATTTCTTTAAAATCTGGTTATTTGACGCTTGAAATGTGTTTACTATTAAGTTCTTCAATGTGTTTACTACTTAAGGTACCATGGCGCGTTAGTCTACCAAAAAAAATGCACGTGTATATTGTTTCTACAGCCAATCAGAGCACAACCTGGTTTAGTGAGCATGCTTTAACAGTTCCACACATGCTTTTATGAAGCTATCCAAACAGAAAAACATGTCTTGTTTTCTTGCTTTCTCTATGGAGAAGAGAATTGCTCTTGTTCAGAGTTATATTGAAAAAAAAGTAGCAAACCATCAGGCTTGCCCAGCCAATTTATACAAGGGACACCGCTGGTGTGCAACTGTAGGACCAGCAGTCAAGTGAAAAGTGTGAGAGCACTCAAAAAAAATATATATTAAATTTAAGATGAGAATACAAAAAGATTTTTCAGTGTTACTATATGGGTGCAGGTCGCCTTTCTGATTTGGAATAGTCCCAAGCCTAGACAATGATTCTCAAATGCTCGCACACTGAAAATAACCACTGAGCTTCGATTTCTCTTTTAAATACTTTTTTGAGATTGGGAGTTTGTATTATTTTTCTTTTCACACATTTTGAGTCATTTGTAATGTCTACGACTTTATAAATTTTGTCAAAATTGGCTAACTTCAGTTTTACCACCCAACAGCGGGATAAGCTGTCCTGTTTATTCTCCAATTTAATATTTTTTGTGGCCGCTGTGGTGAAGTGGGAAGAGTACTCGCCTGCTATGCGAGAGGTCTCCGGTTCAACTCACGGCCCAAGCATAACACCAAAACAATTTTTCTAATTGGTAAAAATCCAATTATTGGGGTTTTTAAGAGCAGCGGTCACCTCTCGGCAGTGGGCGGCATACCCTCCGAGTGTATTTCTGCCATGAAAAAGCTTCTCACAAAAAATGCATTCACCGTTCGGAGCCGGGATAAAACTGCAGGTCCACCCAATTAGTAGGAAAAACAAAAAGAAGCACACCTCGAATTGGGAGAGAAGCTCGGCCATAAAACTCGTCAGAGTTATAATAGCACCATTGTATTATTATTATTATATTTTTTCTTATGCAAAAAGTAAGTTTCCATAGAAAAATAGATAAATGTTTTGGCCACAGCTCATACAGTTTCGCGACACTGTGCAGCTGCTGCGGCATGGGCAATCGCGGAACAGTTCACGAGAATAGTGCGCAATATGGCCAATCGATTAGCGTTTACGAGCTGGACTATATAGCGCAAATTACCTAAGCGAATGCCTCAGCTGACATTGTTTTTATTTTTGTTTTTTTTTTGTTTGCGATTAAGAAAGAAAAACGATAAACCAAACACACTTTTTTCCTACTGAGTGAGGCACAATCAAACATACATAAATAGAATCATTGGCACTGGCCGCCCTCCCACCTTACATTCAAATCAACTCACTTTCCTTCGGTGTGGCATGTCTCTGGAGTGCAGTAAAAGAAATTTCTTATTTGCACCAAATTGTGTCTAAGTGGATATTTTGCGCGTGGCGGCTTCATGAACCCATTCGCTGCGTTTCGGCGTATCGGCCGTCCGTTCATTCAGCTAGTCATTACTTCACTTGCTCGTAATTTTTCTCGCAAACTGCTTGTGCTCGCTCATGCAACTATTAAAGCAAAAGAAATAAAGACAATTTGGTTGTTATTGCATTGTAAGGAATAGATATATTTCTTCACGCACATAGATCCATATACCAATCTAACATGCCTTCTTACCCCAGTTAGCTTTACGCAATATCGATTAAATAAAAATGGAACAATTTGAAGTTGCGCCGCTTTGTTTTGGTTTTGAATTTGCTTTCGCTTTTAGTTGAATTTATTTTTTTGTTTTTTTTCTTCGGTTTTGTTTTTTGCGCCTTTTTCTTCGTTATTGTGGTGGCTCAATTTATTTAAAAGAATGTAGCATGTTAAATTCTAGCTGCAAAAGCAGTGCTGCGCTGCAGAATCGTCGAATATATGAATGAGCGTGTGAGTGACGTTTTATCACCATCCCCTAAGAAAGAAAAAAAAAAAACAACATCGAACCAGCAGCACCCCAAGCGAGCTTTGGTGAGCACATTGTTGCTTGGTATATGTGCGTTAGGCGTCAGGGTGGTCACGTACGAGATTTTCTCATTTATTACATTTCCCTTTGGGTTTATTGCTTTCTTTTCTTACGCCTGTCTTGGCCTTATGCGTGCCATAGGCTGACATAGGCATAGCAATGAACGCAATCGATTTTCGCATTTTTATTCTTCTTCTTTTACATAATATGGATTTTTTAAAGGTAGTACTCGCATACTTAAAAATATCGCCGGCGTTCCACAAACTTTTAGATCTGCATTCAAATCGCTCTCTTAAACCAACGTGATGACCTCGCGCATCTCTCCATTAGCTTTTATTTTAGTCCGCTTCGTCCCCCGATTTTTAGCATATTCTTCCAGAACATTAGCGTTATAGGTTCTAAAGGTTTTTCCGCCCCTATTATTCTCTACAAATCTTACGGGAATCATTATAAGGAATACCCTTTTTAACAAGAAATTACAATCGCTTTGTTTGCCTTGTTTCTCATTCCGGCTACGCGGGCCTTGTATGATCACAGCCGCTGAGAATTTTCTGCTTATCTCTTGCACCTTTAAGGAAGCGCTCTCTTAGTACAATATCTCTCATTGAAATAGAATTTGCATTTGCAAATGAAAGAACAGACTCAAACCCAAGCAATGCATTGCAGAAGCAGATTTTAGCGACATCGATATTTTCCATTTCATCTGCTTTTCCGTGTTCAGTATTTCTCGAAAACGTCGAAAAAAGTTCCTAAAACCCGGGATTCAATATAACAGAGCGTGAGTTATCAATTATCAAATTTCTATTTGCTTTGTTGACAAGTGTACGATGATCTTCAACGCGAAGAAGAACCCTGGAGGAAAGAGTTCTGTTTCAGCTGTTACTATACATTTGAGTTCTGCAGAGATGAAATAAACATTGACAAAGCTGCATGCTCCCAAATGGATTCCAGCCAATCTATAGTAACTATAGTATAGTTTAGTAAAATTAACTTCTCAAAAAATTATGATTCTGCTTCATGAAACACCGAAAGGCCTCGCCTGAGTATATCTCCAACTTTACCGACATATGTATATTAATAAAAAAAAGGAAATCTTGACACTGTTGAACATTGAAAAACCACTTCATCAACAAATCCAAAATTATAAAACTGAAACGGCAGTTGGTTGACTGAAGTGTGCTTGCACACAAGACAGCACAAATAATCCTGCTGTCCGTCCACAGGTCAAACATTCATTTTGTCACAGCACAAATTATCTCGAGCGGAAAAAGTTGAGAATTAAAGTTAAACGTTTCAGGATATGACAACAAATGAATACAACACGACAACAACAATAACAATGGTGAAAGCAAAACCCAATGTGGCAGACTGACCACAACAACACAATATCGTTAAGGAAGTATTTGGAATGTCGCAAACTCCTGGCGACAAACACAACCATACATACTTGCATACGTAGATACTTACTTTAAGTTTGTGCTAAGAAAGATATATTTGAGTAACATTAAAATGATGGCAAAAAGGTATTGTTCATTTTCACATTGACCACAACGACGGCCTTTTGCAGTAAAGGCGCAACACATTTTGTCCTTATATGGCTACAATGCGATAGCAAACTTAATATACTCACTACATACACTTGTATACATACATAGAATGATGATACTCGTCGTAGATATACTCACGTCCGGTGAGATTCAGCTATGCAATGGATCCTGTGTCTGCTCTATGCCTTGGCAGGCATATACCGGCATTTGCAGGTCTTTAACTAACATTTGTTAGCTTTTGTTGGTTGTTGTTGTTGTTGTGGGATAATAATAAATATTTGATAACAAAAAACTTCCTGTAAATAATATATGTACATTAAGGTGGAGTGAAACTTGTTTTTTGAAAATTCAATTTGTTCCAAAGCCAGAACGACACCCTTCTAACTCAGAAATAAGCCTGTAAAATTTTACTGACCTACTCGCATGTTTAGAGATGCCCCCAGCCCCTTAAAGTTGAAAAAATAGCACGATCTGGTACAAATGTGAAATTTCTAAAATTATAAAATCAAACAACGAAGTATGAGGATTGATAAACATGGCTAAGTTGAGTATTAAAGTGATTTTTTTTTTGGAAACAACAACAACAAAAGTTATTAAAGGTCAAAGTTTATATTATGCATTTTTTAAATTGCAATTACTTTAAAACTGCTGAACCGATTTCGAATATTGTTATACCATTCGATAGGTATTTGGATTCCCTTTAATTTGATATACATTTTATTTAGGTTCCATAACAACCCCCATGCGGGGGTCAACCCCCCTTTTACCCCCCTTACTTTTCATATATAAAATGTATATATTAAATTAAAGGGAATCCAAATACCTATTGAACGGCATAAAAACATTCGAAATCGGTTTAGTAATTTTTAAGTAATTGTAATTTAAAAAATGCATAATATAAATTTTGACCTTTAATAACTTTTGTTGTTGTTTTTCCAAAAAAAAAAATAAATTCACTTTAATACTCACCTTAGCCATCTTTATCAATCCTCACACTTCGTTTTTTGATTTTATAATTTTCAAAATTTCATATTTGTACCAGATCGTGCTTATTCCTTTCAACTTTGCGGGGCTGGGGGCAGTTCAAAGCGTCTTCCTATCGCCATAAAATTTTGTGGGGTTCATTAACTCGTATAAAGGCAACTTTTCATTGCTGGTACGTTCAAAAAAAGAACAAAAAAAATCTCCATATGTTTTCACTCCACCTTAATGTACAATGTACATTGTACATGCTTATACTCGTACATATATATGTTTGAAGCATTGACCAGTTGGAGTTACTTCAAGGTGGAAGCATCCACACATACATACCTACATACAGAACTGTTGCGGAATGTAAGGAATTTTTGACAGAATCACTAGTTAAATATTTCCGCTTCTTTGTATCAAACGACAAATAGCACATAAATCAACAAAATGATGAGTACATTTTAATAAATACGGAGAGTAACTTGTACATGATACAGTGAACTGCTGCTGACGAAGTATGACATTGGAAACTCAATTGAGCTAAAATAAATGCCTTGCGATGAACATAGGTATTTAGGCAAAAAAAAAACTATTAAAATGAGCTTTCATTGAAAATTTGCTTGAAATTACCCAAACTCAATTACATACAGAGAAAAAAAGTACTATTTTCACATGTAAGAAGAATCAACCAGATTTTTGCTAAATATTACAATGCTGATTTTTTTTATATTAAAATCAGAATCTTGAAAAATTAACTATGTAATATTTAACTGAACTCACACCTATTCCATATAAATCAATTTTGGGTTATTTTTTTTTGTTTCTAAAACGAAATATTGCATAAAATCAGAAATTTTATTTTAAACAAAACCCTGATTGACTTCTTTTTTAATATAAAAATAGTACTTTAACCAATTTTTGGTTGATTCTTTTCTCAGTGTATATAATACATTCTACGATTCACGATATGATATAGTAGAACTTACTAAACAAACAAGTAAAAAATAGTCAGTAGCATCGAACGGGTTAATGCTTCGAGATTTATTGCAAACACATCTAATTAGAATTTTTGTATTCTTCTTATTCCAATTGCAATTCATTTAATACACCTCTTTTTACACAGATGGCACCATGAAGAGTATGCATATGCGGAAATGAAACTGTGATTCCAGCAAGGGGGTTGTTTCAAAGAAGGCTGCGTGTTACGGAATTCAAAAAATGTATGTATGTATGTATGTTCACAAAATGAACAAATAAGCATGCGTACACTTCTTTTCCAATAGCATTAGAATATCTTTACATCTCACCCCGCCCAATTTCTTGGTATTTTTTGTCACATTTTGAGAGACTAGTGATGAAAGAAGGTATATGAGACTAGTTCCATTTTTGATACTTTTATATGGCATTAACTATTTCTTCTTAGAAATGGGTACGTGCAATTCCAGCTTTATTTATTTGCTTAGAACTATAATTATTTAATGGTGGAGCTTCAATAAAATTCCTTTTTATATCTTAACCCAATAAACATTATTTCATTTCATTCATTTATTAGGTCAATGATTCAACAATCGTATCTACTGACTAGAATTACAAGAATTATCATAAGTGACAAATGTAATAAATACTAATATAATTAATTCAAAATAAAAAAGATTCGAGTAATGAACCAAAACACGATCTCGGGAGTGCGAAGTCCAGATCAAGGCTCTTAGAGATTTTTTTAAGTTCTATGAGAGCTCTTGAAATGGGATCATGATTATAATAGTTGGCCTTTATTACTTGTAGATCAAACGGGCAGTAAAAACGCAAACTTCTAGCAGGAACATTAAAGTTTGTTTCCCGAAGAAGCTCTAGACAGTCAACTAAGCCATTAGTAATATCATAAATGAAAAGTAGGAAATTAATTAATCGCATGGCGGCAGGCGGTTTTAGACTTATGGGCAAACAACGGGAATTGTAGAAGGGAAAGGGATCGGTGAGGTGGAGTGGTGCAAGAGCGAACCAAGCGCAACTGCGCTGAACTCTTTCAAGTCTAGAGGAGTTGGTTGTCTAAATAGGATTACAGATTAAGGAAACATGCTCCATCTTAAAGCCAACCAGGGAGTTATATAGAGCCTTACGGGGGTAAGGATCGTTAAAATCTCTACCATTTAAAGAGCGTTAAGTCATCTGCATAAATCAGGAACTTCGATGGTTTAAAAAGAGACAAAAATGTCATTAATGAAAAGAAGCAATAGTATCGGACCAAGAATGCTACCCGGGGGAACCCCCATCAAATATGATTATGATAGAGTTATAGTCGTAGAGAAGGGACCAAAAATATGTATATTTTAAATGAAATAAGGAGTTTACCCCCTACATATTTCAAGATTACTGATGATTTTATCCTGACACTTCAAAGACTTGATTTTATTTACACATAGATGGCAACGTATTTGTAAAGGTCTGCAAAATATAGGTAGGTATGCATAGTAATAAAATTGTTGCTTGTTTATTATATGACCCAAAGCAGGCCCGAATTTAGTAGTTAGTTCAATGGATCTTCTCTGTCACTTACAGGCTACTGATTACACCAGCCTTAACAAGGTTCTGCAGTAGAACATAAATTTGCTTCATTTTTTGCTAGGTATGCAAAAATACATACATATTTACTTATGAAAATTTGTGTTTTCCTTCCTTTTTTTATTGTTATCCGTATTATCATCACTTTAGCCAATAAAATAAAAACCATTAAACCACATTTACCGACTCGTCCTTTGCCACCTGCGACCTTTCAACTCTTTCATCTTAATGTTGTAGTAGGTACTACCCAGCAGTATTTATCAGCTGGAAAACAGCACATATTTCCTACTGAATATTCAGTAGAGATGTAGTTCTAATATCTGAACTTTCCCTTTCGTTTTTATATAGAGGTGGCGTCGAAAATCAACTACCTAAAAACTGCCGAACGAGAAGGGAGAGTTTCTGTATGAAAAAAGGCCTGAATACGCAGGGAAAACTTCCATAGCATATATTTCAATACACCTGATGCCTTCACTGTGTGTTCAGTTATTTTTTCAGCAATGAATTTTGAACTCAGTTTCAGGCTATTTTTCATACTGAATATTCTACTGAATATGCACCTCCTTACCTCAAATACTGCTGGGTACAAATGTAAACATTCATACATACATACATCGTATAGGTTATACGTATGTATTTTATTGTATGTATGTATTTATTTGTCATCACTTTTATCCTTTCATTTTGTTTTAAGCCATTTCATGTAACCGTTTCTGCTGTTGTCATTTACAGTTTACAACACCCTCGAGTCTTGTAGAACCAAAACGCGCGCTCAGCAAGCAACCAACGTGCGTCCGCCCTCAACTTGATTGCTTCAAATTTTATTTTATTTTTTTCTGATTCGATGTAATATTTTTTTGAAACGCCACTCTTGCGGTTTTCACCCCTTTTGTTTCTTTATTAAATCTGTCATCTATAGTTGCTTTTAGTAGGTATCTGTTCTGTTTTCGTTTTTTTTTTATGCGTTTTTTGCTGACAGGGTAAACATTTCCGTGATTGGCTTTTTCGTACAAAATGACGTTGTAAATAAACGTTGACTTCTTTTTTTTTATTATTTTTTTTTTTTGTTTGTTACGCCAGTGTAAAATACTCGTATCTACGTTCCTTGGTTGTTGCCTTTGCATAAAAATGCTTACATGGAAAATCAGTCTACGTTATCGTCGTTATCGTTATCGCATTGCAACTCTTTTCCCACTGAAATTGTTTTCACGTTAAGGTGTGATTTTAAATCGATTGATATGATGATGGGCCTTACAAAGGCAAAGCGGCAAAATGCTTATGTACCTTCTCAGACTCCCTGTAAAAAAGTGTGCGACGAGTCTCTAGAAAGATTTGTCCGGGAGCACTCTCTTTCGGGTACAATTAGTCTACAATTGTTCCCAATTGTACCCGAACGGGTACATATGTATACTAATTGTAATTAAATAATTGAAAGGGTATCAAACGGGTACAATTAGTCGCACAAATGGATGTGTCGCATTTGCTACCTGTTCGGGTACAAAACGGGTACAATTGTGCGCTTTTGCTACCCGTTCGGGTACAAACTGGGTACAATTAGTCTCTTCATAGGACATGCTCAAACAAAAGAGAACACTTCAACCCATATAAAGAGATACAAATGGGTAGTAATTAGAGCTGATGATACCCGTGTACCCGGGTACCCGGGTAATGCCCGGGTACCCGGGTTTTTCGGGTATTGCCCGGGTACCCGGGTATTGTCCGGGTACCCGGGTACCCGGCCCATTTACTACCCGGGCAGCCGGGTAATGCCCGGGTACCCGGGTACCCGGGCATTCTTGTTGATGCCGGCTAATGCGACAAACGCTGCTTACCACAATAGGCCGCTCGTTTATGGATGAACGAGAAATGTACATATGTAGCGATGTTTGGATGTTCAGACGTTTGCTTTTGTTCCTCAAAAACGAGAATTTATCGAGTTATCGGTCAAAATCTGATTGCACAAAAACCTTAACATTACCTTACAATATGGGTATCAAACGAAAGGGGATGGCCCCAGGTTTCATTTGAACTTCGATATATTTCGATAAATTTATCGATAACTGAGTTATCGGTCAAAATGCGATTGCACAAAAACCTTAATATTACCCTACAATATGGGTATCAAACGAAAGGGGATGGCCCCAGGTTTCATTTAAACTTGGATATATTTCGATAAATTTATCGATAACTGAGTTATCGGTCAAAATCTGATTGCACAAAAACCTTAACATTACCTTACAATATGGGTGTCAAACGAAAGGGGATGGCCCCAGGTTTCATTTGAACTTCGATATATTTCGATAAATTTATCGATAACTGAGTTATCGGTCAAAATGCGATTGCACAAAAACCTTAATATTACCTTACAATATGGGTATCAAACGAAAGGGGATGGCCCCAGGTTTCATTTGAACTTCGATATATTTCGATAAATTTATCGATAACTGAGTTATCGGTCAAAATGCGATTGCACAAAAACCTTAATATTACCCTACAATATGGGTATCAAACGAAAGGGGATGGCCCCAGGTTTCATTTGAACTTCGATATATTTCGATAAATTTATCGATAACTGAGTTATCGGTCAAAATGCGATTGCACAAAAACCTTAATATTACCTTACAATATGGGTATCAAACGAAAGGGGATGGCCCCAGGTTTCATTTGAACTTCGATATATTTCGATAAATTTATCGATAACTGAGTTATCGGTCAAAATGCGATTGCACAAAAACCTTAATATTACCCTACAATATAGGTATCAAACGAAAGGGGATGGCCCCAGGTTTCATTTGAACTTCGATATATTTCGATAAATTTATCGATAACTGAGTTATCGGTCAAAATGCGATTGCACAAAAACCTTAATATTACCCTGCAATATGGGTATCAAACGAAAGGGGATGGCCCCAGGTTTCATTTGAACTTCGATATATTTCGATAAATTTATCGATAACTGAGTTATCGGTCAAAATGCGATTGCACAAAAACCTTAATATTACCTTACAATATGGGTATCAAACGAAAGGGGATGGCCCCAGGTTTCATTTTAACTTGGATATATTTCGATAAATTTATCGATAACTGAGTTATCGGTCAAAATCTGATTGCACAAAAACCTTAACATTACCTTACAATATGGGTGTCAAACGAAAGGGGATGGCCCCAGGTTTCATTTGAACTTCGATATATTTCGATAAATTTATCGATAACTGAGTTATCGGTCAAAATGCGATTGCACAAAAACCTTAATATTACCCTGCAATATGGGTATCAAACGAAAGGGGATGGCCCCAGGTTTCATTTGAACTTCGATATATTTCGATAAATTTATCGATAACTGAGTTATCGGTCAAAATGCGATTGCACAAAAACCTTAATATTACCCTGCAATATGGGTATCAAACGAAAGGGGATGACCCCAGGTTTCATTTGAACTTCGATATATTTCGATAAATTTATCGATAACTGAGTTATCGGTCAAAATGCGATGCACAAAAACCTTAATATTACCCTACAATATGGGTATCAAACGAAAGGGGATGGCCCCAGGTTTCATTTTAACTTCGATATATTTCGATAAATTTATCGATAACTGAGTTATCGGTCAAAATGCGATTGCACAAAAACCTTAATATTACCTTACAATATGGGTATCAAACGAAAGGGGATGGCGATCTCATTTAGCGATGGCAATTTCTAGAATGCGGGTATTGGTTAACCACGGAATATTTCTGAGCAATATTGGTATCAAATGAAGGTTTTTACGGGACAAATTGTACGAATTTTTACAGTTTTCGATTTGAATTAAAGGCACACCAAAATGTTAACCAACAGAATATCTGGTGCATTATTACTGTTTGATAATACTCTTATTAAAAGCAGAAACTTGCTTTTGAAATATTCGTGTATGCATGCAAAATCTTAAAAAAGTTATGTGTTTGTACGTGATAGGACTGGTCTACCATGATCCTTGGTTTATGCAAACCAGGAGCAATTTTTGGCAAATTAATTGTATTCGATAAAAATAAAAAAGTAAATGTGGTAGCACTAATATCAAGTTTTATTCAAACAGAAAAAATATTAGAAATAAGTTTATTCCAAAAGAATTAAAAATGCTGTAATGTAATTTTTTACATTGTTTGTACGGGACAAATGGTTTAAATATTTACAATTTACCGACAAGCCAAAAGGTTATCAAACAAAGTTTCTGGTTCATCAATATTTTGTGGCTAATTTCTAAACAAAAGCAGAAGCTTGCATTTGAAAAACTGGTATATGTGTGAGAAATCGAAATGTTTGTACGGGACAAATTTACCATTTCCCATGGGATGCTCCCGAAAGGTATTGTGCAGGGCTTTCACGTAGGATGTACTGATTATTATTCCTAGGTCGGGCAGCCAGATATGGGTCAAAGGTATGCTATTTTTTGCGATTTGTCTGAAACCTTAAGCGTTTTATTTGTATAGGATATCTTACTTCATTTTGGATTAATTTAACATGGTTTAAAAAATTTAATAAAAGCAAAACAAAGTAACAAGCTTAGACGTCATTTTACTTCAGATTTTTTCGTTATAATTACTCTTCGACCAGCCACACATGACGGCAGCAAACGCTCAGAATTTGGGCAGAAAGCCATAGAAACGCGCGTCTTCATGTGTGCCCATTGGCAGAAGTACAAGGAAATCGAGGGTTTTTGTAAACCGGCGTTTTCTGCCTGCCCAAGTTCTGCGCGTTTTCTGCTGTCATTTGTGGCTGGTCTTAATGTAATAAGTTAACTTCCATCACGTGTACTGTGCTACATGCGGGTTTTTTTTCTCAGAACATATTTACAAAGATTATGATATTTCTGGCTGTATTATATAGGAAAGAGTTCAAATTAATATAGTACTGCTTTTTTGGCATACAATGTGCTTAGTTTCTACAACAAAAGTATATAAAGTGACACAAAAAATTTGGTCGATATATCGTACAAAATTAGGTTTTTGACCGATAACTCAGTTATCGATAAATTTATCGAAATATATCGAAGTTCAAATGAAACCTGGGGCCATCCCCTTTCGTTTGATACCCATATTGTAGGGTAATATTAAGGTTTTTGTGCAATCGCATTTTGACCGATAACTCAGTTATCGATAAATTTATCGAAATATATCGAAGTTCAAATGAAACCTGGGGCCATCCCCTTTCGTTTGATACCCATATTGTAGGGTAATATTAAAGTTTTTGTGCAATCACATTTTGACCGATAACTCAGTTATCGATAAATTTATCGAAATATATCGAAGTTCAAATGAAACCTGGGGCCATCCCCTTTCGTTTGATACCCATGTTGTAGGGTAATATTAAGGTTTTGGGCAATAACATTTTGACCGATAACTCAGTTATCGATAAATTTATCGAAATATATCGATGTTAAAATGAAACCTGGGGCCATCCCCTTTCGTTTGATACCCATATTGTAGGGTAATATTAAGGTTTTGTGCAATCGAATTTTGACCGATAACTCAGTTATCGATAAATTTATCGAAATATATCGAAGTTCAAATGAAACCTGGGGCCATCCCCTTTCGTTTGATACCCATGTTGTAGTATAATTTAAATGTTTTTGGGCAATAACATTTTGACCGATAACTCAGTTATCGATAAATTTATCGAAATATATCGATGTTAAAATGAAACCTGGGGCCATCCCCTTTCGTTTGATACCCATATTGTAGGGTAATATTAAGGTTTTGTGCAATCGAATTTTGACCGATAACTCAGTTATCGATAAATTTATCGAAATATATCGAAGTTCAAATGAAACCTGGGGCCATCCCCTTTCGTTTGATACCCATATTGTAAGGTAATATTAAGGTTTTTGTGCAATCACATTTTGACCGATAACTCAGTTATCGATAAATTTATCGAAATATATCGAAGTTCAAATGAAACCTGGGGCCATCCCCTTTCGTTTGACACCCATATTGTAGTATAATTTTAATGTTTTTGGGCAATAACATTTTGACCGATAACTCAGTTATCGATTAATTTATCGAAACATATCGAAGTCCAAATGAAACCAGAAGCCATCTCCTTTCGTTTGATACTCATATTGTACGATCTTTCTATACATACGGAGTCTTTAAAATTTCATTTCTAATAGTTTCGAGGTCGCCCGGGTACCCGGGTAATTTTTCGATGCCCGGCTACCCGGGCCGAACGGGCCTGCCCGGGTAATAAAAAACCCGGGTACCCGGGCATTACCCGGGTACCCGGGCATTTTAATACCCGGGTAGGGCTTCATTCACTACCCGGGTACCCGGGTATCTCATTACCCGGGTCAAATCATCAGCCCTAGTAGTAATCGCATGCTCCCTTGCGAGTTGTCCCGGATGTATCCCGGAGTGATCGCATTTTTTGCAGGGCTGTTTGTATTTGTTTGTATTTG
This sequence comes from Urophora cardui, assembly GCA_960531455.1. Classification (NCBI taxonomy): domain Eukaryota; kingdom Metazoa; phylum Arthropoda; class Insecta; order Diptera; family Tephritidae; genus Urophora; species Urophora cardui. Next base: position 50,742,321 of record OY482673.1, read on the forward strand.
TACACAAATGTTTTATATTTATTACATATGTATATGTATACTTACATTACTCACTTACTTAGTACTCTTTATGACTTAAATTCGATGACTTTAAGAATTTTTAGAAGATTTTACTGAAGAAATTTCCTACTCAGTTTAATCTACTTATATATACCTATACATATTTTTGATGCCTTTGCAAAACCGCCCATAGCAATTCTCTCTCTCTCTCTCCCATTTAAATTTCTATTCTAAAATGGGCTGGATTTCGAATTCATAACGAAGGCAAACACAATAAAAATGTCTTCCACAATCATTATAATAATAATTAATTAATAATAATTAATTAATTAATTATCGAAGGCAAGAATTGAAAAAGCTATTTGTTCTTTAGAATCTAAAGTTTAGATCATTAACCATGCCAAATTTTTATTTCATAGCTTGGACATCACTAACTTCGATTTCGTTGGCGTTCCTCATAGCATTTCTATTGGACTCATGATGAGAGATTTACTCATCAGATTCAAACATGTTTTCTTATATAGAAGCTGGATTAAATTATCTTATAAGGGACTTAGCTTTGAGTAGTTTGACTTTTCGTACACGCTCGTAAATAAGCATATCTCACACTGAAAAACTTCTATTCAGTGTATGAATACACACGCTTTTGCATAGGTTTGTGTGCTGTTCGCACGAATATTCCCTGCAAAAAGATTGATAAGTCTAAACTGAAGCCTAAGCGGTCAAAACGGAATACGCTGGCAGCGCTGCTTTGCTGTTATGCGCTCATTTGCTCTGCTCCAAATGTTTTAGTACTTAATTTTATGAGCAAACATAGGCGAAGAGAGCACAATGTGTGACAAGCGTAAAAATTGCGTATTGATGTTTCAACCCTACTCTCAAAAAATAAAAATTCTCTCTATCAAAGACATATTTTTCCTTATTTGGAACACGGGTTCCCATATAAAAATTTCTTTGTTTTGAGTAAATTTTCTCAAAAATATGGAAAAAACCGTCCAAAAACGTGTAAACAAACTCGTTGCAATGGTGATTTTTATGGCTATCAAAATTAAAGAAATCAAATCTTCAAACAAGGACAAGTTGGGAATGGAATGACGTTTAAGAAATTTTCCCTTATTTTGATGTATATTAATATATAATACAATGGCGCTATTATAACTCTGACGAGTTTTATGGCCGAGCTTCTCTCCCAATTCGAGGTGTGCTCCTTTTTGTTTTTCCTACTAATTGGATGGACCTACAGTTTTATGCCGGCTCCGAACGGTGAATGCATTTTTTTGTGAAAAGCTTTTTCATGGCAGAAATACTCTCGGAGGGGGATATGCCGCCTACTGCCGAGAGGTGACCGCTGCTCTTAAAAAACCCAATAATTGGATTTTTACTAATTAGAAAAATTGTTTTGGTGTTTGCTCGAACTGAGGTTTGAACGCGAGACCTATGGCATAGCAGGCGAGCACTCTACCCACTGCACCACAGCGGCCATTTTGATGTATGAATTTCTTTAAAACAAGCATATGAAACCATGGTAACGCATGTAAACAACTTTATTTTATAATCCCTTTAACATGTTTTAGGAAAAATTTACTCAAAACAAAGAAAATAATTTTTTTGGTAGAAGTTATGGATCCATTTCGGAGACCACCACATCCCCTCATCAGACTTATTCAAGCGGCCTCAACCGAGAATCGAACTTAAGTCGTTCGATTGGTAGTCCATTGTCTATACCATTGAGCTACCACCGCCGTCAGCTTTGTTTCGCTTAAATTTCAATTTTTCCTTCCATTGTGGATTGTAATGATGAGGGGATGTGGTGGTCTCCGAAATGGATCCATAACTTCTACCAAAAAAAAATTTTTTCAATTTTTCTTCATTAAAAAATGGCCAATAGCTCATTTAAATTCACATAAAAATAATTATTAAAATTAAAACGGCCATATAAATAGAAACACAAAGAAAATAATGTTCATATATACCCTGCAGGGAACTCAATAACTAGTGAGCAAAATTTTTAGTTCCGAACTACCGAAAAGGTGTCAAAAGGGAACTAGATCAATTGTAGTTAGACCCTCACCAGTTCAGGAGGAGTGAATTGAGTGACCATTATAAGACACACTTTGATTTGTATGCAATTTCGAAGTGACAAAAATTCTATGAAAATTTTTCGTTCGTTCAATTTCCGTCGGCTTTGTATATTTCTGCAATTCTCAGATGTTTAGTGAAGCGTTTCATATAAAGAGTTTTCTATTTGCATCTTAACTTGTATGAAATGAAATGTTTCCCTAATTATGCTTTCCCGATCCCTCAGGCTTATTTTTAATTTTTTTATTTTATTACTTTTTAAATATTACTGTAAATTTTATTAAATAAATAAATAAAAAAATATTAGTCAAAAAAAAAAAAATAAAAATAAAAATATCATCCACCTTGACACCGACAGGATTCGAACCCGCGCCCCTCAGATTGAAAGGCACATGCGTTAGGCAGTCGGCCATCGCGCCACTTGCATGAAGTGTGTCTTAAGCGGCAGATGTAAAACTGTGGAATTTGTAGGTACTTGTAGCTAGTTCAGAACTATCGAAAATGTGCCAATAAACGAACTAGTGTAAACTGTAGAATTTAGTACTAGTTCGGAACTATCGAAAATGTAGTGCGGAGGGTGACAATTGACACCGCCTAGGACATCGCCGTGTTAAATTCGCCAGTTGATAACATGCAAAAGAGATTTAGCTCGCACTAGTAGTGTCGAAAAATGCACTAGAAGCGACCTAGTTCGGAACTAGAGATTTTCCCTACAGGGTAGGGAAGCAATTTCTCTGACCCCTCCACATTTTTATTATTAAATAAGCCGCAATGCTTGGAAATAAGGTTTCCTCTGAAAGAGAGAGGGTAGTCCTTACAGCCTGATGACATGCTCACGGGAAAATCAGCCTTATTTTAAGCCGGCGATCGGCAGCTGGGCCATTTAGGGCCACTCGTTTCTCATGTATAGATCGTGTGTGCGCTGCTAGCAAGCTATCGCTGCACAAATATTTTGCGCGTGTGTTGGTTGCTCTGCCAGCGGTGCCGATTGCTGTTTTAAGGTTCAGACATTGGTGACTTGTAAGTATTTCAGTATCGTTAACCTTATTGTAACTTTATCGCTATCCATGTGAGCTGAGATTGTTATGTCAAAATAATATTTCTCCTTGCTAAAATCTGAATTCGCTTGGGACTCGCCCATTACTATTGGCCATGATGTGAAATCGCTTTGATTTTTATATTATAATCTACCTTTGTAAATAAAAAAAGAAGTTCCTGAATTCGCCTATGCGCCTACCTTCCTATATCTGCTTTCACAAGTGTCAGCTGTTTACGGATTTAGGGTTGCTAACCAAAATCCAATTGGTCTGTAAGTTAACGATACAGCTACAGAATTACGACAAGGCACCAATGACTAGTAACACAGCCTGTCGTAAGGTTGGTTGAATCAGCTGTTTTATAAGGTTACAGATAAGCAACCAATGTCTGCACTTTTAAGTCCATACAACGTTTTTTTCGCTAATAATTTTCAGGCCTTATTTCTTAAGCCTTAAATCTTCTGGAATAAGACGTAGATTTTTTGTAGGGTTGTGTCCTATAGGATAGATGTTTGTGCATTCTATGACGAAATACCTTGAATATACATAGATACTGTGCTCTTTTTGACTTTTTTGCATCCTTCACAATTCATGCTTAATGTCACTTAACAAAAAAATTATGCAGCAAACACCCTCCTCCTTGTTTTCATATTTTACTAGGTCAAAAATTCAAGTTTATAAAAATGATTTTTTTTTTGTAATGACCTGCATAATAATTAATCTGCACAACAAAAGCGAAAACCGAAATATGTGCCAGAGACATACATACATACATACATACATACATAAACACGTTCACGCAAACATACAAACTACTAAAGAGTTGACAATATTGCAGGACCTTCGCACGCAACAGACACAGACACGCTCCAAGAGCAGACTTTTTAGCACCTCAATGACTTTCATAAATATAGTTGTTAGTCGCTTAACTGCATTCACAAAAAAAAAAAAAAAATACAAAAAAGTATCAAAAATAATTAGCATAAGCAACAAGAAAAGTCAACTTATTCGAAATGAACAGCGAAAAAAGGCGCTACGCAATGCATAAAAATTAAAAACGAAAAAAAAAATTAAATTATGTATAAACATTAAAAATTAGAATTGCTAATTAGAATTGTGCGCCGAGCTGAGCGGCGTTTAACCTACATATACACATACATATGTATGTACATGAATACATATGTAAATATTTAAGCTGAAAAAGAGGCGCATCAAATTATTGTTGAACGCATAACGCGCGCATGCGCATGCCGCGGCGGCTAATAATCTCTTCAATTGCACACCACACGGCAGGCGTTAAGTGTTACATACAAACATTTAGATGAGTATCGACGGACAAAAAGCGTTGCGCCTGCGCGTTACTTTCATATACTCGTATTTGTAAAGAAGCTACTTAATTAAAATGCAAGCAAAAAAGGGTTAAAAAAGGGAGAAGAGCGCCGCGTTCTGAGCTAATATGGACATCGGAATAAATACATAAATTAATACAAATATGTAGTATCTATATTTATGTATGATTTAAATGACAATTTTTTGTTTGTTTGTGATTGTGCTTACGTGACGATTTACATAAATAACCATGCTCGAGTATGCCCAATTGTTGCTTCTGGTTGTTGTTCTGGTTGATTGTTGGCGAGGATCAAAGCGCGCTACAGAATTTGAAATTAACTTCTTTTTTCCTGGATCGATATTTATGTTTGAGATGATCTACATGAATGCACATATGTTTCTGTGACTTTATGTATGTATGTATGTATGTCTAGACTTTTATCAAGTCACTTTAGAGCCCTTCGCTGACTACTTTTCTGCTTGACTCCTTGCATTTGGGAGTCAGAGCAACAAACAGCAACAACACACGTCCTGTTGAATTATTCATATTTGTTTGTATGTATGAACGGCAGCGATAGCGCGATTTGTTCTTGTGTATCTACATATATAACTTGAATTGACTAATGGAATTCATAGATAGCTAGATAGAGTTGGTTGGCTGAGGACAAGAGCCGGCTCAGCGTAAGTGTATAACTTTGCCACTGCATATGGACTTGGTGGACGGCATTTGCCTCTGCGTTTGCGACTGCCTCGGCTACGGAGCGTGCTGCTACTCTCGCGTTGCCCACACGGTCGTTCGTCTTCATATGCATTTCTTTTGCAGCGCTACCCAAAAGCATTGATTACTATGCGCATAATTTTTCGTGCGGCTTTATTTAGAATTTATTTGCATTTTTAAGCTCCTGTTTTTTTGTTGTGGTTTTTGTTTTGATTTTTGTATCATCACCTCTGCCGCATGTTGTTGTATGTACGAGCATTGTTTTCAGCAAACATTAGATTTTTTTTTTTATTTTTATTTTTTTTTTCTTCAACGTTTATTATTCAAAAAACGTGATTGCGTAAGTATTTATGTAGATTTATATGTACATACAGAAGAGTTAGCGATTGTTATGTACATTTGCGATAGCATAATGAGTGACGAAATGACAAGACAAAAGCTGGAGGAGAATGGGCAGTGACCTTGGCAGCGGAGAGGTGTCTGTGTCAATAAATTACGTGTGTACTTCCGATATGTACATATGTATGTATGCAAGTAGAAAGTGAAAATTAGTTTAATTTAATGCTAATGAAAAACATAAGTTGGCGCTTGGAAACCATGACAGCAACTTGCTATTTACATATTTTTTTTTTTGGGCTATTAGCAGTAGAAATTTTAATGCGTACATGCCCTGCAGCGAAATCAATAACTAATAAGCAAAATTTCTAGTTCCAAACTAGCGAAAAGGTGCCAAAAAGTCACTAGTTCAATTATAGTTAGACCCTTACCAGTTCACAAGCAGTGAATTGAATGACCATTAATAAGACACACTTTGTTTAGTGTGCAATTTTGAAGTGACAAAAATTCTAAGAAAATTTTTAATGCGTTCAATTGCCGTCGGCTTTACACACATATTTCTGCAATTCCCAGATGGTTAGTGAAGCATTTGGTATAAGATGTATACAATTTACATCCTCATTAATATGAAATGAAGTATTGCCCTTTAGATAGCTTTTTATACTCAGCTGTACTAGTACACAGAGTATTATAGTTTTAATCACATAACGGTGGATTGTAACAGAATGAAATAATCGAGATAGATATAGACTTATATATATCAAAATGATCAGGGTGAAAAGAGAAATCGATTGAGCCATGTCCGTCCGTCCGTCCGTCCGTCCGTCCGTCCGTCCGTCCGTCCGTCTGTCCGTCCGTCCGTCCGTCCGTCCGTCTGTAAACACTCTAACTCGCGCAAAAATTGAGATATTTTGATGAAATTTGGAACGCAAGTTGGTATCGAGACTGGGACGGTTGGTATTGAAAATGGGCGAAATCGGACCATGACCACGCCCACTTTTCCTATATAGAAAAAATCGGAAATTTGGTATCTCAGCCACTAATATAGCTAGAGTTTTAAAATTTTACCCACGTATTGAGCTCGGGCCCTTATGAAGAAATTTGATGAAGTTTTGGAAAATGGGCGGTGCCACGCCCACTTATTAAGGGTCAAACATTGAAAGTTTTATATGTCATAACTCAGAAACCGTTGAAGATATATCGATGAAATTTGGTACGCGTAATTTGCTTACATAGACAAATGTTTTGACGAAAAATTATCAAAATCGGTTTACGGCCACGCCCACTTTTATATATGTGTATTATAAAGTGACCTAATAAAACCATTTTAAGCGATATCTCTGTCAAATATAAAGATCTATCATTGAAATTTTGTCGCATGAGTCCAACTATGGACATAAAACAAAAAACACAAAAATTTTGGAATATGGGCGGTGCCACGCCCACTTATTAAGGGGCAGACATTGAAAGTTTTATGAGTCATAACTCAGAAACCGTTGAAGATATATCGATGAAATTCGGTACGCGTAATATAATTACTTAGTCAAATGTTTTGGCGAAAAATTATCAAAATCGGTTGACGGCCACGCCCACTTTTATATATAGGAAATATAAGGGGGCCTAATAAAAACATTTTAAGCGATATCTCTGTCAAATATAAAGATCAATCACTGAGATTTTGTGGCAGGAGTCCAACTATGGACATAAAACAAAAACTACAAAAATTTTGGAAAATGGGCGGTGCCACGCCCACTTATTAAGGAGCGAATATTGAAAGTTTAATAAGCCATAACTCAGAAACCGTTAAAGATATATCGATGAAATCTGGTACGCGTGATATATTTACTTAGCCAAATGTGTGGACGAAAAATTACCAAAATCGGTTGACGACCGCGCCCACTTTTATATATGTGTATTATAAAGTGACCTAATAAAACCATTTTAAGCGATATCTATGTGAAATATAAAGATAATTCATTGAAATTTTGTGACATGAGTTTTACAATAGACCGGAAACAAAAAATAAAAAAGTTTGGAAAATGGGCGTGGCACCGCCTCTTTTTAGACAAAGGGATATATGAGATTTCTTAGCCTTTAACTCGACAAATAATTGAGATATTATGACGAAACTTGGTTTATACACTTTTATAACATGTGTTAATAGACACGCAAAAATGTATTGAAATCGGTTTATGACCACGCCTACTTTTTAACAAAGATATTTCTGGAACACCCTTTTGGAATTTGTAACGTGAAGTCTTTGTAACTAAAAGTCATAGAGGGATGAAATTTTGCACTAACAATAATATTTGTATGCTTATTTGGATGATTGATATAAATTTTGAAAATGGGCGTGGCTGCGCCCTGTTTATGCAGCACTCGTTTCATATAAAATACACCCTATATCGAACAAACGCAAACAAACAATGAAAGCATACAGCTGAGTATCTAATGTTCGATTGCACTCGAACTTAGGCTTCCTTACTTGTTATTATTACGGAGGTTGATACGCAACCTATGGTGGTCTATGATGCCTGCAGCTCATTATAATACCTCCTCTAGGCCAATCTCGCAAATAAAATTCAGTATTGCGTTTGGCCTTAAGCTGATTCCACATAAAACTTTTTCCGCCTTGCGTTACGCCGCTTTCTATGTCAAACAACGCAAAACTGAAAAACTATGCCACAATGAACGCGCAACATCACTCAAAAAATATTTATTTTCTGAAAAATCTTTCATTCTCCGTTTTATTTACAAAAAAGTAAATAAGAAAATAAAAATCTATTAAATTATTTTTCAATTGTGTGAAATTTAAATTTGTTTATTTACATTTGAATTAAAGTGAAACTGAAAAAAAATTTCAACGCCCCTCAAAAGTTGAGATTTGGGCAACTTTGTGCTTTACGTAACTTCGGCGTTGCGTTACTTTTTGTTATGTGAGAAACCTCATATAGATACATGTATGTATTTTAATCTCAGCTGTCACGCAGAAAGTGTCACGTAGCACAACACAAAGTTCTATGTGGAATCAGCTTTACAGTTGGTATTTGGCTGCCCTCAAGCTGATATTATCCAAGTGTCCTCTGTCTCCTGCTAGATTTGGCCGTGCATTCGAGTAGAATGTGCTCAGCGGTAGTGATGGGCGAATCCGAGATGTTTAGACAATCGAGAGAGTCGCCATCGTTGCAAAATCACAATCGAGTCAAAAGTTGACTCGCTCCTCGACTACACAATCGAGATGTTTTTGCGATTGTTCCGAGTCGGCGGGCCGGCTGTTGTTTCGATGATTTGTTTTAGTTGATAAAATAAACTGAATGAGTGTTGTTGATGAAGAAAGTAGGATTGTTAATGGAAGTGAGGCAAATACATAAATAAACGAACCAAATTGAAAAATATGCTATACATAGACGCTGCATTTTTGCAATCACAATTAAAGAGTGTCGTGTATAATAAACACAATTAATTATTTAAACATTAAAAAATTAATAAATTTTCTGAAGTGAGACGCTTACGAAACAAATTAATTTTACGAGCAGCAACAACGGCAATAGATTTGTACCACTCTGTATGCTTTTTTAAGCAATTTTGATATTCAAGCGGCAACAACAAATGGTAAGTATGTATTTTTTTGCAGCGAGTCCGAGATGTTGCAGGGTTGCTTTGAAAACGAGAGGAATCATTGGCGAATCCGAGATGTTTTAGCAATTGTTTCGACTGACGGCCATTTACGACTGGACTCGAATACGAATGAAAACCATCGAGAGCATTCGAGATGTTTCAACAATCGAGAGAATCGAATAAAACATCTCGGACTCGCCCATCACTACCCAGCGGTTTCATCTTCCATATCACAGAATCGGCAGAAGCTACTTGAGTAAATGCCACGTCTATATGTGACTTTCTCCACGAAAAGGCGTCTCTGTGCCGAGAAAAGAAGTTATTGAGAAAAATGCGTTTAAAAAAAGCGTTTTGTTTTGCGTATGGTTATGCAACTCTTTCTTTACAGGTGATTTGTAAAAAAACTAAAATACATAGTAACTTGCGGTTCGAAAGAGCGTTTCTTTTCCTATAAGAATCATTCAAAAAGTAAAAAAAAAAAAATTTCGGCGCAGAGGTCCCTTTTCGTGGAGCAGGTGACATATGGCTTTTGGATCTGCAGTTACCAGTTAAAAGTCCGATGAGGATTCTCAATTTGCTTTTTGGGAGGTCCATAATCGCGTTTATTATTGATCCCCCCCCCAGCAATAGTTTCGACTTGCGCATTCCAGCAGATTGTTGCCAGTGCTGCTCTCTACTTGTGTTTTCCTCAATCCTAAGCTCTTGCTGTATCGTATGTGGTCCAATACCTAGGAAAGCCTCAGATCCTATTCGTTTTGCCGACGCTGCCTCTCTGGCAAGGACGTCAGCTATCTCATTTCCTAGTACTCCTCTGTGTACAGGAACTCAGGCCAGATATAATGAGTTGCTGGTGCAAATTTGTTAAGATTTCCTATCTAAGCATTTCCCTTTGCTTGAGCAAGTTCAAGGAAAATACTTGACTGGTTTTTTCAATCCCCAGGGATGATTTGCTTATTGGTTTAATTTTAAAAATCTATTAGGGGATTCACAACCTGTCATATTACGTCATATCGTCATAAGTCATAATATTTTGTTATTACATTCTAGGCTGTATGTGTGCTAAATAAATACAACTCTGTACGATATGTTTTTGGGACGCGGTATTCGATCAGCTGTTCTTGCTTACTTCTTCACAGGGCTTCGGAAAAGTTTTTTTCTAACTATTTCTGTACAATATTTTAATATGACATATGACTTTATGACACTTTGTGAATCCGCTATATATATATAAAAATGATTTGGTATTTAATTGTAACGCTAAAACTTGAAAACGGCTGAACCAAATCAAATACTTCCTTAGGGGATGTATGTTGTTACCCCGCGAAGGTTTAGTCGAAGAGAAAATTAAAAAATATTAGGGGGGCGTGGCACCTCCCATACAACCTTAATTTTTAAAGCTGATTATCTCCAAAACAGTTCAAGGTAGGGAGCTGAAAATTGGTATAGAGGTAGGTGATATCAAAACCCTTCTCACTCAGAAAAGTGGGGGTTATCGGAAAAATGGACGTGGCACCTCCCATACAAACTTAATTTTTCATGCTGAATATCTCTAAAAATGTTTACGCTAGGGACTTGGAAATTGGTGTGGAGATAAACGATAACAATTCCATATTAACGCAAAATAATAGGAGTTATTCGAAAAGCAGCTCCCAACAACACTTAATTTTTTAAGCTGAATATCTTTAAAAGGATTTAAGTCAGGGACCTGGAAATTGGTACAGAGCTATATGATATCAAAACAATTTTTGCGCATAAAAGTGTAGGTTATCGGAAAAGGGGGCATGGCACTTCCCATACAAACTTAATTTTTCAAGCTGAATATCTATAAAAGCGTTTAAGGTTGGGACCTGAAAATTGATCAGGAGATTAACGATATCAATAGCATGCTTATGAAAAAAACAGTAGTAGTTCTTAATTTTTAAGGCTAAATATCCCTAAAAGCGTTCATGGCATGTACATAGAAATCACTATGCAGATATACGATATCAATGCCATGTTCACCCAAAAAAAAAAGATTTTTCGAAAAATGGGGCATTGCACCTCCCATACGTACTAAACTTTTGAGGCTGAATATATCTAAAGGGGTTGGAGGAGGGGCCTGAAAACCATTATGGAGGTATACTATATCAATACTCTTACTTAATTATTTAAAATAGCCAATACTCAGTGAAAATAAATATCCGGAACAGAAAACTAAAAATGTTCTGTATCGTGCAGCCTTAAACTGAATACTAAAATTATATATTTTTGAAGTTGTATACACAATGAAGTAGTGAAAAATCGTTTATTTTCTATTAAAAATAATACCGGTGCACACTGGTCAGCCCCCATACACAAAAGTCAAAAACGTTGGTGCTTGAAAAAGAAACTTCTGTCATGCATTTCCGTGGGAAATATATTGAATTTTATGGAACACCTCCTTCTATACGCAATAGCCACCATTAAGTGTTACTTTGGCTCATTTAAAGTCAACACATTTGAAAAAAAATTTTTCTGGAAAAAGTTTGTGTAAATAAGTGTATTATGATTTTTGCGATATTTCAAGTTTGAGTGCTAAAAAAAATGCGGATAACTATGGAAACGCAAGAAAAACGTATGTTTCATGATTTAGCGAAAGAAAACAGTGAAAATAATTTATTTTTAGCAAAATACAAGATGAAGAAATCTTGGCTTTTCTATGAGCGTAATTTTCAAGCATTAGCATTTTCATTTAAACTTTTAACAATTAAGGACCACTCTGGACCAGGTCTTATAAGCAGATTTGAGTTCTTTCAAGTCTTCTCTTAAGAAGCCTGTTTATACATTTTTCCCTTTTTTTCCCTTTTTCTTAAAATATCATATTAAATGTAACTAGTCTATACAAAATATTGTTGCCCTTTTACGATTTTTATACATATTTACATCGACTGTTTTCGATAAAACTTTATTTTCGATAAAATCTGAGTAATTGAGTTTTGTCCCACTCTCCATACAATTTTTTTTTTTGATCCCGCGAAATATCGCGGAATAATTTTTTTTATTGCAACTTTGTTATTTGACATCGGATTTTTAAAATTGAAATGTCATTAGTTTAGTCTTTGGAAGCTCTATATTTTCTTCTAATGTCATTTTGACCTATGAAGTCGTTTTCACATAGTTAAGTCACCTAACCAAGTTTTTCGTCCAAAATATCCTTTTTGTTTCACATGAAAAAAATCGCCAAAAATAAAATATTTATCGGATCTCTCTGATATTACGCTTAAAGTCTTTGCAATTAAACGGGCAAATTTTTAAAGTAATAAAACTTTCCTCATTTTTACAAATTTTTATAAAAACTTAATTTGAAAATCAAAATTTTTTCAAAAATCGCAAAAAATCCACAAAATTTTGATTTTGACCAGCTTTCGCTCAGCGAGTTTTTGTTAGACCACTACAAGTTGTATGTCGTTTGAAGCGTATTTTAATTGCCTTTCGAACGAGATACTGCTTGCGTTTATCGCATTTGTAATTCCAGAGAAAATAATTTTTCAATGAAGTGATAACAAAAAAACACAAAATTACCGTTATCTCAAAAACCTAACTATACAAAAAATTAAAAAAAATAGTTCCAAGCTCAGCAGGTCAATTCTTATCCTCCCCCATTCCTGGTTTTCTTGTTTTTTTTTTTTGGCTGTAAACTAGCGGTAGTGGTGGGCGTGGATTACAACATATATGCTTTTAATTTTTCTGAAAGATGAGTCGTATAGTGGGACACCAATGTGCCAAATTTGGTTTCGGTAGGTCCATCCGTTTCCAAGAAATTGAGTTTTGTCCCACTCTCCATACAAATGAGACCAGTGTGCGGTGTAATAACAATTTTTGAAATGAAATTAATAAAAAAATCTATTTTGGGCAGAACGAAGTTTGCCGGGTCAGCTAATTATTAAAAAAAAAAAAAAACAATTAAAAAAAATATCAGGAAGGTATCGAACCGCGGTCGCTCGATTCCAAGTCAGACGCGTTAGCCACTGTGCTATCGAACCACTTGCTTGAGCGTATCAAATGCAGCATTTATGTAAATATCACATGTGAACTACTGAATTTTTAGGAACTTTTAACTAAGTCGGAACTCTCGAAATTATGTCAATAAACGAACTAGTGCAAAGTGTAGAATTTAGTACCTAATAGTTCGAAACAATCGAAAACGTGCCGAGGGTGACAACTGACACCGCCTAGGACATCGCCGTGTTCAATTCCCCATTTCGTTGTATGGACGCGCGCTAGTAGTGTCGAAAATTGTACTAGAAGCGAACTAGTTCTGAACTAGAGATTTTTTCCACAGGATGTGTAGATTCTTAAGACGAATTCAGACATACTAAATACACCAAGCAAAAAGTTCAAAATTCACTTATTCAGCTGTGATTTTAAAAACTAAAAAAATTATACGGGGGCTAAAAGGTGATTTGACTTTTGGTTGGCAAGACGACTTTTAGGCTAGCCAGACTTGGAAGACTATAATATTATGCATTGAAAAACAAGTATCTAGGTATAAGGAACATTTTATATTCAAATTCAACACAAGCATCCATTCTAACGCTAATTTAAGATGCTAAATGAAACAAATCGACGAGTTGGAATACAGAAAAATTTGTTAAAATTGTTAAAAGAGTTCATCTGGAATATGCACATACATATATGTATGTCCATATGTATGCATGCATTTATGTTCATAAGTGAAAAATTCTACATTCAAACCCTTTAATTATTAAAATTCCAATCAAAATATATTTAAATTAGGAAAATATCAATCAATGCCATTTGCAGAGGAGGGATAATAAATAAGAGGAGGTCATGACCGCAGAAATTCAAGACGTTAATGAAGCACACATATATTAATTGCTTCAACAAAAAAAGTAACACACACACATTGCTGCTCCAAACAATAATTGTAATTGTGAATAAAGAAATGCATTAATTGAGAAATGCAAAAAAGCAACTTCAGACTTGCTTTCTGGCAACTTTGCTCATATTTCAATTTTGTTACTTTTCCTTTTTCTTATGCATTTCAGTCAGCTGAAAGACCGCGACTTTGAAAGTACAATTTTCACTTTTCGTTTCTTATTTTGTTGCAGGGTGGAGTGCGTTTTCCGCGACGGCGTTCTTTGGTGGCTGTCAAAGGTGAGGGCAATCACACGCATTTGTTTGTAAATTAACGAACAACATTTCGATACATTTTGGTTGATATAGGTGAAATAGGCGTAGATACCTCGAATATAAATAAATAATATGTACATGCATTCGTACATATTTGCATGCAATCGCACATGTATATACATATGTATTTACCTATATGAAATTTTAATATTTGTGCATATCGTCGTCATTATGCCGGAAGCATGAATGTGGACATTTGACGCGTTTGAATTAATCAGTTTGTTTGTTTGAACTTTGGATGTTCTACGAGCAAGTTTTATCGAATCCCAAAATAGGTACCTACTCTGCGTTCAAAGGAACCGCAGGCTTAACAATAAGACTTAAATTTGATTTCCCAACTTTGTTTTTATTTTAAAAATCACTTTAAGTATATTGAGATTTTTGTGAGCAGTTCTTTTTTTAAGAAAATTTGTTGTGAAAAATTTGTTAGCGAAACAATGCTCGCGGTAGTAATAGCCTAATGGGATGCCATTAGATTACCAATCGAACGAGGTGGATTCGATCCTCGGTGAGGCCGCCTAGCAAAAAGAAGTCTGATGAAGAGATGTGGCGATCTCCGAAATAGATCTATAACTTCTACCAAATTTTTATTTTTTTTCAATATTTTTTAAATACAAAACTGGTCAATAGCTCTATAAAAAAATGCACATTAACGTTTTTTATTTTGGAGAAGTTATAGATCTATTTTGGAGATCACCTCATCTCTTAAATTTTTCAGCTTCAAGTTTCTCACGTGAGACCGAACATATGTAAATGTGTTGATTAAAATGTACCGAAAGAAAATTCGTTGTACACCCTAAAGCAGCCAAAATATTTTGCAAGGCGATTTCAAAGAAAATTTTTATTTAATGTTAACTGAACGTAACGCCGTTTTTCACAATGAAAACGAATAAACTGAATATTTTGCTAGGAAGCTAGGAGGCGGTGCTCTAGTAGAGTCTACACCCTACTACTCCCATACATAGTACATATACAATTTGTATTTAGTTTATATATAGATAACCCAGCAAACATTACCGGAGACCGATATGAGTCCGAAATATGTATGAAATACGAGCTTAAGAATTTTTTTTTTTATAATATGATAATTGTAATTCATAGATGCAGTTTCGAAAAAGAGGAAGTATAAAAGTATCACTAAAGTTCAATAAAATATTTAATGTCGCGCTATATAATGGCGTTCGATTGAATTTCAGGTTGATGTCAGATTCGTGTGCGGAGCATAATACAAAATAGACAACTCTAAGTATAAAATAAGCAATGAAGGCGAAGACGGTTCCACAAAGGGAGAAGAGGAGAATAAGCGGGGGTATTTGGAAATCGAATGGGGAGAGGATGAAGAGAACTGGGCCAGAGGAAGGAAAATGCAAAAAAAAATGTTTTTGGTTTTTCTAATCATAGAAGAGAAAAAAGTCATAAATATGATTCCAATGGGAGTTTTTTTTTTTTGACTCTTATTCTGGCTCATATGTTGTATGAAGTTAGGCTCATATCGGGCGACTATCTTAAGAATAGAAAGAACATGCTTCCAAATTCGGGTGAACGTTCCGGCTTAGGATTCATTTCCGTATCTTTTATGACTCCGAATGTTTGCTGGAATATTTTAGGACAACCGATGTCTCTCATTAAAATTTTTCATCGGTAATGGATCCGGTCCAATAAAGAGTGAAGAATGTCCAAGTTCGAGAATAAAATACCGATATATTTCAACATTCATCATCTATGAAGGAATTTATTTCCAATTTTTTCGAATTGTTAACACAGCCTAATGTGTTTTGGTAGATATGTATATAAATAAATATGTACAAATATATGTATGTAACTTAAATGAGTGTTAGAATAAACGTCGCACAGTGGGGCAGCTTCCATACAATAATAATAATACAATGGCGCTATTATAACTCTGACGAGTTTTATGGCCGAGCTTCTCTCCCAATTCGAGGTGTGCTCCTTTTTGTTTTTCCTACTAATTGGGTGGACCTACAGTTTTATGCCGGCTCCGAACGGCGAATGCATTTTTTGTGAGAAGCTTTTTCATGGCAGAAATACTCTCGGAGGGTATGCCGCCCACTGCCGAGAGGTGACCGCTGCTCTTAAAAAACCCAATAATTGGAATTTTACTAATTAGAAAAATTTGTTTGGCTCGGACCGTGGTTTGAACCCGAGACCTCTGGCATAGCAGGCGAGCACTCTACCCACTGCACCACAGCGGCCACGACATTCAGCGGAAAAAAATAGAAGGAGTTGTCGTAGGGCTATGAAATTTTGCACACAGGTTATATATGAGCTAGTTAAGAAAATCTCCAAAAATGGTTGAAATCCGTCAACTCCTAGGGGTAACTCCCTTGGACCTATAGAAAAAATTAAAAAAAAAATTTAAATACAAATTTTAATTTCAGCTCAAAAAAGTAAGATATCTTTACGAAACTTTGCATATCAGTTACCCACATAAAGGACATTGACGGTACAAAAAAATAATTGAAATCGGCCACTCCCTAGGGGTACCGCCCTTGGACCTATATTAAAAAATAAAAATAATTTTAAATTCATACCTGTACTTAATTGTGAATAAAAGCGAAACGCGTTCATCGATTTTCATGATTTATGTATCATTTTTTTCATAGGTTATACGACTTTACGTGAAAATAATAGGACTTTGAACTTTTTTACCGTTTTCGATTTTTTATGAATTAAAAGAAAGAAATTTATTTTTAGGCAAAAAATATTTTTTTTTCTCCATACATTTATTTATAACTGCGAAACTGTTGCCTATATTGCGAAACGTTATATAAACAGATGAAAGTACTTGTAATTCTTGATTTTTCTAAATTTGTTTAAACAAAATCCTACTAGTGGTTCTTGAGTTATGTTAAACAAAATAGCCTTATCAGAATTGAGTCGTGAATCAATTAGCTAAAAACTGTTGTACTGTATAATACAATAAATTGAGAGGGGGCACCTGGGGGCACTTGAAATTGATTAAAAATGTAAAAACAGATATGAGACAATGTATTAGTAGTGATTTCCAACTGGAGGCAAGTGGAGCTAAAATTGCAGGTCCAAATGTTTGGAGAAAAAAGAGATTTTTGTTATATGTTCATAAAAATAAACAAAAAAAAAACTTAAATCTCTGCAGAGTTTATTTTTTCAATTTTAGTAGACTGAAATATCCTACTTTAAATAAAAAATAAATAGGAAAACGTTAGCTCACATAATAAAAGATTATTCGTTTTGAAATTCTTAGGTTTAAATTAAGTTGGTTCGGTAAAACATACAAGTACTGAGTTTGAGACGGCTATAAAAAAAACTAGCAGTCAGATCGGAGTAATTCTTTTTGATTTGGTAGTACCATTTAGTCTAAAATTCCAAAATTTCACTGCATATTGCATGAAGAGTATGTTGACAAGTTGACTTTTTTCCGCGAAATCCCCAGTGTGCGTCGTTTTATAAATGCCTATGCGTAGAACAAAAATTTGCATATCGACACACAAGTTTACACTGAATAAATATGTATGTATGTATGTATGTATGTATGTCTATTTGTATGTATTCGTACGTGCAAAGGTATGCTTCTAAAAATAATTTTTATCGAAGGGGTGATCACAAATTTACGATCGCGGCAATATTTTGTTTTTTATTATTATGATTCCTTTACACAAATTCTTTTAGCGATAATCATAGACATTACCGTCTGTGTGTGTGTGCAAAAGGACGCCCAAAACACACTTCCTCGGGCGGCTCGGTCGATCGCTACGCGCACACGTGTGACATCCTGTAGCAAAGCATTTCTATAGGAGAGGCCAAAAGGGAGACGGGACTGTATGGCTGGCATAGCGAAAAGGCTTACGAAGTGGAAGATGAGGTTGTGGATGTAGATGTAGAAGAAGTTATGTGGTTTGCGTGGCATTGAACTTATTTGAAGAGACGACGACCGACCTTTTCGCCGTGTACCTTATCATTATTTTCACCGATTTTCATGCTTTGTTTGTCTTAACGAATCGTTAAGAAATCTGTGTTGATTTGCATGAGAAAAGGAAAATTGATATTGCGTTGGGATCCTTTTAGGCAATGTTTCTACAAATGTTTGTGTGTATGTACATATGTTAGTATGTATGCCTGCGTTCGGGGTGATTTTTTTAAATTTTGTTTTTTTTGCGTATGTATGCAAAGGTAAGTATCGATTTGGCAGAAAAAAGGGTGAAGTTCGTACAACACACATACACACATGCAAATAAGATATTAAAAGACAGCAGAAATAACTAACAACAACAAAGGAAAACTGGCGCAAAGACGAAGCACATTTGCGTATGCACGTTTGTGATTTTTTCCTTCTATGCATAAGGAGCAGCAGCAGCGATTTTCGCAATACAGCATGTGCTGCGCGGGTCAAAGGATGAGTATTCAAATAAGGGATCGTCTTGATTATGTTGCTCATGCGCATCAGCGCAAAGAAGAAGATCATCGCTCACCTATGTACACATATTGCGTAAAAGGGGTTGCTTGCTTGCTTGTTTAGGTGGATGTATGTATGTATGTATTACCTTATTTGCCTATGCGCTGCCACTAGATAATGTCCTTTCAACAAAAATGCAAGATGACACACAACAAATGTTTGCGTTTTGCGTACTTCAATGTATAGGTGTGTTTCTTTATGTGTATGTGCGTGTTAAAGTGCTGCGTAGATGCATGCGGAGTGCTGTATGTATGTAGACAAAATGACAAGGGGTTTTGCATATTATTTAATTTTCTCAGCAGCAGCCGGCCCAGAAGATCTGCGAGGCGGCTACAAAAACAACCAGAGAACACTGCAAAGGGTTAGAAAAAAAAGCTTAGAAATGGAAATTTGAAAATTCTTTCCCATGAAAATTGTTTACGTTGACACATGTGTATGTATGTATGTATTTGCATATGTATGTATGAATGTATATGTTTGTATATGGATGTATAGGTATTTGCATTTGCATGTACGAGTGGGTTAAAATCGACCCATCAATCCGCGATCCTTTCGTCGCAAAAGACAACAAACGGCGACACAACGACAACGACGCAGCAGACAGTATGCAGACAGAGCAGTTCAGCAACAGGAAGATGATGATGATGAAGCAAGGATAACATATTTAGATTTGTTGGTATTCAAATACATCAAGCAACACATAAGAAAAAATCGTAAAAAAAGGCGGCTGCGCAATCGGAGATTTTTTGTATGACGTTACGCTGCACAGTGGGAGAAGAGATAATAGACTTTTAGTTTGTTTTCCTTGATTGCCAAAATCTCATAATTAATTTTCGTATCATGTGTGATGCAGATCCTAATAATTGCGATCATTGCGATTGATATCATCAAAAAGAATTATGTATGTATAAAACAAAGCACCTGGTTGACCGAGCTTGCTTCGAGCTGCAATTTTTTTCAGGCCTACGCAAACGTAAAAAAAAAAAAAAAAAAAAAAATTGTAAAAAAATGGAAGTTTTCAAAAATTCGTCCCACTTCACGTCCTTCTTTTCTTCTTTGCCTTACTAGTAGGGTTGCCAGACGTACTGATTTAATCAGTACAATACTGATTTTTCGTGCTCCGTACTGATGGTTTTAAAAACTCTAAGAAATACTCATTTTTTGGATTTTGTACGGATTCGTACTGATTTTTAGCCGACACTAAAAAAATTTATTTTTATCACCCTGCCCTGCTTTTAATTTTCCAACTGTTTTCATTTGACGTTTGTAATGCCGTGGTTATGCTTACGACAATACTCGACGAGCAACGTGTAATTGTTGTTGTGCACTCCGACGAGTGAGAGAATTTTCGGACTCTCACATCGATCAAATTTGCTGGGTGAAACAAGCACCCAGCATGCCGAGGTTTCGGGGTAATAATGTGTTATGTTGTGTATGTGCCATGATTCAATTATAGGGGTTTTCGCATGCCGACATTCCTTCATACATAGTGGGGCCAGAAGTGTCATGCAAAGTGGAATGTAGAAGAATTTGACAGAACCGGCCCCTATGGAAATGCTAGGGTGCGTGTGTGTAGCATATGTCAACAAAAACAAAATGCTTATGTTCGTGTGTTTATGAAGATTGAAGAAGAAGTCAGCTGATCGCCTGCATTCTCCTTCATAGTTCCTTCATGGTATGTGCGCTCTAATCATCGATTTAAGCGTAACCACCTTTCACCGATGACGAAAATGTGTCCGAATTTCATCGGTTTTTTGCTCGTAATCATAACCACGGCATAACCATGAAGCACTTAGGAAGGAGGAAGCAACGGGAACGATAAAAGTCATAGAAACATGATTGACAGTTAACGATACGGAAACAAAAATGAAATGCCAGTAATAAAGACGATTTTCTCCGCATATATTGTATTTTTTTTTGGAAGGCAATGTATTGATTTTTTTGGGAAAGGTATCTGGCAACCCTACTAACTAGGCTATTCTGGCAACAGTCTTTCAAGGGACAACTATCCTTCGAAAGGAAACACGTTTTTCTTTTCGGAAGGCCAGTTGGAAGAATAGCCCTATTAGCCTGCTACTCCCTTTCCCTATATATTTCCCTTTCCTTATACATTTCCACTCATTTCGGTTTTCTTTTACCTTTGCCTTCCCTTTCTCTACCGATCTCCCTTACCTATCCTTTTCTCTCGCACTCCTTTTCTCTCTCTTCCTTCTCCTTTTCTCTCTCTCATATTGCTTCTCACTACTTGCTCTCCTACTGCCTATCTGTTCCTTTTCCATTTTCGTTTCGCTTTCCCTCTCCTTTTCTGTCCTTTTCCTTTCCCATTCACATTACCGTTCTCTTTCCCCGTTCTCTTTCCTTTCCCTTTCCCTAGGGAACCGGGTTGAGCATAACAAGGAATAGAGTTTAATGCAGAAGCTTATACGCTTATATGCTTATAGGTACTTATGTATGTATGTCGTCAGAAAAATTCCATGGATATCTGGGTCCATGTTATGACCTAAATCTGGGGACTCTGCTTAGGATCCGCAATGAATAGAGCTCTATAAGAAAGCCCTGCTCAACGCCTTTCATTTAATATCAATATCGTTTAGAAAACATTCAGAAGTAATCCGGGTCCACGTTTGGACCCATATCAGACGACTCGGGCTAGACAACACAAATAAAAAAGCTCTATGTTGAAGCTCTAATTTTATACCAATATCGCTCAACAACATTCCAGCGTCATCAGTGTCCACGTTTTGCCCATATCTGGGAACCCAGCCCAGGCATCCCAATTAAAAGAGCTCTGTGTTGATGTCCTGCTCAAGATTTATCATTTAATACCAAAATCGCTCAAGAACATTCCGAGGTCATTCGGATCCACCTTTTGACCCAATTAATTTTTGCGCACCACTTACATGACCTCGCCACACTGTGCGTTGTGCTGTCAGGCGCATTCAAATTAATATCTCGCCCAGCAGTGTCAACTTAAGGAGAAGCTGGCTGCTAAGGACACTTGGGCAGGATGTGCGTATGCGAATGTAAATAAGCATTTATGTACACACATCTGTGTGCATGTATATATGTATGTATGTATGTACCCTGTAAAAAAGTGTGCGACGAGTCTCTAAAAAGATTTGTCCGGGAGCGCTCTCTTTCGGGTACAATTAGTCTACAATTGTTCCCAATTGTACCCGAACGGGTACATATGTATACTAATTGTAGACGAATTGTACCCGAAAGGGTATCAAACGGGTACAATTAGTCGCACAAATGGATGTGTCGCATTTGCTACCTGTTCGGGTACAAAAGGGGTACAATTGTACGCTTTTGCTACCCGTTCGGATATAAACTGGGTACAATTAGTCTCTTCATAGGACATGCTCAAACAAAAGAGAACACTTCAACCCATATAAAGAGATACAAATGGGTAGTAATCGCCCTGCAAAAAATGCGATCACTCCGGGATACATCCGGGACAACTCGCAAGGGAGCATGCGATTACTAGCCATTTGTATCTCTTTATATGGGTTGAAGTGTTCTCTTTTGTTTGAGCATGTCCTATGATGAGACTAATTGTACCCAGTTTTGTACCCGAACGGGTAGCATAAGCGCACAATTGTACCCGAACGGTTAGCAAATGCGACACATCCATTTGTGCGACTAATTGTACCCGTTTGATACCCTTTCGGGTACAATTCGTCTACAATTAGTATACATATGTACCCGTTCGGGTACAATTGGGAACAATTGTAGACTAATTGTACCCGAAAGAGAGCGCTCCCGGACAAATCTTTTTAGATACTCGTCGCACACTTTTTTGCAGGGCGGATGCTCCCTTGCGAGTTGTCCCGGATGTATCCCGGAGTAATCGCATTTTTTGCAGGGTATTTAAGTATTTTTAATTATATTACGTGTCACACATGTGCACAGGAAGGAGGTATGCAGAATTTTGCATCCTTTTTTTTGGTAGCGTCACTTCTTTTTTGCTTGTTCAGATCATCTTCTCTTCTTCAATGATATCTTAAGAATCGTCCTATTGTTTGCATATTTTTATAACTTTCGCGTATTTCATTTATTGATTAAAGGTTACTCTTTAGACATACATACATACATATAAGGCGAGGCGCATCCTTTCGCTGAGCACACAGATATGATAGTTAGAAGATACAGCAATACTGGCTTATGCGCACGCACACCCTTTCTATTCACTATTATGTATTTTATGTGTTGTTTAGTTTTTTTTTGCTTTGCTTCCGGATTGCAAATTTGCAAATTTTTTTCTCACGCTGCCAAAGAAATGCAAATTACTTGCAATTTAATCGGCGAAAGGGATAAATCGATTTTTATTCCTTGACAGATAACGTATAACACGTACGTTTAGGTACATACGTAATTATGTATGGAAGAAGCTTCATAGTGAAAGAATTAGTCGTAACAACAACAATGAGCATTATTTTGTAATATGCGTTACTTTTTTTAACGGACAAACTCAAGATTCTAACGTATTTTGCACAATGCTCTGTCTCATCACTGTTGTTTGCCTTACATACATATTTTTCTTGGCTTAGTTTTAAATCGGGGTGGGGATTGCTATTTAAAAAGTATAACCAAAAATTTATGACAAACACGCCCACATTATCGATATATACATTTTTGCAAAAGAAAAACTGAAAAATGTTAATGACCACTAAGAAGTCCTTATTGGCGAGTATGACGTTAATGTAATAATACACTGGCGCTTTTTTAACTCTGACGAGTTTTATGGCCGAGCTCTCTTCCAATTCGAGGCGTGCTCCTTTACTTTTGTTCTTCCTACTAATTGGGTTGACCTACAGTTTTATGCCGGCTCCGAACGGCGAATGCATTTTTTGTGAGAAGCTTTTTCATGGCACTCGGAGGGTATGCCGCCCACTGCCGAGAGGTGACCGTTGTTTTTAAAAACCCCAATAATTGGGTTTTTTACTAATTTGACAATTTTTTGGTGTTTTCTCGGACTGGAGATCTCTGGTATGGCAGGCGAGCACTCTACCCACTACACCACAGCGGCCACGAGTATGACGTTGGTCCCCAACAAATAGGTCAGGTCATTCAAACTCTTTTTGGCATGTCATTCTTCTGAAATTTCGATCTCCTCTTCAAAATTATGCTCATGAATTTTCTAGGTAAGAAGCTACGAGTATTTTCGAAATATTCGATAAGGTTTCCGATAAGGTTTAAACGCTCCCCCTATCTCTTCCTCCCCCTATACTACTCTCTCTCCTATCATTATTACTATACTACTCTCTCTATGCTCTCCCGTTCCTTATCAACCACATTCCGTGACCATCCTACAATTTGAAATGATACATACAAGTAAATTAGAAATCAAATCTGTATCCACATATCGGTCTATATCATTGAAATCGATTCATGTATCTCGGGAACCGATTGAGATATCCAGATATCATGAGCTACATATGAAAACACTGATCGGCTGCTTTAATTTGTTACCAATATTGCACAAAAATATTTCGGACCATCCCGGTCAACTTTTTGGTTTCTATCGAGAGAACCGACTTGAAAGTTGGAATAAACTCTCTGTTGAAGCTCTGATTGAAACCTTTAATTTGATACTAACATTGCCCAAAAATATTTCGAGGCCATCTGGGTTCATATCTCGGGAAAGGATTAAATATGATCTATATTCTCTAACGGGATGATTTTTTGTAACCGAGTTATTCATTAAATGACAAGCATGCGTGATAAAAAGTTAACAAAAACGGACCATAAATACGGATTTTCTACTCCAGCGCCACCTAGCGGTTTAATTTTTTGTAACCGTGTTCTCCATTACATAAAACCATAAGTGCCAAAAGCGAACAGATTTTCGGATCATAAATATGGATTTTGCGAATATAACGACTCCAGCGCCATCTAGCGGGAAAGATATAGCCAATGTCGAGGAGACTGATCCAAACAATAAACTGTAAAAAAGTTGGCAAAAATCCATTCAGTAGTTTTTAACCCATTTTCTCACATAAAAAACTACACTTTTATATATACACACAGAAAAAAAAACTATAGTAGATCCAACAAAGTCGACTTAGTTAAAAAAATTTGTATGGGCCCAAGAAACTTGTACAACTCACCAAAGCACTTACACAATTTATACCCGGCCTTGGAAAACAAATCTTAGATGATTTATTGCCCAAGCACTTTGGCTACAAAAAAAATGGGGTTGTTTTGACTTTATTTGCAAATACAGTAAATACCTACAAAAGAAGCTCTCTCAATTCGTGTCCACTATGAAATATCAAACTTGTTACTTGTTGCTTTGCATACGAGAGTGAGTTGTAATTCATGGATGCTTTTTCGACAAATGGTAATTATAAAAGCATCAAGGAAGCAAGCAATACAATGTTGAATGTCCCACTATATGATGTCGTTGGACTGAATATCATGGTTCGAATCCGGAGGAGAATATAAAATTATAGAGAACACAATATATAGCAAGCAGTGAAGGTGAAGTCAAAGAAGGTGCCGCAATGGACAACAAGCGGAGGAGAAGCTACATATTAGAATTGTACTTGGGCGCCTAGGCATTCCAAGAAAATTTCAAATTTCACTCTCCATAAAAATTGTATATCGCCTAAGAAGTTAACTTCAAGTAGGACACTTGTACAATCTGCCAAAGTAACTTTGTTGAGTATATTACACAAGTTAGAGATGATAAGCTGACAAAGTATTTTGGTAAAAAAATTGCCTAAGCTAACTTGGGAAAATCAAAAACAAGTCTTTGTAAAAATTATCCAAGATGAAAGTTTGCCAAGTTTCTACTAAATTATTTTCGTTAAGATGACGAAAAAACTTAGTAAGTAAGTAAATTATACCTAAGTTTTAAATTGGGTTATATGCGATTTTAAGTTGATTTTAGCATAATTTTTCTCTGTGTATAGATTACAACTTCAAGACTTGAGCATGCATAATTTATTTGATCGCCAAAGATGCACTTCTCAAATCCGCTATTCATCTACATACATAAATACATAGTATTTCACATGGCTTTTAATTATTGTCAGCTTTCTGCAAAATAAGAGATAAGTCTCCTTATATGTATGTGACTCTTTCACATGAGTAGTTTAATTATTTAAAATTCTACCGTAACTCAATGCGACATTCTACGAAAGCATGTAATAGAAAAGCCCAGGTTCAGTCTGTCTTTTTACTGGCAATTTTACAGGTGACAACTGTAAGAAGAATTCGTTAGGCTTAAATGGCAATTTTCATCTAATTTATGAACGTAAATTCAATCATATTTGTCTGGCGCAGTAGCCACGTACAAATGCACCAAACCACCTTTTGGTGGTAACCTACGACATAGGGTAAGAAACATACGCACTAACATACATATATATTTATGTAATCATACGTAAATATATGTATGTATGTATTTACATATGTGCGTAATAAAAATGTTTACTTACTCGAAATGGAAGAGAAACCGCAAGAATCATACTTTAGGTAACACACGAACGAACAAACAGTCAATTAAATGTGAGTCTTTGGTCAATTGGCATGAGTAAATAGCAAAAGGCAAATGGGTTTGAAGAGCTCATCATATACATATGTACATAGAATACATATATGTATACATACTTATGTATGTACGTAATACATACATATTCTAATAGTTAAATACACTGTGCTTTTGAGAGTTATGTAAAATGACTTACGGTTTGTTGAACACGGCTCAAAGTGAGTGAGAATTTTAAGTGGCAGGAGACCACCACCAAAACCAACCAACAAACCATTCAACCAACTCAAATGGTTGTTGTTTATAGAATTTCAGATAAACATTTAAAGACCAGTAGGCAGAAGAATAGACAATCAAGCAAATGAAATGGATGGCGGAGACAACAAGCAAAGTTTTTATCGGCAGTGCGGCGGGGAGTAGGTAAGAAAGGAATCCACAATTATGGTGACACAGCACTGATAAGAGCGAGAAAACATGCATACAACAAAAGTACCTACAAACGTTCATATCAAACAATTGGCGTTTATTGCTTCATACAAATATTATTGTACTATGCAAATTTCATTTACATATGAACCACGCAGTGAAATGGATTAGTTTTGAACTTATGAATGTAGCTTTACACTGTGCGAAAATTTCAAGACAATTATCAATTGAATGATTTCAGCTCAGGCTGAAACACCTGCATAGACATACATACATATATCCATATAGTAATAGATTTTGGCCGTTTCCCAAAAAGTGCGCCACTCGTTTCTGTTTCATGCCAACTGGTGCCAATTGGAAACCCCAAGGGTGGCCAATTCACCCTTCAACAGATCTTCCCAATGCAGTTGAAGTATCTCTTTCCCTTTGCGGTCTCTAGTGGGTGTCGATAGAAACCCTTTCTTGGGTACGTGGAGCACCTTTATCCATTCCCACGACATGACCTAGCCAACACAGCCGCTGCATTTTTATTCGCTGAACAATATCGATGTCTTCGTAAAGCTTGCACAGCTCATAATTAAATCTCCTTCGATACCCGCCGTCGCCAAAGCGCAAAGGTCCATAAATCTTCCGAAGAACTTTTCTATCGAATACTATAAGTGGCATCTCATCTGATTTTGATTTCATCAACGCTAATGCGCCGTACATCAGGACAGGAACGATAAACGTCATGGAAGGCGTGATTTTTGATTTTTCGAGAGGGGACTTTACGTTTCAGTTGCCCACTTGGTACAAAGTGACACTTGTTGGCAAGAGTGATTTTTCGCTGGATTTCCGCGCTAACATTAATTTTGGTGTTAAAGCTGGTTTCCAAATAGACGAAGTCCTTAACAGTTTCGAATTTGTAGTTGTCAACAGTTACGTGGCTGCCAAGGCCTGTTGATTCTATGTGTGATGACAGGAGGTACTTCGTCTTGTCCTCGTTGCCAGGCAAACCCATTTTCTTAGCCTCCTTGTCCATCGTGGAGAAGGCAGAACATATCGTCGGTCTCCTACCAGAAACACGAATGTGAAAATTTTTTTAGTGCGATGTCTGCTCTTTATCTGGTATATATTGATGTAATAAGAATTAACATTTGTATAAATGCTTGTGTATACATACATACATATTATGTACGCGTATGTACACACGCATTTCTACAAATATTAATTGTTATAACATCAATATATACCCGACAAAGATCATAAATCGCACTTAAAAAAAATTTCACATTCGTGTTTCTGGCAGGAGGCCGACGATATGTACATCGTGATTTTTATTTTCAATGATGTCAATATCATGGGTGTTAGCCAATATTTGCACACTCTTGTAGTAATTGGTTCCTAGAGGTGGTGGAGGTCTGCGGCTCGAATTGTCTTCTCCAGCATCAAGTTGCAGAAATCGCATGAAAGGGAGTCGCATTTTTTGATGCCTCGTTTGGTCTCGAACCGCTTGGAGAAGTCGTTCCCAATTCTGATAGTAAGCTGGTGGTGTTAGTTGACGTCATTTCTCATAGCCATATAAGTTTTACAGTTGGGGTACTCGTTGGCGAACTTTACAAACTAGTAGAATCCTGCTATACAACTAGTTGTTTTCCCTGTAGGGATATATGTTATATGTACCAAGAACTTCATGTGTGCGTTAGCCCATGTGCTGAATACTGCGTCGCGCTAAATCACACCCAAACTTTGCGGCGATAGCAAAGCAACAACAATTGCCACAGGAGATGAATCGGCCTCTAATAACTGTTGGTGTTTTTATACTCAGCTGTACTAGTACACAGAGTATTATAGTTTTGATTTCCTAACGGTGGATTGTAACAGAATGAAATAATCGAGTTAGATATGGACTTATATATATCAAAATGATCAGCGTGAAAAGAGAAATCGATTGAGCCATGTCCGTCCGTCCGTACGCACTCTAACTCGCGTAAAAATTTAGATATTTTGATGAAATTTGAAATGCAAGTTGGTATCGAGACTGGTACGGTTGGTATTGAAAATGGGCGAAATCGGACCATGACCACGCCCACTTTTCCTATATAGAAAAAATCGAAAATTTGGTATCTCAGCCACTAATATAGCTAGAGTGATAAAATTTTACCCACATATTGAGCTCAGGCCCTTATGAAGAAATTTGATGAAGTTTTGGAAAATGGGCGGTGCCACGCCCACTTATTAAGGGTCAAACATTGAAAGTTTTATGAGTCATAACTCAGAAACCGTTGAAGATATATCGACGAAATTTTGTAGGCGTGATGTACTTACTTAGGCAAATGTTTGAACGAAAAATTGCCAAAATCGGTTGACGACCACGCCCACTTTTATATATGGGTATCATAAAGTGGCCTAATAAAAACATTTTAAGCGATATCTTTGCCAAATATAAAGATAATTCATTGAAATTTTGTGGCATGAGTTCTACAATAGATCGGAAACAAAAAATAGAAAAATTTCGGAAAATGGGCGTGGCACCGCCTCTTTTCAGACAAAGGAATCAACGAGATTTCGGAGCCCATAACTCGACAAATAATTGAGACATTAAGACGAAATTTGGTTTATACACTTTTATAACTTGTGTTAATAGACACGCAAAAATTTATTGAAATCGCTTTATGACCACGCCTACTTTTTAACAAAGATATTTCTGGAACACCCTTTGGGAATTTGTAACGTGACACCTTTGTAACTCATAAAGGGATGCAATTTTGCACAAAGAATAATATTCATAAGCTTAGTTGGATGACTGATAAAAATTTAGAAAATGGGCGTGGCTACGCCCACTTTATGCAGCACTCGCTTTATATAAAGTACACCGTGTTTCCATCAAACGCAAACAAACAATGAAAGCATACAGCTGAGTATCTAATGTTCGATTCCACTCGAACTTAGTCTTCCTTACTTGTTCTTGTTGTTTTTGCTCTCCGGCTTTTATGCCTCTTTATCAGTACAACAAAATCATACAATTTACAATTTTCCAACTTCACAAAAACCCACTGCCTTTGGTCTATTTAAAATTACGTCTCTCGTTGTTGTCCCGTCTTTTGAATGTACTGTAAACGAGCAGTTCATGAAAGGGTTAAAGTGTAGGTCATAAAACCCCTTTTGCCGCAATGAACACTAACTGACTGACTGACTGATATTGCATGGTCGGTGACGGTCGTAGTGGCGTTGAGGTTCGTGGTTGTTGTTGTTGCGGCTTTGCACAAACATTTTTTACGCATCGCATCGTAAGAACTGAAATTAAATGAAAGGAAGTGTAAAATAAAAGGCACATTAAAAACATTTGATAAGAGCAAAAACATGAACAACAATAATAACAACAGTGAAATTTCGAGGACAATCAAACGCTATCCTTAGGCCATATGGGCATGGGTGTGTGCTACGGCATTTTCTCATCCGCCCTCTGCGTATTCATTCTATGCAATTTACTGCCAAATAGGGTTAAGTGTCGAGAATGAATGGAGTGCGAGGGCAGTGCGAATGTGAGTTCACTACTTCAACGCCAAAACGAGCTTGTGCTTTTGGGGTGGCTTTCGTGCATTCATTTGTATAGCATTAATGACGTGAAATATTTTCACTTTTACTTACATACATGCTCGTGCATATTCATATCTACAGAAAAATTCACTAAAAATATTTGTTTGACTGTTTGTAAGTGAGAACAAATTAATTTTGAGTGGAAATTAAAAATAAAATTTCTATGAATGGACTGATTAAATATTTAGATGTGCAATTATGATTATGTCGCCTGCGCCATGGCAGCGTGAGCTTATTTTGCGTTGATTTATGTTTGCCAAAGGGTTGGATATGCGTAGCATGACGGATAATAAAAATTGATGGATAGATAAAAAGCCACGATAAGAAAAAGCTTAAGTTGAAAGTAAATGGATGGAGTTCGGCAATTCTGTGAACAGTCTTTGGTTCTTTGAATAAGAAAAAAAAAAGAATTATAAAAGAAACAATGCTGCGTGTCCAGTTAGATGTTTGGAAAAGTACATGAAAGGAATTGTGCTGAAATGCACTAAACTTGCGTTTTCCTCTAACCAAATTCTCAATTGACTTTAGTGATTTAATGGGAGAGTATCTACCCAATTTTGGCTATTCATTCGAAAACATTTTGAAAGTGAATCTCATTTTTCAGTCTCACCTTATGTATATATTAGGTATTCTCAAGCAAAAGAACTTTCGTTATTCGATGTACTTTCCTGTTCGTTATGAATTCGAAATCAATCCAAGTCTAGAAGAGAAATTTTAACAAGTGTGTTTACATACATACATTAGACTGTATCTCCGCAAAAGAAGTTCACATTGCGCCCCCATATGATGTCGTTTTTGAAAACGTTACCGTAAATTTTTTTTTAAGGTCGCTAGATGTCGCTAAAATACATTTTCTTCATATACATACATATTCGGTATTGATGTATGTATAGATCAATCTATAAATTTAATACACCAATGTCTTTGGAGGAAGGTTACGACCAGTGTGGCCAGGTTAGCCTTTTCGAGGCTAGATTTGGCCTTTCTTTTTGTCCTTTAGCCTCATAATTTTCGTTTTAGCTTCGTGGCTTTTTTCTAGCATTTTTTACTCAAATGTTAATTTTACTAATTTGTACAACGAGAACTTGCTCTAATTCATATGAACGTTTTGTACATATGCAACACCATGAATATGTTCTAAATGTAAAGTAATTGTAGCCATGAATGTGTTCTGACCGTAAGCTATTTGTAGCAACCTTGTGAAAATAGGCGTGTTATAATTATTACACCAAGCTCTGGATCAAGCTAAACTCACTGAAACAATCGGGATCATTGTTATGTAAATTTCAGCAACACATGCACAATGTGTGAACGTGTTAGGTGCTATACATCAAAAAAGCTCTGGTAGCACGGAAGAAACAAATCGAAAAACCGGATCATAAAATTAACAAGAAATGAATGTGGTTCTATCGGGCTCAAGTCGCTGTTGTTGAATTTATATGAACAATTTTTTATGTGGCTCAGGATCAGCGTAATTGAAACACGCTAAATGTTTTGCCCCAGAGCGCACCAGAGTAAAGAAGCTAAACCCTCTTCCCGGAGCGGAGCTGGAGCAAAAAATCACTAGCTCCCAGCTCCTTAATACCTACATATAAATATAATGCGCAAGTCAACTCGAAAAACCCCTATAAAACGAACCCGAAAGCAGAAATTAATATTTGCTATCGGATTATTATTATTATTATATTATATTATATTATATTATATTATATTATATTATATTATATTATATTATATTAAAGTATATACTTACTTCCTATGTCAATTTGGTAAGAAAAGCCGGCAAACGGCATCCCTAATCAGTGATAAACACAACAACCAAAAATAGGAGCATTTATTTAAAAAAAGTCAGTACTAGTCGAGAAAATGTGCCTGATATGTGTTCAAACATGAATAGTTCCTTTAAGTAATGTTTATAGTTTTTATATGCAAATGAACAAAACTTAAATAAATAAAATTTGAATGAATTTCTTAAAAAAAATGCTGACTTCTTTTTAGCTTCTTTTTTTTTAGTTTCAGCCTTTTCTAACTTTTTTTTTTGCCAATCTAGCCTCGTTTTTCTTCATGACCTGGCAACACTGGTTACGACTGTATAGTCGTAATAACCCTATGTGCGCCATTGGGGTCACTACCACCCAGTTTTTAGTTTATACCACCCTAATATATGTACCTTTTTTATGTGTGCATGTTAAACGTCGTCAAAAATGATTAATCTTTTGCGAAAGAACTATTTCGATCGCCTCAGTAGGTACCGAAATAAAATATATTCACCATTCCGAGGAATATATCGTACCCTAAATCATAAAGTGCCACAATTCAAAATTCAAAAATTTTCATGAGAGCCAAAAAAATTTTTTTTCTTTACAATCATTTATACCATGTCTCCACATAACATGTTTCGCTCTTTTTTTTCTGCATTCGCTCTCTCAATCTTGTTTCGACCTCAAAACGACTGCCGAATCTCGCCAATTTCCATACAAATTTCTGAGAGCGAGTAAAGATTGAAACACTTGTTTCGTTCTCAATCCTCTTGCCAAACGCGATGATATCGATGCATTCTCTAATTTTGTATCGAAAATCTATCGAAATCTCACACAGACCAAAACAAAACCGCAAAAATAAGCAACTATACAAATATTTAAGAAGAACAGGAAAGAGAAATGTTAAACTGAATCACGATCAGCCACGTGGAGACGGGTTATTTAGCGAGATGTTTTCCTAGATGTTTCGCTAGCGAATCAAGTTATGTGGAGACGGGCTTTTATGTATATGGCGAAAGGCCAATTATAATAGCTATTTTTAAGTCAAAAGAGACACCGATTGGAAAGTTTTTTTCTTTTTGCAATAGCTAGAGGTATGTATGTTCTGTGTACCGGTTTATTATAAAAACCCAATTTCAAAAAAATTTAGTTGTGTCACTTTATGATTTAGGCTGCGATATGTATGTTTTTTGCTCTTCCTGTAATCTTTTAGGTTAATTTTACAAAGATTTTTTCAGAGTAGACCCCCACTGAAATTTTATAGCGAATAATTTTCTAGAACATTTTAGCCCTCTAGCACCCTCACGAAATTATTTTGACTCCTTTTTAAATATTGAGGAAAAACATATATTTTAAGGTTCCAAAAAAAATCAAAGTTTGTTCCGGAAATGTTTTCCAAAAAGACATCGTCTAGGGTAGGTCCATTTGATCCATATAAAGCGAGGCGGCATAATGTACATATGTATGTTTCTAATTTTTCTCCGCATCCACTTGAGTGCTTTTCCAGTACAAGTATGTATATAAACTTTGGAAAATTAATGTTGTTTTTAGTTCTAACTAAATTAATATTTGGTATTGTTGGTAATTCCCGAACATTCATTGCAATATTTATTGGGTACTTTAAACTGACTATCTTTGTGTATGTTTCAGGTCATTATCTGTTTATGATAATCCCATTCAGGCGTTATGCTTCCTTCTGCATTTGGTGGAAAACTTTTTTACGGCAAGTGGCAAAGCAAAGTTCGGAAGTTCGGAGGAATTTTGACTGTAGAAAATTAACATGTGAAAAAGAAAGCTTTTAGTAGCACTAATTAAAATTAATTGTATATCATTTACATATACCTATTAAATGTACATTTACATATCTAAATCTCCGCTTCATTTCTCTGCGCTTAAGTTGTAAATATTTTGTTTTCACTTGGATTAATTTGCTCTATTTTAAAATGCCTTAAATCACATTTTTGTCTGATTAAGTTACATAAAAATGTGTTTCTGTATTTCCCTTCTATTCGTATCAACCATATTTAATCACTGTTACCCACTAATTTAGTAAGTTATTAGCAATATTTCATGCGCTTTAATATGCCGCGCTCTCACACTCATTCATTCGCATAGTTTTGCGTTCATAAAAATTGTTTTGTTGGTACTTTTTTCTCCCCCAGCTAAAACTAAAGTCGCATAATCAACCTTTGAAATATTCAAAGGTAGACTAGCTAATAGATAGAATTTCAGTTAAGATTACGACGCATATTAAGTGTCTTCCCTACCATATATTTGTATGTACATTTGTATGTATGTATGCGCATTCACTTAGCCAATTAATAAAAAAAAAACTTAGGTTAGCTTACATACAGGGCCGCGGAGAGGGGGAGGCAGCCAGGGCAATCGCCCTGGGGCCCGGAAGTTTTTTGGGGGCCCGGAAAGGCAAAGCAGTATTGACAGTACTCAAAGGAAAAAAGTAAAGCTCTTAAAATGTACTTAAAAAGTTAACGTAAGCAAATCAAACAATGAGATCTAACATTTTTTATGTATGTAAGTGCTCTATTAAATCTTATTTTATATGAAATAAAACTGGCAATGTGAATTGAAAAATTTTTGTATGTTACTTTTTTACTAGATTGAGTTTATTTCTTAGGGGGGCCCGTAAGCGCGAACTGTACCAGGGGCCCGGCTCGACTCTCTGCGGGCCTGCTTACATAGGCTAGTTTAGTGGCTTAGTGACTTCTTACTCGAAAAAGGTTAAATAGCGAACAAATATATAAAAATATAAAATATTTATCTATGTTGATATGTACGTTGGTTTTGTTTGGGCGCGGGATGGACGTGGCAAATAGTTAGATATAAGTATATAGGTAAATTAATGAACTAACGAAAAACATAAATAAAATAAAAAAGGAAACAAAGCGCGAAAGCATAAGTAAATTCCACGACGAAGGGTGATATACAAATATTATATATACGTACCAGTGGCGGACGCTCCATGCAAGCCGAAAAGTCCAGTCATTTAATTTAAAAATTTCTTTAAAATTGTACAATCAATCATAGCACAACATGAGTTAGTGATGCTTTAGCAGTTAGACGCATGGGTTTTCACAGTTAAATTTCAAAAAAAAAAGTAGCAAACCACTTTTTTATATTTCCCTTTTGCTAATTGAACTAAAGTTTTTCAAACACTAAAGCTTCAATTTTTTAGATATTCTCTTATAGTGCTATAGTAAATTACCTCTGCGCTTTCGTATGAGATGCAGAGATTTATCTATGTATATGTTTGGCGTCAGCAATCAATTCAGTCGAATTCTTCCCAATTAATTCTAATAATAACTTCTCCTCTGCTTTTTTAGATAATTCACGTGAAGAACTTGAATTTATATTCGACTGAGCCAGGCTTGTTGATGTGCTGAACAAAAGTAGATACAGCTAAAGCAACAAAAGTCACAGACATATCTCCATATTATCCATTGTATATCAAAACTTATGCCGTTTTCTTTTCTCGAAAAAATGTTGCCCTGTTTGATTTTCTTAGCCATTTTGTAAGCTTGTGTGGTGATTTCAACGAATGTTGTCCTCTGACTAAGTAAGAGGGCACCATTAACTACAAATTCAGCCATTTTATAGAAAGTCATGTTACGTAATTCGATAATTGAGATATTAAAGGGCAACATTTTTTGTCAGAAAAGAAAACGCCATTAATTATTCTTCATCTTATAATATAATAATAATTCAATGGCGCTATTATAAATCTGACGAGTTTTATGACCGAGCTTCTCTCCCAATTCGAGGTGTGGCCTCCTTTTTTTTTTGTTTTGTTTTTCCTACTAATTGGGTGGACCTACAGTTTTATGCCGGCTCCGAACGGCGAATGCATTTTTTGTGAGAAGCTCTTTCATGGCAGAAATACTCTCGGAGGGTATGCCGCCCACTGCCGAGAGGTGACCACTGCTCTGAAAAAGTCCAATATTTGGATTTTTACTAATTAGAAAAATTGTTTTGGTGTTTTGCTCGGACCGTGGTTTGAACCCGAGGCCTCTGGCATACCCACTGCACCACAGCGGCCATCTTCATCTTATCCATTTATTCAATACATTCAGTTTCATACGGTATAAATATAAAAAACAAATCAAATATGCCAAACGAATTTAATCAAAGTCAATGACAGAACTACAATCAGACTTTCAGATAACACAGCAAAGAAAATCACATAAATGGCTTTGCTTCAATAATAGGCTTATCCAGCCAATTTATGCTAGGACCGACACTGATACGTGCATACATATATTTTGAAGGTGGGTATATTTTCTACTACTTGTATGCGTAGAATAAGTAACAAAACTAAAAAAAAAACCAAGCTAGTAATAGCAATAACAATAAACATAAATTTATTTGTCAAGCGTCGTTTCAAGGCGGTATACATTCATACATAAGCTCCGCGCCGAGGCACATTTTTACACACAAGTCTACAACTTATGTAGTTGCCACCAGCTACAAACATAGATTCCCCTTCAACTCCTCTTCGCAACTAACTGCTCGCTGTCAACTTAGAATGGCATTTTATATCTACCTGTAGTAAAAAGCGTAAAATTTCGTTTTTGTTTTAGCTTTACCTGCTCGACAGTAAATGTGACAAGTATGATTGTGTGTATGCACGCTGGTGCCTGATGAACTAGTTTTATACCTACTAACTTATTTGAGTAGTAGTTTACCATGTTGATCGTCGAAATCGACCTTTGACTTATGCATTTGTGATGATAATGACAATGAAAATGCGGTTGATAATTATCGCGATGATGATACAGTTGGTGAAGATGATGATGATCATGCTGGTAACTATCATATGATGAGAAAGATAATTGTTGTTATGATGATGATGACGGTGCTAATAGGGATGATGATTATAAAGATGATGATGATGATGATGATTATTATAATGATTTTGAAGATGATGCTAATGGGGATAATGATGATGATGATGATCATGATAATGATGATAATGTTTGCAATTTTGATGTTGATAATGATGATCATGATAACGATACAATAACAATGATAATGAATAATAACGAAAAACGAAACCCAACAAACACAACCTCTAACGTTAGAGAATTTGTGGAGACTACAATTTTAAATATTCTCTAATCAAGAACAAGGGTAGAAAATTCCACTATGTAGCCCTCCGATGGGAGACTGATTAGAGAAATCTCAATGTCTATGCAATAAATGCAAATTACCATTAGAATCCCATTAGAGAATTACATACATTAGATTTCGATTTTTATATATTACAATTCTCTCGAGAGCTATGTCCCATTTTAGTTATTTGATAACGCTCTGGTACTCGAAAGTTTCTAAAGTCGACCTATAACATTAGGGCTTTGAGAAAAGGGCTGGTCGAGTCATTCTCAGTGTTTGTTGAGTTAATACCTACTTCCAAACAAATTATGGCTAACAGTGTTAGCACTTGTTCCAAAACAACCATAGTGGGCACTACATAACTAGTTAACTAACTAGTATAATTTTACACTGCATATGTCAAGACTTACGTATCGTTGTTGTAGGTATGTAGTACATGTGGAGTCAGTATAAGCCGCAATTATCACCACAGTGTTTGAGGTATGTACTTCTTGGTATGTATTTCTTTTTTTTACCATAAACACAAAAGTATTGTTATCAGCTGGCTAACTCGAATTGACTCCTTTTTCCCTGCCTTTTGTGGTTCAATAAACCAGCTAAAAAAGCTCATTAATTATGCGTTGCGTATCGGAATGACATGCGCTCGATGACGTCGTCGACTTACCTAAATTGTGGTGACATGTGGATTTGGTGGTGGTGAGTAACTGCAGAAAAGACTGCAATACATAAAGGGACACCTTGCCGATTAAGAGTGGTTATGTTTATTTTTGTTAATTTTATGGTGGTTGCAATGCCCCTTCTTTTGGTTAGCAGCGTTTTCCCCGTTATCAGCCGACATTACCGCACCGGTGAGCGGTGAGCGGTGCGAACGACTTCAACGAGGGTTGTTATCAAGCCGCTAGCTCAACCAACGAACCGTTAATAAACAAATGGCAGTAAAATTAGTTGTTAACCAAAAAAGTAAGTCAACTGCAATGCCAAGTCGACATGGTCATAAAGTCACTAACGACAATAAACCGTCAAACAAATAGAACTACCACCAAATCTACGCTTGCCACGGCACCACCACCAGTAAGACCTCAGTTAGTTATGGCCGATAGCACCCTCACACAACACATAAAATACGGCCATAAATAAGCACCACATGTGGCACTTTAACGCTAATTATAACCAGTGTTACTATTTGTGCTTAAGTGAACTTGGAGGAGGTTTTGGGTCATTTTGGGCTTCGGGTGATATAGGGATAGAGATAGGGATAGGGATAGAGAGAGGGATAGAGATAGGGATAGAGATAGGGATAGGGATAGGGATAGGGATAGGGATAGGGATAGGGGTAGGGATAGGGATAGGGATAGGGATAGAAATGTTCAAAAAGCATAGGTAAGTATGTTCTTACAGGCTTGGATCAACGACGTGTTTAGAATTTCTACCAAAGCAAACAAATACACCTCATTCAAAGATATGAGTGTAAAAGAGCGAACATGTCGGAATATAATAAGCTTGACAGACGGAAGCGATAATCCCGATTACCACAATAATTAATCCTATCCAAATTTTACGCTGACAGATGGAAAATATTGCGGATTATCAAACCAGCTGATGGAAGGTAGGCGCAGCGGCGAATTCAAAACTTCTTTATTTATTTCCAAAGGTAGAGTGTAATGTCAAAATTCAAGCGAATTCACATTATGGTCAATAGGAATGGGTGAGCCCCCAGAGAATTCAGTTTCAACCAAGACGAAATATCATTTTGACATTACACTCTACCATTTACAATAACAAAATACATTGGAAATTTTTGAATTCCTATGCGTCTACCTTTCTACGTCTGCCTCGGATTCTTCTTTTTCTTTTTATTTACTTTCATTCACAATAGAGATTTTTCGCCAGAGATGTCATTAGAAAATGCCCTAATCCGCTAAAATTTTGAGGACTAACTCAAGATATATTCAGGATTACCTCCAGTTAGATCTCAAGTTAACTCGGAATTAGCTAGACATTCCTGATTATTGCTGCCGTCTGTCAATGCTATAAAACAAAACTACTTAGGGACGTAAGACAGAAATCCTTACTAGAGACAATTCTGAGTTGAATACAAGCAAGCCAAGCCAAACTCACAACACTCAGACACAGCTCAATTAAAAGGATTAAATTAGCAATTGGCAAAAATACGTAGAAAACATAAGAATTGCTGTAATTAATTTAATTGACATTTTCCAAGGATTGGCAATATTAAAATAAATAAAAATTAAAAAAAAAAGTGCAATGAAAATAACAACGTGCAGACTTTTTGAAACAAATGTCTTTGAGATTTGCACAATTTATTTGGATGATTGGCATGTGCCGGCAACAATCATACATACTCGTACTGACATAGCAACAACACACCTTGAAAAAAAAATTAAGAAACGAATGTAGGTAGTTTTACATAACATTATTTTTAAGCGAAACTTAGGCCCGCTCGCACGCACTCACAGTCAATTGAATAGTTAAAAGACAAAAACACATTTCAGCAGCAAAAACGACGCATTGCGCAAACGCGTTTCCTGCGCTAAGTCGTGCACTCTTTACAAACATAATGAAAAACAAAATAAATGAATTAACGTAGAAAGTGCGCACGCGCCT
This sequence comes from Urophora cardui, assembly GCA_960531455.1. Classification (NCBI taxonomy): domain Eukaryota; kingdom Metazoa; phylum Arthropoda; class Insecta; order Diptera; family Tephritidae; genus Urophora; species Urophora cardui. The sequence goes on from OY482673.1 coordinate 50,782,078, forward strand.
TATGACTTCATGCACTTCTTCTGCTGCGCTTCATGGGCTGTCTCCTCCGGCGCATTGCCAAACTCCAGCAGTTCTTAAAGAAGAAAAAAGGCAGCTCGCATTTAACTAAATCATTCCAGCTGTGCTTCCAACAAGCCCTCGCTGCCTTGCTGAGTCTTTGAGCTTGATGCTCCAGCTTGCTCCACTCAGTCAGTTCAGTCACTCGTTCATTCATAACGAAGCTAAACAAATCGCAGCAAGGGTTGCCACACATTTCCTTTTGCTGACTGTCTGGCTGGTTGATTGTCTGTGCATATGCAAGTATGTAGGTTGATGTATTATTGTCTCTAGAGTTTCTAGGTTCTTCACTTTATTGTTGTTTCTTCATTTGGCCGCAATAATTTTAAAAGCGCTTGCGTGCATCGTATAAAAGGAAGGTGATCTGTTTTTTGGTTGTAGAAATCTGCACGCAGCGCGTCTGTTGGCTGTTACATTGGCAGGAAACAGTCGAAATGTTTCGTTCTTTTTTTCGCTGTTCTGTTTCTTTGCTGTTGTACTGTTCAGCTGTCACCGCCACCTCGCTCGCTTCATCGTACCGTCCCACACCGCCAGACGTGCCCACTTTTTGCGCCGGTGCTTTATTTTCTTAACTTTTTGGTTCTTGTTGGTTTGAATTTCACTTTTTTCTTAACTTTTGATATTTATTGCTATTAGCGCACAGACTTCTTGTCATTTTTATTGTTGTTGTTGTTGTTGTTGTTAGCTTGTGCGCCGCATTTCTACAGCTTGACTCATTTCCACCAGCGCAAATTGATTGACTTCTTTCTTCTCGGCGCTCTTCTCTCAAGTCAAACAAATGAATTATCGCGATTAACTTTAATTTTATTTTTATTATACTTATGTAGGTATTATTTGTAGTTGTTTTCAGTATGAATGAAATTTACTTTATTGCAGATGCATTGCTTTACTATGCATTCGCCAGGTTCTACAGCTAACTATACCTTACACGAGTAAGTATGCGCCTTTGAGGGCGTATATGAGGGCGCGATTGATTGACGTGATCGTTACTTACACCTTTGGGTGCGTAGAACACCCCCGCAAATTGCAGAAGGAAGAATTTGCAACGATTTTAAGCCTTGCATTGAGCGTTGTGTATGCATCGTGTTGTCTGCGCCAACTCACTCACTTCAATAGTATTAAAACTAATTCTAAAAAGAAATACTTTAATAGAAAAAACATTTCTTTGCAAGTAAATTAATGTGATTACACTGCGCGACAATTTCAGGGTCATTATTTGACTGAATGACTCCAATTTTTCTCAGCATAACATGCCGCATACAAAAGTGTAGCACAAATAAAGTTTGTTGCCAACTGGCAACTTTATCCGTTTAAGAGTTAAATAAACTTTATTTTCACAGCAATCAAGCAAAACTCCAACATTTTTATAAATTTAAGGGCCGAATTAAAAATTTATTTGTAGAACTATTTTACTGAAATCAGTGCAAGCAAGAATTTACATACTTGCAATCGGATAAATGCAGACGATTTTTAAAAGAGTCAAAATAAAACCTGATTATACATTTTTAAAGACTTACATACTTATATTTACACACATGTCTAAAAGTATAAGAGTTAAAAATTTTTTATATAAGATGCAAGGGTGAACTGCATAAGTACTTATGTATGTATACATGTATGCAGTATGTACATATTTATATTTATAAATGGAGCAGGAGTATTTGGAAGAAAGCCTCAACTCATACTCGTATTTGGCAGTTTTTGATTTTCCCATTTGTTCGCTGATTTACTTCAAGTCCTTGTATTTGGTTTGAGGGATGATAAGTCAAATGAAACAACAAAACACCAAAACAAATAATAATTTAAAAGGCTTTATTGACGTTTGTAATTGTTGACTTTTCGCCAGATTTGCGGTGAAGCGTAGCGACGATGACTGATTGCTGCCTGCAAGAGGTTGAGGAGAGAAAAAGAAGAAGAAGAACACCAATTCGCCTGTTATACACTGTGAGGGCAGACAATGTTTTGTACAAACACAAAAATGTTGAACTTCATTATTATTATTTGCGGTGAATTAGTGGAATGATTTTTGGTAGCAGGTTCACAGATAATATGGCAACATCAGCGAATGAGTCAAGCAATGACAGCGGCAGTGTCGGCATTAGCAAATGAATCAAATCATTTAAAGCTGATTGGCGGTGGCGCCCTTCCCTCCGATTCTATTCTCAAAGAAAAGGCTTAAAATTAAATACATAAACTGCATGAGTATTAAGTTTTGTCTGCTGCTGTTTTATACCATGTCTCCACATAACGGGTTTCGCTCTTTTTTTCTGCATTTTCTCTCTCAATCTTGTTTCGACACTGAAACCAGTGCCGAAACTCGCCAATTTCCATACAAATTTCTGAGAGCGAGTGAAGATTGAAACACTGTTTCATTCTGAATCATCTTGCCAACCTCGATGATATCGATGTCTTCTCTAATTTTGTATCGAAAATCTATCGAAATCTCACACAGACCAAAACAAAAACGCAAAATATAAGCAAACATACAAACATTTAGGAAGAACAAGAAAGAGAAATGTTAAACTGAATCACGATCAGCCACGTGGAGACGGGTTATTTAGCGAGATGTTTTGCTACATGTTTTGTTGGCGAAACAAGTTATGTGGAGACGGGCTTTTAGATTAAATATGAAAATTTTTGTGAGCTACGCGTGTTTGGGGTAGACGATAACCCCTCTAAAGTCTGTCGACAAAAGTTATTTATTTACTCATTTAAGCAAAAGTTTTGTTAATTAACAAAAAGTGTTTTCAAAGTTTTTAAACCAATAATTATTTAGCGATTCGTAATGGTGCATTTGCTATGCAAAACTTAAGTAAAGACTGTGTAAAGCTGGGAAGTTTATAATAAGGTCTTTGCCATATTACTCTAAAGATACATATTATTAGTTAGTTTAACAATGCGCAGAATAGGTCCTTGTTATTCTACAACTTAACACTTGCAACGCATTAAAATGGGGAACCTAAACCATCCATATCCATTCGCATCTTCGCAGCTACCAAGACCAGGTGCTCCACTGCTGGCAGGATAGTAAATATGTATTTACCTGTAGCTCAGCATCGAAGTGCAATTCTCAAATATTCGTTCTTATTAATTAAAAGTAAATTATAAGGCGCAAAATTTTACAATTTTATTTACGAAATTAACATACACACATCTAAATGTTGCAATTAAACACTTAATTATGCTTAAATAGAAATTAGGAACTTTTGCTAATTTAGGTACTCGTATAATGTTGTTGTGTCAGGACTGTAAGGAGGATAATTAAAAGCTCAAAATTATTCATGTAATGCTTAGAAGCACTTTAGCACGTTTAATAGCTCGGTTAGCGATGAACGGATAGATCGTCCACATACGCAGCACCGTACGAATAAAAAACGTCTTTCTAAAAGAAACCTTAAAGGCATCCGAGTAGCTGTGCTACCGACCAACTACCCAGTTGAAGACCTCAATCAACTCACAAGGTTTCAACATACCATCTTGGACGAGGTGTTTAAGGGGGGCAGAACACTCAATTACTTTTACGAATGTCGCCTATAGGTCAATTATGCTCCTAGTGGACTGCGAGGACGAAGCTACGGCAGCTTGGTTAGCCAGAGTAATCCCAACTCTGGATAACTGGGCCGGCCCTGAGCACTAAGAGAGGAGACGTTATAATGCTACCGCATTTCGGGACGGTGTATCTCCCGAAGAGTGCTGAGCTCGGAGTATGAGCTTGGGATCCTCCGGGTGCAAAATGAGGGCATTAACACCCACATGTGGTGCATAACAAACAGCACTGCGGAAGACTCGGGACTTCTTCTTAACCTATGTATTCGCACGGTGAGCATCGTGCCGAATTATCGCTTCGATCACGTCTCGATAAGACCTAGAGAAATCAGGTAGTTTGCACGAGACGAAATTCGAACAGGGGTGCGGAGGAAGGTGGGGGCATTATAACCCCACCAGTAATGGCACCTCAATTGCCTTCCCATGCCACCTCACAAACAGCACTGTGGAAGACACGGGACTTCGTTTTAACTTATCGGTAGACGAAGGCTCCTTTGCCAGCATACGTAGAGCGAGCTTCGTGCTGAATTATTGCTTCGGTAACGTTTCGTTAATGTCTAGAGGAATTAGGCAGTTGGCATGACACGAGATGGAAGGTGAATGAGAACAGTTGATGGGGAGGAAGATGGCGGTGAAGGGGGCATTGTAACTCCACCTGTAATGGCACTTCAATCGCCTTCCCCAAAAACCGAGAGTGTTTCCGATACCCAATCCGAGCTCGGCACCGGATACCAGTCGGCGGCCTGTAGTCTCCCGAGTACTCAGTGGACACCAGATCAGCATCCCCCAGCTTCATGACTTGTCAGGAAATGATGGAGGATGCCGAGATGGTGTCTTCTGGATTCCTGAGTATGCAGGAGTTGCTGGAAGACATCCAATTTCTGGAATTTGGGGACGGAAGTGAAAAGGACACCGCAATCACGGTGGAGGACGAGCGGATGGAATAGCAATCAGGAGGGCACGTGTGGCACAGATTAATCTACACCATGCCAGGGCTGCACATGCAGTCCTAACAAACATGTTCAACATATTTGTCAAGTTTCATTTACATGGAACTCCCATAAGTTAGATCGGGACATAGGCTGTATTCGTCGCTTAGAAACATTTAAATAATAAGAACGATCGATGGCTTATATTTGAAGCCTTAAAATGTTGTCGCGAGTGCCAAATAATCAATCTGATACTCGAGTTAGCAATAGAAAAACAGAAAGGTTTGTTGAAACGAAATATTTTTTGTGACATGCCTCTTTTCGTCATATTTTGTAATGAGTTACAAGCAATAATGTAACAGGAGAACAAATGTATTTATGTATATACATACATACATAAACACATAGTAAAGGTACATGTACGAAACAAAGGTAATCTATCAAAACTTAATCCATCAATCAAACGAATAATCTTTTAAAGCAATCGCTGTGCTGTAACGCCGAATTATCGCGATCGCAACCTGTCTAAATATCCAAATTAAAAAATTAATTTAAGCGAAAAAAAATAAATGGCTTGAAATATGAGATTAAAATACGTGTGTATGTGTGTTTGTTAGTTTCATTGTTTTTCGGGCATTCACCACAATGTTCATTGGGTTAGAATAAAAGATAGTTTTTCACTTTGTTTTAGTATTTTATAAACATTCTACTTTTAAAATCAGAAAATTAAATTATATGAAATAAAATTTCTGGAATATGTTTCGGTTGTGTTTATTCCCGTATATTTACTAGTATCCAATAATACAAAGCGAATTCAATGCCGCCACGACGACGTGCAAATTGCAAAATAATTAAAAGCGCAGCTTTCTTCGGCCGTACCGAAGACTTCATACCTTTCATGAAATGTTACATAGTCTGATTTTAATTAATTTATACTTTCAATTCTCTATGTTGCTCATGCGAAGATTTATTAGAAAAAATTGTGATCTCAACCATTTAAATAGTGAAGTTGTGTCCCAAAATATTTATATCTGGACTATCAATAAATTGCACATCAAAACGGACCCATATACCAAATTTCATTGTGATATCTCTAAAACTGAGAGACTAGTTTGCGTTCACACAAACGGACGGACGGACAGCCGAACATGGCTTAATCGACTCGACTCAGAATTCTGATCATATCGGTACATATTTTGGTAGGTCTAATTCTTCTTCTGCTACCTTCATCAATCTAGTTTTGGCACAAAGTTGTAATAACATTTCATGTTCATGAAAGGTATAAAAATAAAAAGTGAGCACAAAAGTACATATCTAGGCACTTAAATTAAGTAACTAATAATGGCAATCGACTTTTTAAGTTAACCGACGTCAGACGACCGTCTAAATGAACCCTGAACCACGCACCGAAAGTGGCAAAGCTTCAAAGCGTACAGTCCGATAGGCTCTAGGCAGTGTTGACTGAGCTGAGACGTGATGACCGGTAGACAGTGGTGTCACATACGCTTGCTTGGTTTTAGGTAGTGAGTGCTATTTCGAATGACGAATGCGAGGGTGGAGGCGCTCTACTCCGTATATTTCGAATATAAAAATATATGCATACATATATACATATATCTATTCCTATCCCTGCAAAAAATGCGATTAATCCGGGACGTGTCCGGGATCAATCGCAAGGGAGCATGCGACTAATACAATTTTACATCCCTTTATATGGAGTGAATTGATCGCATTTGTTCGAGCATGTCCTATGAAGAGACTAATTGTTCAACTTGTATACCCGAACGGGTACAAATGTAGATTAATCGCTTTCATCCCCAACGGATACAAATGTAGATCAATAGCTTCCAGCAAGAACGGGTACAAATGTAGATTTTTCCGAGTTGTTCGCCAAGGCAATTTTTAATAACAATCTTTAAAAAATTGTAAATGTTTATGCATATATAAATAAAGATTATATAGATAATGTTTTACTTTTGAAAAAAAAATCTCAATAAATAAACAAAAAATTGTAAGTTTTGAGTATGCATTATATGAGCGTAATATAAAGGATTTTTTCATAGAACATTTTAGGCAACATTTTGTTAAAATTAGTATTCATCATTGTTATTAAAAGAAAGGGTGTTCAATTCGTTTTACCGGTTGCTCCACAATTTTTTAAATACATTGCATATTTTTGTAAAATTTTTACATTTAAGGAATCTAGATTTGTACCCGTTCGGAATGAAAGCGATTAATCTACATTTATACCCGTTAGAGAACAATTGGTCTACAATTAGTCTACATTTATACCCGTTCGGCATAGATGGGCATACTGAAGTAAAATTGTAATTCAGTAAAGTAAACAGTAAGCAGTAAAAGAATATTGCTTACTTAAAATTTTTTACAGTAATAAGTAACGCGTTACTTATTACTTAAAATTTTTTACAGTATTAAGTATCGCTCTACTTATTACTTAAAATTTTTTACAGTATTAAGTACCGCGTTACTTATTACTGTAAAAATTTTACAGTAATAAGTAGTCTTTACTTACTACTGTAAAAAGTTTACAGTATTTCAGTATTATTTACTGTTTACTATAAGACTACTGAAGTAGCGAGGATACAGTAGTCTAAGAATTGGCATACACACACACGCACATTGATGAGCACAAGCGCATGCGCTAACGAGCATATGAGGTATGATGCCCAATAAACATAATAGAAAAAAATCTCGAACGTTGAAAAAACGTTTATGCGCATTTCTAATTCCAGGGCATTTTGAAATTCACAATTAAACGTACCCATTCTCAATTTTTTCTCAAATATACCAAGGTATGTATAAATTAAGGATATAAAAATAAAAACTATATTTTTACCACAATGCTCGGTAAAACGTCGGGAAGCAAAGATTTACTTAAAAATCAATTGAAAAAATAAAATTGCTTTTCATCCAAATGTTATTTGAAGCAGTGGCAACAAATATCTTAATTGTATTCTAGGTTAAGATTTTATAAAAAAAAATTAAGTCAATTTTTGCTTCCTGGCGTTTTACCGAGCATTGTGGTAAAAATGTAGTTTTTATTTTCATATCCTTAATTTATACATACCTGGGTACTTACCTTGGTATATTTGAGAAAAAATTGAGAATAGGTACGTTTAATTGTGAATTTCAAAATGCCCTGGAATTAGAAATGCGTATAAACGTTTTTTCAACGTTCGAGATTTTTTTCTATTATGTTTATTGGGCATCATACCTCATATACTCGTTAGCGCATGCGCTTGTGCTCATCAGTGAGCGTGTGTGTGTATGCCAATTCTTAGACTACTGTATCCTCGCTACTTCAGTAGTCTTACAGTAAACAGTAAATAATACTGAAATACTGTAAACTTTTTACAGTAGTAAGTAAAGACTACTTATTACTGTAAAATTTTTACAGTAATAAGTAACGCGGTACTTAATACTGTAAAAAATTTTAAGTAATAAGTAAAGCGATACTTAATACTTTAAAAAATTTTAAGTAAGCAGTAAAAAGGGTAAAAATAATGAATTACTACTGGTACTTAAAAGTGCCCATCTATGCCGTTCGGGAACAATTGGTCTACAATTAGTCTACATTTATATCCATACGGGAACAATCGGGGACTAATTGTGGACCGATTGTTCTCGAAAGAGATCAATCCGGGACAAATATCTTTCGGTATTAATCGCACATTTTTTTGCAGGGATGTTTGTTCGTTCGCGCATGTGGATACAATAATGTATGTACATGTACAAATGCGGTGGCGTTGGTTGGAACACATCAACCGGAAGCCTTAGCCAAACGCGAACGTGATCTACTGCATGGACAGCGGCTGAGGGCGTAAATCAACGCAATAAGAATTGAAGCAGCAGCGATTCAAGTGAATACATGGGTACATAAATGACAATAAAGGAATTTTTTTTAGCACAACGTACGAGGGTAGAACGAATGAGTAGACGACTGCAGCGGCAACCGCGGCTGCTACTGCGACTGCGACTTTGACTATGACAACGACCAAAAACAACCAAGATTATTCCACTGTGATACGCCGATTTTGGACGTTTGGGGAGAGGAGCTTTGTACATAAGTATGTATGTATGTATATATCTGAGGACGCATTGCTCAATGGATGGCTGGACGAATTGTTGGATGGATACCAAGATGTATGGCACTGTGATGGGTTTTAACGTTCATTTTTGAATGTCAGTAAGTACATACAAACACAACAACGTACGAACAGCCGGCCTATGTTTTGTTATGACAGTTTTCGTTTCTGTTTCTGTTGATCAAGGGTGCAGACCCAAATCGAATAACGGAGTCACTTAACAACAACATCCATCTCGTAATGACAACAAATCAGGGTTTGAAATTGCTTAGCTACTTTTGCTGCATTTGCTTTTGCTTTGCTTTTGCTAACGAAAAGTAAATAGCAAACTCGGCCAGCCGAGTAAAAAACGAGAACACGATTCATTCGCTTCAGTTTTCAGCTGAGCCGTGTTTGCTTGTATAGTTAAGCAAAGCAACGCGATTTGGGGGATTTCATTTTACTTCCAGCAATTAGTTGTATCTTTGCATTTTTTCTGCTTTTGCTTATTTTGCTGAAACGATTTGTTTACGCATATTTAAATTTTTTATACATATTTACTTATGTATGTATGTATGTACACATAATATGTGTGTATGTCCATTTGTAAACATCTTTTCATGTTGAATTTTGCTTAAAAACTAGTTTCAGCAAAATAAGCAACTGTTAGCAAAAATTTACCACTCAACTAATTGCTGGAAGTAAAAGCAACCCTCTCAAATTGAGTTGCTTGGCTTAACTATACAAGCAAACACGACTCAGCTGAAAACTGAAGCGAATGATTTGTGTTTTCGTTTTTGGCTCGGCTGAATTCAGCAATAAGCAAAAAACATCGGCTATTGCTATTTTGCAGCAAGCAAATTCAAACCCTGCAACAAATGATTCGAAAGAAGCTAAGTATTGAATGTCGGTGTTGTTGTTTTTGTAACCACCAAGACACTCCCCGAAGATTTTGGATGGTGTAGGGCAAGTAACAGTCCTTTGCCGGTTAAATCCGGTACGCTCGGCACTGGTCCCTTCTGGCACTAGCGCGACTGTCGTGCGAACGATTTTTTTTTTGCCATTATCAACATTCATCATTCTAGGCCGATTGATCTTAGTCGGCATTCCTTACCACTGGTATATTATAAGCCCCCTAACCAGCTGGGGGTCATTGATTGTTTTGAGTTACACCGTGGCGGCGACAGCGCTCAATTGGTTTGTTGTTGGGAGTCACACGGAGCCGCAGTGATATTGAGGATCACAAGGAATCAAACGAGCCATTGGTGCTGCACCCCTGCAGTTGATTGTTACTACGTTTTCTGCGAGCGTTTTTGCGTTTTCATTTGCCTTTTCGAACGCGGCGTTGGTCTGACATAAGCGGCGTTGAACGACCGTACCGCCGTGCTACGTGCCTCCATAGAAGGAGCGTTGACTTTAAAAAAATCCCTTACTACACGAAAATTGAAAAAAAAAAAAAACTAGATAAATGCAACACATAAGACGACGTACGAGTCATTCCTACTACATAAATATGTATATGTTTAAGAGTACATAAGTGTATGCATACAAGTACATATTTGTAGATATGTACATATATACATAAAAAACCGCCATAACCGTCAAACAAAAAGTAAAGAAATCCAAATCAGGCTGGAATCGAGCATTAGATAACCCAAAGACAATATATAGAGACGGAATTGCTGATGGAGTTCTCCTAATTGAGAACTGCGACGTACCGTTTTGAAATCATATCTTTGGCTACCATGATAGTTCGCTAGTCCTTCCGTAATCGGCAATTTTCCTTCTTCAAATCGGAGTATTTTTCGAACGGTCAGTGGCAGGTTGAAATCGGCTGCAACTTTATATATGCCCAATAAACACTGTAGCAAAGATTTGAAAATGGCCTTCAATATCCAAAATGAATGTCGAACTTATGATGTATGCAGTTATAGCCAACCTTAGTTCAGAAAGAAAATGATAACCAGATATTACCTTAATAATATAATATAATGGCGATTTTTTATAACTCTGACGAGTTTTATGGCCGAGCTTCTCTCCCAATTCGAGGTGTGCTCCTTATTACCTACAAGCTGAAAAAGAAAACCACCATCTCACTAAAGTTTCACTTCGAGATTGGACTGCAGCGATTTTACATCGGTTAAGGTAGGTCCTATTTTGGAGTAAAGCCAAATTCTCGAATCGAATAAAAAATATATTCGTTTTCCAATTATTTTCGAATTGTTAACGAATGCAAATGCTTATTGGGTTATACGATTCATTTCATTTCATTTCATTTCATTTCATTTCATTTCATTTAATTTATTTATTTCATTTCATTTAATTTCATTTATTCATTTCATTTCATTTCGTTCCATTTCATTTCCATGTATTCATGAATGCTACTGGGTATAAAAACAGCCCAAACAAAAATACTCGGTAGTAATAAAAAACTACAGCCAAACTAAATATGTACATATGTACGTAAATAAGCAACAAATACCTAAAACAACAAAAAAAAATAAAGAAAAGGAAAATAAAATACGTGCTCGCTGTTAAATGCCATCAAAAAGTGTTTCAATACGATTCGTCTTCGTTTGATTTTGTGTGACGTTTTCGCTGTCACTTTTTTTTTCAGCTTTTCTAACGCGTTGTCCGCCCACCACCGCCACACTCCTACCCATCGCATACATACAAACATACATATTTTACGTGCTAACTGCTCCCCACTGTTGTGTGTTGCCAAGCTCGTTTTTTATTCACATTTATTATACCTTTCATGGGAATGAAATGGTATTATAACTTTGTGCCGAAACACGAATGGTGAAAGTACCAGAAGGAGGCGTTGCAGACCTACCAAAATATACAATATGATCAGGATCATAAGCTGAGTTGATTAAGCCATGTCCGTCTGTCTGTCTGTCTGTCTGTCTGTCTGTCTGTTTGATCGCAAACTAGTCCCTCAGTTTTTGTGATAACTGCTTCAAATTCGGAATGTGAGTGTATTTTTAGGAGAAGCTGATCATTTGTCGGAATCGGCCGAATCGAACCACTATAACATATCACCAAAAATTTTCAAGATCGGACCACTATAACATATAGCTCCCATACAACCGATTGTTCAGATGCGGACATTTTGGGGTATAAATTCTCCATTTAAATCATGAAAATTTTTTTCTAGTAAATCTGCATAAATAACTCACAGAATTGAAAGTAGATCCATATAAATTAAACAATTTCAGACTATGCAACTTTTCATTTCCCCATTCATGAAAGGTATGAAGTCTTCGGTATGGCCCAAGACAGCCGCGCTCTTACTTGTTTTTTTTATTTTTTTTGGACTGACATTGGCGGCTGTTGGCTGTCCGTACCAAGAACCAAACAGCGCCCTTCATACAAGTGGGTAAGTGCGTAGTCAACTTGGCTAAAAAGAAGTTTGTCAGTGACGCAAGTATGTACATTAGAGTGCGTTTAAAATTCAAATTAACGATATTTTACTGTATCGCCCCCTCAATCTGTAGTAACATGGTCAAAGATATCACACATAAATTTTGGTCCCGATTGGTGGCGGTTAAGGCGTGGCCCATTGAGGTCAAAGTTCAGAAAACTCTATGAAGGGTAAAAAAATCAAAATATTTTTTTTAAATATCTAATACCCAAAATTAATACTTCTATACCCAATGATAACAAATATAAATTTTGGTTCCGATTTATGACGGTTTAGTGGTGTTTTAAGCGGGTCAATGTTCAGATTGCCATAGAAGACTTACATTTTTAGTGTCGCATATGGTAATCTGAACTTTGACCCCCTTGAAACACCAGTAAACCGTCATAAATCGGGACCAAAATTTATATTTGTTATCATTGGGTATAGAAGTACTGATTTTGGGTATTAGATAATTAAAAAAAATATTTTGATTTTTTGACCCTTCATAGAGTTTTCTGAACTTTGACCCCAATGCGCCACGCCTTAACCGCCACCAATCGGGATCAAAATTTATGTGTGATATCTTTGACCATGTTACTACAGATTGAGGGGGCGATACAGTCTTTTTATGAACTTTTAAATTTTTCATACAAATTAAAAGCACCCTAATGTACATATGTACATACTTATGTGTGCATATGTACAGAAGTATATACATATATTTTAAATGGGGAGTAACTGAAAGTTTTCTTAGATTAAATTGGCCTTTTGTTGTTATTTATGTTATGCGTACAATCGATTGCACACCCAACCTCCATATGTACATATGTACGTTTCCTAGCGGTTTGTTCGTGCGTTACTTGCAGGCATACGCACAAGACAATCGTGCGTATTATTAAATTAAAAACAATACTTTAAGGTTAAGTTTTGTTTCAAACTTTTGCAACAAAAATGTCTTTTACGAATTTATCTAAGAAGACAGACCCATCTTTAAGACAAACACATCATAACTATGTACATCGCTATCTATAATATTTTCTAAGATAAACATAGGACTTCATAGTAAGTAATACCCTCTTACAAAATTATTAACGCACAAGGGGCGAGACCGACTCAGTCATGGTTCGACGTGCCTGACGGAAGGCATAAAACGCATTTATCTTGTCGTGATTGAGGACAAACAGGATAAAGAATCACAATGATGTAAAACATATCGAAAGGGCTCTTCACTACAGCGAGGGCAATAGGTGTCTTTCTTGATATTTTGGGTGCCTTTAGCAACGTCTCTGCTGAGGCGTTGTTGTAGGGGCTCGAATAGATCGGAATGCGGGTGGGTGGGGCCTTTCAACAATGTCAAAGAGGGCACTTAAAAGCACCCGCAAGGCGGAGCACTCTCACCCCTGTTTTGGTATCTAGTGGTCAACAAAATAATTTTCAGAAATACACAAAATGCTTTTCAGAAAATACATACATAGTCTTGGATTCCAAGTTTAGTATAACGCCACCAATACGATGTTGGCAACACTAAGGACCGTAGGTGGTCTATGTGAGGGATCACTGTATCCTGGCCAACTTAACCTACAGCTCTGTTGGAAATACACTCGAGAACGGAGATATAAGTATGTATGTACCTACATCGAATTGTGAGGCCGAATGTTTTTGTTACCAATTGCACGAATAAACATTTTTGGAAGTGATGCACAGAGAAATCGAGCATAGTTCCACGAACTAGATAGGCGTGCCAAACTCTCAAAACATAGATACTTATATACTTTTTTATAGAAAAATCATCTTTGGGAATTTATTCCGGAAAATAGACGTAAAAAAGAAAAAAATTAAAACCTTTAGCAGAACAGGCGAACTTTTCCAAAACTGATTTCGCTGTGATTGTTCATGTTTGCCAACAAAATTGTCGCCCAATTGCATTAGCTTAAAAAACAAAATTTTCAGGCTTGGTTTTCCAACATTTTCACAGCCAACTTTATGGCGTAAGGAAGACAATACAAAAATACTTACATGGATGCATATGTAGGTATACTGTAGATACATAGGCAAGTAACCCTGCAGGGAACTCAATAACTAGTGAGAAAAATTTCTAGTTCCGAGCTAGCGAAAAGGTGTCAAAATTGAACTAGATCAATTGTAGTTAGACGCTCACCAGTTCAGAAGGAGTGAATTGAGTGACACATAAGACACACTCTAATTTGTAAGCAATTTTAAAGTGACAAAAATTCTATGAAAATTTTTCGTTCGTTCAATTGCCGTCGGCTTTGTATATTTCTGCAATTCTCAGATGTTTAGTGAAGCGTTTTATATAAAGAGTTTTCTATTTGCATTTTAACTTGTATGAAATGAAATGTTCCCCTAATTATGCTTTTCCGATTCCTCAGGCTTATTTTGAATTTTTTTTATTTTATTACTTTTTAAATATTTTTAGAAATTTGTATTAAATAAATAAATAAAAAAATATTAGTTAAAAAAAAAAATTATCACCTGCCTCAACAGAGACAGGATTCGAACCCGCGCTCGCGAGATTGATTGTCACACGCGTTAGCCAGTGTGCCATCGCGCCACTTGCATGAAGTGCGTCAAATGCTGCACTTAAGCGGCAGATGTAGAACTGTAGAATTTTTAGGTACTTGTAGTTACTTCAGAACTATCGAAATTATGCCAATAAACGAACTAGTGAAAACTGTAGAATTTAGTACTAGTTCGGAACTACCGAAAATGTAGTGCAGAGGGTGACAATTGACACCGCCTAGGACATCGCCGTGTTAAATTCGCCAGTTGATAACATGCAAAAGAGATTTAGCTCGCACTAGTAATGGCGCAAAATGCACTAGAAGCGACCTAGTTTGGAACTAGAGATTTTCCCTACAGGATAGATAGACAAGTAAGCGTGTGTAGGACTCTAACTGCGAGTGATCTGATTGTTTTTTTTTTGTATGTTGGCATTAACATTCTATATTGGCATGTTGTCATGTTTCAATTATGTTGTTCTATTGCACTGATTTGGTTACTTTTTTTGTGACACATCACTCGTCTACTTTCGCAAATCTCTGCTAACCAACATCAATGTTGGCAAGATGAAACAAGCACCAGAAATTACACATTCCCATCATAGAAAAGCAGAGACTCACTTATTTTTTGCCTATTTTGATTTGCAACAACACAGAGTCAGCGAATTCGGATGGCATGGCCCCTTATGGGCCTGTTCAATAGCGACAAAATTTTTATACAAATTGTTGTAGAAGGAAATAGTTATCAGCTAGAAGACAGTCAGTAATGTTATGTTCAGACACAACCTTAATTTAACATTAAGAGCCTTAATTCAATTTTCAAGCCTAATGATTCTCAATTTAAGATACAAAAATTGACTAAGTTAATGCTTCATTAGAAATTAATGAGTTCTTACTGAAGAACAATTCTGCATGCAACCCTGTTAAAAAGCTTGTTTCATAAGCAAAATGAAATGTCATGATCAGAGAAATGTTATTAGCGTCAGAGTCCACTAAACAGGTTGGTTCGTCACATCAGCTGGATTCTTGTTCTTCTTCTTCGCCTATCAAAATTTTTTATACTCAGCTGTACTAGTACACAGAGTATTATAATTTTGATTTCATAACGGTGGATTGTAACATAATGAAATAATCGAGATAGATATGGACTTATATATATCAAAATGATCAGGGTGAAAAGAGAAATCGATTGAGCCATGTCCGTCCGTCCGTCCGTCCGTCCGTCCGTCCGTCCGTCCGTCCGTCCGTCCGTCCGTCCGTCCGTCCGTACGCAGGATAACTCGCGTAAAAATTGAGATATTTTGATGAAATTTGAAATGCAAGTTGGTATCGAGACTGGGACGGTTGGTATTGAAAATGGGCGAAATCGGACCATGACCACGCCCACTTTTCCTATATAGAAAAAATCGGAAATTTGGTATCTCAGCCACTAATATAGCTAGAGTGATAAAATTTTACCCACGTATTGAGCTCAGGCCCTTATGAAGAAATTTGTTGAAGTTTTGGAAAATGGGCGGTGCCACGCCCACTTATTAAGGGTCAAACATTGAAAGTTTTATATGTCATAACTCAGAAACCGTTGAAGATATATCGATGAAATTTGGTATGCGTAATTTGCTTACCTAGACAAATGTTTTGGCGAAAAATTATCAAAATCGGTTGACGGCCACGCCCACTTTTATATATGGGAACTATAAAGGGGCCTAATAAAAACATTTTAAGCGATATCTCTGTCAAATATAAAGATCTATCACTGAAATTTTGTGGCAGGAGACCAACTAGGGAAATAAAACAAAAATTATAAAAATTTTGGAAAATGGGCGGTGCCACGCCCACTTATTAAGGGGCAAATATTGAAAGTTTTATAAGCCATAACTCAGAAACCGTTAAAGATATATCGATGAAATTTGGTACGCGTGATATATTTACTTAGCCAAATGTGTGGACGAAAGATTACCAAAATCGGTTGACGACCACGCCCACTTTTATATATGGGTATTATAAAGTGACCTAATAAAAACATTTTAAGCGATATCTCTGTCAAATATAAAGATCTATCACTGAAATTTTGTGACATGAGTTCTACAATAGACCGGAAACAAAAAATAAAAAAGTTTGGAAAATGGGCGTGGCACCGCCTCTTTTTATACAAAGGAATCTACGTGCCTATTACTCGACAAATAACTGAGATATTATGACGAAACTTGGTTTATACACTTTTATAACATGTGTTAGTTGGCCGCTGTGGTGCAGTGGGTAGAGTGCTCGCCTGCTATGCCAGAGGTCTCGGGTTCAAACCACGGTCCGAGCCAAACAAATTTTTCTAATTAGTAAAAATCCAATTATTGGGTTTTTTAAGAGCAGCGGTCACCTCTCGGCAGTGGGCGGCATACCCTCCGAGAGTATTTCTGCCATGAAAAAGCTTCTCACAAAAAATGCATTCGCCGTTCGGAGCCGGCATAAAACTGTAGGTCCACCCAATTAGTAGGAAAAAACAAAAAGGAGCACACCTCGAATTGGGAGAGAAGCTCGGGTAACTAAAAGTCATAGAGGGATGCAATTTTGCACTAACAATAATATTTATATGCTTATTTGGATGATTGATACAAATTTTGAAAATGGGCGTGGCTGCGCCCTGTTTATGCAGCACTCGTGTCATATAAAATACACCCTATATCGAACAAACGCAAACAAACAATGAAAGCATACAGCTGAGTATCTAATGTTCGATTCTACTCGAACTTAGGCTTCCTTACTTGTTTTATTTCTGCTTATTCTATACCTGTATTCGCGTTCACGATTGGTACTGAAGGAGAAATGCTAAACTCAAAAGAAGTACACAGATGTAACCACCGTAACGCAGACTATCTCTAGGTGCATTAACTTTTATTTTTTCGATTTTTATAAAAAAATGGATTTTTAATTATTATTTTCTGAGTTTTATTTTCTGCTCAGAAAATAAAAGTTATTTCTTGAGTTTTATTTTTTCCTCAGAAAATAAAAGTTATTTCTTGAGTTTTATTTTTCCCTCAGAAAATAAAAGTTATTTTTTGAGTTTTATTTTTCGATCAGAAAATAAAAGTTATTTTTTGATTTTTATCTTTTCGCTCAGAGAATAAAAGTTTCTTCGGTTTAATTTTAGCTGCAGCTGTCGATTTTGCAACATTAAAACGTAGGTAAAGTTTATAAATTGCAGCCAAAATTAAACTGAAAAACTTTTATTCTCTGAGCAAAAAATAAAACTCAGAAAATAACTTTTATTTTCTGAGGGAAAAATAAAACTCAAAAAATAACTTTTATTTTCTGAGGGAAAAATAAAACTCAAAAAATAACTTTTATTTTCTGATCGAAAAATAAAACTCAAAAAATAACTTTTATTTTCTGATCGAAAAATAAAACTCAAAAAATAACTTATTTTCTGAGGGAAAAATAAAACTAAAAAAATAACTTTTATTCTCTGAGCAAAAAAATAAAACTCAGAAAATAACTTTTATTTTCTGAGGGAAAAATAAACTCAAAAAATAACTTTTATTTTCTGATCGAAAAATAAAACTCAAAAAATAACTTATTTTCTGATCGAAAAATAAAACTCAAAAAATAACTTTTATTTTCTGAGGGAAAAATAAAACTCAAAAAATAACTTTTATTTTCTGATCGAAAAATAAAACTAAAAAAAAAAACTTATTTTCTGATCGAAAAATAAAACTCAAAAAAAAAAACTTTTATTTTCTGATCGAAAAATAAAACTCAAAAAAACTTATTTTCTGATCGAAAAATAAAACTCAAAAAATAACTTTTATTTTCTGAGGGAAAAATAAAACTCAAAAAATAACTTTTATTCTCTGAGCAAAAAAATAAAACTCAGAAAATAACTTTTATTTTCTGAGGGAAAAATAAACTCAAAAAATAACTTTTATTTTCTGAGGGAAAAATAAAACTCAAAAAATAACTTTTATTTTCTGATCGAAAAATAAAACTCAAAAAATAACTTTTATTTTCTGATCGAAAAATAAAACTCAAAAAATAACTTTTATTTTCTGAGGGAAAAATAAAACTCAAAAAATAACTTTTATTTTCTGATCGAAAAATAAAACTCAAAAAAAACTTTTATTTTCTGATCGAAAAATAAAACTCAAAAAAACTTTTATTTTCTGATGGAAAAATAAAACTCAAGGAATAACTTTTATTTTCTGAGGGAAAAATAAAACTCAAGAAATAACTTTTATTTTGTGAGCAGAAAATAAAACTCAGCAAATAATGATTAAAAATCAACTTTTTGGATATAACTCATAACTAGGGCATGGAAATCTATGCAAATACATGTTTTTCTGAGATTTAGGTAGAGCAAAATAAATAAACAATCTTTGTGAATCGTGAAATTGTCTTAAAAATGGCATTCAAATGTTTTTGCATATTTTGGTCATATATGCATATTTTTACATATTTTGCGTTGTTTGCATTTTTTTATTACATATTTCGCATTATATTGCCAATTTTTGTAATTTGCTAGTTCACAGTTTTATACAAACGAAATTCATGCATAACAGCCATCTGACGACGAATAGAGTTTCGTGTGAACACGGCTATTATTAGTATTTTCGATACGGTGCATACCTGTCGACAAAGAGCCGTTTTCAAACATGCTCCTATTACCTCTGTGGATGTAGAACGTTCGTTTTCTATGTATAAGAGCTTTTTTCGACCGAATCGGCAAAGCTTTCTTTTTGAGAATATGAAAAAATATTTCATTGTGTATGCTAATGAATCGTTAAATAAGGATTAAGCTTTACAAATTATGAAATGTTCAAGACTGAATTTATGTATATATCTATAAAAACATACATACATATTGCTAGCTTAGAGTGCAAATTTTGTAAGTCCTTTTTTCAAACATTGTAGGAGAGACAAAAAACAAAAAATTAACAAATTTCGAAATGAAAAAAAAAAATTATGGTCATGTAAATATTTTGGACTTACACATTTTTCTTCGCTTTTTGGACTTATACAATTTGCGTATCGCTGAATAACAACGATTAGAAATATGACAAGTATCACAGACTTGTTTAGCGTGGTGCGTATTTGATTTTTCTAGCGTTCTACATAAAAATACAGTTTTTCATAAAAAGTGGACTTACACAGTTTGCACTCTAAGCTAACGATATGTATAAACGTACAACGTAATGTTATGTTCAGACACAACCTTAATTGAACATTAAGAGCCTTCATTCAATTTTCAAGCCCAATGATTCTCAATTGACCAAGTTAATGTTTCATTAGAAATTAATGAGTGGTTAATGAAGAACAACTCTGCATGCAACCCTGTTAAAAGGCTTGTTTCATAAGTAAAATGAAATGTCATGAAAAGAGAAATGTGATTAGCGTCAGTGTCCACTAAACAGGTTGGTTCGTCAGATCAGCTGCATTCTTGTTCTTCTTCATCACCTACCAAATTTGTTTTTATCTCTGCTTATTTTATACATGCATTCGTGTTTACGATTGGTAAAAATTGTGAGATGAATGTCAAATTATTTCGTCCTCCTTGCAATTTTGACATTTAGGTCACGAGAGTCTGATATTCAGCTCACGGCGTGTATGTGTGAATGTATCTTGAGCCGACCTGTTAAATGGGCCAAGTAAATTAAATATGTCTGAACACCAAATCTAAAGATGTTCAATCAACCCCAATTGACTTAATTAATTTTTATGTCTGAACATGATATAAGAGCAAAATTGAATTAAAAAATATTTGTACCTAATTTATTTAACTATTGTAACTTCAATAAACATGAATTATCTGAAGTTGAAAACATTTGAATTAATGCATTTTTTTTGATTTTTCATGCATATTTCTCAGTTTTTGTTGCATTTTTTATGCGCATATTTTTTATTTTTTAGTACATGAAATTCCATGCCCTACTCATAACCGTTACAGTCCCTGGTCTGAACACCAAATCCAGAGATGTTCAATCAAGTATTGGGTGTTTTAAACTGAAAAATGTCGACTTAATGAAGCTTCATACGAATACCTTAATGTGATGAATCGAATTCATGTTCTCCTACTACACATGTTCATATGTAAGTATGTATATTTGTATTAACATACCCAGCAAAAAATCTAAACCTTATTTAAGAATTAAAACAGAAGATTTAAAGGCTTACGAAATAAGGCCTGAAAATTATGAAGGTAGTGATTGTATGTTGTAAGGCATAAGCTGATTTTCCTGTGTTGATGTCATCAGGCCATAAGGAACACTCTCTCTCTGGGAGCACACCTTACTCCAAAGGCTTATTCGCCATGCGAAATAAGGCCTAGATAAGTATATTAGAATTTTAGGAGCAGACAGAGTGAGTGTATAACAGAAGCAGCGGTGTCAGCGTACTTCTCTTTTTTTTTTTTAATTAAGCAAAACTTTTTTGCAGGGTACCAACGCTTCATTCAGTATCCTTCAAAAATTTGAGGACCAGGTGGTCCAATGGGACTGGGCTTTAAAGTAGGTCTGAAGGGACGTGGTTACGGAGTTGGTTACATGTTGTGCTGCATAGTGCCACGCGTGAAACGGCCTAGTTACAGACTTGGTTACATGTTATGTTGCATCGGACCACATCGAATGTAAATTGTCGTTCGCCGCCAACTAATTCGTGGTTGGTCGGCAATTTGGCTCGGTCTTGGGTATTGGGATGTAGTTTAAAACGTGGTCCACTATAAGCGGACTAGTATATGGCCCAAATGGGGTGGTTTTTTATATAGTCCTTTGTTATGCAGCGGTGAAGCAGGGGTGGTCATGTCCAATGACATCGCAATGTTAATGTAACTATATTTTTTTCATATATTTGGACCATGTCTGTAACTAGTAATTGTCACAACGTAACCTGGTCCTGTATTACCATATTACGTGGTCCCACTTTTTGCAGGGTTTCTTCAAGTGAAATATGTACATACATACATATGTATGTACTTTGATTTTTAGTTGCTGTTTTCATTGCACAAGAATTTAGCGTAAATATAGCCACCTTTTAACAACAACCAAATAACACACAAATACAGCAAACAGCGAAACAAACACCTGCAGTCAAATTCCAACTATTCATGTAAGTATGTAAGAATATTGAACATTAAAACAACAACAACAAACAACAGTGAAAACTACAACAGTAAAAAAAATAATAACAACATACAATTCAAGAGTCAACAATGTCCACTATCCGCAGAACATTAACACCATCTAACCAAGTGCCCAAGTAGTGTCCAAGTGGTGGGGCATTGTGCCAATGGGAAGAGCGTCGAGGGATTGCAGGTACATACCTATGTA
The DNA here is from genome assembly GCA_960531455.1 of Urophora cardui. NCBI lineage: Eukaryota > Metazoa > Arthropoda > Insecta > Diptera > Tephritidae > Urophora > Urophora cardui. The sequence continues at coordinate 50,803,930 of OY482673.1, forward strand.
CATTTTTTTTTACTGAAAATCAAACACTAGCAAAACATACAAGAAGGCCAAGAGCAATAATAACAACAGCAACAACTAATACAAAACATACATACATTTGTATAACCAAGCACTAAAATTGAAAATTTTTCAACGAGCCAAAACTTATTGGTATGAATAATAAAAACAACAACAACGACAACTATAATGTAAAAGTGGCTAACTGGTGTTGCCATTTCGTTTAATTGCTTGTCACCATCACACTTTCATTTGGCTTTTCTAAACATTGATTTTATTCTTACTCCAATAGGTATTTCTTTACTAAATCCGAGTGGGCATAGAATCGAATTTTATATTTTCAAGATTACTCTTACTACTGAAGACATCATTGATAAATGTTTGTTGAGTTAATCATAGGTTTGAAAGGTACTATGTTCTTGCACTATAAAAATTTTCTGAGCAGGTATTTCAGCAATATTTTGAATTTTATTCAAACTGGCAATACCGAGGCAAAAGCATTTTTCGCTGGCAACACTGAACAACATACATATGCAGGCACGCATGAACGTAGATATGCATACACGCATGTATGCACACATTTTTGCTGGAATTCTTTTGAAAGTCGAAAATCAGACGTTCTGGCATTTTTGGGCCAGAAGCCATTGAACGGACCTACGCATTGCGCTTGCGCTACGCTTGGTTGGTCAATAAGAGAAAAAAGCGGGCTCGGGGTGACAATTCCAACTGAATTTCGAAAAGCAATAGCTCTTCCATAGAAGCGATGAATTCGTGTTGTTTATGATGGGCAAATATCAACAGTTGTAAACAACAATGCCAAACAGAGTTGACAGCAACGGCAGTCAGCAGCAGCAGAGTCAATACGGAGAACAGCAATTGAAGGCATAACTACATACAAAAATATGGAGAGGTAAATATTCATAATACCTACTTAATAAATGCATATGTATATGTACATAGATATGCTGTATGTATGTATGTATGTGCCTATATGCATTTTGTACATTTGTAAATATGTACATACATAAGTATGTCTGTACAAATGGCTATGAGTGAGTATCCGACAACATAAAAATGTTTAGCAACACAAATAGGTAAATAATATTTGCAAACAATTTAAAATATGAAAACATACATACCTACATACATGCAAAAGTTAATGTGAAATAAGATTAAAATAACGTGAAAGCAGTGGCGGCCCTAGCATAAATTGGCTGGGCAAGCCTATGTATAAAGCATAGCCATTTATGTAATTTTTGTTTGCTGTATATTTGAAAATCTGATTGTGGTTCCGTCATTGTTTCTCATTAAATTCGATTTGCATTTTTGGTGTGTTGTTTATATTCATACCATATGAAACCGAATGAATATGATGATATATTTTGATATACAATGGATAATATGAAGATATGTTGGTATATGACTTTGGTTGCTTTAGTTGTACTTATGGTCAGCACATCATCAGATCTGGCTCAGCTCAAATTAAGTTTAAGTTCTTCACCATCAGAACATTAATTATCTACAAAGGCAGAGGAGAATTTTTTATTCGAATGACTTGAGAAGAATTCAACTGACTTCATTGCTGACGCCAAACTTATAGAAAAATCTCTGAATGTCACACGAAAGCGCGGAGGTACTTTTAGTGTCCTTATACCGACGGCAATTTCAGCAGCAGCAAGTGGATTAGCTTATTATAGCTCTATAAGAGAACATCTAAAAAATTATGGATATTTTAGCTTAACTTTTAAGCAGTGTTTGAAAAACTAAAGTCGAATTAGCAAAAGTCGTGTAATGTTTGATTTTATTTGATTTTGATTTTCGTCGCTTTTTAAAATTACGCTTTTGCCCGATTTTGATATTGTGCTGATTTCATATTACTCAAAATCAACTGTCGCTAAATATCACACGCAAAAGTAAATATTAAATAACAAGCTGTAAAGAGCACTTTTGAAGAGCCAAAGCCAGCTACTCATTCGCATACAAATTTGATGTGAAATAGTAAAAAAGTGCTTTGCTAATTTTTTTTTCAATTTAACTCTAAAAAGAAGCAATTGACTTCTGCTTAGAGAAAACGAGAAAATAAGCCATGTTATTCTATTTTGAAAGCCTCATAAAAGCCTATGTGTGCAACTGTTAAAGCACACTCACTAATTCAAGTTGTGCTTTGATTGGCTGTACAAGCCAAATACGCTCGACATGAGAACTTGAGTATTTACTGCTGAAGAACTAAAATAGTAAGCACATTTAATGCGGAAAATAACCAAATTTTAAAGGAATTCGTAAAATGAAATGAATATCTAGGCAACTAGGGCTTTTCGGCTTGTATGATGCGTCGGCCACTGCGTGAAAGCTATGCAGTCGATATACATACCCAATTGACAAGGCTACCCAGCCAGTAAGGTTCCGTACATTTTACGAATATTGCGATTTACGAGCTATTCTCGAATAAGAAAACAATAACAAAAGAAGCTTTTTTCTATCATGTCAAAAAAAAAAAAGAAAACGAAAAATTTCAAACTCAATATTTTAAAAGTAAGTATGTATGTTTGTAAAATTTCTACAATTGCGATAAAAAAACGGACGTAAAAAGATTCATATACGAGTACTTTTTCGATACATTTACGACACTCGTAGGCAATGAACGTTTTAAAGCGAAACAGTATTCGTAGGCGAATCGTAAACGGATTTCGTAAACGATATTTTATTAGAGTTTTCTTCGAGAAAACATCAGTTTACGAGCTCGTTTACGATGATTTTGCTGGCTGGGTAATTGTGTATACACACACACTTAATTTTTTCTTTTTTTTTTTACAAATTGAATAAACCTGCAGTATTTAGCAACTCTGGTAGATGAATATTTGTGAGATTTTTTATGGCAGAAATACACTCGAAAGAGATTGCCGAACACTGTTGATTTGATTTTGAATTCGACAACGAATTCCATTTCAATTTAGAATCTAAATTTTAGATTTCGCTATCGATAACGATTTCGATTGCTATTTGGATTTGGATTTGGATTTCGATTTCGTTTTCTATTTGGATTGCGTTTTTGATTATATTTGGATTTCGAATTCAATATGCATTTAATACTAGTCCCTTATAAGCATAATAAAAACGAACTGGAAACAGAGCTGAAGTCCTTGTTTTATTTTGCGAATATTCTGCTCATAAAAAAATTCTATTTGCACATGTTCGAAATAATTTCTTTTCATGCAATACATTTCATACACATTATGAACATCGTAAATTGGTAGCGTGTTCCATCTATAAATACATATTTTCTGCATTGTCATGCCTCTTTTACACGCTGCTTGCGCACAATTTAATAGCCACTCTCGATTTCGCCGACACTTCGCATGTACCGCCAAGACGTCTTTTTGTTTTTTGGTTTTTTTTTTTGCAACTTACAACATAAACTAATTATCGTCCATTCAAATTACAGCCAGAATTTTCTTGCCTACCCCTTTTATAGTACCTACCTTTATAAGTGCGATCACTTCACCGCGCACACGCGCAGCTGAGCCAAGAGTCCTTTCGCTGGCGATTCTCCTTGTGGGTACGAGTACTTCTTTGTTTGTACCTTTTTTTTGGTATTGTTGAATAACGAGCCTTTTTTACGTACATATCTACACGTTTTACTGCTTGTTGTTTTATTGTGCTCGTATCGCCACTGGCTGTTCCTTTGACAGGCTATACTTTTCACAAATTATTTTGTTACGCTTTAGGCGCGTTACGCTCTAATCGCCACAATGACCAACCGACCAACAAGTCTTGGCCGTAAAATGTAAGAAAACAAAACAATATATAATGAACAAAGCAAGGAAATAAAACCAAGTATCTGTGTATGCATAGATATGTATTCACAATTATGAGTTATATCCAAAAAGTTGATTTTTAATCATTATTTGCTGAGTTTTATTTTCCGCTCACAAAATAAAAGTTATTTCTTGAGTTTTATTTTTCCCTCAGAAAATAAAAGTTATTTCTTGAGTTTTATTTTTCCCTCAGAAAATAAAATTTATTTCTTGAGTTTTATTTTTCCCTCAGAAAATAAAAGTTATTTTTTGAGTTTTATTTTTCCCTCCGAAAATAATAGTTATTTTTTGAGTTTTATTTTTCGATCGGCAAAATCGACTGCTGCAGCTAAAATTAAACTGAAGAAACTTTTATTCTCTGAGCAAAAAGATAAAACTCAGAAAATAACTTTTATTTTCTGATCGAAAAATAAAACTCACAAAATAACTATTATTTTCTGAGGGAAAAATAAAACTCAGAAAATAACTTTTATTTTCTGATCGATAAATAAAACTCAAAAAATAACTTTTATTTTCTGATGGAAAAATAAAACTCAAGAAATAACTTTTATTTTCTGATCGAAAAATAAAACTCAAAAAATAACTTTTATTTTCTGATCGAAAAATAAAACTCAAGAAATAACTTTTATTTTCTGAGGGAAAAATAAAACTCAAGAAATAACTTTTATTTTCTGATGGAAAAATAAAACTCAAGAAATAACTTTTATTTTCTGAGGGAAAAATAAAACTCAAGAAATAACTTTTATTTTCTGAGCAGAAAATAAAACTCAGAAAATAATGATTAAAAATCAATTTTTTTATAAAAATCGAAAAAATAAAAGTTAATGCACCTAGAGATAGTCTGCGTTACGGTGATTACATCTGTGTACTTATTTTGCGTTTAGCATTTCTCCTTCAGTATGATTTTTTTAGTCAAAATTTAAAAAATAACGATTATTTGCAATCCCTGATTCATATGCATGCGCCCGACTTTATTCGACTTGACTTTATAGGTTCGATTGGCGGCTGGCAATGCGCGCCTGCGCAAGGTGTTTTTCACTTTTCGTTGCATTTTTTTTTTTTTTGGTTTTGTATGTGCTCGTCTTGCTACCTTTTCACATAAAAACACACACGTAAATATTCGTACGTTACTCCTTAAAAGCGATAATGATCTTTTTGTTTGAAGATCGCACATTGATGCCATTGTCTTTGGCTACAAAGTCAAAGTCAATGAAAATACTGGTAGGCAGGCAACACATACATACATACGTGTACGATCGATAACTTGCGCTGCTACTGACTGTTTCGGCTGCAAACTAAGTTGCAAATGTTTTATGTTGAATATGATACTATTAAAAACCATATATTGGCTTATTGGTTTATTGTTTTATCAATTTCATTGGACATTGTTGTTGTTTTTTTTTCGTGAAACAAAAAGCCGCAATTATCGTACAATTGATAGCGCCTGTGCTTTGGCAAAATTGGCGACAAATTTTTTTAGCACTTTTTATTAAGATCTCCGAACGGAATCTGTATCAATAGGTGCCAATTGAACTTCTATTTAAGAGCGTGTTTTATGTACATATATGCAGCAGTCGAATATTGTGTGTTGCTGGTAATTTTGTTCATTCATAAGTAGAGAATGAATTTAATGAATTAGTGGCTGTGATACATAGTAATATAAACTATAGACATACTTAGTAGTAGTGGGACTTTTTTCGAATAAATATTATTCGAATACACGAATAATAATATTCGAGGGAAAATATTCGAATAGTACTACTCGAATAGTACTATTCGAATAATACTATTCGAATAACACTATTCGAATAATACTATTCGAATAGTAGATGTATGTACAGTGAAACCTCCCTTGGGCGGACACTCACCGTCGGGCAAATTTTGTCCGCCCAAGAGAGGTGTCCGCCTAAGGGAGTGGGTTGCTATTTTAGAAATTTTTTGAATTTTAAAGGATTTATTTATTCATATATCACTAAAAAAAACAAGGATTCTTATGTCTTCAAAATTTCACTTAAATACATAAAAACATACATATTTATGTATGTACATATGTATACATATACATAAAGTATTAACATACATACATATTACATATCAGTTAGTAAGTTGCTGAGAACTAGAAATGTTTGTATCTTTGAAATTATTTAAAAAATTGCGAAATTGTCGATTGCCAAGGGGTTTTTTGCTTATTTAAAATAAAATTGTTTTGCAGATGGCTTTCAAATTTCTGCAACAATTCAAATGCAATAAGGTCTTCCGTGCAAAATCTTTTCAAATTTGAAACTGCAGTCAAAGCCATTTCGTTCGAGGAGATTGCATTACCTACTTTCAGCGGTAATACTTTCAGTATCGGTACTATCATCTTCAATGGTTTCGACATTCTGGTCAGTTAGAACATCTAACTGGAAACCCGTGAATGTAGTTATATTTATTCCAATTGTCATGCGGACATTTATTTTAGTTGGTGATTCCCCTTTCATCGTAGCGCTTTTTACCTAACGAACATTCCACGAACTTTTTTTATATTGCTATACATACTTATATTTTGTCCGCATAGGAGGAGTTCGTGTCCGCCTAACAGAGGTTTTTATGTGATTCGTTATGAAAAAAAATCAAAGTGTCCGTTGACGAGAGGTTCGTGTCCGCTTAATAAAAGTTCTTAGTTCAATTCAATAGTAAATAACTGTCCGCGTCCGGCCAAGAGAGTGTCCGCCTAAGAGAGAGCAATTTGTTCTAAAAATTGAACCTAAACCTTGGTGCATGAAAAAATGTCCGCTCAAGGGAGGTGTCCGCCTATGAGAGGTGTCCGTTAGGAGAGGTTTCTCTGTACATACATAATTTGGGAATTCCACTTGCCTCCGCGCAAGCCAGAGTACGTATATATACATATGTATGTATTTACAAACGCAAAAGCATACATACATACATTCAATAGCTATTCGCAAATAGTGGTATTCGAATAGTGATATTCGAATAGTACTATTCGAATAGTATTTAGTCGAATATACGAATAAATTATTCGAATAAATATTATTCGAATTACGAACACCTTTCGAATAAAAGGATTTTTTATTCGAATAATTATACTTATAATTCGAAATATAATACTTAGTTATAAAGAAGAGTGAAATATGAGGGAAAAGTAAGCTATGACATTGGCATAGACACACATACTCCAAAAAAAATTTAAATATTTAATAAATCCTTGGAAAAGTAGATTAATGTAAAACCCCAATAAACATTAGACTTGGTTAAAAATTCGAAAACGTTTGGAAAACGAGACGCTATTTCCAATCTCATCTTCTATGTATAATGTATTTGTTATTTAATTTAAGAAATAGGGCTTTATCTAGCAAAGCGGAAACTATCCGAACAAACTTTATATTAAACAAGTGAGAGCGCAGATGTCTTCTTTCATAAATGGGGAAATGAAATGGGGATGTCCATTCACTTACTAGCGATGCCAAATAAAGCTTAGGAGAAATTTTCAGCTTTTGTACTTTTGGTCATTAAAAAATGTCGCTGGCTCCCGGACTAAAAGTTGCATAGTCTGAAATTATTTAATTTATACTTTCAATTCTGTGAGTTATTTATGCAAAGATTCACTAGCAAAAAAGTGTCATGATTTAAATGGAGAATTTATAATCCAAAATGTCCATATCTGAACAATCGGTTGTATGGGAGTAGGGTTGCCAGATACCTTTCCCGAAAAAATCAGTACATTGCCTTCCCAAAACACACAAAAAAAAAAAAAAACAATATATGCGGAGAAAATCGTCTTTATTACTGACATTTTGTTTTTGTTTCCGTATCGTTAACTGTCAATCATGTTTCTATGACTTTTAACGTTCGCGTTGCTTTCTCCTTCCTAAGTGATAAAAGTGATAAAAATGAATTTTTTTTTGTGTCAGCTAAAAATCAGTACAAACCCAGCCAACATTTTTTATCGTGGAAGTGACGAAAAAGTAACTTTGAGACGATTAATTCAATCGCGGAAGATATCGTTTTCTCAACTTTTTCCTATCTTCGTTCGGGAAAAACTGTTCCCCGTCAACGTCACGTCCATGATGAGCCATAAACGACACTTCTGGAAGTATCTTCCAAGCGTCGTTTGGAAGGGACAAAGACGTTACGTACAAATAAACTAGTCTGACACTTCCGGAAGTAACTTCTTAGTGCCTTCTGGAAGACACAAAAGCGCCAATTAACATTTTTCCCTATAATTTTTTTTTCACTATATTTAGAACCTGAATAAAACTCCGTATACATTTCCTATAAAATAAAGCAATAATTATAAATTGAATTAAGAGTTCAACAATTCCATCACTCCCACCTGCTTAAATCCCATACGTCATCAGCAGGCTATGCTCAATGCACAACTCTTTAAACGGCGTAATGCGATCCCGATTTTAATCACTTCCTGAATTCCTTTGTGCATACAATACCTCGTGCCGGAATCGATAGGTATTAGATTCCGAATCAATTGGATCGGCCTTATTCACCATCACCAGGTGTATAGTAATCTTGATTGCTAGGTCCACGCTCAGGACTGGTATCCATAGCATAATTATTAAATTTATAACGAAAATCGCAGGCAATTAAATTTATAAATTTTTCATCTTTCATTTATTTATTTAAAAAACTTAATTTGATTTTATTTTTCTTGCCAATACAGAAAATATCTTCTCTATTCACACCAAGAAGTAAGGTGTGCGATAGCAATGACATTTGTTTTTGTAAAATAGAAACTATCTTTTGAATAACGCCTAGAAGTGACTCAGACGTAACTTATTTTAGTTAGACGAGAAAACGATCTTCCAAATGCTAGCAGGGAATCAGTACAAAATCCAAAAAATCAGTATTTCTTAAGGTTTTTAAAACCATCAGTACGGAGCACGAAAAATCAGTATTGTACTTATCAAATCAGTACGTCTGGCAACCCTATGGGAGCTATATGTTATAGTGGTCCGATCTTGACATTTATTAAGTCCATATGGGTACACATACATCCAAGATTCATGCCCTTAGCTGTTTAAATTGAGAATTTATAACCCAGAAGTTCCATATCTGAATAATCGCTTGTATGGCAGCTATATGTTATAGTGGTCCAATTCGGCCGATTCCGACAAATGATCAGCTTCTCCCTAAAATACACGCACATTCGGAATTTCAAGCAGATATCTCAAAAATCGAGGGACTAGTTCGCGATCAAACAGACAGACAGACGCACATGGCTTAATCGACTCAGCTCATGATCCTGATCATATTGGTATATACATATTTTGGTGGGTCTGCCACGCCTTCTTCTGATACTTTCACCATTCGTGTTTCGAAACGAATTTTCTTTGTCATGAAAGGTATAAAAACATTATAATATTCTTTTGTCGAATCGAGGCTAGAGTAATCGACTTATGTACATCCATAGACGCTCTCAATTACGTCTCTCTAATCATCTAGAAAGATTCCAGAAAGATTTTCTTCGATTTGAACATAGGTCTCTAACATTTTCAGAGCCTTTACCAACGCATCAATCTCGATGTATGTTGATTAATTTTACATCACTTTATAGCAGAAGAAGCTTCATTGCTCATTTATTGTTAGCATTATCTCTGGGGAAATAAGCCATTCTCTTCTCAATAAGATTCAATTTAATGTGCCTTAAAAGCATTTGCATTATTATGAAACCATAAAAAGTGGTCTATCGAAAGCTAATTATGGTTCTAATGCTCCTATTTCTAGAGCATGCGCTGAGCAAAAATATTGATAGTAAAAAGCACTGGCTCGAAATTCATTTCAGACATTTCCATTTCAATTTAGATTTCGTTATCGATGACGATTTCAATTTCTATTTGGATTTCGATTTCGTTTTCTATTTCGATTTTGAAAAAAAAAATGCCTGAAATGACCAAAATTTTCATAATCGCGATATGCCTTTGAAGCGAAAATTTTGATCCGCGATAATATACATACATAAAATGTAATAAACACTTACATACTCGTATGTATGTAAATATTTGTTAAAACGTCTCGTTTGTTTAATTAAACTTTAATAGAACTACATAAGTATAAAGTCTACACCCAGATTCCTCTTGACTTTTTTCCGCAGAGGCGAATAAATGTTTTGTGACAAACTGCCCAAAGGTGACCGTTAGCAATGTTTATTTACCTACCTGCATGTAAGATTATCCTTACATACACACATACTAAACAAACACAATACTGTTGCACAATGCTATTAAAATTTATGCATTAACTTTATTTTTTTATTTGTTTCACATACAATAAATTATATTGAAAAAAATAAAAATTATGTTACATATTTGTATTATTGTAAAATACAATTAATGCCACGTAGAACTGACTGATCGTTCATTCTATGGAAATAGTAGTGTCCACCGTGTGTCATGTAGAGCACTCCAAGAAGTTTGCCGTTAAGAACACCGAATGCCAACCTAGTATCAAATGATTCCATTTTTAAGTCTGCTGTTGTCAAGATTCTTTTATCGCTTTTATCGACTTCCACAGGAGTTTCCGCAGATTTCGTCATAATATATTTCGATTTTTCTCCGATCCAACTCCAACCGATCACTTCCATTTTTTCATTCCCCTTCAGACCAGCTGTGAACAAGGGTATTGCTGAAATTTCTTTGGCAAAGCGTTTATCTGCACGTAGCTCAGCAATTCCAATAAATTCATTATGTTTCATATTCACATGATGTGTCCTTGCAACTTTGCGATATGCTTCTCCAACCTGGGGTATCTTCGATCCTATATTATCACCGGCAAGCACGGTGAGATCATTTTCATGCTCAATCAGGTGCAAATCAGCAGTAATTACATGATTTGCACTAACTAATGCACCTGCAGCGAAATATTCGCCTTTGTAATATACTGCCACCAAAAAAGGGGTCGGTTGATTAGAAGACTCGCCACTTAACCCTGCCAACACAACAGCGGGCAGCAGCACTGATAAAAGCGCAAAAATTATACGAGTGTTCATTTTGTTATTAAACTTCAGAACTTATGAAGTATTAGCATGAAAATTTCCCCTTTTTATACTAAAATCCAGCAAAGGTTTTGAAGCAAATGCGTAAAATTTTAACTCTTTAGAGACAACTGAACAAACAAACAATTAATTTCATGTGATTATGATCCAATTAACTACGTACACGTATCTGTACATATTTCCACAGAATTGAACAAAAAATGAAAGCGTGAGTAACGTGTACCTACACTGAGGAAAAAAACAACGTATATCCAACAAAAACGACGTCAACTCAACAAAAAAAGTCATGATAGTCAGCCTACCTTGAAAATTGTTGCATCGACTATAATAATTGTTATTTTCCCATTTTACAAATTATTACAATGAAAACAACCGCATTTATATTTAACTAGCAAATACCCGTCCCGCTTCGCAGCGACGAACAAAAGCTTTAATGTTGCAATGGGTCTTTTCCTTTACCTTTACCTTTACCTTTACCTTTACCTTTACCTTTACCTTTACCTTTACCTTTACCTTTACCTTTACCTTTACCTTTACCTTTACCTTTACCTTTACCTTTACCTTTACCTTTACCTTTACCTTTACCTTTACCTTTACCTTTACCTTTACCTTTACCTTTACCTTTACCTTTACCTTTACCTTTACCTTTACCTTTACCTTTACCTTTACCTTTACCTTTACCTTTACCTTTACCTTTACCTTTACCTTTACCTTTACCTTTACCTTTACCTTTACCTTTACCTTTACCTTTACCTTTACCTTTACCTTTACCTTTACCTTTACCTTTACCTTTACCTTTACCTTTATCTTTACCTTAACCTTTACTTTTAGCTTTACCTTTACATTTACCTTTACCTTTACCTTTACCTTTACCTTTACCTTTACCTTTACCTTTACCTTTACCTTTACCTTTACCTTTACCTTTACCTTTACCTTTACCTTTACCTTTACCTTTACCTTTACATTTACCTTTACCTTTACCTTTACCTTTACCTTTACCTTTACCTTTACCTTTACCTTTACCTTTACCTTTACCTTTACCTTTACCTTTACCTTTACCTTTACCTTTACCTTTACCTTTACCTTTACCTTTACCTTTACCTTTACCTTTACCTTTACCTTTACCTTTACCTTTACCTTTACCTTTACCTTTACCTTTACCTTTACCTTTACCTTTACCTTTACCTTTACCTTTACCTTTACCTTTACCTTTACCTTTACCTTTACCTTTACCTTTACCTTTACCTTTACCTTTACCTTTACCTTTACCTTTACCTTTACCTTTACCTTTACCTTTACCTTTACCTTTACCTTTACCTTTACCTTTACCTTTACCTTTACCTTTACCTTTACCTTTACCTTTACCTTTACCTTTACCTTTACCTTTACCTTTACCTTTACCTTTACCTTTACCTTTACCTTTACCTTTACCTTTACCTTTACCTTTACCTTTACCTTTACCTTTACCTTTACCTTTACCTTTACCTTAACCTTAACCTTAACCTTTACCTTTACCTTTACCTTTACCTTTACCTTTACCTTTACCTTTACCTTTACCTTTACCTTTACCTTTATCTTTACCTTTACCTTTACCTTTACTTTTACCTTTACCTTTACTTTACCTTTACCTTTACCTTTACCTTTACCTTTACCTTTACCTTTACCTTTACCTTTACCTTTACCTTTACCTTTACCTTTACCTTTACCTTTACCTTTACCTTTACCTTTACCTTTACCTTTACCTTTACCTTTACCTTTACCTTTACCTTTACCTTAACCTTAACCTTAACCTTTACCTTTACCTTTACCTTTACCTTTACCTTTACCTTTACCTTTACCTTTACCTTTACCTTTACCTTTACCTTTACCTTTACCTTTATCTTTACCTTTACCTTTACCTTTACTTTTACCTTTACCTTTACCTTTACCTTTACCTTTAGCTTTACCTTTACCTTTACCTTTACCTTTACCTTTACCTTTACCTTTACCTTTACCTTTACCTTTACCTTTACCTTTACCTTTACCTTTACCTTTACCTTTACCTTTACCTTTACCTTTACCTTTACCTTTACCTTTACCTTTACCTTTACCTTTACCTTTACCTTTACCTTTACCTTTACCTTTACCTTTACCTTTACCTTTACCTTTACCTTTACCTTTACCTTTACCTTTACCTTTACCTTTACCTTTACCTTTACCTTTACCTTTACCTTTACCTTTACCTTTACCTTTACCTTAACCTTTACCTTTACCTTTACCTTTACCTTTACCTTTACCTTTACCTTTACCTTTACCTTTACCTTTACCTTTACCTTTACCTTTACCTTTACCTTTACCTTTACCTTTACCTTTACCTTTACCTTTACCTTTACCTTTACCTTTACCTTTACCTTTACCTTTACCTTTACCTTTACCTTTACCTTTACCTTTACCTTTACCTTTACCTTTACCTTTACCTTTACCTTTACCTTTACCTTTACCTTTACCTTTACCTTTACCTTTACCTTTACCTTTACCTTTACTTTTACCTTTACCTTTACCTTTACCTTTACCTTTACCTTTACCTTTACCTTTACCTTTACCTTTACCTTTACCTTTACCTTTACCTCTACCTTTACCTTTACTTTTACCTTTACCTTTACCTTTACCTTTACCTTTACCGTTACCTTTACTTTTACCTTTACCTTTACCTTTACCTTTACCTTTACCTTTACCTTTACCTTTACCTTTACCTTTACCTTTACCTTTACCTTTACCTTTACCTTTACCTTTACCTTTACCTTTACCTTTACCTTTACCTTTACCTTTACCTTTACCTTTACCTTTACCTCTACCTTTACCTTTACTTTTACCTTTACCTTTACCTTTACCTTTACCTTTACCTTTACCTTTACCTTTACCTTTACCTTTACCTTTACCTTTACCTTTACCGTTACCTTTACCTTTACCTTTACCTTTACCTTTACCTTTACCTTTACCTTTACCTTTAGCTTTACCTTTACCTTTACCTTTACCTTTACCTTTACCTTTACCTTTACCTTTACCTTTACCTTTACCTTTACCTTTACCTTTACCTTTACCTTTACCTTTACCTTTATCTTTACATTTACCTTTACCTTTACCTTTACCTTTACCTTTACCTTTACCTTTACCTTTACCTTTACCTTTACCTTTACCTTTACCTTTACCTTTACCTTTACCTTTACCTTTACCTTTACCTTTACCTTTACCTTTACCTTTACCTTTACCTTTACCTTTACCTTTACCTTTACCTTTACCTTTACCTTTACCTTTACCTTTACCTTTACCTTTACCTTTACCTTTACCTTTACCTTTACCTTTACCTTTACCTTTACCTTTACCTTTACCTTTACCTTTACCTTTACCTTTACCTTTACCTTTACCTTTACCTTTACCTTTACCTTTACCTTTACCTTTACCTTTACCTTTACCTTTACCTTTACCTTTACCTTTACCTTTACCTTTACCTTTACCTTTACCTTTACCTTTACCTTTACCTTTACCTTTACCTTTACCTTTACCTTTACCTTTACCTTTACCTTTACCTTTACCTTTACCTTTACCTTTACCTTTACCTTTACCTTTACCTTTACCTTTACCTTTACCTTTACCTTTACCTTTACCTTTACCTTTACCTTTACCTTTACCTTTACCTTTACCTTTACCTCTACCTTTACCTTTACCTTTACTTTTACCTTTACCTTTACCTTTACCTTTACCTTTACCTTTACCTTTACCTTTACCTTTACCTTTACCTTTACCTTTACCTTTACCTTTACCTTTACCTTTACCTTTACCTTTACCGTTACCTTTACCTTTACCTTTACCTTTACCTTTACCTTTACCTTTACCTTTACCTTTACCTTTACCTTTACCTTTACCTTTACCTTTAGCTTTACCTTTACCTTTACCTTTACCTTTACCTTTACCTTTACCTTTATCTTTACATTTACCTTTACCTTTACCTTTACCTTTACCTTTACCTTTACCTTTACCTTTACCTTTACCTTTACCTTTACCTTTACCTTTACCTTTACCTTTACCTTTACCTTTACCTTTACCTTTACATTTACCTTTACCTTTACCTTTACCTTTACCTTTACCTTTACCTTTACCTTTACCTTTACCTTTACCTTTACCTTTACCTTTACCTTTACCTTTACCTTTACCTTTACCTTTACCTTTACCTTTACCTTTACCTTTACCTTTACCTTTACCTTTACCTTTACCTTTACCTTTACCTTTACCTTTACCTTTACCTTTACCTTTACCTTTACCTTTACCTTTACCTTTACCTTTACCTTTCCCTTTACTTTTACCTTTACCTTTACCTTTATCGGGACCACCCATCACCATCCGAGCTCACTACTTGAACCATTTCTGGGAAACCGACTCAAAAGATAACAATGAAAATATCTGTATGTTGAAGCCCTGCTCAACACCTTTCATTTGATACCATTATCGCCTAGAAGCATTCGAGGGTCATCCGGTTCCACGTTTTGACCCATATTTGGGGACTCGGCCTAGGCATCGCAATGAAAATAACTCTATGTTGAAGGCCTGCTCAGCACCTTTCGTTTGATACCCATATTGCTCAAACACTTGCTGGGTCACTCTGGGTCCACATTTGGGCCTATATTCCGGGAAGTTCCCACTTTTTCGAAATTCTATATACCCTATTATGTGCGCTAGTACCACGTTAATCTACTGTGAAAATTTCAAAAAGATCGGTTGATTACTTTAGGAGTCCATAAAGGACACACACACATTCATTTTTTTATATAATAGATATGACTGTGACGATTGCCAATTTAACATATCTTGTGTGTGGATAATGCATCAGGACATTGACAATTTAGACACATTCCATTATGAAAGAACAACTAACACACGGCATTGTTGACTAGGTTAATATGAAATATAAATCTATTTTCAATTTAAAAACGCAGTGTTTGTATTAGAATTCATTCCTTTTTTTATTTAGATAAACACAAATGTAACGTACATCTTTGTTATTTTAATAGATTACACAGTCAACATATTTACAAAAATTTCACTCAACACGAACAAACCGATAGTAATACATAATAGTTTGGCTCAGATTTCAATCTGCTTACCAAAAGGGTCGGCTTTACATTAAGGAACCACGGTTCGAGAAAAACAAAAGTCTTACCTGCCGGACGCTTATAGTTGAGGAGATATTCCTTGATACAGTAATTTGTGTGTTGAATTTTCCCGTTGGCGGCCTTTGGCTGCGCTTTAAAAAATAACCCTCAGCCGGTAACTACCAACAAATTACCAAAAAATATCTCGTGAACTCGTGAACTATAAGCCTCCAGCAAATTTTGATTTCGGGTTTTGATATCTGTGAGAGCCCCCTGAAAAAGTCATTTTTCTCGGATCGTGGTTCTTTAATGGAAGGCCGACCCTTTTGTTAGGCCTTATAGACCTCATTTAAAAAGCTCCACCAACGCATGCTCATTCACAGCAATCGCCAACACTTTAAATCCACTCAATAATATGCCACCAATCTGTATTAATATGCCTTTTAGTTTTCCCTTGGCATCCGCAGCAAGATAGAAAATCCGAGGAAACTTTGTTATTTTGTAGAATATATAACACACACGATATCGAAAGGAAGTGCTTAATTTTTTGTAAACAATCTAAATTCCACTGTCACGCAAAACAAAAATTGGGAGTCGAGTTTGCTTTTTACGCACGCCGTTCAATTTCGGCTACAAATTGTATACACGTTTGTATTTGAAAGGCGTTGGTTTCTCCTACTAATTGGGTGAACCTAAAGTCCAATGCCGGCTCCGAATGGTCAATGCATTTTTTGTGAGAAGCATTTCATGTCAGATATACCATTGCTGGGTATTCCGTCCACTGCCGAGTGGTGACCGCTATTTCTAAAAACCCAATATTTGGGTTCCAATTAATTAAAAACATTTTTTTTGTGTTTGTATGAACTGTGGTTAGAACCCGAGACCTCTGATATGGCAGGCAAGCACTCTACCCACTACACCACAGCGGCCATAGTTTTTTTTTTTATAATTTTTTGTTGTTATTGTCAATGCTACTATTTTGTTGTTGTTTTTGTGTTTTTTGTCTTTGTTTTTGTTTTTGTTTTTGTTTTTTTAATGTTTTTTTTGTTGTTTTGCTTTTAAGTTAGTTAGATACATATGTACGTATGTATGTCGTTTTCGTTTCTTTTTTGCATACTTGTGGTTGTTGTTGTTTGATTATGTCGCTTAGAACAACCGCGAAGAATCAAATACGTGGCTCTTTATTAAGAAAGTTTCACGTTTCTTTAACTAAGTTATTTCGATTATATTGAAAAGTAATTGACAATTTTTTTAATGCAGAACGTATGCAAACATTTCAAAGTTTATCTGGAAAGGAAACATATTGCAATCGGTTGATTTAATTTTGATTTATAGCCATCTTAAGCTCATTTTGAGTCATTTTAAGATATATTGTCAAATTGCTACGCCTCCTTTATAGGTACTTTCAATTAATTTCATATGTATATGCAATCCTCGGTAGATGGGCTTTAAAATGCAAAAAACTTACTGAGCATAAAAATTTAAATACATATGTACATACCCTAAGTGCGTGTTAAATGCTAAAATTTACTTTCTATCGTTAAACACACTTTGTGTACTTGCGTCTCATGGAAAGTTCCATAGTATCTGTATTAAAGTTTCGCTAACTTGTTGGTTCATTGAACGACCGTGAAATTTCAAATGAACTAAGTGAACGGTTTTTTCTAACTAAAATTTTTTCCTAACCTAACTTCTCACTTTAAAAACACCCTTTTTTGTGCACATTTTTTGCATATCGTCGTACCATACGAAGAGTAGCACTTTAAATTTTTGTCTGACGAAAACAACCAATTTTGTTTGAACAACAACAATTATAATGTACTAGCTAATACCCGGCCCGCTTCGCAGCGACGAAAAAAGTTTTTGTTATAATGGGTCTTTCCCTCTACATTTCCCTTTCTGTCTACATTTACCTTTACCTTTATCTTTATCTTTACCTTTACCTTTACCTTTACCTTTACCTTTACCTTTACCTTTACCTTTACCTTTACCTTTACCTTTACCTTTACCTTTACCTTTACCTTTACCTTTACCTTTACCTTTACCTTTACCTTTACCTTTACCTTTACCTTTACCTTTACCTTTACCTTTACCTTTACCTTTACCTTTACCTTTACCTTTACCTTTACCTTTACCTTTACCTTTACCTTTACCTTTACCTTTACCTTTACCTTTACCTTTACCTTTACCTTTACCTTTACCTTTACCTTTACCTTTACCTTTACCTTTACCTTTACCTTTACCTTTACCTTTACCTTTACCTTTACCTTTACCTTTACCTTTACCTTTACCTTTACCTTTACCTTTACCTTTACCTTTACCTTTACCTTTACCTTTACCTTTACCTTTACCTTTACCTTTACCTTTACCTTTACCTTTACCTTTACCTTTACCTTTACCTTTACCTTTACCTTTACCTTTACCTTTACCTTTACCTTTACCTTTACCTTTACCTTTACCTTTACCTTTACCTTTACCTTTACCTTTACCTTTACCTTTACCTTTACCTTTACCTTTACCTTTACCTTTACCTCTACCTTTACCTTTACTTTACCTTTACCTTTACCTTTACCTTTACCTTTACCTTTACCTTTACCTTTACCTTTACCTTTACCTTTACCTTTACCTTTACCTTTACCTTTACCTTTACCTTTACCTTTACCTTTACCTTTACCTTTACCTTTACCTTTACCTTTACCTTTACCTTTACCTTTACCTTTACCTTTACCTTTACCTTTACCTTTACCTTTACCGTTACCTTTACCTTTACCTTTACCTTTACCTTTACCTTTACCTTTACCTTTACCTTTACCTTTACCTTTACCTTTACCTTTACCTTTACCTCTACCTTTACCTTTACTTTTACCTTTACCTTTACCTTTACCTTTACCTTTACCGTTACCTTTACTTTTACCTTTACCTTTACCTTTACCTTTACCTTTACCTTTACCTTTACCTTTACCTTTACCTTTACCTTTACCTTTACCTTTACCTTTACCTTTACCTTTACCTTTACCTTTACCTTTACCTTTACCTTTACCTTTACCTTTACCTTTACCTTTACCTTTACCTTTACCTTTACCTTTACCTTTACCTTTACCTTTACCTTTACCTTTACCTTTACCTTTACCTTTACCTTTACCTCTACCTTTACCTTTACTTTTACCTTTACCTTTACCTTTACCTTTACCTTTACCTTTACCTTTACCTTTACCTTTACCTTTACCTTTACCTTTACCTTTACTATTACCTTTACCTTTACCTTTACCTTTACTTTTACTTTTACTTTTACCTTTACCTTTACCTTTACCTTTACCTTTACCTTTACCTTTACCTTTACCTTTACCTTTACCTTTACCTTTACCTTTACCTTTACCTTTACCTTTACCTTTACCTTTACCTTTACCTTTACCTTTACCTTTACCTTTACCTTTACCTTTACCTTTACCTTTACCTTTACCTTTACCTTTACCTTTACCTTTACTTTTACCTTTACCTTTACCTTTACCTTTACCTTTACCTTTACCTTTACCTTTACCTTTACCTTTACCTTTACCTTTACCTTTACCTTTACCTTTACCTTTACCTTTACCTTTACCTTTACCTTTACCTTTACCTTTACCTTTACCTTTACCTTTACCTTTACCTTTACCTTTACCTTTACCTTTACCTTTACCTTTACCTTAACCTTAACCTTAACCTTAACCTTAACCTTAACCTTAACCTTAACCTTAACCTTAACCTTAACCTTAACCTTAACCTTAACCTTAACCTTAACCTTAACCTTAACCTTAACCTTAACCTTAACCTTAACCTTAACCTTAACCTTAACCTTAACCTTAACCTTAACCTTTACCTTTACCTTTACCTTTACCTTTACCTTTACCTTTACCTTTACCTTTACCTTTACCTTTACCTTTACCTTTACCTTTACCTTTACCTTTACCTTTACCTTTACCTTCACCTTCACCTTTACCTTCACCTTTACCTTTACCTTTACCTTTACCTTTACCTTTACCTTTACCTTTACCTTTACCTTTACCTTTACCTTTACCTTTACCTTTACCTTTACCTTTACCTTTACCTTTTACCTTTACCTTTACCTTTACCTTTACCTTTACCTTTACCTTTACCTTTACCTTTACCTTTACCTTTACCTTTACCTTTACCTTTACCTTTACCTTTACCTTTACCTTTACCTTTACCTTTACCTTTACCTTTACCTTTACCTTTACCTTTACCTTTACCTTTACCTTTACCTTTACCTTTACCTTTACCTTTACCTTTACCTTTACCTTTACCTTTACCTTTACCTTTACCTTTACCTTTACCTTTACCTTTACCTTTACCTTTACCTCTACCTTTACCTTTACTTTTACCTTTACCTTTACCTTTACCTTTACCTTTACCTTTACCTTTACCTTTACCTTTACCTTTACCTTTACCTTTACCTTTACCTTTACCTTTACCTTTACCTTTACCTTTACCTTTACCTTTACCTTTACCTTTACCTTTACCTTTACCTTTACCTTTACCTTTACCTTTACCTTTACCTTTACCTTTACCTTTACCTTTACCTTTACCTTTACCTTTACCTTTACCTTTACCTTTACCTTTACCTTTACCGTTACCTTTACCTTTACCTTTACCTTTACCTTTACCTTTACCTTTACCTTTACCTTTACCTTTACCTTTACCTTTACCTTTACCTTTACCTTTACCTTTACCTTTACCTTTACCTCTACCTTTACCTTTACTTTTACCTTTACCTTTACCTTTACCTTTACCTTTACCGTTACCTTTACTTTTACCTTTACCTTTACCTTTACCTTTACCTTTACCTTTACCTTTACCTTTACCTTTACCTTTACCTTTACCTTTACCTTTACCTTTACCTTTACCTTTACCTTTACCTTTACCTTTACCTTTACCTTTACCTTTACCTTTACCTTTACCTTTACCTTTACCTTTACCTTTACCTTTACCTCTACCTTTACCTTTACTTTTACCTTTACCTTTACCTTTACCTTTACCTTTACCTTTACCTTTACCTTTACCTTTACCTTTACCTTTACCTTTACTATTACCTTTACCTTTACCTTTACCTTTACCTTTACCTTTACCTTTACTATTACCTTTACCTTTACCTTTACCTTTACTTTTACTTTTACTTTTACTTTTACCTTTACCTTTACCTTTACCTTTACCTTTACCTTTACCTTTACCTTTACCTTTACCTTTACCTTTACCTTTACCTTTACCTTTACCTTTACCTTTACCTTTACCTTTACCTTTACCTTTACCTTTACCTTTACCTTTACCTTTACCTTTACCTTTACCTTTACTTTTACCTTTACCTTTACCTTTACCTTTACCTTTACCTTTACCTTTACCTTTACCTTTACCTTTACCTTTACCTTTACCTTTACCTTTACCTTTACCTTTACCTTTACCTTTACCTTTACCTTTACCTTTACCTTTACCTTTACCTTTACCTTTACCTTTACCTTTACCTTTACCTTTACCTTTACCTTTACCTTTACCTTTACCTTTACCTTTACCTTTACCTTTACCTTTACCTTAACCTTAACCTTAACCTTAACCTTAACCTTAACCTTAACCTTAACCTTAACCTTAACCTTAACCTTAACCTTAACCTTAACCTTAACCTTAACCTTAACCTTAACCTTAACCTTAACCTTAACCTTAACCTTAACCTTAACCTTAACCTTAACCTTAACCTTAACCTTAACCTTAACCTTAACCTTAACCTTTACCTTTACCTTTACCTTTACCTTTACCTTTACCTTTACCTTTACCTTTACCTTTACCTTTACCTTTACCTTTACCTTTACCTTTACCTTTACCTTTACCTTTACCTTTACCTTTACCTTTACCTTCACCTTCACCTTTACCTTCACCTTTACCTTTACCTTTACCTTTACCTTTACCTTTACCTTTACCTTTACCTTTACCTTTACCTTTACCTTTACCTTTACCTTTTACCTTTACCTTTACCTTTACCTTTACCTTTACCTTTACCTTTACCTTTACCTTTACCTTTACCTTTACCTTTACCTTTACCTTTACCTTTACCTTTACCTTTACCTTTACCTTTACCTTTACCTTTACCTTTACCTTTACCTTTACCTTTACCTTTACCTTTACCTTTACCTTTACCTTTACCTTAACCTTAACCTTAACCTTAACCTTTACCTTTACCTTTACCATATCTTGGAACCTGACCTAGTCATCATTATTTAAAGAGCTCTTTGTTGAAGTCTCCTCAACAGCTTTCATTTGATACCAATATCTCTCAGAAACCAGGGTTTTGACCCTTATCCGGGGACCCGGCCTAGGCATCGCAATAAAAATAACTTTATGTTGAAGGCCTGTTCAACACTTTTCTTTTGATACCAATAGTGCTCGAAGACCTACTGGGTCGATATGGGTTCACATTTAGAGGCCTGTATTCCGGGAAGCTCCCACTTTTTCGAAATTTTATATACCTACCTTACTAAGTGGAATAACACCACGTGAATCTACTGTGAAAATTTCGTAAAGATCGGTTGATTACTTTGGGAGTCTATAAAGGACACACATATACACCGATTTTCCAATTATCAGACCTTTCCGGGGGGATTTTCCAAAATTTTCTTCTGTAAAAACCTTCTCCTCGAAAATACGAACAACTGACAAAAAACTTTACAGAAATTGGCCTAGCCGTTCTCATTTTATGAAGTACTATACATTATTTACACCATTTTTATATATATAGCTAAACAATGTATAATTATTGCAACTGCCTTCAACCTTAGATAGCCGTAGAAAATTTTATTTATCGCCACTCTTTAGCGGGAATTTTCCGTTTTTTTTTTATTTTACAATATAACAATCAAATTTATTGAGCTTCTTCGCCTTTTTAAATTGGAATATATTTTTAGTTGTTTCACACTCCGCTTTAGAGTTCTCTTAGGTTGTTAGACAGTTGGGCGATCGGACACGTATTTTATTGTTTCCTTCCGGTACGTGGTTTTATAACAAATTGTTCACAAACATAAATACCTTTTGTAATCTAAAATGCACGCATGCAAACGATGAAAGTTTACTATTTTATTTCTTACTTGGTATCCTTATGGTGTTATATGGTATGTGCATGTGTATGTTGCAAAAAAATTTATGGCATCCTTTTAAACATAAAAATACAAAATACAAAACGTGTAACATTTGTTTTGGTAGCAAAGCATGAAGGTGACAACGCCACAACCACATCAAATGCAAACAATACGCAAGTACATCTAATACAGGTATGTCTGTTTGTATATTTATACGTAATTCCAGCAAATGGAATAATTGCAGATCGATGTGTTTTTTTTTTTTTTTTTGTTTTGTGCAAGTACGAGTGCATTCACCTGATGTTCGTGGTCGATAACAATTTATGACATCTAATGCAGTTCGCTGCTGAAGCATCATCCGTTTGACATTTCTTTTGTATTAACGTTTCCTTCCAAACCAACAACTAAAGCAACAACAACGCACAACACCATAAAATCATAAAAAAGTGTGGCGTTGAAATTAAAAAAAAAATTGAAATAAAAGAAAAAGTCGGTTGCCACGGCATTTGGAGGAGGCAAGTGCGTGTACGAGTCGTCTCTCGTCATGAGTGTCTGTGAGGGGGGCAGGAAATTTGATTGTTATCTTACCTTTTTTTTGGTTTTAAACTGCGATCTGTGCTGCTTACTGACAACATACGAGACATGTTCCATGTAAGCAAGTGTGTCTATACATATAAAACGTATGTATCTAGGCATTGAAAGGTGCGTGGATGGCTGGATAGTTGTTTGGTGGCTCTAGCTCTAGGTCTGACTCTGACTCTGCCGCTGTTTCTGGTGCTGTTGCTGCCTCTGGCTTTAGCTGAGCGGCGCGCGTACGCAGGTGCATAAAACTCCCAAGGCTATTGACATACATATTTCTTTTCTTTTCTCAAATGTTTTTTTTTTTCTTTTGTGTGCAGCACGTTGGCAGCGTCTAACGTCGACCGTCGATCGTCGATCTAGCCAGCCTATCGAGACGCGTCGAGGTAAACAACATTTTTATTAGTTGCAGTACAGTTTTGTTGTTTTTTCTTCTTCTTCTTTTTGAAATGTTTAGTCTTAAGGGTAGCAACATGTAGTAGAAGACATTTTCTTTGATATTCTATGAATTTTAGTCATAAAAAATTGTTTCCGTTTTTTTGTGTTTTTGAAGTTTTTCTTCTGTAATTTACGTGCTTTTGGCTACCATGCATGCCATTGGACATTGCATCGCTGGCGTTTGCGTATGCACCACCAAAGTAATCAGAAATGTTGTTAGTGGCAGCCACCAGAAAAAAACAAGCCTACACGCACGCGCACTTCGCGCCTTGGGCAACGTTGGCAACTGCAACTGCAACTGCACCGCTGCCACTGTACAACTTTACAACTTGTTAGACATTTGGTGCGCTGCCGTGTGTGCCAATTTATTGCTTGCTTATCTAGGCACTAGGCCGCCGAATTGATTTGTTTGTTGTTTTTTTTGCTAAGTTAAGCAGGTTTAACGACATTTTCGTTGTAATCTACATAACTCGGTCAATGTTTAAGTTTAAATTTCAGTTACTGTGAAGTTTAAACGTTTATATTAACACGCGAAAAATTTCGTAATTGAGGTATTTGGGTACATATGTACATACAGACTGCCACACAATTAGAAATCTTACTTCTTATTAGCATAACTCTTGCGGCGTTCGCCGATCATTGCCAATTACCCACCATGATGGCTTATTCTCGACATTTCTGATATGAAAAAAGTGTACCATTGGCTCCTTTAGGGAAGAAGCTGTTTTGTTTTGTTGGCTCGACATCCCAACAACGACTCGAACAATTATCTTGTAGCAGCCAGGGTACGCACCCACCTCTGTGCAGCAAAGAAAGCGCCAACAGGACCGCAAGGAAAGTTTTAATTCGAGAGGCTGCACGCGACGCAGACAGCCAATGAATACTGCACTCGGCTCTCACTCCTGCTCTCTGAGCGCAATCCTCGACCAAACAATGTATCCGAGCAATGGGAGCATATCATTCGTTAATTTCGTAAAGCCGCTGAGGAAACTATTGGATATCAGCGAGCCCGAAAAGGCACCTGATACGATAAGGAATGCCACGATGCCTCGAAAAGAAAGAACCATGCCTACAGGACTACGAAGTGTATGGAAGCGTTATCGAACGGCGAGGAGGGAAGAGAGGCGCGGATGACTGAAGGTTTCAGGACGGGAACAATTTTCTGCCGGATTGATAACTTCGATCTGGTAAGTGACGTCTGGAACGTACTTATTTTGTGGAGGAACCGCTTGTCCTGCTTGCCAGATAACTGAAACAGTGAAGTGAATTGCTGAATGAGACGATCAACGACCCAAATCCCCAATAGCAGATGATGGTTGGCGTGTTCCACCACCAGATCATGACGAAGTTCGTAGAGCAATATCTCGCCTTAAGAATAACTAGTAAACCCTGCCACGCGATGCTGTGGCTTTCAATTACACTGTGCGACAATTTGCCACATTTGACAATTTTTTTTATTGCCATTTTAAATTTCACTTCCCCTTAAAAATTATAGAATATGCATTGGTTTAAGTCCATAGATTCTTATTAATAAAATATAAAATGAAGCATATAGGTACATACATAGTTACTGCTTATTTTTATTTTCTATTGACCTGGATTTTTTATACAAATTATTGTCCGAGGAGCCCCATGGCGAAGTTTTATGCTGAATAACATTCTAGAATATGTTAACCTTAAAGCGACCTCCAAAAGGCTATTTATCGTACTCCTCTTTCTCTTTCTAGTTTCCTTTCTACTCCCCTTTATCTTCCCTTTCATATGACACCTCAAATTTAAAAATCAAACAAACTATAGCGTAAAACTGATTTTTTTTAACAGGTGGCAACCCTTTTTGTAAAAATTATAATAAATTACTTATTTTCAAGCAAATCCCTTTCATATGACACCTCAAATTTAAAAATCAAACAAACTATAGCGTAAAACTAAATTTTTTAACAGGTGGCAACCCTTTTTGTAAAAATTATAATAAGTTACTTATTTTCAACCAAACCCCTTTAATATGGTACCTAAAATTTAAAAGGACTTCATCTGTTTGGAACAAACATTAACACCAAAAATAATAGAAAAGTCCCCTCTCGACAAATAAAAATCACGCTCTACAGGACGCTCATCGTTTCAGTCCTCATGAACGCCGCAGAAGCAAGAACAATATTAAAATCAAATGAGATTGCGCGAGAGAAAGTTTCTTTGGAAGATTTATGGACCTTTTGTGCGATAGCGATGGCGAGTATCGACGTAGATTTAATTATGAGCTGTAGGAACTTTACGCAGATTTCAACATTGCTCAGCGAATAAAAATCCAGCGACTGCGTTGGGCAAGTCATTTCGTCAGAATGGATTTCTATCGAAATCCGCTAAAGGCAGAAGCAAGTGGAGACCCCTACTGCGTTTGCAAGGTCCTCCCTTGGTATTTCCAATTGGCGCCAGGTAGGACGAAAAATAAACGACTGGCGCGCATCATTGGCTTGGCTAAAATCGTTTAGACGGCTACGCGCCAATTAAAAAGAGAAATTGACTCTTTTTCACGGTTTGGCCATGTTTTTACACTATGTTTATTTAAGTAAGTATTGGTTGATTGAGAAATTGTTAAGCTGCTGTCTGCATTGTTAAAGTGCTCCGTCACGGCTTAAGATCTATTTTGTTGTGGCTTTTTGAGTATTATGAAGTTTTCTTGCAGATTGTTTTGTGGTCATATATTTCTATCTACTACCGTACGTGCCCAAAAGCCTCTTTGAAGCACTTAAAGCGTGAGAACCCGTTCAGGCTAGGGCGAACTGCGATGTTGTGTGGAGCATTTTTATTTTTGGGTATTGTTTTTGGACACCGTCTATAAATTTGTAATGCACAATATTTTTCAGGAAGTATCAGCGCTTGGTTTATCTGAATAATAGTATATATTTGACATATAACAGTGTTATCAAAGGCGTATATGTATAACAATAAAATACCGACATACCACATAAAATTAAAACCAAAATTATCAGCGGCTGCTGTAGTGTAAAACTAAATTCAGCTAGTATTCACATTACAAAGTTTTAGTGAAGAAAACTCTCTTTATGGACATAATAGTATTATTGTAATTCTAAAAGCAAAGTTAGGTATACTATAAGTAGTACAAATACATAAGTTTTAGAATTGTAGCTCTTTTGTTGAAGAGAAAACCAAAAAATTTATTAAAAAAAAGTTCAAGATTACATACAACATCTAATGACCGCACATACCCAGCCAACAGAATCGTAAGCCTAAGCTGAATCTAAGTTGTTAAACTGGAAAACGCTGGTAGCGCTGTTTGCTGCTTGCGCTCATTCTCTCTGCTCCAAATGTTTAATACTTTATTTTAACACACCCCAAAGAGAGAGAAAGGGAATTGAGTTTTTATGAGCAAAGTACAATGTGTGGCGAGCAGCGTTGCCGTTTTAGCCATTTGGTGGCTAGATTTAGCCACCGCTGTGTTTTTTTAGCCACCAAAATTTAGGTTTTGCCACTAGCCACGTTTTTAGCCACCGCTTGTAATGAACCATAATTTTGCATACTTTATGGTTGCTTGTTTTTCCGACAGGGTAGGAATATGATATATTGTGGAACGATCCTCCGTCATCCCTTGTCAAGTTTGGTTTGGAGACAAACCGGTTTCGGCTAATATGCGCCATCTTCAGTGTCTTTTTTCGTTCTGAGTTATTTTGTGTAAGTTCGATAGTACTTATAGTAACTGACTTCCATCGTTTGGTCACGTACTTCGTGTTCGTGTGTTCGTGCATTCGTGCGTTCGGGCGACGTGCATACGTGCGTGCGTGCGAGTCTGTGCGTTTAGGTATGTAAATCTATTTTTTGTATCCTCATTAAACAGGCAGGTAAAAGTCCGTTATTGTCCTCTTGTGTGTTGTTTTGTTTATGTCGGTTTTAGGTTTTCTGTCCTCTTTTCGGTATAATAGCTTAAGCGGTTCAAATAATGTATCTGATGCGGTGTTTATTTGTTCATTTATTATTTTACCTACGAATGTCTTCTGTTTGTATATCTCCATATTTTCTAATACGTTAAGTCGTTTTCCCTTATGTTGTATGTGGAGAATTTTAGCTGTTTTTCCTATTTTCATTGGTGTACATTTGTTTTCTGCCCTCATTCCAAAATACGCGCAAATAGGACACAAAATGAAAAACGAGGATAAACGCAAAATTATAAGGAAAGCGGAGAACAGCTTCATTAGATGCGAGATCAGGAACCAATACGCAAAGAAGGAGCGCATGAATCAGGAATTACTACGCATCCATCTGGAGCTGATGGGAATCATTCCAGTCAGTTCCCTTCTGGAAACGTTAGATGCAATAAAGGAAGAGATCAAAGGAGCCATGGAAAACAAGTATAAAAAACTCAACAAAAAACTGGACGACCTTGACACAAAACAAAACAACAACAAAAAAGGCCCACAGCAGGAAAAAACACCTTTCCATCCAAGATTTGTTAACTTAACAAATCTTCCAATCAACGCCAAGGAAACACAGCTACTACAAAAAGGTTTGAAATACAACATCGAAAGCTACGATAGGAAAAAAGACGTGGAGAACACCATTGCGGACACGGAGGTGGCCATATCACTAATACCAAACGAGGAACAGGAGCACGCAAGGCATTTATGCAGACGCATAATCGAAAAGAGCATAAAAGCTGATGGAAAGAAAATGGTAGAAAATGAATATAAAACGGTAAAAGAATTGAGGAAAAAACTAAGAGAGAATAAAATAATAGCAACAAAAGCAGACAAAGGAAATACAACGGTGCTAATGGACGAAGAGGTATACACCACAAAAACAGGCCAACTCATCAAAGAAATGGGCTGCCGAGTGATGAGGAAGGACCCAACGGATGAATACCAAATGGCAATAAAGCGTGCAATAAAACAGGCAAAAAAAAAAAATATAGTAGACAACAAGATAGCCTACACTCTCACGGCAATGAATCCATCGGCCCCGTCACTGAACGCACTACCTAAAATCCACAAAGCAGGAACACCTATGCGACCAATAGTAAACCATAAATCGGCACCAGGATATAGACTATCAAAACATCTAAATAAGCTACTAACCGAGACACTGGACCTGTCCAATAAATACACAATCAAAAACACGACGGAACTAGTCGAAAAACTGAACAACCTGAACGTACCTAAGGACTCGAAACTGGTATCGTTTGACGTGAAAGACCTATACTGATATATATATATATAAAATATTGACAGAAAAAACGAACAGAGACATTGCAACAGAGATCGTAAACACACTGAAAGTAACCCTGGACCAGAATTATTTCAAATTTGACAATAAAATATACAGACAAACTCACGGACTGGGAATGGGTAACCCCACATCAGCCATCCTTATGGAAGTATTTATGCAACATTTGGAGGAAAGTTATATGGAAGAACTGGCGAAAAATCTGGGAGTAAACTTTTATGCCAGGTATGTAGACGACATCATCTGCCTCATAACGGAAAATAAAGAAGAAAAAATTTTGGAATACCTCAACGGCCAACACAAAAATATAAAATTCACCATGGATGCAGAGAAAAATGGAAAAATCAACTACTTAGACCTCACAATTAAAATAAACAAAGAGACTAACAAATTTACTTACGAAATATACAGAAAACCCACAGCAACGGATACAGTAATACACAATAAATCTAGCCATCCTCAACAACACAAGAACGCCGCTTTCAGACATTTATTAACAAGACTTGAACGGACCCCGTTAGAAAAGGAAGCTCACAACAAGGAACTCAGCACAATATACACAATCGCGGAGAACAACGGATATCAAAAAAGTTTGGTGAAGAAAATACAGAAAAACATAACCTCAAAGAAATCGGAAAACAAAGAAAAGGTAGAGAAGAAATTAGCAGTCTTATCATACACCGGAGCAACATCTTACAAGTTGGCTAAAGTTTTCCAAAATTATAACATTAATGCAGCATTTAAAACGAGGAACAGCATGGAAAAACTTCTACGAAACAACATTAACAAGGAAGACCTCTTTGACAAACAAGGCGTATACAAATTGACTTGCGAATGCCAAAACAGTTATATAGGACAAACAGGACGCCAAGTCAAGACGAGATATCGAGAACACGTAAGAGATTACAATAAGAAAATAAGGAAATCATCAACGACAGTGGAATCAAATTTCGCCAACCACATGGCAGAAAACAAATGTACACCAATGAAAATAGGAAAAACAGCTAAAATTCTCCACATACAACATAAGGGAAAACGACTTAACGTATTAGAAAATATGGAGATATACAAACAGAAGACATTCGTAGGTAAAATAATAAATGAACAAATAAACACCGCATCAGATACATTATTTGAACCGCTTAAGCTATTATACCGAAAAGAGGACAGAAAACCTAAAACCGACATAAACAAAACAACACACAAGAGGACAATAACGGACTTTTACCTGCCTGTTTAATGAGGATACAAAAAATAGATTTACATACCTAAACGCACAGACTCGCACGCACGCACGTATGCACGTCGCCCGAACGCACGAATGCACGAACACACGAACACGAAGTACGTGACCAAACGATGGAAGTCAGTTACTATAAGTACTATCGAACTTACACAAAATAACTCAGAACGAAAAAAGACACTGAAGATGGCGCATATTAGCCGAAACCGGTTTGTCTCCAAACCAAACTTGACAAGGGATGACGGAGGATCGTTCCACAATATATCATAATTTTGCACATAGGAAGGATGTGGTAACGCTAATTCAATTCAGTGATTATCGCAAATCGTGTTAAAAAGTGTTAAAAAAAAACAAAACAAGTAACGCAACTATCGATAAATGCCTGTTGATACTCGCTAGTGGAATAGTAGGCTGTCGATGAAAGTCCGTATAAGGATCTAACTGACTTTGTATATTATTTGCTACTTCTACCACTTAGCAACGCTAAATCGAAACAAAATGAATCATACCATGTTGAATGCAATTTTAACTATGTATAAGATATGGCTTCTTCTTCTTGATAGGCGCTTAACCGTCTAGACGATTCTGGCCGAGTCCAACAGAGCGCGCCAATTGCTTCTGTTTCGTGCAGCATGGCGCCACTTGGGAACACCTAGGGAGGCAGCATCGCTGTCCACCTGATTTTCCTAACGCAGTGGAGGTCTCCCTTTTCTTTTGCGTTCAGCGGGTTTCGATAGAAATGCTTTCTTGGCCGGAGCGCCTTCGTCCATTCTCACGACATGACCTGCCCAACGCAGCCGCTGGATCTTTATTCGATATGATATATGGCTTAAAGAATGTAAAACAATATTGCAATGAATTTGAAATAACAGAAGATCTCATTAAATTAATGAAGAAAGAATCAATTTATGAAGAGAAAGAGTCAATTAGTGATGACAACATAATCATAGATATTGAATGTGAGATCTAATTTTTTTAGATATAGTTAAGTACGTACTATGTATGTATGTATGAATATTTTATTTTTACACAAATTTATGATTTTTTCCTTATAATGTATG
Organism: Urophora cardui; assembly: GCA_960531455.1. Taxonomy (NCBI): domain Eukaryota; kingdom Metazoa; phylum Arthropoda; class Insecta; order Diptera; family Tephritidae; genus Urophora; species Urophora cardui. The sequence goes on from OY482673.1 coordinate 50,835,542, forward strand.
CAATACTTTTGTGCCTGAATTTGAAAAATAAATTTAAAACCTGTTAATTTGAAACAAAACTTTTTAGCCAACATTTTTAGCTACAAACCAAATTTTTTAGCCATTTTTAGCCACAAATTAAATCAAATCTAGCCACCACGAAAATTTTTCAACGGCAACGCTGGTGGCGAGCGTATTTTCGCCTCAGTCCATTTTCGAATGTCATGAAATTAAGTGTTAAGGGCCGTTTACTCAACCTCTGATTAACGATAATCACGGTTAAACATCATTATCGACTTCGTCAAGCCAAACATTAACATTTGGTCGATAATGCAGTCCATTGCTTAACCGGTCCTTTATCCTCTGGTTAGCGTTAATCAGAGGTTCAGCAAATGGCCCTAAGTGGTTAGGTACGCGCGCTTATTCATTCCGATATATACATACATATGTACATTAGGGTGGGGCGATTTACTAACCTATATCACGCCATCGAAATTCGGATTCCTCTCATTTTTTTGAGTAGAAACTCCTCCGCGACATTTGTCTAAAATTAATTTTGATGTTCCGGAATTTGAATTTTATGGACAAAGACGGATTTTTGAAAATAAAAATTGGGCAAAAATCGGCAATAATATAACCAGGCCAATATATACATCGAGTTGAAGCAGAATTTTATGCTGAATCCAGATATGAAATCAGAATTAAAATCAGATTATCTATTTTCGAGATATAGCTTGATTTCCGGTTATAGAGGCTGAATGCTCAAAATCGCATATTTTCGCGATTATCTCTTGCTGTGTACAATATATCTTAAATTTGTTTGCAAATTTCTTAAAGATAAGGGAATACAATATAGGAACAATATTTTAAAATATTAATTTATCTTCCGGTATAGGAGAACTAGAATGCACTCTTTTTTCCTTAGCCCAAATTCGCAGTATGGGATATCTATGTTATAGTCATCCGATATCGATGATTTTCGCTTACAGCGCTTTGTGTACAATAAATGCTCTATATCCAAAATTTCAGAATTTTAGCTGCACATAAATTGAAGAGTTATGCCCTAAAACGTAGACATATTTTTTTGCTGGGTATGTGTATGTAGATGTATGATATATGCATGCATGTATGTCTCTAGTTGTATATCCATTTAGTGAAATGGAGATAGTTACTAGTTGTGCCATGGCATTAAATATCTCAGTCGCGGCGACTAAAATTTATTGATCCAACTCCAATGTGAGTATCAAAAATTAGAAAAAATACAACAACAACAAAAATAAAAATTAAAAAAAGTACAACAAGCACTAGGGAAAACACGCAAATGAACAAAGTGAATTGGTCAGCCGCCGCTTAAAAACCAAACAACAAAAAAAACTTAATGAAAAGATAGCGAACGAAAGATGTGTCGTCCCTCGAAATCACAAAACAAAAAGAACAAACAATAACAATAAAAAATAGAAATCAAAAACGAAAAAATAAGAACAACAACAAGCAATTTATTGTTATATCAAAAGCAAAAACATAATAGATATACTTACATACATAGATACATACTACAATTGAACAGTGTTGTGGAACTTTTGATACAGACACCACACACACACAAATTTTTGTAGTTTTGAAATAGGTAAGGTGAAATGCAAAAGGCCAAAACCAAAACCAAAACAAAAAAAACCATCGGCAATAAATACATCGAAATGACCCACGGATAACACTTACTAAGCAACTGCGCGGACACAAAAACTTTAAAAACAGCTAATGAAGTACATGCATAAATATCATCTATCAGAGGCAGGCAATGAGCTACTCGGATGTTTAAGTTACTTGATACACTTTTTCAAGTCTCATCTTCGATAATTAATTAGGTGTACCTGCCAAGCTTTATTTTAGCCCATTCCCTATTAAAGGCATTAAAAACGAAAAACGGCACACTTTACGACAAATAAATAGGTTAAAAAAGTGATGAAAAAACTTGTATTTTCAAAACTTCGCCCCTTTTCGTGTCCTTATCCCTCCCTTATTCGTATTAGTCTCCCACTACCTTTCCCTATATTCTTTCCCCTTTCCTTTTCATTTGCGTATCAGTTTTTTTCCATTTCCCGTCACATTTCCCCTTCCCTACCCTTTCCCCTTCTCTACCGCTCTCCCATACCTTTCCTTTTCTGTCCTTTATCCCTTTCTTACCTAATCCTTCTCCCCTTCCCTGCTCTACTCTCTCTCCCCAACCCTCTCCGCGCCATTTTCGCTTCCTTTTCCCTCACCTTTTTCGTCCCAATTCCTTACCGTTTCGCTAGGGAACCGGGTTGAGCATATCATCGAAGACATATCTGTATTGTAGCCCTGATTTTCACTTTTCACCAATACCAATATTGCTTAGAAACATCCCAGGGCATGCGGGTCCACTTTTTACCCATAACTGGGTACCCGGCCTAGGAATCATAATGAAAAGAGCCCTATGGTTCAGCCCTAGTCAACACCTTTCATTTGCTACCAGTATTGCTCATTAGTATTCCGAGTTCAGCCATGGCCACTTAATGATCCATATCTGGGCACCCGAACTAGGAATCGTAATCAGTACATCTCTATAAAAAAAAGCTCTGCTCAGCACCTTTCCTTTGAGACTAATATCGTCCAAACTATTCAGGGGAAATCCGGGGCCACGTTTTGACCTATATCTAGGGAACCAACCTCCCGATTAAAAAAAAATATGCACATAAACCATCTAGGCCAAGGTACTCAGCTGCTATGTAAATTTGGCCAAAATCCTTCCACGCTTTTGGTCGTAGGTATACTTAGAAGATGTAGGTTCGATTTAAGAACTAAATAATTCTCTAACAAAATGGCATCTACATTATGCGAAGTATTTTAACGTCGTTGAATTCGAATGATACTGAAGATGACACAACGCCGAAACCGATCTATAACCAAAAAAAATTAACAGGGGATGACGGAAAATTGATCCAAATACATCATACTTCCAATAGTTCTCATTTCGATATTCATATTGGATATAAAGTTTTTATGGTTGGTTAAAATAATTGTGAATTATACTTGAGCTCTAACATACATACATATATTCCTCGCTTAAAAACTTAAAATTAATCAGCCCTGTGCCGTGCACTGGTACGAAGAAAGTAAAAAAATAGACAAGCAAAGCGCGGCGCGTTCCAACTGCGTATTATTCCTCCAACAGTTTACAAGATAAACAATAGCCAACCAGTCAGACAGTCAAGTTAACTTCGTAAATAAGTGTAGCGCATCCGCGATAGCCAGGAACCTGACCGCCAACGACACACGGAGCACAAACGCAGGGTGAGAAAGTCTACAAAGCAAAAAATGCCGAAAACTCATAAATTTGACTTTTCACCGGTTTAATCGGTGGAAAGAAATTCCCATTTGACAGTTACCGCTGGCTAAGTTAGATACCTAAAAAGAGAGGACCAAAACAATACAAATTAAAAAAAAAATATATATATACATATATACAAAAATATTGTACATATTTGTTGTTGTAAATATGTATATAAATAATAGAACTAAAAAAATAGCATTTAGTTAGCTGCTGGCCGAGTGGCAGAGCAGAGAAAGGTTTTTGTACAAAAGATAATTTTAGTCGTTGGAAACAAATAAAAGCAAAGATACACAGAAAGTGGCATGTAAAATAAGGTCTAAGCTTCGTTGTAAGCAAATTTTGTTTACTACGAGTTTTGCCCTGTTTTTTAAGAAACCCAGGGGCGTGTCATGCTTTTCTCTAATTATGAACATTTGTGATAGTCGATATTATTTAGTCAAGGTGGCAATAATTATATTGTTGTTGCACGGGTTCGTTGCGCTAACCGGAGCCATTCTTATTTGGCGCTGCATTAGGAATAAATTATTGAAATCATGAATGTATGTATGTACATATGTATAATTTTTGGTTGTCAATAAATTTTAAAATTTTTGGTAAAACTTCAGTCTTATGAAAAAGGGTGTGTTTATATCAGCGATAATAACTTTTTTTATTTGTTTCCTGAATGATCGTAAACTGTAAGTCGCAGCCTCATGTGTAGGGTTTTCAGTTCGAATATTTCGTACACTCAGGGAAAAACAGCCTTTTAAAATCAAAAATAAAATTTTTGTTTTCATAATGCACGTTTTAGACCAAAACATTTTTATTTCAACAATGAAAATTTTTAAACCAAAAATGAAATTCTTGAATTGAGAATTAAATTTTTTAAGTAAAAATGCATTTTGGATTTAAAAAGAAATTTAAGGAAAATTAATGTTGATTCAAAAACTCGCTCTTTGTTCAAAATTTTTTTGTGAGAAAATATTTTTTTGTAAGAAATCCAACAAAAACAATAATGAGAATCGATTTTTTTAATTTTGTTTTTACAATGATTCATATAATTCTTGGATTCTTATTTAGGAAAAGGGAAGTATAAATAGGTTACTACAATTCAATATAATATTTAATGTTCCACTATGTAATGGCGTTGGATTGAATTTCAGGTTGGTGGTATGGTTCGAATCCAGAGGAGAATATAAAATTAAGAAGAAAAAGGAGAATAAGAAATAAAGATAGCAAACAGTTAAGGCGAAGTAGAAAAGAAGAGGAGAACAAGCGGAGGCTATATTATTGTAGTTGGGACTCGGATTGACAGAAGATGAAGAGAATGCTGTTGGATCCAATTTCGAATCCGGAAGAGAAAATGAAATAGAGAACACTGCAGCGTTTTTTTCTTAAAGTGCTTAGAATAAAAATAAACATTTTCAAATTTAAAATGTTTTTTCTTGATTTAAAAATTTTACAATGAACATTTTTAAAATAAAAATGTTGGTATTTACACCACTTTTAAATACATTTTTGCCCATTTTAAGCTCGTTTTCATATGTTTTTATAATTTTTTTTTTTTCCCTGAGTGTAGTTTTATGCATTTTATCAAAACAAATATTATCAATGCTTACCCTCTCAGTTATCTACATAATGCTACCTTATAAGATTGACAGACGGCAGCGATAAACCTGATTACCGCAACACTTAATTCGATTCAAATTTTATCCTGAAAGACGGCAACATAAACCGCATTACCAATATTCTCCCCATTTTTCATTTACTATTCGTTCGTCCTGTTCGTTTGAAACGAATTATAGTAGGAAAGAAACTAGATTTCGTTCCCTAGACAATGACAGCACGTTTAATATGATACGCATACTGGGTAGGCAAAGACCTGGATTAAAGATATGTCATATCAACGCTCAAAGCCTACCAGCTAAAATAGATGAGTTTAGATATATCTTTGAAAATTCTGGCATTGATGTTGTTTGTGTATCTGAGACATGGTTCTCTACGCGGCATACTGATGATTTATTTTGTGTTGATGGGTATAAACTCTTTCGTCTAGACAGAATGGGGCATGGTGGTGGTGTTGCTATGTTTGTCAAGTCAACCTTGTCCTGTAGAGTTAAATGTTCATCTGATGCTACTAGCTTAATTGAATATATATTTGTTGAAATCACGTCGATAAACTCTAAAATTCTCGTTGGTTGTGTCTATAGACCACACAAGCACATAGCATATGACCATTTCATTGACTCCATTCGAGATATCTGCCTTAACTACAATGACATTGTAATAAGTGGTGATTTTAACAGTGACCTGCTCACTGAGAACACTTTTTCATTGGCAATGCAAGACCTATGTCTCCTTCCGGTAAACACTAGGACCCCTACGCACTACACCCAAACTAGCAGCACGCTTCTGGACATTTTCTATGTAAGTGACACGTCTAAATCTCTAATTTTTGATCAGCTCTCAGTTCCAAGTTTCTCTAAGCATGACCTAATTTTCCTAACGTTTGATTTTAACCCAACCGTCAAGCCCGTATTTTATTCATATCGGGATTTTATGCACATCAATTATGAGAGGCTTGAAGAAGCTGTTGACAATATACCTTGGGAGAGAGTTTACAACATGGTATCTGCTGACGAACAGATAAATTTCCTTCAGGAGAAGGTAAATAGTCTTTTTGAAGAACATGTACCTCTCGTAACTAAATTTGTTAGTGCCCGAAAGCGGCCATGGTTCAATTACACCATAAAAAGCATGATTCAGAAGCGCAACAAAGCATACCGCCAGTGGAAGCGGTTCAAATGTACAGAAACCCACAACATATTTAAACATTTTCGTAAAGAAACAAATAAGGCCATTAGAAAGCAAAAACTTTTATATTATGAACATAAATTTAGTATAGCAATAGGCTCTAGGAAAACAAGGAGTTGCATACGAGAAATAGGTATTGGTAACAAAGCAAATCATCTTGATTATGGAAATATAAATGTGAATGAGCTAAACGAAAATTTTTTGGAATTTGGTGATCGTGATAGTAGTATTTGCTGTGAAAGTTATAGGAAAAATGTGAATAGAATGTTTCCTGGTTTCACATTTACTAATGTTGACGATTGCACAGTTGTTTCATCTGTGCTCAGTGTGAAATCAAATGCTATGGGTGTAGACGGGGTGCATCCTAAATTTTTTAAATGTTTACTGCCCAAACTATTGCCGTACGTAACGTACGCATTTAATACAATATTGACCACCTCTGTTTTTCCTCATTGTTGGAAATCGGCAAAGATTATCCCAGTTAAGAAAACCAACGGAGATTTTAGACCCATATCAATATTACCATTCTTATCTAAGGTGTTCGAACGCATACTGCATGACCAGATTAACATATTTCTAAGTCGGAACCGGTTGATAAATGAGTTGCAATCCGGTTTCATATCCAACAAGAGTTGTACCACGGCGTTATTAAAAGTTTCGGACGACATCAGACTCAACATAGACAACAATCACGTAACCCCACTGACACTTCTGGACCATTCCAAAGCATTCGACACAGTTAGCCATGCACTTCTTGCACTGAAACTTCGCAATCTATTTAACTTTTCATTAGAAGCAACGCATCTAATAAAATCCTACCCCTGTGGTCGCTCACAAGCTGTAAGCGCTGGATAAATCTTATCTTCCTATCTGCCTATAACCAGAGGTGTACCGCAGGGCTCGATTCTTGGCCCTCTGTTATTTGTGTTATATATAAATGACCTTCATAACGTGTTAAAATATTGTGATATACACGCTTACATTAACAATCTTAATTCTGACCTAGATCGTGTCAACAAATGGGCCCGCGATAATGGGTTACTTCTAAATCCAAGCAAATCACAGTGCATCGTGATTTATAAGAAGAATTTTAAACTCGATGATTGCAACGAAGTAAAGCTAAACAATACTGTTATAAATTTTGTGGACACTGCCAAGAACCTGGCAATTACCTTCAACAGAACCCTGTCGTGGAATAACTACATCTTCAGTACAATAGGGAAGGTATATGGCATGCTGCGCTCTTTATGGGCTGTACAGCATTCTACTCCAGTGAAAACTCGACTTCTGTTAGCTAAGGCTTTTCTGTTACCCACATTTCTATATGGATGTGAACTGTTTGCCAATTGTGATAGTATGTGTCGTAAAAAAATAAATGTCCTGTACAACAACATTGCCAGATATGTCTATTGTGTAAAACGCCATGAGCACATATCTATATTTGCCACACAAATACTCAACGTAAAACTGGATGATTTATTAAACATAAAGTGCCTAATGCATCTACACAAGGTAATATACACTCATGAGCCTACATATCTGATAGAGCGAGTTCAGTTCATGAAATCGTCCCGATCACTTAACCTGCTTAGTATGAAGTATAGCTGTCTCGTATCCGAACGCCAATTCATTGTGTATGCTGTGCGTCTTTGGAACGCTCTGCCGCCTAAGATCAAAACAATTCGAAGTATATTGCACTTTAAACATGAGCTCTTCCTTCATTTTGCCCCACAAAATTACTAATATACAGACATTTGTATGGGTACACTTTACTATTCTTCCTCATTTCGTCCTTCTCTATCCATTTATTTCTCAATTCTTGACTGTCTGTGGTCTTACTATGTTACTTCCCTGCAAAAATCCCCTCCTTTTTATAATATACTATATTAAGCGGGTGGCCGCTGTGGTGCAGTGGGTAGAGTGCTCGCCTGCTATGCCAGAGGTCTCGGGTTCAAACCACGGTCCGAGCAAAACACCAAAAACAATTTTTCTAATTAGTAAAAAATCCAATTATTGGGTTTTTTAACCCTAATCCTCTAAAGTGAGCCTCTCAGTCTCACTTTAAAGTTTAAAAGCGAATTATTCCTAAACCAAAAAAGTTTCTTGCCTAAAATTCTGGGTATTCCTCCATTTGTGTTCATAAATTATGAAATAATTTTGATCCTTGGGCTATTTATTTATTTTAACCAGTTTTTTTGCAATCGTATAAAATTGTAACGAAAAACCGAAAGTGAGCCTCAAAGACTCACCTTAAGTATCTTTATCGTAATAAGCTTAAATTTCTAGAATTCAACTAAATTTTGAATCCGTTGTTTGCAGACTTTATCCAGTGAGGTTTTTACATTGTCAACTCACCACACTTCCCCCGGATTTTGGTGAATTCGTCGTATTTCACCATAGATCTTTAGATCATGATGTCATAAAATTATGGAGAACGGTAAAGTCAGCAATTTCAAAATCATTAAAATCTTATCATTTTCTGTTTGATGAGATTCTAAATTACGGAAAAGATGCGTTCAGATAGAGAAACGAACGATCGTCTGCTTATATGCGTCAGTAATTTCACCACGAACGTCGCATTTTAAAACTTTTAAATTTGATCGCGGAAAATATATATTAGGGGCGATCATATGAAAAATTTATTCATATTTATTTGATTCGTAGTTTTTCTCATTGTGTGCACAAAAACAAATTTACAACAGATGTAATAAAACCGTTTGTAATGAACATTCAACAACTACAAAAATGTGTGAAAATTGCAGTTCATTAATATACCCTATTTTATAAAATTACTTTTTTATCTTTATATACTTAAAAAATTGACATAAACCGTTATAAGAATGTATAAAAATGCTTCTGTATTTATTACTGCATAAATAAAAGTAAAAAACAAATACCAAAATAATGTGTTTCAAAATTTCCCCATAGGTGAGCCTCAGAGTCTCACTTTCGGTTTTACGTAACTTTTCAAAATTCGGTGATTAGGGTTAAGAGCAGCGGTCACCTCTCGGCAGTGGGCGGCATACCCTCCGAGAGTATTTCTGTCATGAAAAAGCTTCTCACAAAAAATGCATTCGCCGTTCGGAGCCGGCATAAAACTGTAGGTCCACCCAATTAGTAGGAAAAACAAAAAGGAGCACACCTCGAATTGGGAGAGAAGCTCGGCCATAAAACTCGTCAGAGTTATAATAGCGCCATTGTATTATATTATTATATATTATATTTAAGTTCATTAGATTTAAGCTCAAACACTGTCAAAATAACCCATGGTTGTGTGTTTGAAACAAATAAATAAATAAATAAATAAAGAAACTAGCAAAAAAAATTCGAAAGCAAGCAATGGCTCAGCGGTTAAAGCTGCAGTCATTGTACCTACTGCAAAGACCACAAATTCGATTCTTGGCCGAAGCAAATTTAACCTGATGAGTCTTAGAGGGATCTAAGCTGAAACAGCTACATGACGTATGAGTGATGATAATGCAAATATAATTCGCGCATGAGGTGAATTGTTGCCCTTGTACGTGAATGATAAACATAGGCCCGGATTCACCAACTATGCTTAGTTTAGTCGCAATTTTAATGTATTCGGTTTCACCACTCTTTCTCAACTTAGTCAGAGTTTAACCAGCTTTTGCCTTGACTAAAACTAAACTAAAAATTTGAGTCGCTTAAGCAAATTCAACAACCAGAAGCGGAAATATGACAAAAAATTAGCAAATTCAGCAACCAAAATAGCCAAAAACCACTAACTAACACGACTAAACTAAAATATGGTTGGTTAATCTGGACCATAATATATGCCTGAACTTCCCTTCTTTGAAGTACTCAGCATTCGCTTACTGTCACTTCCTTTTTGGTCCACCAACAGAGCTAAAAATCTACAAATGAATGTCTGCTGTCAGTATTTATACTACAGTTAAACCTTTGACATTTTCATGTTATTGAAAATCTCATACACCAATGATGAACTGACCACTCACCACAGCCATACTGCAATGGACTTATGCTCTCATTGAAAGCAATTCGGGTTCGAAGATTATTGACAGCAAACAATACAGACCAACTGAGACTGATCAGCTGACATGCAAGATATGCCACCAAGGCGACGCGTCGGTGTTTTGCACTTTTGGGCATTTTCTTAATGGTTTTTTGGCAGTGTTGCCAGTGAGTTCTTCTTTTATCTTGCGGATGTATGTATGTATGTATGTATATACATTCATTCATTCATTCCAATACAACGCGAAACCAAAAAAAAAACGGCATGTCTAGTTGCAGAAAACAAGTCCAAATGGTTTGTGATTAAGATGACCACCCTCTTGCAAATTTCTCTCCTTCGAATCTTCACTCCCGAATCTCGTGCGTCTGTTTGTTTTGTGTGATTGTTGTTTGTGTTGCAATATCGCATGCTTGTTAAATTGGTGGCGCTGTGTATTTGCAATGACCGGTCACCCGAAACCGATAGGTGCCGACCGTCCGACCACCTTACAAGATTCGACCGACTAACCAAATATACCTACACGAAGAATGGATGTGTGATTGCAACGGATGAGATTGAAGTTGAGCGCATGCGCGGCGTCGCGAAGTACAAGTTAATTAAAGCACATTTGCATGTTGCTGTTCAATTGCCGACAGGATGGAATGCGCCACAAGAGGAAAAAAATTAAGAGAAATAAATACAATCGCAACTAAAACCAATTGCTGAATATCAGTGGTAGGTAAATATACTCAATTGCGCAGTCGTTGCTGCTTTGTGATGACTATTCACCAATTAGAAACGCCAAGGGAAAACAAGTCGTTCTCCACCTGATCTTCCCACTTTCTAACACGATGGAAGTCTCCCGCTTCCTTCTGCTGCCACCATTGGTTGTCGAGGAGACAATTAGATTACTCTTTGGACGGATGCAGCTCCCATGTAACTTCCGCAGAACTTTTCTCTCGAATACTCTAAGTGAGACCTCATCTGATGTCGATATCCCTTATTATTAGGCACGCGTCGAATATCAGAAATTATCACTTGTTGGCAAGCGCGATTCTTCGCTAAATTTCAGTGTTTACGCTGATTCCCAAACAGAAAACACCTTCATGAGTTTAAACTTGTAACTGTCAACAGTGACGTGGATGACGAAGCATTAAGGTTACGATAGTTGGGAATTTGGTGGTATTCTGCTCCACGGTACCGACTCCGACAACAACACCAAAACAGATTATATCTGTCGTATAACAATATTCGATACAAACTATGAGATTATCCTTCGATCTAGGAAGGACTGGGGAGATAGTAAGCTCGCTTAGAGATTCGATGTTTCAGTTTTCACGGACGGGTCCAAGATGGCAGGCGGAGTGGGAGCGGGTATCTGCGCAACTCAGTCAGACACTTCCATATCAATCAGGCTCCCGGACACGGCAAGCGTTTTTCAATCTCAAGTTTTCGACATACAGGAGGCCTGCAAGGCTTTACTTGCAGCGGAATGTTCCAGCGTCGGGAACAGGATAGGAATTTTATTGGATAGTCAGGCAGCTCTGGGATCTGTAACGGTATCATCAAGCCTGGTGGGGAGTAGGTCATGGGCTTAGCAAGTCAGCGCAGCGTATCTCTGATTTGGGTGCCGGGGTACCGCGATATTCAGGGAAACGAAATGACTGATGAGTTAGCCCGGCAAGGCTCTTGATGTCGCAGATGCAGAGAAGGTTTTTGCGCCCCTGTGTTCCATATCTTTCGGCACTGATTTGAGGAGGCTAAAACAAGGTGGAAACGGCTGCAGACCTGCACGGACTGCAGAAGTCTGTGGCCCTCATACAACGAGATTCGATCCTCATCTACTTTAAGGATGGACAGGAGCGATATTTTCCGCTTAACTGCGGTGTTCACAGTACCTTGGACTATTCGTACCCATGCGGCCCGATTGAGTTTAGACCATAATGCACTATGCGGCAGCTGTAATCGAACCTGGAGCGAAAGAGATGGTGGAACACTCGCTATGTGGGTGTCCTTCGCATTGCCAAGACAGAATGAAATTCCTTGGCAAACCTTCGACAACCTCTCGGAACTCAAAGATGTCAGGCCTGAGGAGCTTCTTAGGTAACTAAACTCAACAGGATGTTATAGGTTGTAGCTCCCTGCTTCCGATTTGATATTCTTCTTTAATCTATTCTTCTGTTTTTTTTAGGCACGAGTCGTGGTAGCAAAACGGCGCTTCGGCCCTAGTTGGAGTCATTGGGGTTCGCCACTCTAACCAACCAACCAATCAAGAGTTCTACTGATCGAGTTATCCTTTCGACATCTTGTATGTATAATAATACACAACTTAGTATGTATTTGATTTTCATTGCTACCGAAATGTAATCCCTTCTTTTAGTTCTATAAGTACTTAATTGTCATCCATTGTAGTAAACACGTGAGTAAGTAGCACTTCGTGGCAGTTGCTGCTTTCGATTTTTTTTTTTCATTTTTAATTTTTTTTGTTGTTTTTTTGTTATTTCCTTAAAATTTAATGACATACTTTACTACCGAATACATTTGCTAACGAACGTGTTGCAAATGCTTTTTTGAAAACAAACCCGAACCCATCCATCCAGTCAGCCATCGATCACATGCTGAGGCATTGGCTAATCCGCAGCAACACGCCTTAGCCTCATTTCGCACATTTCATTGACACTTTGGCAATCACACCTTCTAAACACATACATACATAAGTAAATGTACAAATTCAGATGTGTGTGTGTGTGTTCATAAAGATCATTGCCAAATCTTTCCCGGTCGCTCATTTTGCGGTTACTCGCTTGCCACTGCCGCGTCACCATCGTCTGGCAACTGTTGACGTTTGTGTTGTACGTACAAAAGTTTGTTTGTTGTTCTTTTACCTTTATGATTTTGCTTTTTTTGTTGTTTTTGTTGCATGGTTTTTACTGACGTTTATGTATGATTGATTGCAAATAATAAAACGTAAAAAAAAAAAAATATGAAGCAAAAAATATGAAAAGACAAAAAAGTACCCCATCAGAAAATGCCACCCTTGGCTTTTGTGCTACATATGTATTTACTATGTTTGTATGTATGTTTAAATTTTTTCCAAGTGTAATCCCAGGATTGTTTATTAAACGTTTCAGTCAACCCCTAATTACACGCATATGTCAGCATCTTGTTTTGAGCGATCGATGGATGGTTGGTTTCTTCATTCATTTCATCGTATGAGTGAAATTGCGGGCGGTGGCACCGGTCAACCGAAAGTTACGAGATTAGCGAAAAACACATATGGCGGCACATCATGAATTTACAAAACTTTTTTAGCTAGACCCCCACTCACATACTGAATAATGTGGTTAACACGCGTTGAATTTTGCTTAAGCTTGCAATGAGGAAATATAAAAGAAGCCTTAATTAATATTTCATTTCATTTTTTAACAGAACCCAGCAAAAAATATGATTACCTTAGAAATTAAGGTGGAGTATTAAACCAGAGAATGTCGATGAAGGGTAGAGCCGCTGCATAAAATGAACCCGTTAATATTGTATTGTTTCTCTTTAAATTAATTTGAAAATAAGTACATATTTCGATTGAAAAACTACAATTAATTTCTTTCTTTTCATTCTTATTAGTATAAAGCATACGTTTAAGTTTTTTTTGTTTTTCTGTAAGTTTAAAATTTTCAAACAGGTGGCAACCCTACCAGAAATATATATCACCGTATCTCTTAATCCTCTTTTACTTGATACCCATACTTCCATATTTCATGGCTTTTTATAAACATAATTGGGTTTAAGAATTTCAAACAGGTGGCAACCCTACCAAAATATGTATATCCAACGATCGTATCTCTTAATCCTCTTTAATTTGGTATCCATATTTCCATATCTTATGTTTTTTTTTTAAATATAATTAAGCTCAAAATTTTCAAAGAGATGGCAACCCTTAAAATTTAAAATAAAGATCGCAATGAATGTCATTAAGTTTCTTCGCCGAAATACAAAATATGTTGTAAAACATTTATTTTGTTATGTAATCCTTTATTTAGCATTTTATGTAATCTAAACTTTTAAAAAGGTGGCAACCCTACATTTTATTTTATACTGAAAGTAGTCCTGGTATTATAGTGAGCAATCCAAAGAAAGGTTGCCCTAAGACTAAGTATCTACAAAAAGAAAGCCAACGCCGCAGATATCAAAATCGACACACATGATACCCAAATGTGATACATACACACTGTTGCTCCTACTGCTTCCTCCTCAATATCCTCAATACCAAGATAATCTTACAAATGCTTACTTCACCAGCGACATACAAACATACATACATATCGACTGTGCACTTGCTTTGGAATTAGTCCTGCTGAGATTTTTATTTCACTGCCATTTCTTATGCAAATTAATTCAATGGAGGATATATCGAACCAAATCCATAGCATCACACACAACAACAAGCATATACAATAACATGGAAAAACAAGTAAAAGCGCGGCTGTCTTCGGCCGTACCGAAGACTTCATACCTTTCATGAGTGGGGAAATGAAAAGTTACCTATGTATGTACATAGCCGGATTAAGTTTAATTTATAATTTTAATTCTGTGGGTTATTTATGGAAAGATTTATTAGAAAAAATGGTGTCTTGGCTATTTAAATGGAGGAGTTATACACCAAAATGTCCATATCTGAACAATCGGTTGTATGGGAGCTATATGTTATAATGGTCCGATCTTGAAAATTTTCGGTAACCCCGTTTGGGCCCATATGGGTACAAATACTTCAAAATTTCACGCCGTTAACAGTTAAAATGTAGGAGTTATACACCAAAATGTCCATATCTGAACAATCGGTTGTAGGGCAGCTATATGTTATAGTGGTCCGATCTTGACAATTTTCGGTAACCCCGTTTGGGCCCATATGGGTATAAATACTTAAAAATTTCACGCCGTTAGCTGTTAAAATGGTGGAGTTATACACCAAAAAGTCCATATCTGAACAATCGGTTGTAGGGGAGCTATAGGTTATAGTGGTCCGATCTTAACAATTTTCGGTAATCCCGTTTGGGCCCATATGGGTACAAATATTTCAAAATTTCACGCTGTTAGCTGTTAAAATGGAGGAGTTATACACCAAAATGTCCATATCTGAACAATCGGTTGTAGCGGAGCTATATGTTATAGTGGTCCGATCTTGACAATTTTCGGTAACTTTGTTTGGGCCAGAATGGGCACATCTACTTCAAAGTTTCATGTCCTTAGCTGTTTAAATGGGGAAGTTATGCACAAATTACAACCAAAAATTTCATGTATATCTGAATAATCGGTTGTTTTCTATATGTTATAGTGGTCTGATTCGGCCGGTTCCGACAAATGATCAGCTGCATATAACAACATACCTGTATTCCGAATTTCATTCAGATATCTCAAAAACTGAGGGACTAGTTTGCGTTCACACAGACGGACGGACGGACAGACGGACAGAAGGACAGACGGACAGACGGACAGACGGACATGGCTTAATCGACTCAGCTCGTGATTCTAATCATATCGGTATATATTTTGGTGGGTCCCCTACGCTTCCTTCTGGTACTTTCGACAAAAATTTTTTGGCACTAAGTTATAATACCATTTCATTCTCATGAAAGGTATAAAAATAAAATTTTAGAGAAAAAGACATATGTACACACATACAATCGGCGTTTTTAAGTTTTTGTGAATGAAATGTCTCCTCTGTTCCTTCCTCTGTTCCTTGTGCGTCGTGCCTGTTGATCTCCTCGGTAAATTTGCACACGCACGTACATATGAATATACTTGTCGTTACCCTGTAAAAAAGTGTGCGACGAGTCTCTAAAAAGATTTGTCCGGGAGCGCTCTCTTTCGGGTACAATTAGTCTACAATTGTTCCCAATTGTACCCGAACGGGTACATATGTATACTAATTGTAGACGAATTGTACCCGAAAGGGTATCAAACGGGTACAATTAGTCGCACAAATGGATGTGTCGCATTTGCTACCTGTTCGGGTACAAAACGGGTACAATTGTGCGCTTTTGCTACCCGTTCGGGTACAAACTGGGTATAATTAGTCTCTTCATAGGACATGCTCAAACAAAAGAGAACACTTCAACCCATATAAAGAGATACAAATGGGTAGTAATCGCATGCTCCCTTGCGAGTTGTCCCGGATGTATCCCGGAGTGATCGCATTTTTTGCAGGGTATATACAAAGGTATGTGTATGTACATATGAATATCCGTCTGTGACGTGCACTTATTGTTTGGGATGCCAGAAAATGCAAATGCGAATGTTTTTCTTTTTATTATTCTTTATTTTTTGGCAAATTCTCTGCGTAATGCCGGTAGCAGTGGAAATACAGAATCAGTAGCAACACAAGAAGCACAATTAATGTTTTACCGTCCGAATATCTTATCGAATTAATTAAACCAACACAATTTGAGTATTTACTTCTGCCAAAGCTTTTTGTGCAGCAGATTTTCGTGAATCTGAAATCTACTTGTGGCTTTTATTTACATACATACCTATGATGTTTATATGTATGCATATCCGTAAAAAATAAATAAAAGTCCTGTTTAGAACTAGATAAGGGCCTCTAAGGGTGGCCGCTGTGGTGCAGTGGGTAGAGTGCTCGCCTGCTATGCCAGAGGTCTCGGGTTCAAACCACGTTCCGAGCAAAACACCAAAACAATTTTTCAAATTAGTAAAAATCCAATTATTGGGTTTTTTAAGAGCAGCGGTCACCTCTCGGCAGTGGGCGGCATACCCTCCGAGAGTATTTCTGCCATGAAAAAGCTTCTCACAAAAAATGCATTCGCCGTTCGGAGCCGGCATAAAACTGTAGGTCCACCCAATTAGCAGGAAAAAACAAAAAGGAGCACACCTCGAATTGGGAGAGAAGCTCGGCCATAAAACTCGTCAGAGTTATAATAGCGCCATTGTATTATTATTATGCAAAGATAATCGATCACAGATTTTTCTTCCTGTTATACCGCAAACATTGTACAAGCTACAATCATATTTAGTTCTTTCAGCATTCGATACAAACTTACTTGATTATCGACTTGTGGTTGGAACACATAGCTAAATAAGAATGAACACATTTTCAATATGGAAGTCAATACACTTTGGCATTTTTCTTCTCCTCCTTCTTAACTTGCGCGTAACCGTCTAGACGAGTTTAGCCGAGTCCAATAAAGAGCGCCGGTCGTCTCTGTTCCGTGCCAACTGGCGTCAATTGTAAATACCAAGCGAGGCCGAGTCACTGTCCACCTGATCTTCACAACGCAGTGAAGGTCTGCTTTTAGCGCGTTTTGGTAGAAATATTTTCTGGGCCGGAGCACCTTCAACCATTCTCAAGGCATGACATGCCTAACCCAGCCGCTGGATTCGTATATATTTCTTGGCAATACCAGCGTTGCCAAGCTCATTTTTCGTCAAAAATTGTAATAGATTTTCTTGTGAAGTGGATACTGCCTAAAGAAAATTTGACACAAGAAAATTTCTTGACCATTTCTTAAGCGTTTTTTTATATGGAGTTTTAGCATTTCTTGTGATGTGGATACCCGGCTTTAACTAGAATTATCTAACTAAGGATATTTACTTGCGTTTTCATGTGTTTCTTGATATTGTTGTTCTCTTCAAATATGTCATTAATCGCATTTTAAAATAGAAATAATGAAAATAAAATTGCATGGAAATTATTAATGGCTAATTTTTACTATTTTTCCGTTTCTTGTACTTCTGTTTGTTTCATTCTTTATGAGCGTAATTCCTTCCGTTTTTCTCTTTTCATTTACTTGACAGCTAGTTGCTAGTTTAATAAGAAAAAAAGCCAAACAATGTATGCACTTTTTGTTTATTTTATTATTTTTTATTTGTTAATCAAGTTGACAGATGACAAGAAGGTGCTTTCATGTAAGAATGCAGATAAAGTGATAAAAGCAATTTAATAATTCATCACTTTATACGAAGACCACTAATGTAAAATTTGCTGTGTAAAATGTGAACATTGGCAACACTATGTCATTGTCAATCAACCGACTATTTAGTCTCTAGTGTGAATAGCTGCCACCGATTCGACTAAATAGTTGGCGTAGTGTGAATACAACAGCCCAATTCGACCAAATCGATTGAGTCGCAAGTGTGTATAGGCTCTTACTGTTATGGAATGGTTTTTGTTACAGTAGTACTAGGGGTGTATAGCCACTGTAATTTTATATAAATCTTTATCAACGAGAGGCAAAAGGAAACCGTCGCGACGGTTAAAATGAAATAAGTAGTGTACATCTCTCATTGACATCCATACGGAGCTTATTCTGTTCATTGCAGTTTGTTCTTAGTTTAGATATTTAATTTTCTGGTTGTTGTTTTAACCCGAGATGAAGATGTGAAGAAATTCATGAACAACGTCGTTAATTCGTTATTCGCTCTCAGAATTTTGTATGGAAATTATCTTCATTCGGCACTGAATTCAAAGTAGAACGGTAGAATAATGATTGAGAGAGCGAACACCGATAAAAAGAGCGAACGACGTTATGTGGAGAAGTGCTTTAAATCCGGGAAAATGTTTCGGATTCTTCCATTTTCAATTACAAAATTATATCGTTGTCAATATGATCCTCATCAGTGTTACATCATGTAAACAACATATCATCATCAGTATGGTTTCTAGTTGTTATAGCCCGTGCACAATTGGCTTTGTCTGCTTCAAATTTGATAGAAAAAACTTTAAAGCAAAGCAAAATTTCAGATGATTTCTTCAATTAACACTTTGACACTTCCATTTGTGTGATGATACGAGGTACTTCGTCTTGTCCTCGTTAATGGCCAAACCCTTTTTATACTCAGCTGTACTAGTACACAGAGTATTATAGTTTTAATCACATAACGGTGGATTGTAACAGAATGAAATAATCGAGATAGATATAGACTTATATATATCAAAATGATCAGGGTGAAAAGAGAAATCGATTGAGCCATGTCCGTCCGTCCGTCCGTCCGTCCGTCCGTCCGTCCGTCCGTCCGTCTGTCCGTCCGTCCGTCCGTCCGTCCGTCTGTAAACACTCTAACTCGCGCAAAAATTGAGATATTTTGATGAAATTTGGAACGCAAGTTGGTATCGAGACTGGGACGGTTGGTATTGAAAATGGGCGAAATCGGACCATGACCACGCCCACTTTTCCTATATAGAAAAAATCGGAAATTTGGTATCTCAGCCACTAATATAGCTAGAGTTTTAAAATTTTACCCACGTATTGAGCTCGGGCCCTTATGAAGAAATTTGATGAAGTTTTGGAAAATGGGCGGTGCCACGCCCACTTATTAAGGGTCAAACATTGAAAGTTTTATATGTCATAACTCAGAAACCGTTGAAGATATATCGATGAAATTTGGTACGCGTAATTTGCTTACATAGACAAATGTTTTGACGAAAAATTATCAAAATCGGTTTACGGCCACGCCCACTTTTATATATGTGTATTATAAAGTGACCTAATAAAACCATTTTAAGCGATATCTCTGTCAAATATAAAGATCTATCATTGAAATTTTGTCGCATGAGTCCAACTATGGACATAAAACAAAAAACACAAAAATTTTGGAATATGGGCGGTGCCACGCCCACTTATTAAGGGGCAGACATTGAAAGTTTTATGAGTCATAACTCAGAAACCGTTGAAGATATATCGATGAAATTCGGTACGCGTAATATAATTACTTAGTCAAATGTTTTGGCGAAAAATTATCAAAATCGGTTGACGGCCACGCCCACTTTTATATATAGGAAATATAAGGGGGCCTAATAAAAACATTTTAAGCGATATCTCTGTCAAATATAAAGATCAATCACTGAGATTTTGTGGCAGGAGTCCAACTATGGACATAAAACAAAAACTACAAAAATTTTGGAAAATGGGCGGTGCCACGCCCACTTATTAAGGAGCGAATATTGAAAGTTTAATAAGCCATAACTCAGAAACCGTTAAAGATATATCGATGAAATCTGGTACGCGTGATATATTTACTTAGCCAAATGTGTGGACGAAAAATTACCAAAATCGGTTGACGACCGCGCCCACTTTTATATATGTGTATTATAAAGTGACCTAATAAAACCATTTTAAGCGATATCTATGTGAAATATAAAGATAATTCATTGAAATTTTGTGACATGAGTTTTACAATAGACCGGAAACAAAAAATAAAAAAGTTTGGAAAATGGGCGTGGCACCGCCTCTTTTTAGACAAAGGGATATATGAGATTTCTTAGCCTTTAACTCGACAAATAATTGAGATATTATGACGAAACTTGGTTTATACACTTTTATAACATGTGTTAATAGACACGCAAAAATGTATTGAAATCGGTTTATGACCACGCCTACTTTTTAACAAAGATATTTCTGGAACACCCTTTTGGAATTTGTAACGTGAAGTCTTTGTAACTAAAAGTCATAGAGGGATGAAATTTTGCACTAACAATAATATTTGTATGCTTATTTGGATGATTGATATAAATTTTGAAAATGGGCGTGGCTGCGCCCTGTTTATGCAGCACTCGTTTCATATAAAATACACCCTATATCGAACAAACGCAAACAAACAATGAAAGCATACAGCTGAGTATCTAATGTTCGATTGCACTCGAACTTAGGCTTCCTTACTTGTTCTTAGCGTTTTTATCTAGCTTTGAAAAGGCAGAGCATAGAACGCCAGTGTTAGTGTCAATGATGTCAATACCATCGGATTACATTGCCGTGATACAAGAAGCTTCCTGTGCGGTTAAGCTCTGCAGCACGATTTATTTTTTCCTGCATCAAATTGAAGAAATCACACGAAAGGAAGTCACCTTGTTTGAAACCTCGTTTGGTCTCGCCCTCACAAAATGCATACTGCCACAAGAGAACTCGTTCTATCAGCATTTCACATTGGCTAGATGTAGTGTTTTAACGCTAAAAGCGAGAAGTTAATTGATAAAAGCACTATTAGTTAGGTACTAATTTCGCTATGTTGTAAAGAAAGTATGTACATACATATGTACCTACATACAAATATATTTTTTTGGTGGATTTCTTGTTAACGCAGTCAACATAGAAAAGCGGAAAAAATGTATCTTTCGGTGACATATCTACAATGTAACTACATAAATCATTTAAACAAAAAAACTATCCCCACATCTGCATCGGGCCGCTTTCAATTACATACATATGTATGTTGTATATGTAGCAAATATGCATCCGTGTATATACATATGTATAAAATAGTTGCTACATTTAAGAAACAGGTACACATAAAAATACTAAAGTGCATATCATGGGAAATTTCTGTTCGTAGAAAATACTACGAATTTCTAAGAATGTCTGCCACCTGCAACAAATGCATGGCACACAAAGCGATCACCGCCGCCGCTGCCGCTGTTGGAAGTCAATGAATTTACTATCTTTTTTTTTATAATCAAATTAATTTATTAGAAAGGCGATCAAAAGGTTGTGCCCTTCCCCCAACGTTGATATACACGCATAAAAAAATAAAAAAATAAAGAAAGCAGAAAGAATTAAAGTTGATAATGGAGAGGCCAACAAATCTGCTTGTAGACAGCAATTACATATAAACTTACAGTGGCTCTCATAAGTATTTTGCATAATTCATTTATTAAGAAAACGTTAGAAATTCGCCTTTTTTCGAATTGTTTTGGAAATTTTTTTTAATATGGTATTATAGCTGAATCTTCATACAACAAAAACACATTCATTAAAAAACCAAAATGCATTTCATCTTTTTTATAAAATTAAAGAAACGAAAAAAGTCATACATTTTTGCTCACAAAAGTATTTTGCATATTGGTAATTTTGGTGAATGAATGCATCTACAACTTGTTTAATATTTTTTATGATATCCGTTCTTTTTCGAAATGGCTTCCAAGAGTCTAGGGATGGGCTCAGATAATTTTTCGCAAAATTTTCGGAGGTATTTTGTCCCATTCCCCGGTCAAACCCACATTTGGGTTATTTTTTGGGGAAATCTTCGATTTTCTCACATGATCTTCAAGACAGGACTTCCGCCATAAAATACGACTCAAAAATATTATATTTTCTTTCGGCACTTAAACTTATGATTTTAGAAATGTTAAATTTTTTTTTTTATTTTGTGTTTGTTGGGGAAAATAAGACACTTTCTTTGAGATAGAGAGTTGGTTGCGCAGTACTTGGCGGTGAACATGGGTTTTCTCGGTACTCTGTGTACTGCCTCGTCCGATACATAGTTATTGAGTATTGGTTTTAGTTTTCTGTTTATTGTAGGAGCTTATGTGTGTGGGGTTAGTTGATTTTTCTCAATATTTCACGTTCTTCTAGCGACGTTCTTCTTTGTACTAGCAACTTTTTTCCGAAAAATATCACTCATGATGTTAAAATCTGAACATTTTCGAATAAAAACTACTTCCAAGTTTGTGTTCAAAGCTCCGATATAAGAACCATTCAAAATTTTTGATCCTATCTTGAAGATCATGTGAGAAAATCGAAGATTTCCCCAAAAAAAATATCTAAATGCGGTTTTGGCCGAGGAATGGGACAAAAAACTTCCGGAATTTTGCCAAAAATTAGCAGAGCCCATCCCTAGACTCTTGGAAGCCATTACGAAAAACAATGGATATCATAAAAAATATTAAACAGGTTGTAGATGCATTTATTCACCAAAATTCAAAATATGCAAAATACTTTTGTGAGCAAAAATTTATGACTTTTTTCGTTTCTTTAATTGTATAAAAAAGATGAAATGCATTTTGTGTTTTTGATGAATGTGTTTTTGTAGTATGAAGATTCAGCTATAGTACCATATTAAAAAAATTTGCAAAAGAATTCGAAAAAAAGACGAATTTCTAACAATTTCTTAATAAATGAATTATGCAAAATACTTCTGAGAGCCACTGTATATATACATAGTGTTTATATGCATATGTCCTTCCAAATTAGAAAGTCTTAAGATCAGAGTGCCACAGCCGAAAATCTGAAATGTTTATGACCGACTCTGACCCCAACTGGTTTAGCGTGTTTCATTTGGTTAAGCGACGCAGCGGCTGATGGGCATATCGTACATATTTAGTTTCGGTACTTGGTAGTAGATGCTGTCACCCTGTATTAATGTACCTACCTAAATACATATGTACATAAGTTTGTCAATGATTTTTACGTATGTACATATGTATGTGTGTATGTATTTTTTTTTAGCCCATATTTCTTTAAGAACACGCTGAGTACTCTAATCCAGCTGACAAAGGTGATGATAAAGGGGAAAAAATTAGGAAACTATAGTCTGTATACAGAGATACACAGTTTATATAATGTTTGTATGTATGCACATATGTAAGAAAGAAAGGATGCACTCTAAAACAAAACTTTTTTAAATATATAATTTCTACCTTGGTACGAGTACTAATTTCGGTGAGATCATAATTTACTTTAATATCCGTTGAAAGGGTGTGAAAATCTAGCAGTTAAACGGTTGCATAAGGAATTGTTTTTAACATGAGACTTTAAAAGGGAATTAGGGACAGTGAAAAAAGTGTTTAATTAGCTTGAAGAAAGGCGTGACTAGTTATCTGCGAGCAGGATATTTTCAAAGAAAATTAAATATGAGTTCATACATACATATGTAAATGTATGATGTATGTGAAACTGCGCCGCTCAGACTGGTCCCTATTTGTGTGTCATGTCCTGTGACAGCCCGCCTGCTGTGTGATGTTACTTCAGTTTTATAATCTGTCATCAGTTCTTGGCTAATCCATCATTAACGGGTTCATTTGCAACTAAGCATATTTTTATACTATTTTATGTAAAAAGGGCTTCCTTCTTCCGCAGTGTGAAAGCATACATGAACTCACACATATTGTGAGACACGTCACCAACCAAATGAATTTTTGAGAAGGAGGAAGAAGAAGCAAACACACGTCAAATGTGTACCCCCTTCATTGCTTGCTCCAGCTATTTTTTTCTAACACGAGAGCGCTCTCAAATATCGTTGCCAGACTGAAAATTCCCCTGCTAAATAAACTTTACTTTATACGTCTTCTCTTCTTCTTAATTGGTGAGTCCAATAAAGCGCGCCAGTCGCTTCTGTTTCGTGCTGTCTGGTGCCAATTAGAAACACCGATGGAAGACGGGTCCGTCTTCACCTGATCTTCCCAACGCAGTGGAGGTCTCCCTTTTCTTTTCGTCACTTTATATCTAATATGAATAAACGTTTCCGCTTTCTTTGGTTGGAAAAAGGCAGCTGAGCTATTCCATTTCCACTGCACTAATTCTCATGTTGAGAAAAGAAACTCTTTCCGTATTCATCATTTGACCTAAACGGACCTACATACATACATATGTATACCTAATTAAACGGCACCCACGAGTAGTAAAAATTTGCTATCTCTGCCTTAAGTTAACCTACTTTCGCAAATAAATAGAGTTTATGGAAGAAATTGTGTATGTACGTTCGTAATTGCAATAGTTTTTCGCTTTTTCTTTTCTTTCTTGTTGTGCGCGAAAATCAAGCATTCACTACCGGCCGGTCGTTCAATTGTCGAAATTGCCATGCTTTTTGTAAGCTCAATCATTGTGCTCATCCGTTCATTATTATTTCATATGCACAACTAACCCATTGTCAACATTTAGAAATGTCTATTGTTGTCATTGCGTACCGTCATCTATGAGCGAATAAGTCGCGCTTCTTATCACCAGTTGCGTCGCGTGGATTCGCATCGTGGACTCTGTTTTTTAGATGCACTCAAATCTTAATGCATGTGATATATGCACCCAGACACTTATGTATGCATGTGCTTATGACATTTTCCACAAAAACTTTTGCAATTATCCTCTTGAGGGTGCACTAGCGGATATTTCTATTCCAGATACAATTGGGCGCTTATTCAATCACTGCGTAAACGCCAAGTGAGCTGGAGTAATTAATATAATCTAATGTTAAAAAGAAAGTTCCAGGAGGAAAGCTGACGTTCAATAAATTTGCTAAGGACGGTGTGTTCAAGAATATTCAAATCGCAAAAGATTTAAAATCGAGGAGTTTCATGGAAACCAACCAATTTTGTGGTAGATGTGTTGAGAGCTACACTGGCACCAATTTGATATTATGCACAGCGTTGCCACTTAAACAATTTTAAATTTACCAAAATACAAAATAAAAGTAACCAAAACTAGAAACAAGTAACCAAAATAAATTAATAATATAGGCATATGTCCCATTAACGTTAGGGCTATTTATTTGACTACAAAACAATTAGGGGATTCACAACCTGTCATATTACGTCATATCGTCATAAGTCATAATATTTTGTTGTGGCATTCTAGGCTGTATGTGTACTAAATAAATATAACTCTACACGATATGTTGTTGGGTCGTTGTATTTGATCAGCTGTTTTTGTTTACTTCTTCACGGGGCTTCGGAAAAGTTTTCTATAACTATTTCCGTACAATATTTTAATATGACATATAACTTTATGACACTTTGTGAAACCCCTAAATATATACGGTTAACAAAAACTAAAATATATCGATTGTTTTACATCTTTAAGCCTTAAACAGATCCAACGTCGACAAAATATCGCCCGGTCGTAGCGTTCTATCAACATTTAAAAACACGGCCAGAAATGAGAATGAACAGAACCAAAAACCTGCCGTAAATCGCCCGACGAAAATTCGCTAGAATATATTTATTTCTAATGTGGTCGCTGGCTCTTGTCAAATAAATTATTTGGACTTAAAAGCTTTTTAGTGCTTAGCACGAAAATTATTTTATTTAATTTTGTAATGTTGGGGGTAAATGGAAAAATTTCAACAACTATTTCCAGCGAAGGTTGAGTATAGCTATTTCACGAAAAACCATTTTCGATCATTAGCACCATTTTCGGAAGTGGATGCTCCTCACCTTCCTAAAAATTTAATTTAACCATGGTGTACTGAATATATGGACGCTGAATGTAACCAAAATCGGCCGAAAGTAACCACGTAACCAAACGAAAAAATTGTAACCAATTTTGGTAAAAAGTAACCAAAGTAGCAACGCTGATTATGCATCAGGCGAATTTTGTGATAGAAGAATAGGTGCAACCAAAAAACCCCTCGAAACCTATGTTTAAAAAGCCAAAGAGGCAAACATTGCATCCTAACCAAATTTCTCACAAGCACTGCAGAAACCAGTAGGTACTTTAACAAGGCATATATCGTCGATAGCTTTGCAAAACCGCTCATTGAACACTTGCAAAACCACCTATTTAACATTTTTAGCAAAAATGAGATTTGGAAAGCACGAGCTCCAGACATCGATGACCGAACGTAAATATCGCAAAAACATTATTTGAGTAACAAGCTTTTAAAATAATGATTGGAGAGCAGATACATACCTCTCGAGTGCGGAATCAGATATCTCTAGAACACAGTATGGCAAAATTTTGAGAGAGTTTGTGCTGGTGAGCGCAGACCGATTTGCGTTACATTGGCTAGAATGTCTATGCTCTAGCAGGAGGCAGAAGATCTTCGACCCACCTTAGCCAGAGAATACAGATAGTTTATTAGGAACAGGAGCGCTACGCAGTACTTAATAAGATACTCAGTCTGTACTCTGCGCGCCTTGTGACTAAAAGCGTAGCTGAAAAGATAGCGCTAAGGCTTAGAGCAACAGGACATTTAGAAAACGGCCATTTGGACACAGCAACATACGGGACCCAAACGGCAGTTTCTCCACGTTTCTCCCCAAAACCGACATCAACAGGATATCACGGATAATAATAGAACAGGGCGGATGTAAGAAAGGATTACTAACCAATCGCCACACGTTCAACTTGCTTACAGACGGATCAATAATGGACGCAAGAGTGGGAGTTGCAGTGTTTTTCGAGTAGCTTGGGATTCAACAGTCCTGTAGGCTCCCGAACTGCTGCAGTATCTTTCAGGCCGAGGTTTACGCTGCCTCAAAGGTGGCGGAACTTGCAGCTGAACTAACGTTCTCAAATTCGCGTGCTAACATTTTTGTCGACAGCCCGGCGACAATCAAAGCAAACACGGCAGCGACAACCACCTCTAAGTGCGTAAATCAGTGCAGGGCCAGGTTACATGAACTCTGTGCGAATAGAAGCGTTACGATCTACTGGCTATCCGGATACCAGGGAATCGAGGGAAATAAGAGGGCGAACGTTTTATCCAAAGCTAATTTCCCTCTCTAAATTACCACAAAGCTCAAATAGATCAGACATTGGCGATTCCCAGTGGTCAACGAAAAACCGCAAATTACCTAATCACACTTCCTAGAGCAGACCACAGACTGGCGGTGGACATACTAACAGTGAACTATCTCACACCATCTCATGCATTCAAAATGGGACTGGTGCAGAGTCAAGCGAGCACAGCATGCAACCACCCGATGCTATCGGCTCTCTGGAGCACCTTCTATGTAGGGAGGTTAGTGGAGAACGTGCAGACAGCCCGCTTACGGAACCGTTGCGTTAGAAATCAAGACTCATAAAGGGCCTTGCGTAGATGACTTACCACGCTATTCTCTGTCAATGTGCGGCTTTTGGCAGACTCTGCTTAGCTGCCTCGGTTCTGCATACTTCTTGTCCTAAGGACCATATGTGGTTTGAGTGAGGGATCACTAGCTCTCAGCCAACGTAACCTTACCTAATCTTATCAGAAACAGAACATAGTAATGGATATCTTGAAAGAACTCGTTCTCAAAATGGTGCTGTGATCTATCTATCTATCAAAGAATTTCGTAATATAAATTTCAAACACTATCATCACCATCTTCTATCCTGAAGCAACCAAATTTGACATCAACCGCTTCCGTTAGGTCAAGTAGCATGAAGCCATCGATCTCATCACTGGCTACTGTTGATTGCCGATTACCGTTTGGTATTAACTGTTTAGCTCGGCTTGCACCAATTTTATTACAATAACATAAAGCAATTTATTGGAATGGCTCAATAGCTAACAGTTAACCAAAGTTGTTGATTCTATTGCATGTAGTCTGGCAAGGGTGGTGTAGACTAATTTTCAGTTGTAGCATATGGTTAAATGCTTTGCTTGCATTTCTCTTATTACAGTGGTCCTATTGGTATATTAGTGTGGAAAATATTGTGGAATTTTTTTTTTTATTTAAAAAAAAGCTTTTTAGCGTACTAAAAGTAACAGCTCTATTCTGTGTACTTGATAAATTCACCATATTGCTTATTTGTCAATTTTGACTATTTATCAAGTATTTGCTATTCTGTGTCAATATAAAAAAGCTCTTTTCTTGCCAAATTGTCAATACGTCGATTGGTCTTGACAAATAAAATTCGTTTGTTTTGAATTCAAAGTTATTTTCTTATATTTTCTTAAATGATGGAATCGCAAGGTTTTTTAATTTTTCTGTTATTGGTGGATGAGGAAGAAAATGAGGAAAATAGCGCGCTCCATTTTCTTTGAGTGAAAATCTATTCGTGCAAAATTTTCGTTTAACCCGTCAATTGTGCCAGCGCCTTATTAATGATTTACAACCATATGACGATCAACAGACGTCTTTGTCATTAACTGTCCGGATTTTGGCGGTATTGAATTTTATGGCAAACGGGTCCTATCAAAAATGTATGGGCAATCACTCTCCTTTTCCTATCGGTCTCCCTACTACTCTGTATTTCCCGTTCCCTCTGTCTCTACCTCTCCCTATACTACTCTCTCCCTCTCCCGTTCCTTATCAATAACTTTCCATGACCATCCTGGTCCACATATCGGTCTATATCATATACGTAAATCGATTTAGGTTTCGAAAAAAAAGTTAGTTGTATATTGGAACCCTGATTACTACTACATTGCTCAAAAATATCTCGAGCTATTCCGGTTCATGTTTGAGCCTTAATATCGGGAACCGATTGAGATATCCGTATAGCGCTAAACATATATGGTAACCCTGAGACGCACCCTTAATTTGATGCCAATATTGCGCAAAAATATTTGGGGCACATCCGGGACCACGTTTTGGTCTCTATCTGGAGAACCGACTGGAAAATTGGAATGGAATGAACTCTATAGCTCTGATTTATACCTTTAATTTGATACCAATATTGCTCAAAAATATTTTGGAGCCATCTGGGTCCTTATATTGGCCTAGATCTCGGGAAGGGGTTGAGATACCAGAATTAAATGTAGTCATAATTTTAAATTTTAATGCAAAACACACAAACAAACAAACAAACAAACTTTCATCCTTATATACATATGTATATACATACATACATATGTAGATATAAAATACTTACATTTTTTCAGTTTCTATTTTGCGATTTAATTGTATAAACAGCTGATTTCTGTTCACAATATTTATTTCACCACGTGTTGGGAAAATCACATTTGTAAGATCTTTTTAGATTTGTCAAGTTACGCACAGAATAGGAAAAATTGTCAATTTGATAAAAATCTTGACTATTTGTCAACTTATTGATAATTTGTCAATTTCACAGAATAGTGCTGTAAGTATGTAAAAGCTTCCAATTTCGATCTTGATTTCAATTTCAATTTAAAATTCGATAAAAGCCCGTCTCCACATAACTTGATTCGCCAGCGAAACATCTCGGTAAATAACCCGTCTCCACGTGGCTGATCGTTATTCATTTTAACATTTCTCTTTCTTGTTCTTCTTAAATGTTTGTATGTTTGCTTATTTTTGCGTTTTTGTTTTGGTCTGTGTGCAGAGTTGCCACTTAAAAAAAATTTTAATTTACCAAAATGCAAAATAAAAGTAACAAAAATAAATTAATAATATAGGCTTATGTCCCATTAACGTTAGGGCTATTTACTTGGAAGCAAAACAATATATACGGTTAACAAAAAGTAACATACATCAATTTTTTTACATCTTTAAGCCTTAATCAGATCCAACGTCGAGCGAAATATAATTCTATAAATATTTAAAAACACGGCCAGATATGAGAATAAACAGAACAAAAAAGCTGACTAAAATCGCCCGACGAAAATTCACCAGAATAGATTTATTTCTAATGTGGTCGCTGGCTCCTATCAAATAAATTATTTGGACTTAAAAGCTTTTAGTGCTTAGCACGAAAATTAATTAATTTAATTTTCTATTGTTGGGGGTAAATGGAAAAAATTCAACAACTATTTCCAGCGAATGTTGAGTGTAAAGCTGTTTCACGAAAATGAATAAGGCCAAAATGGGAAAAATTCAACTGCTTTCACAGAGTTTCAGTGGTCGCGCGTGTAAAAGCGTTCGCACATTGCGGCTGAAGATGGAATGTATCACGGGTTCGATTCTCGTGAGGAGCATCCACTTCCGAAAGGGGTGCTAGTGATCGAAAATGGAATTTGATAAGAAAAAAATACAACAAAACAATTTGGATAGCAAATATTTTATAGTTTGGAAAAATTTAAAGCGTATTCCTAAAAAATGAATGCCACCATGGTGTACTGAATACATGGACCTTGAAGGTAACCAAAATCAGCCGAAAGTAACCACGTAACCAAACGAAAAAATTGTAACCAATTTTGGTAAAAAGTAACCAAAGTGGCAACGCTGTCTGTGTGAGATTTCGATATATTTTCGATACAAACTTAGAGAAGGCATCGATATCATCGCGTTTGGCAAGAGGATTGAGAACGAAACAAGTGTTTCAATCTTCACTCGATCTAAGAAATTTGTATGGAAATTAGCGAGTTTCGATACTCGTTTTGAGGTCGAAACAAGATTGAGAGAGCGAGTGCAGAAAAAAGAGCGAAACACGTTATGTGGAGACATGGTATAAGATTTCAATTCCGCTTTTTGGTTATGATTTCAATTTCAAATTCGATCTCGACTTTCATTACTCTTCCATTTTTGTTGTCCATTTAAGTTCGATTTCGATTTAAATTCTTGTTTCTTGTAGAAAATTGCAGTCTAGAATTTTCACTACCAAATCTACACATTATGTGCTTTTTTTGCAAATGTAAAAGTTTTATGCACATATGCGTATGCATGTATGTAGGTAAATATGTCCGTAACTGAATAAATTCATTATCATTCAAAATTTGCACACAACATTTCCCCGCGAGTCATTCGATTCGCCATGCAACGCCTTGTAGTATTTTTTTACAAAAATATAATAAATAACATAGACACTGTAGGCAAATAACCATCACAATAACCATGAACGAACGAGGGGAGCGGCCGGAGGGGCGAAATCGCAAGCTTTTCGTTCTAATGAAATTATAGCGCGACCATTTAACCTCACGTTGCACGCGTGAACGTTTATGTATGATGGCCAATATAGTCCACAAAAACGGCTACTGTTGCTTCTGCGCCAATAAAACAAAACGTTCTGCATGAACCGCTGCATGAATAGCTGACCGTGAGCAACACAAAAACAAATCAAAAGTAAAACAAAGAAAGAGTAGCGTATAAAACGAAAATTGCAGCTAAAAACATCGTTTCACAAACGATTTAGCTCCCGAATCGAAGCGTTCAATATGCGCCACAACCACCGCCAACGCCACCACCACCAACGCCATGCCATGATGCGCCGTGGAATTGATCGCTCACGTATGCGCATGCACCAAAATAATTTTTATTGAATAATTTTTCATTATTTCAAGAGCAGCCAGCCTGTTGCCAAGAAGAAGTGCTCGTACCAACGAGGACAAACAAAAACAAAAGATATGGTAAAGTGCTTTTCACACACACATACACACACAGACACACCACCAACAGTAATCAATGTCCAATGTGCAATAAATGGCAAGTCATGATTTCGCTGTTGCGCCGATGCGCCGATGAAAGGAGGCGCTCACTCACCACCGCCGCGGCGCGCCGTCCAACACGATCTCAACTAAGCAACAACAAAGCCAAAAAGAGTTAGTGTAGCGATCAGATAGTGGAATTAAAGTACCTACTAAAAGGGAAGCCACGGGAAGCTAAACAGCAACAAATATCTATTGATTTTACATAGTAGAGTAAAATCACGAAAACGCGAACGGTAGCAGAAAATTCAAAACTATTATGGCAATTTAACGAGAACCAAAAAACTGTTTTTAAAACTCATTTATGTGCAAAACAAAATTTATAAGCATTGCTTTCAACTGTATTCGAATGCATTGTGGTTTATGAAAGTTCAAAAGTTCACGTGCAGTCTGTGGTTGTGTGATTTTGAATCAATTTTTATTTCAAATCAACTTTCAGAATCAGCTTAATTCGTGATTCAAAATACTTTCAAATAAAAGATAATTTTTATTTGTGATTCATTTCACAAAAGAATCAAAAATACCCTTTTGATTCGTGATTCAAACTATTTTCAAATCAAAGATAAATTTGATTTGTGATTCATTTCTCAAAAGAATCAAAAATCTTCTTTGATTCTTGATTCAAAGAATATCTTTGATTCGAATAAAATTTTTGATTCGAATCAAATTTTTGGTTCGAATCAAAAATATATTTTGAATGTTGATTCTAAATAAATTCTTGATTCGAATCCAATTTTTTATTCGAATCCAATTTTTTATTCGAATCCAATTTTTTATTCGAATCAAATTTTTGATTCGAATCAAATTTTTGATTCTAAATAATTTTGATTTGAAATCAAGTTTGAATCAAGAATCAAAAAATATTTTTTTCGTTTTGAGAAATGAGTCACAAATCAAATTTATCTTTTATTTGAAAATAGTTTGAATCACGAATCAAAGGGTATTTTTGATTCTATTTTGAAACGAATCACAAATAAAAATTATCTTTTATTTGAAAATATTTTAAATCAAGAATCAGAAAATATTTTTGATTAGTGATTCAGCCATATCAAAATCACGCAACCCTGTCGTGCAGTCCGTTGTTACGTATGTACGTGGACTAGTACTGTAGGTAAGTTGGCGTTTAGTTTTGTTGTAATACCAAGCGGGCATACATTACAACCTTAAAGAGACTCTGGTTACAAACAATTCCCAATCTATGTACATCATCTTCTGTTTGCGCTTCTCCTGTGTTGCTCTTGTTGTTGTTGTTGTTTTGTAGCTTTTGTTGTACTTTCCCAGCTTCTTGTTTTGTTTACCAATTTGCGGTGCGAAAACTGCATTCAACAAAGCGGTCAATAAAAGTGTGTGTGTGTATGTTCAGAGGCCACGATGCATTCAACAACAACACAAGGTAATAAGTGAGGTATTTACAACAAATCAAGAAATGCTTAAAGATCTCAACTAAGTTTCCTAAAGTTCAATGAGTTGGCAATATGCGCTGTCACCACATAGGGCTATGTGTAGTAAGTGCGGAGATGTGACAAATTTCAAAGCCCGTTTTCACATATGTAACTTAATTCGACTAATCAAGCGAATAATCTCTCGAACTTGATAGTTTTTCGATACAAAATTAGAGAAGGCGTCATTTCAACCATCGCACATAGGTAGATTTTACGAATATATGCGGCCAAAATTGAAAATTTTAAAATTGGTACAAATACAAAATCCAAAATCGCTCTACGTTTATAATAGACCGGGCGATAATAAACCGGTCTTCTCGGCTTCTATAGACAACCGGGGTGCCCCTGCCGAAACTTATTATTCTCCCACTTTTTCGATTTTTTGTTTTTTACGTATTTTAAGTAACCCATTTTTAAACGCCAATATTTTTAGTTTTAAGACAGTTATCAAAGTAAACAACATGGATTCGAGTGCTTCAGGTAAATATCATAATTTATTGAAGAAATCGTCAACCTAACATAATAAAAGACCCACCATTTTGAAGCTTTTAAGCATATTGCGTTTTCTTGAAAAAATATTGTTCATTTTTTAATTCAAAAGCATTTTAGTTATATTATCGCCTCCGATCGCCTCAAAATTTTTATGCATTTTAATAGTGGGTAGTGTTTTCTTATGGTTCTGATGAAAATCAGCTGCGGACAGGTGCGGCTGGGGCAAAAAAAGATACATTGAAAAAATTCCCAAACTATTTTTTTTTTTCATTTTCATCGAAGATTCTCCTGGTTCATCTGGAAAAAAATTAGTTACACGTCAATTTCTCTACGGAAAAATGCAAAGCCAGAAATTATCAACAATGGATGAAAAATTAGCCTATATGGAAAATTATCTGCTTTCGTATTTTTAGTATTTCCAAATTTTCAAAGTCAAGGAAATACTTATCATAAAAAGGGGCTAAGAATCCTAAAGCTACATTTTTTAGAAGAGTTTGAGTATGCAATTTTGCAGCTCATTCAATTTTAATATAATAATATGCAACATTCAACTTTTTGAAAATGTTCCTTGGCTTTTCGGAAATTTTAATTGGAACGGTCTCACTTACATATAAGGCAAACAGCCTACAGAAAAAAATTTCTTAAATCGAGGGAATTTTTTCACAGTATTGAGAATTGCACTTTTTAAACTAAAATTGGTTGGCTACAAAACAGTATACTTAAAAATCTCCTAAAAATCTTCTATAAATTCTGGCCGCGCTTTGAAATTTTTAATCCACTTTTAGAAATTTCTACGATTTTTCGGATTTTTTCCATAAGCTTAGAAATCCTGCTTAATACGATTTTTATTTAAAAATTGTCTACATTTTTAAATGAAAATAAGAAAGTCAAATTTTCTACAGAATTCTTTGAAATAAATTTAAAAACTATGTCGAATGATTTTTTTTTTTTGAGTCACTGTATATATTTTTCAATAAAATGGACTTTTAACACAAATTACACTGGATCACAAAATGAAATTTTTTGTCTGTACTTTGGACGTGACTATCCTATCTATATGTAAAATCGGTCTCTGATTCCGAAAATCGGGTTCATTTTTAATTCTATGGGAAGGTTTTTGAGATATCGGCAATTTACCGTTATTTGGCCAATGGGTCCACTTAATCCAGTATATCTCTTTAACACAGTGAGTTATCTTCCTTAGGGTGACACCAAACGAAAGAAAATTAAATTTCCTTTTTACGGTTCCTATAACATTTTTCTCTAACTCGTATAGTTTCTGAAATATTGACGATTAAATTTTTTCTTCAAAAAATCGTAAAAAATCGAAAAAATTCAAATTTAATCGTCAATATTTCAGAAACTATAAGAACTAGAGAAAAATGTTATAGGAGCCGTGAAAAGGAAATTTAATTTTCTTTCGTTTGGTGTGACCCTAAGGAAGATAACTCACTGTGTTAAAGAGATATACAGGATTAAGTGGACTCATTGGCCAAATAACGGTAAATTGCCGATATTTCAAAAACCTTCCCATAGAATTAAAAATGGACCCGATTTTCGGAATCAGCGACCGATTTTACATATAGAAAGGATGGTCGCGT
Source organism: Urophora cardui (assembly GCA_960531455.1). Taxonomy (NCBI): domain Eukaryota; kingdom Metazoa; phylum Arthropoda; class Insecta; order Diptera; family Tephritidae; genus Urophora; species Urophora cardui. The sequence goes on from OY482673.1 coordinate 50,870,942, forward strand.
TCAGAGTATTTTTTGGCTGTAGAGCAGTGTTATTAACATTTTGCATTAAACAAGCAATTTGGAATAGATGTAGACAATAAAATATTTTTGGCCGCATAAAACTTGAAAACCTACCTATGTGCATCGTTTTAGTATTTTGTGTATTTCCTGAAGAGTATTTTGTTGACCACTAGATTCCACAATAGGAGTGATAGTGCTCCCCATTGCGGGTTGCCCCTGTGTGCCCTCCATGACATCGCCGAAAGACCCCACCCACCAGTCACCGCCCGACAATTCAAAAGGTTCTCGATCCAGCGCTGAATGATTGTGGGTATGCCGATCCATATGAGCCCCTCCGAACAGCGCCTCAGCAGAGACGTTGCTAAAGGCACCCAAAATATCAAGAAAGACACCTATCGCACTCCCTGTAGTGAAGGGTCTTTTCGATATGTTGTACAACGTTGTGTTTCTTTATCCTGTTTATCCTCCATCACGACAAGATAAATGTCTTTTATGTCGCCAGGCACCTTGAACCATGACTGAGGCCTTCTCCCACCTCTCCCCTGGCTCGCGTCATGAGGGTACCTACTCGACTGGACAACAGCCATTGCTAGCCCTCCGCGGTCTCGCCCCGCAGTCTGTCCTGGCGCCATCACCAAAAACAGGCATCGGGAAGGAGATACGGAGATCCATTGCCCAGGACGCAGTGTGGCCGCTGTGGCGCAGTGGGTAGAGTGCTCGCCTGCTATGCCAGAGGTCTCGGGTTCAAACCCCAGTCCGAGCCCAAAAATTTTTTTCTAATTAGTAAAAATCCAATTATTGGGTTTTTTAAGAGTAGCGGTCGCCTCTCGCCAGTGGGCGGCATACCCTCCGAGTGTATTTCTGCGATGAAAAAGCTTCTGACAAAAAAGGCATTCGCCGTTCGGACCCGGCATAAAACTGTAGGTCCACCCAATTAGTAGGAAAAACAAAAGGAGCACACCTTGAATTGGGAGAAGAAGCTCGGCCATAAAACTCGTCAGAGTTATAATAGCGCCATTATATTATTATTATTATTGCCCAGAACGCAACCTCTTGGAGGTTTCAGCCGACGGTTTTTGTCGCCCATGAAGACGGGTAAGCTCGCGAACAACTTGGCGAGATTTTTCGAAGGCTAATTAAATTATGTTGATACAGGCTTTTACAGACTAGACATATACGCCGCCGATTGACGCCGCCGCCGCCGCGCCGATAAGCTTCATAATCGGCCGCCGCCGCCATAATCCGTGAAATCGGCGTATCGGCGCGGCGGCGTGCGCTGGCGCGCCATACCCGTATGGAGCGAGATGTGTACATATTTTCCTAGTTTTGCTAACTGCTAAAGTTCTTCAAAATTAAAAAAAAAGGAACCAATCGACGTGTTTTGACCCCAGAAACACCCTCCTTGATATCATTAGATGCCGAAAATGATCCCAAACATGCCTCCAGAATCGAAAACTCATAGTTTGAACGTAAGAAGGTTGCTGTTTTTGAGTAGCCCTCAAACTTGTCGAACCTCAGCCCTATAGGGAATATTAAAGAAGACGATGGGGGATCAAAAGTATTTTACCTGCCCTCTCCAAAGTCTTTGAAACTCTAATGTATGAACAAATTTCCAGCCATGTTTATCAATGCAATCTACTCTCTCCTTTCCAGTCGGGCTTCAGGAAAAATCATAGCTGCACCACAGCCATGACAAAGATCCTAGATGATATTCGAACCCCTTTTGACAATGGTAATTTAACATTGTTGTGCTTGCTCGATTTTTCCAAAGCATTTGACTCAGTTAGTCATTCGCTGCTAGAAAGCAAATTGAAATTCTACTATGGCTTTGGCAAAAGCGCGCTCTGCTTAATGAGAAGCTATCTTACATGCAGATATCAACGAGTTAGGATTGGTTCTGAGGTGTCGCAAATCAAGCCGCTGTCAGCTGGGGTGCCGCAAGGGTCTATCCTTGGCCCCCTAATTTTTAGCCTATTCATTGATGACGTTTTTGAAGCATGCAAGCATGCGAAGTTACATGCATATGCAGATGATATCCAGCTTTATCTATCAGACTCAATCAAGAATGTAGACTGCTTATATCATAGTATTAATGAGGACTTGTCTGCAATTTTAACTGGGCATCCGAAAACGGGTTACAACTGAACTGTGACAAATCATTTGTTTTGCCTGTATACAACAAAAGTATTAAGTCGCTAGACTCACTACCGAAGGTGCGCATAAATAACACAAGCCTGAAAACGGTAGATAAAATTAAAAATCTTGGTTTTATCATAAATTCCAAACTCTCGTGTGAGGACCATATTAACTCCGTTATCAGTAAAGTTTTTTTCGTATTAAGAAATCTGCGACAGTCTAGTGACTATACTCCTCCTAACACAAGCCGTCACCTTGCCATGCAATTAATACTTCCTATAATAACCTATGCTGAGGTAGTATATAGTAAGCTGTATAGTCACTCTGCGCATAAAGTTGAAGTCATGTTCAATAACGTCACGCGGTATGTCTACGGCCTCCCTAGGTTCGACCATATTTCTCCGTGGAAGCACCGCCTACTGGGCTGTGGAATTACTAATTATCTAAAGGCGAGAAATTGTATATTCCTGTATAAACTTATTATTTCAGGAGAACCTAACTATCTATACACAAAATTAGTTTTTACAAAGTCTCCTCGTCTGACTGAATTAGGTATACCTCATTTCAGGCTTCTAGCTTCGGCCAGGCTATTTTTCGTTAACACTACACGTCTATGGAACTCCATTCCATCCACTATCAGAAAGGGACTAAACAGAAGCAACTTTAAACGGTGCATATATGAGCATTTCAGTTGTCAAGAAAGCTGAAATGAATGCAAAGGAATGATCAACTATCTCACCTATCTTTATTTATTTATTTATTTTTTATTTTTTCTCTTCTTCTTACTTGTCTTTTATTTTTCTCTCCTTGCTTTCACCATCTCTACCTTCATCACATATATATCTCTATATATTAATATTATTAATTAGTTTTTAAGCTATGGTTAAGTAATTGATTTGTATTAGTCTTAATTATTACTGTTGTGCAAAAAAAGACTATTTTGTCTTAATGTACTAATGTTATATGTTTTTAATAAATGAAATGAAATGAAATGAAATGAAATGAAATGAAAAATGGAAAAATAAGCAAGACTTATGGAAAAAAATTAAAGAAGCTTGGTACTTAATACCAGTTGCAAATTGCGCTGATTTGGTCAATCCTATGCCACGAAGAAGTAAGGAAGTTATAAAAAATAAAGTAGCTTCAACTAAACATTAGTTTAAATCTAGCTGCAGCAGTAATATTGTAGTTTATTTGAAACAACAATCGAATTTAAAGTTTGTCCCTATTATTATTTCCAACTTAAATTATACATTTCATTATTTTTATTCATAAAAATTAAATTATTATACAAAAACCACCCCAGAGTCATTGAAGCATGTCCTCTCCGTGTAAGCATCAATATATGGTAATTACACTGCTCTACAGCCAAAAAATACTCTGAACGCGACCATCCTATTTATATGTAAAATCGGTCGCTGATTCCGAAAATCGGGCTCATTTTTAATTCTATGGGAAGGTTTTTGAGATATCGGCAATTTACCGTTATTTGGCCAATGGCTCCACTTAATCCTGTATACCTCTTTAACGCAGTGAGCTATCTTCCTTGGAGTGACACTCAACGAAAGAAAATTAAATTTCCTTTTCATACCTCCTACAACATTTTTCTGTAACTCTTATAGTTTCTGAAATATTGACGATTCAATTTGAATTTTTTCGATTTTTTACGAATTTTTGAAGAAAAAATTGACTTTGTCAGGCAATATCTTTTAAACCAATGTCTTCACCTTCGGTTTTACTCCTTTACGTGAAGCTCCATTCTATTGGGAAAAAGATAAGCTATCAACGAAGAAAATCCATGGTAAAATAGAAAATTTATAGGCGATCAAGTAAATACATCCAAGTCGCGCAATGCCTCTGCACGGGTATATTCTGTGCATGTTATACCAATACCTACACATCTGCAGTAGCAGCACATTGGCAGCGCAGTAGATAAAAGCCCATTTACGGGTATAACATGCATAGAATATACCCGTGCAGAGGCATTGCGCGAGTTGGATGTATTTACTTGATCGCCTATAACTTTTCCATTTTACCATGGATTTTCTTCGTTGATAGCTTATATTTTTCCCAATAGAATGGAGCTTCATGTAAAGGAGTAAAACCGAAGGTGAAGACATTGGTTTAAAAGATATTGCCTGACAAATTCAATTTTTTCTTCAAAAAATCGTAAAAAATCGAAAAAATTCAAATTGAATCGTCAATATTTCAGAAACTATAAGAGTTACAGAAAAATGTTATAGCAGCGATGAAAAGGAAATTTAATTTTCTTTCGTTGAGTGTCACTCCAAGGAAGATAGCTCACTGCGTTAAAAAGGTATACAGGATTAAGTGGAGCCAGTGGCCAAATAACGGTAAATTGCCGATATCTCAAAAACCTTCCCATAGAATAAAAAATGAGCCCGATTTTCGGAATCAGCGACCGATTTTACATATAGATAGGATGGTCACGTCCAAAGTACAGACAAAAAATTTCATTTTGTGATCCAGTGTTATTATTTGTTCTTAAAATGAAATAAATGGAGAATTGGAAAATTTTGTCCCTATTATTTTTTCCAACACTGTATATACATACATATATTTATTTTAAAGTGCCTTATATATATATAAATATGTACATATGTAAATATATGTATGCATGTTTATTATCATACAAAATAAGCAAATGAATTTAAATTTACCCTTACATATGGATTTGTGTATATTCTTTAATATTTATTTTCTTTATTTTATATTTTAGTTTATGTAACAATTGGTTTTTGCTGTTAATAAAAAAGTTTCAACAATTTAAGGTGGAAATTAGTTTATTTATTCCATTCAGCCAGCGATATTAAGGTAACTAAATAAAATTAATATTTGAATAAGGATTGTGATTTGTAGATTTGGGACAGGCGCGCCGGCGCGAAAAAGCACGCCGGCGTCGCCGCCGAAATGTTTTTGGAATAGCGCCGCCGCCGCCGGAATCACTGTCGGCGTATATGCCTATTACAGACCAAGATCAGAATTCATACTAAACCTAGTAAATAAAATATAATAAACATAATTCATATTGCTATCAGTGATGCCAAGTGTAGGGAAAAGAGGCTACATGTAGGGAAATTCGACCTCAAATTTGCAGTGTAGGGAAAAAAGGACAGATTTTTAAAAATTATCTAAATGTTGGGAATTTTTGAAGTTAAAAATTTTCGTTTCCTTTGCAACGAATTAATTTTTTCTATGAACTCGACCTCAAATTTGCAGTGTAGGGAAAAAAGGACAGATTTTTAAAAATTATCTAAATGTTGGGAATTTTTGAAGTTAAAAATTTTCGTTTCCTTTGCAACGAATTAATTTTTTCTATGAACCTAAAATTTTTTAATAACTACAAATAAAATGTTTCTGCATGCTTGAATGCAATATTTCTGAAATATTATTTCATAATTGTACTTTGTTCTGATCTGGCAATTAGGGACGGCAACAATAACCGGAAAAATGATTATAATCGGTTAATTTCTTTCGGTTAACGGTTAAAATGTATCGTTTTTTCCTTTTGATTATTTTTTGATTAACCTTTTTCCTCTCAAGTCGAAAATAATCGAAAGGAAATAATCGAAGTTGAAAATTTCCGCCTTTTCATCCGAGTCCAAAGTTGGTTACCTACGGTTTTGTGAGTATATCGAAAAAACCGCAATAAATGTTCCCTCCAGCCAGTGTTGCCGAATAGACGATTTTATCGTCATTTTGATGATTTTTCTAAGCATTGATGATTTGACGATTTTTCCTAATAAATGACGATTTTTTTCGTTTATTATATATTTTTTTAAGCAATAATTGTAATCGAAAAACGGTTATAATCGGTTAGTTCCCCACAATTATTCGCGATTAATAATCGAACGCTTTCGATTAACCTAAAAAGCGGTTAATCGGTTATTTCATTTTTTTTTTGCCATCCCTACTGGCAATATATTCTTTTACCTGCTTACAGGGCCTCGGAGCAAAAGTTTTTTCCTCAGCTTCGCTCACACAAAAACCCCTAATCCAGGGTGTTATGCGTTTCCGTACCCATTAGATGGTTTGCAGTCAGGGGTAACCGACACTTTTTCAAGCCAAAAAGCCTTTAATACATGAAATTTATTTGGAGTCAACTAAAATATTTTATGAGCTGACTCAAAATTTAATTAAAAAAACGAAATAAGGATTGATTAGATCACGTGGCTTATTGAATAAAAACTTTATTTGCATCAATTTTGTGTGTCTTTATTTCAATATAGAGAAAATACGACGTAGGGAAATATGTAGGGAAAAATTTTGTTAGCGTAGGGAAAAGTAGGGAATTTTTTGGCATGCCGTAGGGATTTTTGGTCCAAGAATATTGGCATCACTGATTGATATGACATTTAAAGTTTACAAAATATGTTGACTGAAAGGATGACTAACCGAATGAAGTGGTAAATGCTTATTATTAAACATTCCAATAACATAGATAGTCGTACCCACTTTTGTGTTTTTATACTCAGCTGTACTAGTACACAGAGTATTATAGTTTTGATTTCCTAACGGTGGATTGTAACAGAATGAAATAATCGAGATAGATATAGACTTATATATATCAAAATGATCAGGGTGAAAAGAGAAATCGATTGAGCCATGTCCGTCCGTCCGTCCGTCCGTCTGTCCGTCTGTCCGTCTGTACGCACGATAACTCGCGCAAAAATTGAGATATTTTGATGAAATTTGGAATGCAAGTTGGTATCAAGACAGGAACGGACGGTATTGAAAATGGGCGAAATCGGACCATGACCACGCCCACCTCCCCTATATAGTAAAAATCGGAAATTTTGTATCTCAGTAACTAATAGAGCTGGAGTGATAAAATTTCACCCACGTATTGACCTCAGGCCCTTATGCAGAAATGTGGTGAAATTTTGGAAAATGGGCGGTGCCACGCCCACTTATTAAGGGTCAAACATTGAAAGTTGTATATGTCATAACTCAGAAACCATTGAAGATATATCGATGAAATTTGGTATGCGTGATTTACTTACCTGGGCAAACATTTGGACGGAAAATAGTAAAAATCGGTTGACGGCCACGCCCACTTTTATATATTTGTATTATAAAGTGACCTAATAAAAACATTTTAAGTCATATCTCTGTCAAATATAAAGATCTATCATTGAAATTTTGTCGCATGAGTCCAACTATGGACATAAAACAAAAAACACAAAAATTTTGGAAAATGGGCGGTGCCACGCCCACTTATTAAGGGGCAAACATTGAAAGTTTTATGAGTCATAACTCAGAAACCGTTGAAGGTATATCGATAAAATTTGGTATGCGTGATATACTTACTTAGGCAAATGTTTGGAATAAAAACTGCCAAAATCGGTAGACGACCACGCCCACTTTTATATATGGGTATTATGAAGTGACCCAATAAAAATATTTTAAGCTATATCTCTGTCAAATATAAAGATATATCATTGAAATTTTATGGCAGGAGACCACCTGCGGACATAAAACTAAAAACACAAAAATTTTGGAAAATGGGCGTGGCAACGCCTCTTTTTAAAAGCAGGGATATACGAGATTTCTGAGCCCATAACTCGATAAATAATTGATATATAATGATGAAACTTGGTGTATACACTTTCATTACTTGTGGTAATACATGTTCAAAATTTTACCGAAATTGGTTGACGGCCACGCCCACTTTTATATATGGGAACTATTAAGGGGCCTAATAAGAACATTTTAAGCGATATTTTTGTCAAATATAAAGATAATTCATTGAAATTTTGTGGCATGAGTTCCACAATAGACCGGAAACAAAAAATATAAAAATTTTGGAAAATGGGCGTGGCACCGCCTCCTTTTAGACAAAGGAATCTACGAGATTTCTTAGCCTATAACTCGACAAATAATTGAGATATTATGACGATACTTGGTTTATACATTTTTATAACTTGTGTTACACGGTAGGCAGGAAGCGACGATAGGTTGCATGAAAATGTCGAGAAAAAAGGAAAGTGGGGTTGTGTTATGTGATGTTTATAGATGAAACATCCGTTGAAATTAAAATCCGAGCTGCTCCTTTTTCAAGGATATCCACATTTTTTGTTTTTTTTGAAAGGATCAAATATTGAGGAAATCGAATATTCGCCACCGTCCAAATTTTTCCGATTTCAATACATTATTTGGTCGCTAAGGGATACAAAAAAAGGTATTAAAAAGAAAACAGGACACCTGTAGTGGAAAAATCCAATGTGAACAGGACCTAAAGGATAACCACTGAAATATAAAATAACACAAAAAGTACCCACTTTAATTTGCGTATAACTCCTAAAATGTTAACTCTACGTGAAAATTTCTTTAATATACAATTTTGATGTACCTGCAGTGCTTAATGTACTTTTGTGCATCTAAAGTGAAAATTTCAAAAAAAGTACGTTTTTTTTATGGTGCTATTTTAAGTTCAAATATTTTTCTAGTTTATGTAAATATATTAATCTAATGATCCAACTCTCATTCCTACACATCTCTACGTTAATACTAAAAAAGAGTTAGAGCTGAGATACGCGCTAGCTGTGCACGGTGGGCGGGAAGCAACAATAGGTTGCATGGGAATATCGTAAAAACGATGGCCCAACGAATATGTGCCTAGCTGTGTGCTGGTACTAATTTTCGTTTAAAAAAAATGTTGGAGATTTTATTCACGCTTGCTGTGTGTTTATGAAGTATATTAGAATATCAGTTTACGTAAGTGTTTAGCCGGCGATCGTTTTTTCGATATTTTCATGCAACCTATTGTTGCTTACCGCCCACCGTGCACAGCTAGCGCGTATTTCAGCTCCAATTCTTTTTAATATTAACGTATAGATATGCAAGAATGAGAATTGGATCATTAGATTAAAATATTTACATAAACTAGAAAAATATTTGAACTTAAAATAGCACCATAAAAAAAACGTACTTTTTTTGAAATTTTCACTTTAGATGGACCAAAGTGCATTAACCACTGCAGGTACATCAAAATTGTATATCAAAGAAATATTCCTTTATTTATTCTGAATGAAACATATTATAAGGAATTTTCACGTAGAGTTAACATGTTAGGAGTTATACGCAAATTAAAGTGGGTACTTTTTGTGTTATTTTATATTTCAGTGGTTATCCTTTAGGTCCTGTTCACATTGGATTTTTCCACTACAGGTGTCCATTTTTCTTTTTAATACCTTTTTTTGTATCCCTTAGCGACCAAATAATGTATTGAAATCGGAAAAATTTGGACGGTGGCGAATTTTCGATTTTCTCAATATTTGATCCTTTCAAAAAAAAACAAAAAATGTGGATATCCTTGAAAAAGGAGCAGCTCGGATTTTAATTTCAACGGATGTTCCATCTATAAACATCACATAACACAACCCCACTTTCCTTTTTTCTCGACATTTTCATGCAACCTATCGTCGCTTCCTGCCTACCGTGGTTAATAGACACGCAAAAATTTATTCAAATCGGTTTATGACCACGCCTACTTTTTAACAGAGATATTTCTGGAACACCCTTTAGGAATTTGCAACGTGACATCGTTGTAACTAGAAGTCATAAAGGAATGAAATGTTGCACAAAGAATAATATTCATATGCTTAGTTGGATGACTGGTAAAACTGTTGAAAATGGGCGTGGCTACGCCCACTTTATGCAGCACTCGCTTTATATAAAATACGCCGTGTTTCCACCAAACTCAAACAAACAATGAAAGCATACAGCTGAGTATCTAATGTTCGATTCCACTCGAACTTAGGCTTCCTTACTTGTTTTTTTTTTTTTTAATTTTTTTTTTGTAATTTTTCTTACGTGATTCCAGTAGCCCATTTCGCTGGGAGTGCAACACGCTTTTTAAAAAGACATCCATATATGCATACGCCTAAGAAACAGATAGAGTACGTGTGCCGCGAGTAAGTAAGAGCCGCGGCAACGCAAATTGTTTAACAAAAACCATGACACGACGACGACAGTAACAAACAAAAGCAGTAGTAATTGTTCTTTGATGAAACACAAAATAAAAAATACAAATCCAAAATTATCTTTTGCAACGTACTCAGAAATTGTACAGAACGAAGTACACATCGAGCCGTATGCGCCGGAAAGATGTAAAGGCCATGATTTCCGATTTTCACTTTTTTGTAGAAATGGCTTACTTGTCATCACCCACACCTTCTCCAGAAATTTTATGTCTGAAAAATGTACCGTTATGAAAAGCAATTTTGATGTAAGTACATAAGTTCAGTTTGTTTACTTTTTTTGTGAGTACGAAGTGGCTTTTACATCTTTTTTTATTTTCAAATTATTGAAGACTAGTGACAAATAAACAAATTTAACGGGGTTTTGTTGGAATTTAACTAAGGGTTTTATCACTTTGAAGACTTCTACTTTGTATTTTATCACATATCGATGACCAATATGGTTTTCTTGAGCGGCATATTGCACTTTATTGCTCCATAATTTTGGAATAAAGTTCTAACGATTTCACGATAGTTAGGGTCCCTTTTATTACTGCTTAGAGCAGTTTTAAACAAACTGGTTGTGTATTTCTAAATTTTCTCCAAAATTAATTTCTTGAACCCGATAATTTCCCTGCAAACGTAGATGCTGAAAGTGATGAACACGGCGAGAGATTTCATCAGAACTTAATAGTTTTTGAAAGGCGATATCAAGGATCTTGGAACAAGGATATGATGGGAGACAAATCCAGAAAATTACAAAAGAATAGACAAAAGTACTTACATCCCTCATTATTTATCCTCTCCTTAAAATAGCGAAATCCATTAATTTTTTTATTCAATTAATTCTTTATCCTATTGATCACTGTTTTGAGAGACAATGTGCACTTCAAAACTCATAATAAATGGAAAGAAATAATGTTAAATGTTACTCCTTAATAAAGTTTTATAAAGAAACGGAAAATGCTTGGTTAAGAACTCTCAATAAAAATAGGTAAATATAAATACTGATACATCCCATTATTGCAAATTAGTCTCAAAATGTTCACATTTAAATTCTTTATGGGATAGATAGGAGTCGGATCTGAAATTCCTTATACAAACTTAGATTTTTTCATTCTTTTTGCCATTGTAACCAAACTACTTGACCAATTTTTAAGTGCAAAGGCAAAAAATGTTTGTTGGGATTCTCTTTACCAGTTCTTATTAGATGCCAAATCGCTACGGTGGCTAATACAATTTTTTATGCACTTATGTATGTATGTCATGCAATGTCTTGTATATACGGTTTTTTCTACATTTTTACCGATATCTCAGAAACAGGGTCTTCCACAAAAAAATGGATATGCTATTCGGGATCAGCGTTAAATTTCGTTTTAGAAAAGTATAGTTTTATATTTTTGGTGGGTAAAGTTGATTAAAAATTGTCGAAAAGCCAAAACAAAAAAAAGAAATCGAAATAACGAAATGAAAGTAAAAAATTTTTAAAAAACCTTCTCCTGAACATTTTTGAATTTGGCCTTTACATCTTTCCGGCGCATACGGCTCGATATGTATGTAGTATCTTTTTGCAATGGTTTGTTCGAGATGAAATACGGCAATAAGAGCAAACGGGCGAAAAGCACATCTTAACCTTGGTGTTTGAATGCATACTAATCTGCGTTGCAAAAAGCCACTAGAATCGCTGAATTGCAAAGACAAACAAACAAACAAACAAACAAACAGACAAACCAAGAAATGAATAAACGAAGAAAAAAATTGGTTGCAAAAAATGCGTTGAACCGATTTTTAGACAATTTAGCCACAAGCGGTACTGTTTTGTGAAAATGCGTTGCAAATGAAATGCGCGACACAAAGGCGAGCCGCCTCCAACGCATTGGCCTGCCAGCCGGCTATGGTTCTAGATCTCTAGCTCTTACTCTGGCTGTGGCACTGTGACTCCGTCACGAAATCAGCCACGTCCCAAAAGGCTAAAAAATGCTGCTGCTGCTGTCGCTGCTCCAGGCCACATTTATGTTTGTACGCATTCGCGACAGTCAACTGAGTTGCTGAGTTGTGCTGCCAACAATATGAGTGGGCTTTTTGACGACAAAAATGCAAAAGGCAAAAAACAAAAATCAAAGTCAACAGGCATTGGTTTTTTTTTTGTTGTTTGTGCTTAGCACGGTTGGGTTGAGCATGGCTTGTTGAATGAATTGGCCAGAAAATTTACGCGCGTGTGCTAAACACGAGACTTCTGCGAAACAAACAGACACACAAACGCCTTTGCTCCCGCTATCACCGAGCCATACACCTCTTCCATCGCTGTACTCACCTCACTGTTCCATCAGAAACTTATCGCAGGCGTTTTACCTACTAAATGCCATCGCGCATCATTTCGGTTGTAATGGTTAAATGCTTTATTGCTACGCGGCAAAATGCGGTAAAATGCGACAAATCTGACAAAAGCCAAGCAAAGCAAAATAAGCGCAAAAGACTCTACCGCTACTTCTTTGGCTTGCCAACATTTCGTGGAATCAAGTTGACGTGGCCGTTACTTTATTATTGTTTTTCACTGTTGTTTGCCGTTTTTGTTATACAGTCAACTATACACATCTGCATGTACATAAAACAAAGCCTAAATGCTTAGCATCACTGCCATTGTTGTCTCCTCTGTAGATGCGACTGAGTCTCTGTCTCTGTTTGCGTCTCTGTAGATTTGAAAGTGTTTTTTGAGATTTGCCAAAATATGAAACCTATCAGCCCCAAAATGATTCGCAAAACGGTATTGAGCGGGAACACAATCAAAATGCGCACAATATTGAATGAAAACAAATAATGAAGCTTAAGTTCGGGTAGGGCTAAATATACCCCACGTACTGTTTATTCTGTGCTAACAGCTAAGTAGTAGTATATCAGGGAAAAAAATTATAAAAAAACATATGAAAACGTGCTTAAAATGGGCAAAAACGTATTTAAAAGTGATATAAATACTAACATTTTTATTTTAAAAATATTCATTGTAAAATTTTTAAATCAAGAAAAAACATTTTAAATTTAAAATTGTTTATTTCTATTTTAAGCACTATGAGAAAAAACGCCGCAGTGTTCTCTATATCATTTTCTCTTCCGGATTCGAAATTGTATCCAACGGCATTCTCTTCATCTTCTCTCAATCCGAGTCCCAACTACAAAAATATAGCCTCCGCCTCTTCTCCTCTTCTTTTATACTTCGCTTTAACTGCTTGCTATCTTTATTTCTTATTCTCCTTATTCTCCTTTTTCTTCTTTATTTTATATTCTCCTCCGGATTCGAACCATGACCTCAACATGAAATTCCATCCAACTCTATCACATAGTGGAACATTAAACATTGTATTGAATTGTAGTAATCTATTTATACTTCCCTTTTCCTAAAAAAGTATCCATGAATTATATGAATCATTGTAAAAACAAAATAAAAAAAATGGATTCTCATTATTGTTTTTGTTGGATTTCTCACAAAAAAATATTTTCTCACAAAAAAATTTAGAACAAAGAGCGAGTTTTTGAATCAACATTCATTTTCATTTTTAATTTAAGTATGTTTCTTTTTAAATCCAAAATGCATTTTTACTTCAAAAATTTCATTCTTAATTCAAAAATTTCATTTTTAATTCAAAAATTTCATTTTTGTTTAAATAAAAATGGTTTGGTTTAAAACGTGCATTATGAAAACAAAAATTTTATTTTTGATTTTTCCCTGAGTGTAGAAAATTAAACTAGTATAACTAAAAAATACTTTTTCTCAACTGTGGTTGAAATCTTTTTGGGATTTGTCAATTTGTGTTTTTTTTATACTCAGCTGTACTAGTACACAGAGTATTATAGTTTTAATCACATAACGGTGGATTGTAACAGAATGAAATAATCGAGATAGATATAGACTTATATATATCAAAATGATCAGGGTGAAAAGAGAAATCGATTGAGCCATGTCCGTCCGTCCGTCCGTCCGTCCGTCCGTCCGTCCGTCCGTCCGTCTGTCCGTCCGTCCGTCCGTCCGTCCGTCTGTAAACACTCTAACTCGCGCAAAAATTGAGATATTTTGATGAAATTTGGAACGCAAGTTGGTATCGAGACTGGGACGGTTGGTATTGAAAATGGGCGAAATCGGACCATGACCACGCCCACTTTTCCTATATAGAAAAAATCGGAAATTTGGTATCTCAGCCACTAATATAGCTAGAGTTTTAAAATTTTACCCACGTATTGAGCTCGGGCCCTTATGAAGAAATTTGATGAAGTTTTGGAAAATGGGCGGTGCCACGCCCACTTATTAAGGGTCAAACATTGAAAGTTTTATATGTCATAACTCAGAAACCGTTGAAGATATATCGATGAAATTTGGTACGCGTAATTTGCTTACATAGACAAATGTTTTGACGAAAAATTATCAAAATCGGTTTACGGCCACGCCCACTTTTATATATGTGTATTATAAAGTGACCTAATAAAACCATTTTAAGCGATATCTCTGTCAAATATAAAGATCTATCATTGAAATTTTGTCGCATGAGTCCAACTATGGACATAAAACAAAAAACACAAAAATTTTGGAATATGGGCGGTGCCACGCCCACTTATTAAGGGGCAGACATTGAAAGTTTTATGAGTCATAACTCAGAAACCGTTGAAGATATATCGATGAAATTCGGTACGCGTAATATAATTACTTAGTCAAATGTTTTGGCGAAAAATTATCAAAATCGGTTGACGGCCACGCCCACTTTTATATATAGGAAATATAAGGGGGCCTAATAAAAACATTTTAAGCGATATCTCTGTCAAATATAAAGATCAATCACTGAGATTTTGTGGCAGGAGTCCAACTATGGACATAAAACAAAAACTACAAAAATTTTGGAAAATGGGCGGTGCCACGCCCACTTATTAAGGAGCGAATATTGAAAGTTTAATAAGCCATAACTCAGAAACCGTTAAAGATATATCGATGAAATCTGGTACGCGTGATATATTTACTTAGCCAAATGTGTGGACGAAAAATTACCAAAATCGGTTGACGACCGCGCCCACTTTTATATATGTGTATTATAAAGTGACCTAATAAAACCATTTTAAGCGATATCTATGTGAAATATAAAGATAATTCATTGAAATTTTGTGACATGAGTTTTACAATAGACCGGAAACAAAAAATAAAAAAGTTTGGAAAATGGGCGTGGCACCGCCTCTTTTTAGACAAAGGGATATATGAGATTTCTTAGCCTTTAACTCGACAAATAATTGAGATATTATGACGAAACTTGGTTTATACACTTTTATAACATGTGTTAATAGACACGCAAAAATGTATTGAAATCGGTTTATGACCACGCCTACTTTTTAACAAAGATATTTCTGGAACACCCTTTTGGAATTTGTAACGTGAAGTCTTTGTAACTAAAAGTCATAGAGGGATGAAATTTTGCACTAACAATAATATTTGTATGCTTATTTGGATGATTGATATAAATTTTGAAAATGGGCGTGGCTGCGCCCTGTTTATGCAGCACTCGTTTCATATAAAATACACCCTATATCGAACAAACGCAAACAAACAATGAAAGCATACAGCTGAGTATCTAATGTTCGATTGCACTCGAACTTAGGCTTCCTTACTTGTTTCCTTTTACGATTGTTTGGCAGCTTTTGGATTTTCACCATTCGGTGACATGTAGCGACAGAGACGTTCAAAGCGAAGTCAATCAAGCGCCTTCACCTCAACTCTTGAGCTTAATGATAGAAATTGAAATATATCTAATCGATTTGAACATTATTTTTTTACTTTACCTCACAATTGCATTTCTTTAAAATAGGCATGCCATTGATTCCCCGGAAGCCCTTTCAATCCACATTACCGTCAAACGAATGAAGAATACATACATTGTTTAAAAACAATTGAAGAGAAACGATTGAGGAGTGTATCATAAAGAAGCAAATGTAGAAGATACTTATACCCTCAATCGATAGAAACGGATTATCAATGCTAATAGTGAAACAATTTATGGGCCTTTACAATCGTCGAGCTTTTGAACAGCAACTTTCAGAGAAGCGAATGTAGAATCTATGTAGTTGTTGGGACTCTATTATGCATTAGCAAAAGGAGTAAAAAAAGTGAGCACGTATATACCTAACTCGTCAAGCCTGTCTCCACATAACTTAAATCACATTCGAATAAACTTGCGAAAAATCTCGTGAACTAACCCGTCTCCATGTAGCCGATATTTCTCATTCTTATCAAGTTTGATTTGGCTATTAACCGGTTTCGGCTATGTGCCACCTTCAGTATCTTGTTTCGAACGACAAGGGATGACGGAAATTCGTTCCACAATACATCGCAATGCTATGCGTAGCTTCCCCCTTCCATAAAGGCGGATTCATCGTTGGAGTTCAGAACCAAAGTTGAATTTGAGTTAACAAATAAAAATAGTTCAGAACTTTTCGAAATTCCTCTCACACTACGAAAGCACAACAACAACCACTATTAATTTGGCGTTAGGTCGGTCGCACGTTGATCGTACCTCAAAGCCGCTTTACACTGACATTCGATATTAGATGTTGGATTGTAAACATGTTCACTGTCACTAATATATTTTGTTGAATTTTTTCATAAATTTCATAATTTTTCATCAAAAAAAAAAAACAATTTTAATTTAAACTCAGGCCTTATACAGGCTTGCAATATACAAAACTTATACGATCAAACGCTTGAGGCCACAAAGTCAGAAGCGCGACCGACCGAACGGCAAATTGCGATTCGGGCATTAAGAAATTGAAAATTACACTAACAAATTGAGAATAAAATTTTTTTTTTGAAAAAATTGAATTCTTGAATTGAATAGCGACATAAGTCAAAACATAAATAAATATAAAAAAATTGAAGAGAGGAAAAACAATTTTTTTCTCTCCAAAATCCTATGCTTTGAAGTAAAACCTTGGGAGAGAAAGAAGACTGTTTCTGGAAGGAGACTAACATTTAGCAATCCCTAAAGACGTTATTCATGGATTCAAAAAATTTGAGTTGTGCAATTTTTTTAATTAGGGTGCGATTTGTAGGCAAAAGAAAAAACTGGAAAAAATTTCTAGTTAATTTTGAAAAAACGTATGGTAAAAATGTATTTAAAATTTTGCGAAGAAAACTAAAAATAGATTTTGATAAGAAGAATGGGAATGAGTACATCTTTTTCAAAAATGTGATTGCGAATTACCGTTAATTGCCATTAATTATACACATATGAAGTTGTATACTCAGTTCATTTTATCGTTTGATTTGTTTAAATTTTCAAGTGGTTTTAAAAAAAATATAAAACCCCCTGTTAAAGCAGATTCTTTCTTTTGACGCTTACGTTATAAACTATCATATTATTCGATACTGTTATAACATAATATGTATGTAGCTACATTTTTTTTTATACATAGTTAGGGGATTCACAACCTGTCATATTGCGTCATATCGTCATAAGTCATAATATTCTGTTGTTGCATTCTAGGCTTATGTGTACTAAATAAATACAACTCAGCACGATATGTTTTTGAGTCGTCGTATTTGATCAGCTGTTTTTGTTTACTTCATCACAGGGCTTCGGAAAAGTCTTTTATAACTATTTCCGTAAAATATTTTAATATGACATATGACTTTATGACACTTTGTGAATCACCTAAGTACATATGTATAACATCATTGGCGCACCCAAGGGGGGGGGGGGGGTTTGGGGTTAAAACCCCCCCAAAATTTGACAGCACACCATAAAAAAGATGATACATGCATAAATATTTGTGTAAATACATGTTGTAAAATCTATGAATATTCGTGGATGTACATTGCCAATGTTTGTCAACATCTACTGATTATGTTTATAAACAAGCAGTGTGGACATTTCCCTAAAAGTATGCTGTGGATATTCGCTGAGGTTTGTTTTAATTTAAAATAATTCAACCAACGCACACTGGTCACATTTGTATGAAGAGTGGGACAAAACTCAGTTTCTTGAAATCGGATGGACCTACCGAAACCAAATTTTGCACATTGGTGTCCCACTAAACGACTCATCTGTCAGAAAAATTAAAAACATATACATATGTTGTAATCCACGCCCACCACTAACGCTAGTTTACAGCCAAAAAAAAAAAAACAAGAAAACCAGGAATGGACGAGGATAGGAATTGAGATAACGATAATTTTGTGTTTTTTTGTTATCACTTCATTCAAAAATTATTTTCGCTGGAGTTACAAATGCGATAAACACAAGCTGTATCTCGTTCGAAAGGCAATTAAAATACGCTTCAAATGACATACAATTTGTAGTAGTCTAGTAAAAACTCGCTGAGCGATAGCTGGTCCAAATTTTGTGCATGTTTTGCTATTTTTGAAAAAATTTTGATTTTCAAAGTTTTTTACAAAAAATTTAAAAAATCAGGAAAGTTTTATTCTTTTAAAATTTACTCATTTAATTGCAAAGACTTTAAGCGTAATATCAGAGAGATCCGATGAATACTTTATTTTTGGTGGTTTTTTTCTTGTGAAACAAAAAGGATATTTTGGATGAAAAACTTGGTTAGGTGACTTAACTATGTGAAAATGACTTTATAGGTCAAAAGGACATTAGAAGGATATATAGAGCTTCCAAAGACTAAACTAATGACATTTGAATTTTAAAAATCCGATGTCAAATAACAAAGTTACAATTAAAAAAAATATTTCCGCGATATTTCGCGGGATCAAAAAAAAATTGTATGGAGAGTGGGACAAAACTCAATTACTCAGATTTTATCGAAAATAAAGTTTTACCAAAACCAGTCGACGTACATATGTATGTACAAAAATACGTAAAAGGAGCATCTTGGGCAACAATATTTTTTATAGACTAGCTACATTTAATATGATATTTTAAGAAAAAGGGAAAAATGTATATACAGGCTTCTCAAGAGAAAACGTGAAACAACTCAAATCTGCTTATAAGACCTGGTCCAGAGTGGTCCTTAATTTTTAAAAGTTTAAATGAAAATGCTAATGCTTGAAAATTACGCTCATAGAAAAACTAAGATTTCTTCATCTTGTATTTTGATAAAAATAAATTGTTCTCACTGTTTTCTTTAGCTAAATCATGAAACATACCTTTTTCTTACGTTTCCATAGTTATCCGCATTTTTTGCACTCAAACTTGAAATCTCGCAAAAATCATAATATGTACTCTTATTTACACAAACTTTTTCCAGAAAAAATTTTGTTTTCAAAAGTGTTGACTTTAAATGAGCCAAAGTAACATTTAATGGTGTCTATTGCGTATAGAAGGAGGTTTTCCATAAAATTCAATATATTTCTCACGGAAATGCATGACAGAAATTTCTTTTTGAAACACCAACATTTTTTACTTTTGTGTGTAGGGCTGACAACGATGTGGACTTAACAAAATTTAATTCACCATAATCCAATTCGTTCCACCAAAGCTACAATGTAGCTGCTACATGACGAAAAATATGAATTCGGTTGCAATCATGACGCAATAATACAAGCGACCTTTCCTTTTTATACTCAGCTGTAC
Source organism: Urophora cardui (assembly GCA_960531455.1). NCBI lineage: Eukaryota > Metazoa > Arthropoda > Insecta > Diptera > Tephritidae > Urophora > Urophora cardui. The sequence goes on from OY482673.1 coordinate 50,890,623, forward strand.
TAGTACACAGAGTATTATAGTTTTAATCACATAACGGTGGATTGTAACAGAATGAAATAATCGAGATAGATATAGACTTATATATATCAAAATGATCAGTGTGAAAAGAGAAATCGATTGAGCCATGTCCGTCCGTCCGTCCGTCCGTCCGTCCGTCTGTCCGTCCGTCCGTCTGTAAACACTCTAACTCGCGCAAAAATTGAGATATTTTGATGAAATTTGAAATGCAAGTTGGTATCGACACTGGGATGGTTGGTATTGAAAATGGGCGAAATCGGACCATGACCACGCCCACTTTTCCTATATAGAAAAAATCGGAAATTTGGTATCTCAGCCACTAATATAGCTAGAGTGATGAAATTTTACCCACGTGTTGAGCTCAGGCCCCTAAGAAGAAATTTGATGGAATTTTGGAAATTGGGCGGTGCCACGCCCACTTATTAAGGAGCAAATATTGAAAGCTTTATGAGTCATAACTCAGAAACTGTTGAAGATATATCGATGAAATTTGGTACGCATGATATATTTACTTAGGCAAATGTTTGGACGAAAAATTGTTAAAATCGGTTGACGGCCACGCCCACTTTTATATATGGGTATTATAAAGTGACCTAATAAAAACATTTTAAGCGATATCTCTGTCAAATATAAAGATATATCATTGCAATTTTATGCCAGGAGGCCACCTGCGGACATACAACGAAAAACACAAAAATTTTGGAAAATGGGCGTGGCACCGCCTCTTTTTAGAAGCTGGAATATACGAGATTTCTGAGCCCATAGCTCGACAAATAATTGATATATAATGACGAAACTTGGTGTGTACACTTTTATTACTTGTGGTAATACATGTTGAAAATTTTAGCGAAATCGGTTGACGACCACGCCCACTTTTATATATGGGTATTATAAAGTGGCCTAATAAAAACATTTTAAGCGATATCTTTGTCAAATATAAAGATAATTCATTGAAATTTTGTGGCAAGAGTTCCACAATAGACCGGAAACAAAAAATATACAAATTTTGGAAAATGGGCGTGGCACCGCCTCTTTTTAGACAAAGGAATATACGAGATTTCTTAGCCTATAACTCGACAAATAATTGAGATATTATGACGAAACTTGGTTTATACACTTTTATAACTTGTGTGTTAATAGACACGCAAAAATTTATTGAAATCGGTTTATGACCACGCCTACTTTTTAACAAAGATATTTCTGGAACACCCTTTGGGAATTTGTAACGTGACATCTTTGTAACTAGAAGTCATAAAGGAATGAAATTTTGCACAAAGAATAATATTCATATGCTTAGTTGGATGACTGATAAAAATTTTGAAAATGGGCGTGGCTACGCCCACTTTATGCAAAACTCGCTTTATATAAAGTACACCGTGTTTCCATCAAACGCAAACAAACAATGAAAACATACAGCTGAGTATCCAATGTTCGATTCCACTCGAACTTAGGCTTCCTTACTTGTTTAGTTTTAGTTTAAATACAGAGAAAATGAATTGAGCTTTAAAAGGTGCCTTTGTTTAATGTGTGCATACGTATAGGTCCACTCCCCAAACATACATAGATTTAAGTAAAAATTGTCTCGACGAGTTTTTTTTTATTTTCCGTTGGATATTGAAAACCCCCCCCAAAATATTTTTCTGTGTGCGCCACTGTATTACATACATATGTGCGTGTTCGTAACTAAATTTAATACATGCATTTACAAATAATATGTTGCAAATGAACTAATATTTAAGGTGAAATCTTTATTTTATTTCGCACATATCCTTCCATGTAAAATTTTTTCATCGTACAATAAAAATTTACTTGTAGTTTGTAACTTTTTTTAATTTAAAAAAAATTTTCTGAATGCACAAGTAAATTTTTGTAGATGTATTGGAGTTTCCCTTTCAATACGAGAGCGTTGAGCACCTTGTTTTATACACATTTAACCCATTTCCAGTAAACCAAATTCTCAACTTTTAATTTTTCGAAACGCCATTTATAAAAAAAATCTCGAATCGCTAATGAACCAATTTTCGAATCGCCAACGATCCGAGAATGAACAAATTTTCGAATCGCCAACGATCAGAGAAATTAAAAATTCTCGAAACGCTAATAATAAAAAATTCGAATCGCCAACGATCCGAGAATGATCAAATTCGCTAGTGAGAGGTGACATGCCTGCGAATTCTGCTATTGCCGCGATAATGTAATCAGAGAAAGCGAATCCGACGCGAATTCGAGGCGAATCCGTTGTGTTTATTGGGAATATGAAATTTGACCCCTGTGCGATACCACTTAAGTGTCTCCGATTGGGACGAATCTTGGACTATATTAGTTAGCATCGACCTAGGCGGTGAGCTTGAAGAAATGTGATATTAAATTTGGGTTTGGCGGTCAACGAGGACAAGACGAAGTACCTCCTGTCATCACACAAAGAAACAGCACGCCTTGGCAGCCACGTCAATGTTGATAGCTACAAATTCGAAACTGTTAAGGACTTCGTCTATCTAGGAACCAGCATTAACACCAAGAATGATGTCAGCACGGAGATCCAACGAAGAATCTCGCTTGCCAATAAATGCTACTTCGGACTAAGTAGGCAACTGAAAAGTAAAGTCCTCTCTCGACAAACAAAAATCACACTCTACAGGACGCTCATCGTTCCAGTCCTCATGTACGGCGCAGAAGCATAGACAATTTCAAAATCAGATGAGATGGCACTTGGAGTATTCGAGAGAAAAGTTCTTCGTAAGATTTATGGACCTTTGCGCGTTGGCGTGGGCGAGTATCGACGGAGATTTAACGATGAGCTGTACGAGCTTTACACAGACATCGACATTGTTCAGCGAATAAAGATCCAGCGGCTGTGTTGGGCAGGTCATGTCGTGAGAATGGACGAAGGCGCTCCGGCCAAGAAAGCATTTCTATCGAAACCCGCTGAACGCAAAAGAAAAGGGAGACCTCCACTGCGTTGGGAAAATCAGGTGGACAGCGATGCTGCCTCCCTAGGTGTTCCCAAGTGGCGCCATGCTGCACGAAACAGAAGCAATTGGCGCGCTCTGTTGGACTCGGCCAGAATCGTCTAGACGGTTAAGCGCCAATCAAGAAGAAGAAGAAGATATTAAATTTGTCTCCATACATTTGGTGACCATCCTACTTTACATACATATATATGTATATAAAAGCTACCTAATTATGTACATATTCGCATTGAAGGTCAGGTATGTAAATTCCGCCAATTACACGCCCCTCAGCATTATAACCATCATCATAATCATCACTTTCACCGCTACTTGTTCAGCATTCGTTTTTTATTGTTATTCAGCGCCAGCGTCCATATCAATTGCTTTTTAACTTAACGAAATAACAGTCAAATTCACATTAATACTCGACGCGTGTCATCGGAGTGACAGCCAGCAGCCAAACAGCTGGAGGCAGATTGGCAAGCATCATCAGCAGCGGCTTTCAGAAGCAGTAGCAACAAATATGTACATATATACCAATAATTGCTTAAAGGTACATATGTATGTATGTTTGTAGTTCGGCGGTGCTTAGTGTTACTTTGAAAAAATGTGGATATTGTTTCTAGGCGCCTCTTAGCATATCTTATACAACGACAAGCGTTTAAGCGCCACGAAATGCAACTTTTATAGCGGTATCACATGCTAAACGGCCACCAATAGCCCTGCGGCCAATCGATTAACCGACCGACCGAGTAACTGCAACAGGTATTTTTGTGGATAATTAGCGATTGATTTTGAGCGCAGTAACATTAATCATTTCTAAAAATATTGTCGAAAAATCGCAGACATGAGTACCAGAAAAACAGTAATCGAATGCTTTCCCAGCTAATTGTTTATTTCTAACTGCACATACATACTCACATGTGTACAAACATATTTACGCACCGCTTTAAGCGTTAGCGGTCCACCACTTTGTTAAACGATCAATGCTCCCGGTAGTATGATTTACACCTCTTTTTTTACTAATTTTTATATACCGTGTAGATATGCTATTCATACATAAATACATACATACATACATACATAAATACATACATAAGCACATACACACATATGTTGTTGCTATTCATTTGATGCCCTTAATTTGTGCGAAGATCAACAAGTTCAAAGTTGCCTCAGTCAATTGAGCTCGTTGTCGCCTTCAGTTCTACGCAGCAACTATAACTATGCACATTAAATGTAAATTAAACGCGCCTACATTCATATCGTCATTTGAACTTCATAACCACCTAAGTGAAACTTTCATAAACGCCTATGCCAAAATTGAGATTTGCCAAACTTTAACTCCTGGCGCCCAGCTCTATCGATCCATACCATAAATTTGGTTTTTGGGAAGCTCTACTCTGAAAAAAAAACGTTGTAAATCTAAAGACTTTCGCTGTTAAATCAACTACTTTCCGCAGTTGAAATGTGCCCAACAACGCTCCGTTGTTGTTTCAAAGGTGCGAGCGTTGTTGATTTAAGTCAATAACGGAGATTGTTGGAAAAATTTTTCACCTAAAAATACATTTTTGTTTGCATTTTACTCTTCATCTTCTCTCCGCCCGGGTCCCAACTGCAAATATGTAGCCTCCGCTTGTTCTCCTATTCTTTTCTCCCTCTTATCATTCACTGGTTGCTATCTTTATTTCTTATTCTGATTTTTCTTTTTTATTTTATATTCTCCTCCGGATTCGAACCATGACATCAACCTGATATTCTATCTAATCATCACATAGTGGAACATTCAACATTATGTTGAATTGTAGCAACCTATTTATACTTCCATTTCCTAAAAAGGAATCCATGAATTATTTGAATCATTGTAAAAACAAAATTTAAAAAAATTTGTTCTCATTAATTTTGTTTACAACGGAAACTGTTGGGTCAAATACTTTTGCCTTTAAATCAACAACGGTGAGAAAATTGTTACTAAAAATAAACTTTTTTTTGGATTTTTCTCTTCATCTTCTCTCCATCATTATTTTTTTTGTTGGTTTTCTCACAAAAAAATATTTTCTCACAACAAATTTTTTAAAGGCAAGCAAGTTTTTGAAACAACAACGCCCGTTTTTGAATAAATTGTTGGATCAAAAACTTTGCTGTAAAAACAAATACTTTTGCTGTTGAATCAAAGACGGAGATTCAACAGCCGAAAGTTGTTGGTTTAACTACGGGTATTTTTTTCAGAGTATAATTCCTTCTAATGTGCTTTTCAGCGCTGAAGTCGCAGAACTAGGCATCAGGAATTAAATTTAAATTTTTGGCACCAATTTTGGTTAGGCGGGTATAAAAGTTTCACTTAGGCGGTAATAAAGTTTAAACGGCGATATGTACCTTATTCTGAGAGATAGATCCATATCTCTAACATAGACCACTGGGAATAAATGTATAGAGGGAAATAATCATGCGGCCAACCTAAGTAGATGACCTAAATGAGCCTTTCCTAGCTTAAGGACCTGTAAGGGAACAAGAAACTGCTGCCTATTGACAAGCGACTACGAGATGTTTGGACAATTGAGAGTATCGCCATCGATTTATAAGTAGAATAGTGACAAATGTTGGCTCTCTTTTCGACTGCATAGCTCATAACTTTCGTAAACTTGCTATGCGTTGCTGCATTTGGCTGGTTTATTTGAACTTTTTTATTTCAGCAGTAACGAAAATTTCTTTCTAAAACAGCGAGGATATTCGTAGGCTGTAAGCGATTCTTTATTTTTCAGTAGACGAATATTTCGACTAGACTTGAATACAAGAGGAATTCATCGAGAGCTATCGAGATGTTTGAACAACCGAACGGAACATCCAATAACCGCCCCAATAATTACTGAAGCCCAACTGCTGCTATGCCAATAACAAAAGTTAGGGAATCATTGATATGAGCTAATAACTAGCCTTCAAGATGGAAACAGCATATGCTTAAACTACATATCGATGACTCAGTACAAGATCGCCCTATTTCAGAATTTGTTTCGATAGCACCCTGTTTCAAATTTGCATTCGAGAACATCCCAGTTCAGAGAAAATTTCATACATTACTAACTTAATTGGCATGCAACCATCTAGACGATTCTGGCCGCATCCAATAAAGCGCGCCAGCAGGGACGGAAAATAAAAATTATTTTTTTTTCCGAAGCTATAAAAATCATCGGTTAAATAGCTTCCCCGAAGAAAATTATTAACTTCTCCTTCATCCCCGGACCTCTGGCATTAAAATCCTGGCCGCAATATATTTTTGTGATTTTTTTGAAAAAAATCAGAAAATAATCGTTAAACTTTGATTTTTATTTTTTCGAGCCAGGAATAAAAATTATTCCCATCCTTTTATTTTTTAAGGATAGAATAAAAATCATTTGTCAATAACTAATGAACCGCTTGACCGAATTTAATAAACTTGGTACCAGTGGATAGACGGCTTCAAAAGCTTTCAAATGATGGTCAATATGACGGGGTTGCCACCTTTTTTTTTGCCTACATTAGTCATATACATACATATGTATGTAGGTGGCAATTGCTATTTTAATATAAAAATCATTTGTCTATAACTTCTGAACCGCTTATCCGAATTTAATAATTTTGGTACCAATGGATAGAGGACTAAAAATACTTTAAAAAAAGTCAAAATGACAGAGTTGCCACCTATTGTTATTTTAATATAAAAATCATTTGCCTATAACTTCTGAACCGCTCGTCCGAATTTAATAAACTTGGTACCAATGGCTATAGGACTGAAAACACTTTCACAAAAAGTCAAAATTACAGAGTTGCCACCTATTGTTATTTTAATATAAAAATCATTTGCCTATAACTTCTGAACCGCTTATCCGAATTTAATAAATTTGGTACGAATGGATAGAGGACTGAAAACACTTTCACAAAAAGTCAAAATTACAGAGTTGCCACCTATTGTTATTTTAATATAAAAATCATTTGCCTATAACTTATGAACCGCTTATCCGAATTTAATAAATTTGGTACCAATGGATAGAGGACTGAAAACACTTTCACAAAAAGTCAAAATTACAGAGTTGCCACCTATTGTTATTTTAATATAAAAATCATTTGCCTATAACTTCTGAACCGCTTATCCGAATTTAATAAATTTGGTACCAATGGATAGAGGACTGAAAACACTTTCACAAAAAGTCAAAATTACAGAGTTGCCACCTATTTTTAGTTTAATATATGTATATATCTAATATAAAAAAACATGTGCCAATAAATAGTGCAAATTGAATAAATTTGGTATAAATAAATGGAGCATGGAACTTGTTGTACTTACATGTTAGAATTTTCACAGAAAGGTACGCCAGTAAAAATATCCGCAATTTTTATATGATTTCAAAAAAGTGTGGACAATTTTTTTATTCAAAATTACAAACATATGCATATGTAGGTATGTATATATAGTTTTATGAAATAAAGAAGTACTGAAATTTATTGATACATATTTTCAACTATAGACAAAAAACAAGTAAGGAAGCCTAAGCTCGAATGGAATCGAACATTAGATACTCAGCTGTATGCTTTCATTATTTGTTTGCGTTTGGTGGATTTTATATAAAGCGAGTGCCGCATATAGTGGGCGTAGCCACGCCCATTTTAAAAATTCTAAAAGGGCGTTTAAGAAATATGTTTGTTAAAAAGTAGGCGTGCTCATGAACCGATTTCGCAAAAAATTTTGAACATGTATTATCACAAGTTATAAAAGTGTATACACCAAGTTTCGTCATAATAAATCAATTATTTGTCGAGTTATAGGCTCATAAATCTCCTATATTCGTGCTTCTAAAACGACGCGTTGCCACGCGCATTTTCGAAAATTTTTGTGTTTTTTGTGTTATGTCCATAGTTGGACTCCTGCCATAAAATTTTAGTGATATATCTTTATATTTTACAGAGATACATATATCTTAAAATGTTTTTATTAGGCCTGTTTATAATACCCATATATAAAAGTGGGCGTGGCCGTCAACCAATTTCGGCAATTTTTTTCCCAAACATTTTCTTAAGTAAATAGATCACGCGCACCAAATTTCATCGATATATCTATTACGGTTTCTGAGTTATGATTTATAAAACTTTCAATGGACGGACGGACATGGCTCAATCGATTTCTCTTTTCAACCTGATCATTTTGATATATGTGCACTAGTACAGCAGTGTGTAATGATTTTGTTCATGTTGAAATTATTGATTTTAAAAACACACCAAAGATGACAAATTGTTTCAATATATATCCAAAAAAAAAATCATTTGTCTATAACTTCTGAACCGCTTATCCGAATTTAATAATTTTGGTACCAATGGATAGAGGACTAAAAATACTTTAAAAAAAGTCAAAATGACAGAGTTGCCACCTATTGTTATTTTAATATAAAAATCATTTGCCTATAACTTCTGAACCGCTCGTCCGAATTTAATAAACTTGGTACCAATGGCTATAGGACTGAAAACACTTTCACAAAAAGTCAAAATTACAGAGTTGCCACCTATTGTTATTTTAATATAAAAATCATTTGCCTATAACTTCTGAACCGCTTATCCGAATTTAATAAATTTGGTACGAATGGATAGAGGACTGAAAACACTTTCACAAAAAGTCAAAATTACAGAGTTGCCACCTATTGTTATTTTAATATAAAAATCATTTGCCTATAACTTATGAACCGCTTATCCGAATTTAATAAATTTGGTACCAATGGATAGAGGACTGAAAACACTTTCACAAAAAGTCAAAATTACAGAGTTGCCACCTATTGTTATTTTAATATAAAAATCATTTGCCTATAACTTCTGAACCGCTTATCCGAATTTAATAAATTTGGTACCAATGGATAGAGGACTGAAAACACTTTCACAAAAAGTCAAAATTACAGAGTTGCCACCTATTGTTATTTTAATATAAAAATCATTTGCCTATAACTTCTGAACCGCTTATCCGAATTTAATAAATTTGGTACCAATGGATAGAGGACTGAAAACACTTTCACAAAAAGTCAAAATTACAGAGTTGCCACCTATTTTTAGTTTAATATATGTATATATCTAATATAAAAAAACATGTGCCAATAAATAGTGCAAATTGAATAAATTTGGTATAAATAAATGGAGCATGGAACTTGTTGTACTTACATGTTAGAATTTTCACAGAAAGGTACGCCAGTAAAAATATCCGCAATTTTTATATGATTTCAAAAAAGTGTGGACAATTTTTTTATTCAAAATTACAAACATATGCATATGTAGGTATGTATATATAGTTTTATGAAATAAAGAAGTACTGAAATTTATTGATACATATTTTCAACTATAGACAAAAAACAAGTAAGGAAGCCTAAGCTCGAATGGAATCGAACATTAGATACTCAGCTGTATGCTTTCATTATTTGTTTGCGTTTGGTGGATTTTATATAAAGCGAGTGCCGCATATAGTGGGCGTAGCCACGCCCATTTTAAAAATTCTAAAAGGGCGTTTAAGAAATATGTTTGTTAAAAAGTAGGCGTGCTCATGAACCGATTTCGCAAAAAATTTTGAACATGTATTATCACAAGTTATAAAAGTGTATACACCAAGTTTCGTCATAATAAATCAATTATTTGTCGAGTTATAGGCTCATAAATCTCCTATATTCGTGCTTCTAAAACGACGCGTTGCCACGCGCATTTTCGAAAATTTTTGTGTTTTTTGTGTTATGTCCATAGTTGGACTCCTGCCATAAAATTTTAGTGATATATCTTTATATTTTACAGAGATACATATATCTTAAAATGTTTTTATTAGGCCTGTTTATAATACCCATATATAAAAGTGGGCGTGGCCGTCAACCAATTTCGGCAATTTTTTTCCCAAACATTTTCTTAAGTAAATAGATCACGCGCACCAAATTTCATCGATATATCTATTACGGTTTCTGAGTTATGATTTATAAAACTTTCAATGGACGGACGGACATGGCTCAATCGATTTCTCTTTTCAACCTGATCATTTTGATATATGTGCACTAGTACAGCAGTGTGTAATGATTTTGTTCATGTTGAAATTATTGATTTTAAAAACACACCAAAGATGACAAATTGTTTCAATATATATCCAAAAAAAAAATCATTTGTCTATAACTTCTGAACCGCTTATCCGAATTTAATAATTTTGGTACCAATGGATAGAGGACTAAAAATACTTTAAAAAAAGTCAAAATGACAGAGTTGCCACCTATTGTTATTTTAATATAAAAATCATTTGCCTATAACTTCTGAACCGCTCGTCCGAATTTAATAAACTTGGTACCAATGGCTATAGGACTGAAAACACTTTCACAAAAAGTCAAAATTACAGAGTTGCCACCTATTTTTAGTTTAATATATGTATATATCTAATATAAAAAAACATGTGCCAATAAATAGTGCAAATTGAATAAATTTGGTATAAATAAATGGAGCATGGAACTTGTTGTACTTACATGTTAGAATTTTCACAGAAAGGTACGCCAGTAAAAATATCCGCAATTTTTATATGATTTCAAAAAAGTGTGGACAATTTTTTTATTCAAATTAACAAACATATGCATATGTAGGTATGTATATATAGTTTTATGAAATAAAGAAGTACTGAAATTTATTGATACATATTTTCAACTATAGACAAAAAACAAGTAAGGAAGCCTAAGCTCGAATGGAATCGAACATTAGATACTCAGCTGTATGCTTTCATTATTTGTTTGCGTTTGGTGGATTTTATATAAAGCGAGTGCCGCATATAGTGGGCGTAGCCACGCCCATTTTAAAAATTCTAAAAGGGCGTTTAAGAAATATGTTTGTTAAAAAGTAGGCGTGCTCATGAACCGATTTCGCAAAAAATTTTGAACATGTATTATCACAAGTTATAAAAGTGTATACACCAAGTTTCGTCATAATAAATCAATTATTTGTCGAGTTATAGGCTCATAAATCTCCTATATTCGTGCTTCTAAAACGACGCGTTGCCACGCGCATTTTCGAAAATTTTTGTGTTTTTTGTGTTATGTCCATAGTTGGACTCCTGCCATAAAATTTTAGTGATATATCTTTATATTTTACAGAGATACATATATCTTAAAATGTTTTTATTAGGCCTGTTTATAATACCCATATATAAAAGTGGGCGTGGCCGTCAACCAATTTCGGCAATTTTTTTGAGTTATGATTTATAAAACTTTCAATGGACGGACGGACATGGCTCAATCGATTTCTCTTTTCAACCTGATCATTTTGATATATGTGCACTAGTACAGCAGTGTGTAATGATTTTGTTCATGTTGAAATTATTGATTTTAAAAACACACCAAAGATGACAAATTGTTTCAATATATATCCAAAAAAAATTATAACATTTTTTTCATTTTGATAATTGCCAAAAAAAAAAAATAAAGTTAAAGAATAACAGATTCATTGTTTTTCGATAATAATTTAAAAAGATATGGCTTTCAAGCACATATAAACTACTTATGTATGTATGTATGTATTTGCTTACTTATAGCTAAATATCACATAGCATTTTGAAGATTGTTTTAGGAAAACTCACTATACTGAGACTTTTTCGTTCCCCTTTGATGATCAAACACTGATTAATCACCACCGCGATTAGAAGAAGTCTCGGAAATGAGTCAGACAAGCGATCACCTTTCCGAATCTTTTTCGAGCCCCTTTGGTGACTAAAAAAACGACCCAATAAAGATTCAAAAACCATCAGGAATCGATTGAAAAATTACACCAAAAGGATTTAAAAATGATTCAAAAATTAACCACAAAAGATTCGTAAACGATCAGAATGCGATTCAAAAAACGATCAGAAAATGAGACAAAAATTGCCATAAAAAAATTCAAAAACGATCAGAAAACGATTCAAAAATTACCAAAAAAATATTCAAAAACGATCAGTAAACGATTCAAAAATTACTAAAAAATATGATTCAAAAACGATCAGAAAACGATTCAAAAATGATCAAAAAAATGTTCAAAAATTAACACAATAAAATCGAAAGGGACTCCAAAATTATTAAAATACGATTGAAACAAGACTCGAAAACGACTCCCCTAGAAGAGTTGGACGTAGGGTACCATTTTCTGCCAACGACAGACTCTTTTACGTTCAGAAAATGAGCGCATTTTCCGTCATTTTAAGCCTAGAATATGATCGAAAATTTCACAAAAATGAAGGATGTTGTTGTGCTGTTGCACAGTGTAATTATAAATTAAAACAAAACTAGATTGAAATATTCTTATTTAACTTTAAGAGACAAATTGTTTCTAGGTTGTCTTCCGCTAAATTGTTGCGCAAGTCCGTCAATATTAATTTTAAGGCGGAAAAGGCTCGTTCCACACTAACTTGCGTAGCAGGCACTGAGTGCACTGCAAAAGCTAGTTTCCGCAGCCATGGGAATGAATATTTCTTTTCATTCCAATATTTTATTAAATCTGAATCTATGTCTATTCTTTTTTCTTTATAGAAGTCTATTTCGTAAAAAGCTTTCCTAATTTCATCTGAAGCTTCCGGTGAATCTTCCTCGGATGAAGAGTTTTCTAGCTCAAGTTCCCGTATGCAACTCCTTAAAATGGATGACGAACTTTGCATGGAGGTTTCATCTACTAAAAAAGCTATATCTTCTTCTTGTTGAACTTCTTGCGGAATAGACCTCCGATCCTAAATGATAAAATGATTTTTATATTAAAATAACAATAGGTGGCAACTCTGTCATTTTGAATTTTTTAAAAGTATTTTCAGTCCTCTATCCATTGGTACTAAGTTTATTAAATTCGAACGAGCGGTTCAGAAGTTATTGGCAAATGATTTTTATATTAAAATACCAATAGGTGGCAACTCTGTCATTTTGACCTTTTTTAAAAGTATTTTCAGTCCTCTATCCATTGGTACCAAGTTTATTAAATTCGAACGAGCGGTTCAGAAGTTATTGGCAAATGATTTTTATATTAAAATAACAATAGGTGGCAACTCTGTAATTTTGACTTTTTGTGAAAGTGTTTTCAGTCCTCTATCCATTGGCACCAAATTTATTAAATTCGAATAAGCGGTTCAGAAGTTATAGGCAAATGATTTTTATATTAAAATAACAATAGGTGGCAACTCTTTATTTTGACCTTTTGTGAAAGTGTTTTCAGTCCTCTATCCATTGGTACGAAGTTTATTAAATTCGGATAAGCGGTTCAGAAGTTATTGGCAAATGATTTTTATATTAAAATAATAATAGGTGGCAACTCTGTCATTTCGACTTTTTTTAAAAGTACTTTCAGTCCTCTAGCCATTGGTACCAAGTTTATTAAATTCGGATAAGCGGTTCAGAAGTTATAGGCAAATGATTTTTATATTAAAAAATAGCAATTGCCACCTACATACATATGTATGTATATGACTAATGTAGGCAAAAAAAAAGGTGGCAACCCCGTCATATTGACCATCATTTGAAAGCTTTTGAAGCCGTCTATCCATTGGTACCAAGTTTATTAAATTCGGTCAAGCGGTTCATTAGTTATTGACAAATGATTTTTATTCTATCCTTAAAAAATAAAAGGATGGGAATAATTTTTATTCCTGGCTCGAAAAAATAAAAATCAAAGTTTAACGATTATTTTCGTCCAAATAAAATAAAAAGCCAGAAATAATTTTTTTTTATGGATTTTTATTTTAAAAGGAATAAAAATCCCGGTCCCTGCGCGCCAGCTATTTTCCTGTTTCGCGCAGCATGGCGCCACTTGGGAGCACTTAGGGAGTCAGCATCGCTGTCCACCTGATATTTTGCGTTCAGCGGGTTTCGATAGAAATAGTTTCTTGGCAGCAGCACCTTCATCCATTCTCACGACATGACCTGGCCAACGCACCCGTTGGATCTTTATTCGCTGAACAATGTTCATGTCTGCATAAAGCTTGTACAGCTCATCGTTAAATCTCCGTCGATACTCGCCCTCGCCAACGCGCAAAGGTCCACTCAGAGAAAAGTTGCGGGCTAAAATCAAGCTGTGTCGTACTTGATTTAAGAATAACTGAAATTAAGGAAAAATATTTCAAATTGAAGTTTCTCCAATCTTAAATCAAGAATGGCATTCTTGAAACAAGGAAAAAATCTGAAAAAATCTTGTTTTAAGAATGAAATTCTTAATTTAAGAATACAATGGCCAAATGTTTTCTAAATAATATTTATATAACTTTCATTTCATAATAAATTTATTGCTCGAGAAAACTTCTGAGCGATTTTAATTTGGAAGCTGTATTCAATAGATAAAGGGTTTGTTATCCGCTCGCGATATGTAAACATACAGATACGTTTATAAATAAAGATATATACATACATATATGGAGTTTCGCAAGAAATTGTTTCCTTGGAAAAAAGAACAGGTAAGAGTTCTAGCGTTGATGCGAATTTAGTTTAAGTTTTAAAACGGCATCCAAAATGTTTCTTTTTTCTTCAGGAGTAATATTTCATATCTAGAAGTGACCGGAAAAATCCGAGCGGTGAGATCTACGCCAAATACATAAATAGAAGAGCAGAGAAGCTGCAGCACATCATCGCCTATGCAGAAATGTATGACTCCGACATATTTATATTTCGTCGTACCATACGAAAACTAGAATACGATTTTTTGTGGCTGTGTAAAAACAGTATATAATTACTGATACTTTTCGTCGGCCAAAAGTCAAATGTGCTACTTTTCGTGTAGAATTTTTTTTATTAATTGCTTTCGCCAGAAATTTTAAATGTGCTAGTTTTCGTATGGTACGACGATTTATAGTTATAGTTATAGTTATAGTTATAGTTATAGTTATAGTTATAGTTATAGTTATAGTTATAGTTATAGTTATAGTTATAGCTATAGTTATAGTTATAGTTATAGTTATAGTTATAGTTATAGTTATAGTTATAGTTATAGTTATAGTTATAGTTATAGTTATAGTTATAGTTATAGTTATAGTTATAGTTATAGTTATAGTTATAGTTATAGTTATAGTTATAGTTATAGTTATAGTTATAGTTATAGTTATAGTTATAGTTATAGTTATAGTTATAGTTATAGTTATAGTTATAGTTATAGTTATAGTTATAGTTATAGTTATAGTTATAGTTATAGTTATAGTTATAGTTATAGTTATAGTTATAGTTATAGTTATAGTTATAGTTATAGTTATAGTTATAGTTATAGTTATAGTTATAGTTATAGTTATAGTTATAGTTATAGTTATAGTTATAGTTATAGTTATAGTTATAGTTATAGTTATAGTTATAGTTATAGTTATAGTTATAGTTATAGTTATAGTTATAGTTATAGTTATAGTTATAGTTATAGTTATAGTTATAGTTATAGTTATAGTTATAGTTATAGTTATAGTTATAGTTATAGTTATAGTTATAGTTATAGTTATAGTTATAGTTATAGTTATAGTTATAGTTATAGTTATAGTTATAGTTATAGTTATAGTTATAGTTATAGTTATAGTTATAGTTATAGTTATAGTTATAGTTATAGTTATAGTTATAGTTATAGTTATAGTTATAGTTATAGTTATAGTTATAGTTATAGTTATAGTTATAGTTATAGTTATAGTTATAGTTATAGTTATAGTTATAGTTATAGTTATAGTTATAGTTATAGTTATAGTTATAGTTATAGTTATAGTTATAGTTATAGTTATAGTTATAGTTATAGTTATAGTTATAGTTATAGTTATAGTTATAGTTATAGTTATAGTTATAGTTATAGTTATAGTTATAGTTATAGTTATAGTTATAGTTATAGTTATAGTTATAGTTATAGTTATAGTTATAGTTATAGTTATAGTTATAGTTATAGTTATAGTTATAGTTATAGTTATAGTTATAGTTATAGTTATAGTTATAGTTATAGTTATAGTTATAGTTATAGTTATAGTTATAGTTATAGTTATAGTTATAGTTATAGTTATAGTTATAGTTATAGTTATAGTTATAGTTATAGTTATAGTTATAGTTATAGTTATAGTTATAGTTATAGTTATAGTTATAGTTATAGTTATAGTTATAGTTATAGTTATAGTTATAGTTATAGTTATAGTTATAGTTATAGTTATAGTTATAGTTATAGTTATAGTTATAGTTATAGTTATAGTTATAGTTATAGTTATAGTTATAGTTATAGTTATAGTTATAGTTATAGTTATAGTTATAGTTATAGTTATGGTTATAGTTATAGTTATAGTTATAGTTATAGTTATAGTTATAGTTATAGTTATAGTTATAGTTATAGTTATAGTTATAGTTATAGTTATAGTTATAGTTATAGTTATAGTTATAGTTATAGTTATAGTTATAGTTATAGTTATAGTTGTATATTAATATTTTTGGTTTTAAAATCTACACTTACATATTTGTATATGTATACTAGCTGTACCCGGCCAAGCTTTGCTTTGGCCCACTTCCTATTAAGGTAATTGAAGCGAAAAATGGCACACTTTAAAATATGTTGGAATTATCTAGAAACCGAAATTACCACGGGCTGCAGAGCCAAAAGTCAGATAAGTTTAAAAAAAGTGAAGGAAAAAATTGATATTTTCAAAAGTTTGCCCTCTTCATGTTCTTATCCCATTTTTCTTCGTATTAGTCTCCAACTCCCTTTCTCTCTACTTTTATCTTTCTCTTTCCCTTTCCATTTATCTTTCCTTTCATTTCCGTTTCCTTTTTCCTTTGCCGTCACATTTCCGCTTCCCTTTCTCTACCGCTCTCTCTTACCTCTCCTTTTCTGTCTTTCTCCTTTTTATTCCCCCCCCCTTATTCATTCACTAATTCCCTATCTTACTGTCTCTCTCCCCATCCTCTTCATTCCATTTTTATTATATTCTCCCTCTCTTTTTCCGTCCCTTTGCCTTTCCCAGTCTCATTACTCTTCCCCTTTCAATAGGGAACTGGGTTTAGCATAACATACCCTGCATTCCACTTCTCATTTCATACCATCATTTCTTAGAAACATTCCGTGGCGTTCGAATCGCCTCTTTTACCCATAATTGGGTATCGGGACTAAGAATCACTATGAAAATATCTCTATATAGCAGACCGGGTCAAAACCTTTCATTTTATATCAGTATTGCTCAGAAGCATCCCAGGCTCATCCGGATCCACTTATTGACCCACATCTCGGAACTTGACCTAGGAACCATAATGGCTACGATATCTGGAGACTTGACCAAGAAATCGTAATGGGTACGGCTCTACATGAGAGTCCGCTCAACACCTTTCATTTGGTACCAATATCCCTAAGATATATCCCGGTGTTATCCGGGTCCACATATTGACCCATATCTTGGGATCCCACGTCGGAATCGTCATGCGCCGTGATTAAATAATAATATCGCTGAGAAATTATCCGGGGCCATCCGGATCCACATTTTGACCTACATCTGGGGACCTGACCTAGGAATCATAATGAGTTCATCTCTATGTAAAAGCCCTGCCCTTCAGTTGACACCAATATCGTTTAGAAATTTTCCGGGGCAATCCGGGTCCACGTTCATTTGGTACCAATATCCCTGAGAAATATCCTGGTGTTATCTGCGTTCGGGTGCTGACCCACATCTTGGGACCCGACCTACGAATCGTAATGAGTTCATTTCTATCTAGAATACCTGATCAGCACCCTTCATTTGATACCAATATCGCTGAGAAATTTTCCGGGGTCATCTGTGTCCACGTTTTGACCCATATCTGGAGACCCGACCTAGGAATCGCAATGGGTACTATTCTATGTAAATTCTCTGCTCAACACCTTTCATTTGATACTAATATCGCTAAGAAACATTCGAGGGTCATCCGGGTCCACGGGGTAACCCTATCTGGAGACTCGACCTAGGAATCACAATGAGTACTATTCTATGTAAATTCTCTGCTCAATACCTTTCATTTGATACCAACATCGTCCAAAAATATTCAGGGGTAAGCCGGATCCATGTTTTGACCTTTTGACCTATATCTCGGGAACCGACTTCCGGATCTGAAAAAAATATGCATAAAAACCATCTAGGGCAAGGTACTAAGCTGGTGTGTAAATTTGGTCAAAATCCCTCCGCGCGTTTGGGCGAAAGCCGGCGACAAAGAAATGGGCTTGATTTTTATATATATATAGATAAAGATTGAATTATATACATATAGTTATAAGAATTCCATCTCATTGTAAATATATGTATATGTCTTACAATAAAACACAAAGAAGAGAAATAACCATTTTTCTTTTTTATTTTTGTTAGGTGGGTTAAATGATTTCGAATTTCGAAAAAGTGGAAAAGCAGGAATAAGTATTCTTAAAATAAGAATGTGCATTCTTAAATCAATCATAGGCAATGCTGAAAACAAGTTTATATAAGCTTATTTCAAAAAGGAAAATTATTAATATAAGCGTTTTATTCTCTCAAAAATCGTTCTAAAAATAAGAATATACTAGCTGGACCCGTGCGCATCTTGCGCAAAAAATAATAACACATACGTGGCGCCAGTCGATATAGTTTGTGCTGTCACGCTCATTTTAAAAAAACTTATATTTATTTGGTTTTATGTCTACAGTGGAACTTACAATGAATTACTTATATGTTTGACAAACATATCGCATAAAATGTTTTTATTATACCTACAGTTCCTGAGTTTTTACTTATAAATCTTTGAAAATTTGCCCCTGTTGGCCCATTTTTCAAAATTTCAGCATGTTTCCTCATAACGGCATAACGTCATTTCATCACTCGGGCTTTATTAGTGACTGAATTATCATGTTTTACGTGTTTTTCGAAATACATCCATATGCCTTATTTTCAACCCCAACTTTCTCTCTTCCAATTAGAATCTGTGTACCCAATTTCATTTAAATATTTCTATTTTTGCGCAAGTTAGTGTGTACGGCCGGTTATGGTCTTACGTACAACCGTTATGTGATCAAAAGTATACATACATATACATACATATATTGTATGTACTACGTACAGCATATCCTATACTGAAAAGCCCCCATTTAGCGTAGGAATGAATACACACGTGTTCGCCTAAAATAATATAATGTTTACATACAAACATACAGCTGAAGCTTATAAAAGTGTTTTAAAATATACACGACTGTTAAAATGGAGCAACATCTGCATTTGAGATTTGAATTGATAGAAAAAATAATTCTGAAGGCATAGTTTTAGGCGCAAATCTTTTAGTTTAAATTTAAACATTTTATTTTTGCAAAATACTATTTAAAAAAAGTACCACGCCCAATAAAACACCATTTCGCATGCATAGCTAATTAATACCTTTAAAACGATGCCTTACTTATTAATTTTGGTAAATTATGTGAGCAGAAAAAGGGATATTTATAAAACACCAATTAGTAATAATATATATTCTTGATTTTAGCGTTTTCAAGGTTAACAGACTTTCATAACGTTTTCGGCTTGATTCAAGCCCGTTATACTTAAATTTAGCTTGCTTTTTCTCTGAGTGTCCATATATCTTCCGAAGAACTTTCCTTTCAAATACTCCAAGTGCCATCTCATCTGATTTTGGCATTGTCCATACGCTATACATGAGGACTGAAACGATAAGCGTCCTGTAGAGTGTGATTTTTGTTCGTAGAGAGAGGACTTTACATACATAGTATTTTTTTCTTATATAGGGCGTTTTCGAATTAGTTTCTGAAATAGGGCGATCTTTTACTCGGGCGTCGATATACATACATACATACAATACAAAGACCAAATCCATAAACAGCTTAGAAGACTTCAGTGCGTTGCTATAAAAAGGAGGTTCTGATTATTTTACAAAACTTTTACTATTTTCTATGTTTAACTGAAATTTGATCGAAAAATGTGGAAGTTAGCTTTTTCAATTGTTCAAGAAAACGAGCCCACTTCTCAGGTCTTGTGTCTTGTTTCGTGGAGTTATTCCTTGCTTGTTGTGTACCCCAATTTCTCCCATTATACTTTTCTCATTTTGAAGATGTTTCTTAGCTATTTTTATTAGCCCATTTTTACTTCTGAATAACAAAACTCCAAAAATGGTCAAAATACATCACTCTGAGTAGATTAATGGTCGTGTTGAATTTCACCTTTGTTTAATACCAACTTATTCGATAGGGAAAGAGAACTTTGAAATGAATGATATTGCATCGAAATACCTCGATTTTTTTGGATATAGGTACCAACGAAAAAACTAAGTCCATGCGATCTCCATCATTTGATGTGATCAAATTATAATTTACTGTGTGGCTTACACATGCGCGTTTTGTATATGTATGTGTACGAGTGATAATAATGCAATGGCATTTAATCAATTAACTGCAACGTAATCATAAAATAGTGATTGTCAAATAGCCAACATGACCGTCATTCAGAAACCAATCGGCATCTCGGCATCGGCATTTCGGCATGCACTGTAACATATCTGTCACACAGACCAGTCACTCAATCTTGTCTCCGCGAAACACGCCACCGGATTAATGCGCATTGCATTGATGGTTAAAACACGTGCATGTGCATTCCGGTGTCCGTGCCGTGCAATGATTTGACCTCCTTTCCAAACCAACAAAAACATTCACGCAGCAAACCCCACTACGCGTGCCGCCTTATGCGTTTTCAAATCATTACGTTGGTTTCTTTTTTTTTAAGAATTTGTTACCTACATACTACATACAAACATACATATGTATATGCGATGGGGTTAGTCAGTATGTACATATGTACGTAGTCACGGTGCAAGTTAATCACCCATCGACCGACTGACTGACCGACCGCATCCACTACGGCCAACATGACGCGCGACGCACGCAACCGATCGCAACGGCAACCGATCGCCTGCCTGCGTCATTATTCAATTATGAGATCGCGATTAGCTTTACAAAAGTATTTCTATATCAGCTGTATAGCATGATGCACATACATACTATGCACAAAGAGTATTTGTAAATGTCAGTATGTACGAGTATTTAGGTATGGTGGTAAGGCAAGAGAAGAGGGTAAAATGCGTACATTTCTTGCTGCATCCCCAGAAATCTCACATTTGTTCACTTAATTGCCCCGTCAACGTTGTCGCTCGCGCTCTTTTAGCTGGTATGAGAGCAATTGCATCAGACCGCGAATGTCAACGTAATTTTAATGGACGTAAAATTACCTTCTTCTTTTTGATTGTTTATTTATCGTTGCGTTTTTTTTTTTGTTCTCGTACACCATCACCGTTTCGATTACAGTAAATCCCAATTAAGTGCTTCTCGTAAGCAAGGCTGCAAAATAACGTTATTTTTAACAATAAACAAAAAAAAATTTTGTTTCTGTTGAAATATTCGATTTTATAAACGTAAAAAGCATAACAAAATCCATTTCGTTTCAACTGTTATCAAAAAAAGTTATCAAAATTTTTTTTGTTTTGATAATTACCAAAACAATTATTTCAAAAAAATATAGTTTCAAATTTAAACGAAAAAATTGACTTTTCAATAATTTCGTTTTCTATGAAGAAAAAAAATTTTATATATCGTCGCTGCGCCAACAAATTCAGTTATATGTTTTTTTTCGATTTTTTTTTATTACATATTTATTTAGCGCTATCCGCTAGCCACATTTCTGCATTTCCCGTTTTCTGATATCCTTCTTTGGTTAGAAGTTATCAAACACAGCTATATGCTCTCAGTAGTAGAAATGCTCTGTAAAATCAGTTATACATCTATTTTCGTATAATTGTTTTTCATTTCAGGTTATTTTTGTGTAAAAAAATTATTTAAAAAAAGCGTATGTGACCAATTTTCAAAATAGGAGGGGCACTGGTCAATTAAATAATGAATTTCCAAGCTATCGCTAATTGCATCGGACCCTAGCGAAGAATTGTATACACATCTTTCACGATTTCTTACCCCCACTAGCAAATTTAAACAATTTGTAAAAAGAGCTATGTGCTGTAAAACGGCGCAAATGCTTCATGCGAAGTGGTTGGTCAAAAAAAGTAAAAAAAATTGCACAAGTCTATTACATATGTGTAGTATCATTAGTTAACAATTCAAACTAGAAAAAATATTCTCTAGGATCACCAGAAAACGGTTTTTTTGATCTCCTGAAAAGTTGCTGAAAAACGTATAGCTCTTTTTGTTGGCGCAGCGACGATATGTTTGTATGTACATATTAGGGATTCCAATCCCGGGATCCCGGGATCCCGGGATCCCGCCCTTTTTGACACCCCGAAAATCCCGGGATTGCTAGATTTTTGATCCCGGGATTTTCGGGATAAAATAAAGACAGAATATTCCCCTATTATAGCAAAAAAAAGTATTTTATATAATTTTTATTGATCTCAGATCTGTATACTAATAGCGTTTCCTATTCTGAACGAAAATTTTGAATTATTACATGGCAGAATTATCAACATGTGCCCTGTGCCCTGTGAAAATGTTGCATTTTTCATATGATGCATAACAAAAGTAATGCAACGCAGAAGAGCAGAAATGTTTTCCCCGTAATCAGGCTAGTTTTATATTTTGTCAATAGAACAAAAACGCCAGAAAAAATTTTGGAATAGAGCAAAAAAATTTGAAAGCCCGAAGAAAATTCATAATAAGTGCAACATTTTTGCCAAAATTAAAAATGTCCATTAGTGAAAGTAAGAATTAATATTTTTTGATTTTTTTTTAATTAAATTTTTTTGTTGTGAAGTAAGGAAACGTACGTTAGGTACTTTTAAAATTTTTAATTCTTGTGGTAAAATTCTTTTGATAACTTCGATTTCCTGATTTTGGGCCATTTTATTCTCAACAGTTTTCGGAATTTTCTCCCATGAAAAGTAAATATTGGAAGAAAAAGCAAACAATAATCAAGAAATAAAATTACCAAAGACCAGGTAAAATTTTAATTAGACTTGAGAGTTTCACACTACAATGTCAAAGATTCAATTTTTTCATCTTTAATAATAGTTTTTATCTCGTTGAAAACAGTATTAACAGGAGATTGTTTCGAAATATGTAATTATATATATACACTGGTTAACAAATTATTCGAGAAATATGAAAAAATTATGGAAAAAAATTAATTTCGATAATATTTAAAAATCATGTTGATAGACGAAACAGACTGACTTACCCTATGAAAGAGGGGTTTTTGGCCCGTAACTCCAGATTTTGAGGGTGTATTGAAATTCTAAATATGCAGTCTTCGGATGTTTTGGTAAGGCCTACTCGTTTAACATATGTGAACCTCGAAAAAGTACTTTCAAATTTTTTATTTTGTCACACATTATTATCAAATGATCGCAAGCCTTCTTGTCAATATCTTAAAAGTACCAACTGTAAAGCAAATATTTCTTACACCAAATGTATGCCATTTTCTTTGTTGTTTGTATTTTTTAAAGTAACTCTTAAGTATTTTAAATAATACGCATGAATTTATTTATTTTTTTTAATTAAATAATTTTTGTTTTAAATAAAAAATAGCAATAAAAATCAATTACTTTCTTTGCATTTTAAAGTTGTAGCGTTCCACGAAAAATATATTCACTTTTTTCAACCCAAAATGTCGGAAAATAATTAATGGCAAAATCCCGGGACCAATCCCGGGATCCCGGGATTATAAAAAAAAATACCGAAAATCCCGGGATCGCAAAAATGGGAAAAATTGGAATCCCTAGTACATATGTACATACGTACATGAATAAAAACAAATACAATTTTTGTTATTTTTTTTGATATCAACGAAACAAAATTATTTTGCTTAAAGGTTTATTGATAATTTTTGAAACGAAAAAATTTTGTTTCTGATAATTAGCAAAACAAAATAATTTTTGGATATTTTTTATACTCAGCTGTACTAGTACACAGAGTATTATAGTTTTAATCACATAACGGTGGATTGTAACAGAATGAAATAATCGAGATAGATATAGACTTATGTATATCAAAATGATCAGGGTGAAAAGAGAAATCGATTGAGCCATGTCCGTCCGTCCGTCCGTCTGTCCGTCCGTCCGTCCGTCTGTCCGTCCGTCTGTAAACACTCTAACTCGCGCAAAAATTGAGATATTTTGATGAAATTTGAAATGCAAGTTGGTATCGAGACTGGGACGGTTGTTATTGAAAATAGGCGAAATCGGACCATGACCACGCCCACTTTTCCTATATAGAAAAAATCGGAAATTTGGTATCTCAGCCACTAATATAGCTGGAGCGATGAAATTTTACCCACGTATTGAGCTCAGGCCCCTATGAAGAAATTTGATGAAATTTTGGAAAATGGGCGGTGCCACGCCCACTTATTAAGGGTCAAACATGGAAAGTTTTATATGTCATAACTCAGAAACCATTGAAGATATATCGATGAAATTTGGTATGCGTGATTTACTTACTTAGCCAAACATTTGGACGGAAAATAGTTAAAATCGGTTGACGTCCACGCCCACTTTTATATATGTATATTATAAAGTGACCTAATAAAAACATTTTAAGCGATATCTCTGTCAAATATAAAGATATATCACTGAAATTTTGTCGCATGAGTTCAACTATGGACATAAAACAAAAAACACAAAAATTTTGGAAAATGGGCGGTGCCACGCCCACTTATTAAGGGGCAAACATTGAAAGTTTTATGAGTCATAACTCAGAAACCGTTGAAGATATATCGACGAAATTTGGTGTGCGTAATTTGGTGTGCAAATGTCTGGACTAAAAATTGCCAAAATCGGTTGACGACCACGCCCACTTTTATATATGGTGGCCCAATAAAAAAATTTTAAGCTATATCTGTGTCAAATATAAAGACATATCATTGAAATTTTATGGCGGGAGTCCAACTATGGACATAAAACGAAAAACATAAAAATTTTGGAAAATGGGCGTGGCACCGCCTCTTTTTAGAAGCAGGAATATACTAAATTTCTGAGCCCATAACTCGACAAATAATTGATATATAATGACGAAACTTGGTGCGTACACTTTTGTTACTTGTGGTAATACATGTTCAAAATTTTAGCGAAATCGGTTGACGACCACGCCCACTTTTATATATGGGTATCATAAAGTGGCCTAATAAAAACATTTTAAGCGATATCTTTGTCAAATATAAAGATAATTCATTGAAATTTTGTGGCATGAATTCCACAATAGACCGGAAACAAAAAGTAGAAAAATTTTGGAAAATGGGCGTGGCACTGCCTCCTTTTAAACAAAAGAATCTACGAGATTTCGGAGCCCATAACTCGGCAAATAATTGAGATATTATGACGAAACTTGGTTTATACACTTTTATAACTTGTGTTAATAGACACGCAAAAATTTATTGAAATCGGTTTATGACCACGCCTACTTTTTAAGAAAGATATTTCTGGAACACCCTTTGGGAATTTGTAACAAGACTTCTTTGTAACTAGAAGTCATAAAGGAATGAAATGTTGCACAAAGAATAATATTCATATGCTTAGTTGGATGACTGATAAAAATGTTGAAAATGGGCGTGGCTACGCCCACTTTATGCGGCACTCGCTTTATATAAAATACATCCTATATCGAACAAACGCAAACAAACAATGAAAGCATACAGCTGAGTATCTAATGTTCGATTCCACTCGAACTTAGGCTTCCTTACTTGTTTATACTCAGCTGTACTAGTACACAGAGTATTATAGTTTTAATCACATAACGGTGGATTGTAACAGAATGAAATAATCGAGATAGATATAGACTTATATATATCAAAATGATCAGAGTGAAAAGAGAAATCGATTGAGCCATGTCCGTCCGTCCGTCCGTCCGTCCGTTCGTCCGTCTGTCCGTCCGTCCGTCCGTCTGTCCGTCCGTCTGTAAACACTCTAACTCGCGCAAAAATTGAGATATTTTGATGAAATTTGAAATGCAAGTTGGTATCGAGACTGGGACGGTTGGTATTGAAAATGGGCGAAATCGGACCATGACCACGCCCACTTTTCCTATATAGAAAAAATCGGAAATTTGGTATCTCAGTCACTAATATAGCTGGAGCGATGAAATTTCACCCACGTGTTGAGCTCAGGCTCCTAGGAAGAAATTTGATAAAATTTTGGAAAATGGGCGGTGCCACGCCCACTTATTAAGGGTCAAACATTGAGGGTTTTATAAGCCATAACTCAGAAACCACTGAAGATGTATCGATGAAATTTGGTACGCGTGATATAATTAATTAGGCAAACGTTTGGACGAAAAATAGTTAAAATCGGTTGACGGCCACGCCCACTTTTATATATGTGTATTATAAAGTGACCTAATAAAAACATTTTAAGCCATATCTCTGTCAAATATAAAGATCTATCATTGAAATTTTGTCGCCTGAGTCCAACTATGACCATAAAACAAAAAAAAGAAAAATTTTGGAAAATGGGCGGTGCCACG
Organism: Urophora cardui; assembly: GCA_960531455.1. NCBI lineage: Eukaryota > Metazoa > Arthropoda > Insecta > Diptera > Tephritidae > Urophora > Urophora cardui. The sequence continues at coordinate 50,917,007 of OY482673.1, forward strand.
CCCACTTATTAAGGGGAAAACATTGAAAATTTTATGAGCCATAACTCAGAAACCGTTGAAGATATATCGATCAAATTCGGTACGCGTGATATACTTACTTAGGCAAATATTTGGACGAAAAGTTTCCAGAATCGGTTGACGGCCACGCCCACTTTTATATATGTGTATTATAAAGTGGCCTAATAAAAACATTTTAAGCGATATCTCTGTAAAATATAAAGATATATCATTGAAATTTTATGGTAAGACTCCAACTGCGGACATACAACGAAAAACACAAAAATTTTGGAAAATGGGCGTGGCACCGCCTCCTTTTAGAAACAGGAATATACGAGATTTCTGAGCCCATAACTCGACAAATAATTGAGATATTGTGACGAAACTTGGTGTGTACACTTTTATTACTTGTGGTAATACATGTTCAAAATTTTAGCGAAATCGGTTGACGACCACGCCCACTTTTATATATGGGAACTATAAAGTAGCCTAATAAAAACATTTTAAGCGATATCTTTGTCTAATATAGAGATAATTCATAGAAATTTTGTGGCATGAGTTCCAGAATAGAACGGAAACAAAAAATATAAAAATTCTGGAAAATGGGCGTGGCACCGCCTCTTTTTAAACAAAGGAATATACGAGATTTCTTAGCCTATAACTCGATAAATAATTGAGATATTATGACGAAACTTGGTTTATACACTTTTATAACTTGTGTTAATAGACACGCAAAAATTTCTTGAAATCGGTTTACGACCACGCCTACTTTTTAACAAAGATATTTCTGGAACACCCTTTGGGAATTTGTAACGTGACATCTTTGTAACTAGAAGTCAAAAAGGAATGAAATTTTGCACAAAGAATAATATTCATATGCTTAGTTGGATGACTGATAAAAATGTTGAAAATCGGCATGGCTACGCCCACTTTATGCGGCACTCGCTTTATATTAAGTACACCGTGTTTCCAAACAAACAATGAAAGCATACAGCTGAGTATCTAATGTTCGATTCCACTCGAACTTAGGCTTCCTTACTTGTTATTGATATTTTTTGAAACAAAATTATGTATTTTGTTCATTTCGTTGAGCAGCCTTGCTCGTAAGTCTGTGTCTCCACGAATGGAAAATTGGTAGGCTTACGGTAGTATCCCCTCTGAAAGAAGCTCATTTTGAATAGTTTTAGGTGTCCTACCTCTGCTTTAAAAAGCTTTATCTCACTAAATGTATATTCATATGTTTTTTTTTTGACACATGGGCCCTCATTTTACTGGCATTTCCCTAAAATTCTATTGTAATATACATATGTACATATTTTTTCACTTTCATATAAAAAAATTCCAACTATGTAAGAAAGAGCTTTGCTTGACTAAAAATTATAGGCGCCTTTAACGCTGTTTGTACCTACATAACAAGGTTTTACTGTATTGCAATTTATTATATGCTCGCTTTTCATATCAGTGCATCTTCGCCGGCCACTGTTGCCGCCGCCGCCGCCGCCGCCGCCGCCGCCTAATACCCATTAACCTAGTTTCACAATTCAATATAGTACTCGTATGACTTTCTTGCGTTGCGTTGCCTCTCAATTGAGCGAGTTCAATTTTCGATGCCCTTTAGAGTTCATGATTACAATTTACAGCATTCATTCATAGTTATGTACATACAAACATAGATACATATGTACATAAATAAATACATACATAAATAGATGGCTATGTATCTGGAAGCATTGTTGAGCATTTGCAACTCACTTAAACTTTGCTTTGCTTTGAAAGAAAGCAATCTTAACTTATAGATATGTATTACAATTTTTCTCGATGATTTCAGATTTGGTGGAATTTGAGATCCAAGATGTTGTTTGTTAGAGTTTGGGGGCTATAATGTGATCGAAGCCGAATGTCTTTTACCTGACTACACGGGGCATTCCATACAAAAAGAAACAGCACGGAAGGCAACGAACGCTTAGCGACGGCAGATCAACCTAGAAGCGGCTGGTGCTTGTGAGTTCAAGACTTAGTTTCCAATTAGTATGTCACAGCGACATGAACTACATGTGAAAGCAACAGTTGGTTGCATTTGCCCCTTTTACATCTTTCGTACTCTCACAAACGTTCAACACTTACTTACCATTTATCAGCAAGAATAAGAATGTACGACACAAACTGGCATTGTGAGCACAAAAACTTTTATTAAAAAGTAACTCAGAGTTTGTAGCGAAACGTAAAAATTCTATGCCACATCCAGCGAGCGTCAGCTAAAATGCGTCCTCCTCCTCCTCCTACTGCTCCCCCACAGCCCGTACAACACCTACTCGTAAAACACTGTAATCCCTGTAAGACAGGAATGATGGAAACTCCAGCACGTTCTCAGCAAACACTAACACATATAGCAGTGATAGTCATTTGATACATCATTTGGAGAACACGATTGATGGAAAGAGACACGGACACAAATGTTTTCATCACATTTTTCACACCGTCCATATAAAAATGATGGAAACTTGTAGGCAGTGTGTGACAGAAATTTCCATCAAACGTGCACCTCAAATGATATATCAAATGACTATCACTGTCTTATAGGGATGTTTCGTCATCGTGTGGCTGTGTGTGTGTACCAAAACCAACATAAACTTTAATGCACAAAATATTGAATTTTTGCCAGACAGATATTAACCTTGACTTTCACTTTCCTTTTGCAACAACAACAACAACAAACACAAAGCGACACGGAGCTCTACATAAGTAAGTAAGGCAACGCAGCGCAGCGAGTGCGCGCATTAGGACGAACACGTCTGTCTGTCTGCTTATGTCGCGGAAGTTTGTTGGTTTTGGTTTGTTGTTGTTGTTGTTGTTTTTGGGGCAATTTCACATCAGTGTGCTGCTGATATTTTAACATATTCAAAACACATACAGTCACAAACACATTTCTTTTTTTGTGTGTATTGTAGATAATTTGTATGCATGCACGTTCTATTGGCAAAGGATTTCCATCATAGTACCATACATACCCTGCAGGGAAATCAATAACTAGTGAGCAAAATTTCTAGTTCCGAACTAGCGAAAAGGTGTCAAAAGGGAACTAGATCAATTGTAGTTAGACCCTCTCCAGTTCAGAAGGAGAGAATTGAGTGACCATTATAAAACACACTTTGATTGTATGCAATTTCGAAGTGACAAAAATTCTATGAAAATTTTTTTTTGGTTCAATTGCCGTCGGCGTTGTATATTTCTGCAATTCTCAGATGTTTAGTGAAGCATTTTATATAAAGAGTTTTCTATTTGCATCTTGTATAAAATGAAATGTCCCCTAATTATGCTTTTCCGATCCCTTATGCTTATTTTGATTTTATTACTTTTTAAATATTATTGTAAATTTTTATTAAATAAATAAATAAAAAAATATTAGTTAAAAAAATATAAAAAAAAAAATATCATTCACCTTGACACCGACAGGATTCGAACCCGCGGCCCTCAGATTGAAAGGCACATGCATTAGCCAGTCGGCCATCGCGCCACTTGCATGAAGTGTGTCAAATGCTGCTCTTAAGCTGCAGATGTAAAACTGTAGAATTTTTAGGTACTTGTAGCTAGTTCAGAACTATCGAAATTGTGCCAATAAACGAACTAGTGTAAACTGTAAAATTTAGTACTAGTTCGGAACTATCGAAAATGTAGTGCAGAAAGGGACAACTAACACCGCCTAGGACATCGCCGTGTTAAATTCGCCAGTTGATAACATGCAAAAGAGATTTAGCTCGCACTAGTAGTGTCGAAAAATGCACTAGAAGCGACCTAGTTCGGAACTAGAGATTTTCCCTACAGGGTACATTCACATACATACATACATTTGTATAGTAAAAGTAAAACGGGCATTTTATGTGCATATTTTTGTATGTCTGAAAATGCATATGTGTGCATGTATAGTATACATCAGTGGCGGATCCACGGGGGGGGGGGGTTTTGGGGGTCCAACCCCCCCCCCCCCTTGTGGTTTATCATAGATCCCAAATTAATGCATTTATAGCTTCTGCGCCCAAATTTCCCAAACTGATCAAGGAAAACTCTATCATTCCAAAAGCAATGGTTGGATGGGTTTAGCTGTCCAAAGAAAAAACTTGCCATTTATTTTCATTTATTTTCAGATTATATTTTATATGCACATATATATATGTGTGAAAAGACAATTTCGCACTTGTCGTCCATCAAAAAAAATTCGAGCATAGTAGGTAGTTGAAAGAAATACAATTAAAGTACAGCGTTTGACATGCACTATGTAAATTGCTCGTTGGCGTAGCTGTAGCGCCTTTGATTCGCATTTTGTCGATCGCGGTTCGAATCCTGCCTGCGGTTGGTATTTTTTTTTGTTTTTTTTTTTTTATTTATTTAAAACTAAAAAAAAAATATTTAAAAATGAATAAAAAAATATATATTTTATTCATGTATACTGGGCACACCACATAACATCCAAAATATGTACCTACATGCGAAAAAAGTTCATGTAGGTACCTTTGGACGCACGTGCATAAAATAAAATTTGTCAAATGCTATTCGTAAATTGCCAAAGCGCAAATTTATTTTCTTTTCTTTCTTAAGCCCATATGACACTAGATACGTTTTTTTCTGGTATTCTACCAGGTTTTTTGTGTGAAGGAGATGGTCAAATAGAGTTTTGCGTTGGTGCAAGCGAGCAAGCTATATTGAAAAAAACCAAGGTAGGTTTTTTGGCATTCGGTCATTTTTTCTTAAAATTGTTTCAATTTGACAACTAGAAAATAAATTATATTTAAAATAAAAAATATGTATATGGAAATACAAATTTTAAATTTGCCACTTGTAAGCTTCTGCTTTGGCCGCAAGGGTAAAGAAGAAGTCCGGAAGAAAAATTATATTGCGTACTGGCTTCCCTTTATAACATGGAATACACAGCTATCCTTCCCTTTGGGTTTCATAACTTTTTTATTTCAGTAATTTAAATTCAAATTTCCAAAAAAATTAATTTTGAAATAAATATTATTTTGATTTATGCCTCAGACACACATGTGGTATGAATATCATAATATCAATACTATGATTTGGATATACTATGAAAATTTTCAATTAAACTACAATATGAGGTTGACATATATGTGGTATAGATCGTAATATTATTACTATACTACGATGTGTGTCTATAGCATTAGTTTGAAGTTTAATGTCAATCAAATTGCTTTTGAGTGAGTATTTGTCTCTTTTCAACCTACAGGAGAATTGTTTTTGTATTTTGACTTCAGGTGGGTTTTCCAAACCAAAAAAACCAAGGAAAAAATGTAGTGTCATATAGGCATTATCCCTATTTTTATCGGGATTGTACAGAATTAATTTGGTCAGAAATGTCTGAATCGTTGGAGAAATTGCCTTTTTCAGAGGCATTTCGCAATTCTTGTTTAATTTAATCTTTTAAAAATTTGAGTATATAAACACAAGAACTTCAATAAAGTTAAAATTCTATTAAAAATATAAATATAACCAAAAAGTACTACATACATATATTCTTATTTATTTTGGCTTTAAATGCAAGGGTAAGTGAAATTGATGATCAATTTCCCACCAATACCATACGATACTCATTCGCACGTACCAATGCAAAAATATACATACATACGTTAGACATGCTATTTAGAACTTCAATTGAAATCTCCTGCACTTTATGTGATGACATACATATTGTTAATTTGGAGGGTTTTGAGTTTGGTGTTTTTAAGGTCTGGGAAAGGCGCAACTAGTATATAGAATAATAATAGTAGGTGGTATTAGTCCATATTTTCCCCAGCGTCTGCCCTTAAAAAACATCTTCCAAAAAAAGAAATTTTCAAAACCCCCCCCTTGCCGAAATCCTGGATCCGCGCCTGGTATACATTATATATCAAACATACATACATATATACAACGGTTAAGCATTTTGATATGCCGCGCGTTATTCGTCCTTGCTGTGCAACTGAATGCCTCTGCCCCTTGGCGCTCAGCTATGATAATTGTTGTTACTATTTTACTATTTCTTCATTATTATACCCCATTGTCGATTCTAGGCAACAGTTTTTCTGGCTTTTGACTATGGTTAATAGATGCGAATTACGCATATCACGGTTTAAATTTCATAAACGCCCAATCGACATTTTTGTCAAAAATTAAAATTGAATTCATGACGCCCAACTCTATGACTTCAGAGCTGAAAATGACATTAGATGGAAATATAGAGCTTCCAAACGACCAAGTCTATGGTATGGATCGATAGAGCTGGGCGAAAGGAGTTAAGGTTTGGCAAATCTCAATTTTGTCATAGGCGGTTATAAAAGTTTCTTTTAGACGGTTATGTAGTTTAAACGCCGAATGGCATATATGTATAAATTTATTACTTACTTTTCTCGTCCATTTTTTCACTTTTCACTTCCAAACAAAAAAAAATCTCGTATCAAGTTACAAACTTTTAGTGAAAATAACAACCGTGTATTCCGTATTCGCTTTCACCCATTCATTTGTTTTCTATTGCCATTTGCTGTTTCTTCAAATGCGGTCAGTTTTGCGCTTTGCGAGGGTGGGTGGCTGAGAATGAGAATTTTTGAATAATTTATAACGACGAGCAGCAGGACATTTGAAACACGCGATGCAATCTGAATACCAACTAGTTCAGCCGAAGGAGGTGTGTACTTCCATAGAGGAACATATATGTTCTTGTACATATGTATGTATGTATGTACATATATATCACTATTTTGCAAATCCATTCATGGCTTAAACATATATATATATATATATATATATATATATATATATATATATATACATAATTAGGCTTTCTATATAAAATCTGATGATACATAGTGTTGAATAACAAATTATTTACTTATGTATATATGTACATTTGTAAGAAGATTTACGAAAATATGGCAAGGAAATCAGTTTAGTGAGCATTTGTGTTAAAAACACAAAATTTATGTTGTATAACTAAAACTTCAGGACAAACTGATTTGGAATTAAAATTCCACATATTAAGTGTCTGTATTACTCGTATTTCCGCCGCTGAATGGCAGAAAGTGAACCAGAGCACCTCTTATTTCATTATTTAAATTGGCTCGTAAACATAGTGGCCGCTGTGGTGTAGTTCTCTGAGAACGAAAAGCGACACTGAAGATGGCACTTTGCCGAAACCGGCTTGCTTCAACAGCACAATTGACAAGGGATGACGGAAAATCTTTTCAATAAACATCGTATACAATGTCCATTAAGAATTTATTGCCAATTTCTTCTGTATTCTCAAAAAGGCAAATTCTCTATCTAAAATAGGTCACTCATACGCCTTGGCGAACCTTCATCACACCTCATATAAGTGGCGCTCAAAATTCTAAAACCATTTTATTTCTACCAGAATCACTTGATATCTATATATCTATCTTCTACATATGTATATAAGGATGAAAGTTTATTTGTTTGTTCCTTATGGACGCCGAAGCTACCCGTCCGATCACATTCAAATTTTGACACTATGATCACCTGGTATTAGATTAAAATTTCGACCACATTTAATTCCGGTATCCAACCCATTCCCGAGATGTAGGCCAAAATATGGACCCAAATGCCTCCGAAATATTTATGATCAATATTGGTATCAAATTAAAGGTATCAATCAGAGCTTCAATAGAGAGTTTATTCCATTCCAATTTTCCAGTTGGTTCTCAAGATAGGGACCAAAACATGAACCCGGATGACCCCAAATATTTTTGCGTAATATTGTCATCAAATTAAAGGTGCTGCTCAGGGGTTCCATATATATTTAACGCTATACAGATATCTCAATCGGTACCCGAGATTGAAGCCTAAACATGAACCGAAATAGCTCGAAACATTTTTGAGCAATATTTGTATCAAAATATAGTAGTAATCATGATATACACCGAGATGTGGACCCGGATGGCCATGGAAGGTTGTTGATAAGGAACGGGAGAGGGGGAGAAAGAGATACTAGTATAGGGGGGAAGAGATTGAGGGATCGGGAAATGCAGAGTGGTAGGGAGGCCGATAGGGAAGGGAGTGGCTTAGTGTTATTTGTCGCAGCGAAGTGGGACGGGTATTTGCTAGTATACTATAAGAAAAAATTTTAGGTGTCTTAACCCATTAATGTTCGTGTTTTAACCCACTGATGACTCTTTGTTTTGAAGAAGTATCATAAGATTATTTTTCTGCTTAATTGGCGCGTAACCGTCTATAGACGATTTTGACAGAGTGCAATAAAGCACGCCATTTACTTCTGTTTCGCGATGTCTGGCGCCAATTGGAAATACCAAAGAAAGGCAAATCGTTCTCTTCCTCATTCCTCCAATGTAGTGGTGGTTTCCCTTTTCCGCCGGTTCCGAGCGTTTGTAGTTGGTATATTTTTCAAGGAAAACTTTACAGTTTTAAATTAAGCTTTACAGTGTAAATAATTAAAAAAACTAAAATGTTACATTAAAATGTTTGGACGCAATATCTGGCTCGTGCTGGATCAGGTACAGCTCTATCAAAAAAAAAAAAAAACGATTATCAGTCATTCCACTTGGTTAAATGTTAAGTAAGTCAACGCTTAATAACAGAACAAAAAATAAAATATTTTAAACTAAAATAGAAATGGAAAGTTCATTAATAAGTAGAATCTGTATCACACTTACATATATTAACTTCCACATAACTGAAAGCAGACTCATTCATTTAAAATTCAATTGACTTTTTAAAAACACACGAGCGGACTCAGGCCGAGTAGAAGATTAAAATGTGTTTATAAAAAGTTTTAGTCGCACATGGATACAATGTATGTATGTAATCAATAGTCATAGTGCCCATAGCATGCATATCTAACAAAACTCCAAAAATAAGCTAACCATTACGTTGCCCAAAGATAAGGAAAGAGATTTCGACTATAAAAAGTACCAAAAAAAAAAAACAAAAAGCAGGTATTATTTGCATTCGAGCTGAGCATGATCACATCTTCAACATTGGTATTCGAAAAAAAAAATAATAAAAATACTACACCTGTACATATTTAAATAGCAACAAAAATTATATAAAAACTTTTATTTTAAAGAAATTTATTATAAGAAACTATTCATTTACCAAACTTACAACCGCACTATGCTCATAAATAGGCTGATTGTATCGAATCGTGGGCACATTGACTAAATTAATGGGACAACAATGTTAAGTCCGGTAATATGATCGCGTCGATAGATAGATGAATACAAAAGTTAACATTTTGTTTTTGTTTTTGGGTTTGTGTGTAATTTTTTGATGGTTTTTTGTCTAACACAAAAGCTTTTATTTAGATCTCAGCAACTTTTGCTCATTTATCTATTCATTTTTTTCTTGTTGCTTCATCATACTTAACAATAAAAAATCGTTGGGTGACAGTAACGGGTAAAAGATTGAAGATGTACGTTGGTATGTATAGGTATATATATATTACATATATGTATGTATGGATAGTAGTACATATGTACATATATATAAGTATGTACATATATAAGTAATTTGGATAACAAAAGACACTCGTATTTTGCTGTGCTTCTCAGTTTCAGGAGCGATTATTCGATTTTTGTTAGTGCGCATCAAGGCAAATTCATTCATATTGTAATAATAAGTGAACAGCTGACTTCTTCTTCTTCTTCTTCTCGTTTTTAACTTGTCGTGTACAAAAGAATACAGGAGAATGTCAAACAAAGAAAAATTTTACTTTGAGTTTGACATTCTGATGGACAAAAACTTAAAGCGAATCGAGGCGAATATTGCCGAATTTGCCGTGCCATTACCATATTGAATTTGCCTTGGTGCGCATGAAAAAAATGTTTGGTATGAATTGCTTTTATTTTCTAATTATGTAGACATTCTGAAATCTTTCTCAGTCAAGCCCCTTTTGCTGTCATTAACTATGCCGAGAACTAGTCAGTTAGATACTATGCCTATGTATGGCCCTTAACTACAAATTCACTATGAAATTTATCATTTAGTCGATCACTAATTCTTAAAAGTTCCAAACTCTTAATTACCTTTCAATACAGAACTGCTTCCACCTGCTTCGGATGTGACCACTGCTGACTCGTAGAAAGTGTTGATCCTTTCATAACTTTTGGAAATGTCTAAAAGCCTTTCTAGGGACTGCAATAGGTAACACGCTAGGTTGATAAGTTTACGATGCGTAGCGTATTTGCGAGATTTTATTCCGTATCTTAACTTTCCTTCGGCATATTGGAATGGATTTGTGGTATGCCGGGAAGAACTATGCATTTCCCAAGCACTCAGGCATATTTCCACATTGTAATTAAGGTCTTTAGAAATGATCAGGATGTAGGGGAAAAGGTGGAATAGTGGAATCGGGATTTTTCTGCAAACTTCCCAGATTCTCTTATAAATAAATAAAGTCGAGTCGTAGAAAATGTGCATCCGCCATTCTCAGTACATCTGACCCGAGAATGCGCATTCGTAGTCTAGCGAAAGCCGGATAGGTGCAAAGAAAATGTTCTGTGCTGTCGTCATCCTCCTCCAGACAGGATTGGCATAATAAGCTCTTGATGATGCCTGTGGTGGCCATGTGCTGTTCCCATGAATTATGTCCTGTAATCAACCCTACAAGGCCCCGAAGTTCTCTACTTCTCCGCTTGAGGAGGAAGTTTCCTACCTCCCTGGTAGGTTTTTTCAGAAAGCACTTTGGAATTTTACGTGAATCTGTAGAGCTCCAGTGTCTCCTTTGAGCTTTCCTCATGGAATCCCTGATGTACTTCACAGTGCGCTCTATAATTGGTCCTATAATTGGCTGCGGTTCAGTTGGTTGCTCCGCCTGTCCGCAATTTGCCACTTTTTCGACCAGTTCGTTACGTTGAACACCGCAGTGAACAGTGAAGTTTATTCCTTTTTGCTCCAATTTACATTTATGAACAGTTTTTAAGAGGTTTGCGCAGTTTCAGTGCATCCTAGGTATCCACGCCACTTCTCACCAATTATCCATTCTGCTGCTTTTAGTATGACATAAATCTCCGATCGAAAAACCGTCGCCGTTGTACCTAAAACATAATAGCACCTGAAGTCGGTCTCCCGATGCCAGTCGGAACCAATACCATACATAAACTGTTTTTGATCCGTCTGTGTAGATGATTTCGATCCTCCCCGTAGAGTTTCTGGATCTTTCCGTTGATCTCTGGTGAGGAAATCAATAGTATATCGTCTAACAAAGAATGCACAGGGTACCAGCTTGTCATTTGGGACCGAAACAAAGGATGTCAGATTGTTTACTGAATGACCAGTTCTATGCGGTTGAGACCGCGCATTATAACATAACTTATGAGAATCATAGTGCATAATACAAAAAGTGCAGAGTACAAATTCATATGACACAGTACTTAACGCCATTAACACCCTAGATAATTACTTATAATTATCTATCTATATATATATAAAAATCAAGCCCATTTCTTTGTCGCCGGCTTTCGCCCAAACGCGTGGAGGGATTTTGATCAAATTTACACACCAGCTTAGTACCTTGCCCTAGATGGTTTATATGCATATTTTTTTCAAATCCGGAAGTCGGTTCCCGAGATATAGGTCAAAACGAGGATCCGGCTTTCCCCTGAATATTTTTGGACGATATTGGTATCAAATGAAAGGTATTCAGCAGAGAATTTACATAGAATAGTACTCATTGCGATTCCTAGGTCGGGTCTCCAGATATGGGTCACAACGTGGACTCGGATGACCCTGGAATGTTTCTGCGCGATATTGGTATCAAATGAAAGGTATGGAGCAGAGAATTTACATAGAATAGTACTCATTGCGATTCCTAGGTCGAGTCTCCAGATATGGGTCAAAACGTGAACCCGCATGATCCTCGAATGTTCCTGAGCGATATTGGTATCAAATGAAAGGTATTGAGCAGAGAATTTACATAGAATAGTACTCATTGCGATTCCTAGGTCGAGTCTCCAGATATGGGTCACAACGTGGACTCGGATGACCCTGGAATGTTTCTGCGCGATATTGGTATCAAATGAAAGGTATGGAGCAGAGAATTTACATAGAATAGTACTCATTGCGATTCCTAGGTCGAGTCTCCAGATATGGGTCACAACGTGGACTCGGATGACCCTGGAATGTTTCTGAGCGATATTGGTATCAAATGAAAGGTATGGAACAGAGAATTTACATAGAATAGTACTCATTGCGATTCCTAGGTCGAGTCTCCAGATATGGGTCACAACGTGGACTCGGATGACCCTGGAATGTTTCTGAGCGATATTAGTATCAAATGAAAGGTATTGAGCAGAGAATTCACATAGAATAGTACTCATTGCGATTCCTGGTCGGGTCTCCAGATATAGGTCAAACACGGATGACCCCTGAAAATTTCTCAGCGATATTGGTATGAAATGAAGGGTTCTGAGCAGGGATTTTAGATAGAAATGAACTAATTACGATTCCTAGGTCGGGTCCCAAGGTGTGGGTTAGCACCCGGACCCGGATAACACCGCCAAATGAACGTGGACCCGGATTGCCCCGGAAAATTTCTCAACGATATTTGTGTAAACTGAAAGAGTTACATAGAGATGAACTCATCATGATTCCTAGGTCAGGTCCCCAGATGAGGGTCAAAATGTGGATCCGGATGGCCCCGAATAATTTCTCAGCGATATTGTTATTTAATCACGGCGCATGACGATTCCTAGGTGGGATCCAAAGATATGGGTCAATATGTGGACCCGGATAATACCGTGATATATCTTAAGGATATTGGTACCAAATGAAAGGTGTTGAGCGGACTCTCATGTAGAGCCGTGCCCATTACATTTTCTTGGTCAAGTCTACAGATACCGTAGCCATTATTGTTCCTAAGTCAAGTTCCCAGATGTGGGTCAATAAGTGGACCCGGATGAGCCCGGGATGCTTCTGAATAATACTGATATAAAATGAAAGGTGTTGACCGGGTCTGCTATATAGATATTTTCATAGTGATTCTTAGTCCCGATACTCAATTATGGGTAAAAGAGACGATTCGGACGCCACGGAATGTTTTTAAGCAATGATGGTATGAAATGAGAAGTGGAATGCAGGGTATGTTATGCTAAACCCAGTTCCCTAGGGAAAGGGGAAGAGTAATGAGACTGGGAAAGGCAAAGGGACGAAAAAGGAGAGGGAGAATATAATAAAAATGGAATGAAGAGGATGGGGAGAGAAGACAGGGAAGGAATAAGAGGGGGAATAAAAAGAAGAAAGACAGAAAAGGAGAGGTAAGAGAGGGAGAGCGATAGAGAAAGGGAAGCAGAAATGTGACGGGGAAAGAAAAAGGAAACGGAAATGAAAGGAAAGATAAATGGAAAGGGAAAGAGAAAGAGAATGAGAATGAGAAAGAGAATGAGAAAGAGAAAGAGAAAGAGAAAGAGAAAGAGAAAGAGAAAGAGAAAGAGAAAGAGAAAGAGAAAAGTAGAGGGAAAGGGAGTTGGAAACTAATACGAAGAAAAATGGGATAAGACTATGAAGAGGGCAAACTTTTGAAAATATCAATTTTTTCCTTCACTTTTTTTAAACTTATCTGAATTGTGCTGAGCTCTGCAGCCCGAGGTAATTTCGGCTTCCAGATACTTCCAACATATTTTAAAGTGTGCAGTTTTTCGCTTCAGGTACCTATAATAGGAAGTGGGCCAAAGCAAAGCTTGGCTGGGTACAGCTAGTATTATATTAAATACAAAGAATTTCAATTTTACTCGTACTAAATTGTCAACTCTTATTGGCTTTGAAAACAAGTTTTTCTTTTATTGCTCTTACATTACTATTCCAAAAAAAAAAACTATACATAGTATTTCTTTAAAGCCCTTGCCTTGCTTATCTTATTCGTATTTAATAGTTGAATGAGAGAAAATCACGTTTTCAATTAATTTTCTTCATTATAACAGAGTAAATTACGTTCGTCGTCTAATAATTATAATTAATTGCATTAATAACAGCTGTGAGTGACTTTTTTTAAACGAATGTTTAACTTGTTTTTTCTTTGTTTTGCTTTGCAAATGTATGTAGAACGAGTATGTTAAATAATAGATTGATAAATTTAAGCAATATAACTTAAATGCTTGTTATTCATATGGTAAGTAAGCACGTGCAAAGCTTGAAAAAATGGAAAACATGCTAAATAATACTTACTTACATATCAATATAATACTTATGTATGTATATGAACAATAGGCACACCCATTAATAGTTAGATGCATATGTAATTAAATATCAAATCATAAATAAGAATGATTTATAAATTCTAAGGCACACATTTCACGATTATATAAGAAGAAGCACAGCATACATATCTGCAAATAAATTCTAATGAAACTAAATGAGTTTTCTCTTTGAAAGCTATAAAATCAAAGTATGACAAGTTATGTATTGTGGAACGAATTTCCGTCATCCCTTGTAAAGTTTGATTTGGTTATAAACCGGTTTCGGCTATGTGCCATCTTCAGTATCTTGTTTATAACCAAATCAAACTTGACAAGGGATGACGGAAATTCGTTCCACAATACATCGCAATCCTAGCCTGTCGGAAAAGCAAACAACAAAAAAGAAATATGACAAGTTACTGTGGTAACGGTTTAGTTCCCTTTACCTGCTACCTTTACCTACAACAGGCATCTTGGTGTCGCTCTGATATCAAAGTATTCTCGGTCCCATTCTAATGTAATAGGAGCTTTGATATTTCAACAGATTAAGTAGAAGAGAAGAAGTAAATGTGGTTGACATCGAAATTCCTTCCTTCTTTTACATTAGAAATAGGCAACCCTAAGATATGGGAAAATCTCATTTTCGGCACAAGTATCGATTAAGCGGTTATGAAAGTTTCACTTGGACGGTTATGAAGTTTAAACCAAGATATTTGCATACGAGTGGTCCACTTTTAAAAGTGGCTATGTGAAATTGGATTGTGTAGCATTATTTCGTAACAGGTTCATTGGAGGAACTAAATGGTTCGTAAATTATGATGAACCACAATAACAACAACCGATCTCAGAAGGTTTACCGAGGGAACTAAAAAAGGGTTCGCACTGATGGTGAACCGTGACGGCAGGGACTATTTGGACCATACAACATCGCTGTGGCTCCGAGTGGCTCCCAACAACAAGCAAATCAATTTCGACAGAATAACGCACATTTCTTTTTTTTCACAGAAATCGTTGTCGCGGCGAGCACTCAAACCTAACGGTCCAGCTTCGACCGACATTCATTGTGTAGTTACGCCTTCATACATACATACATACATATGTACATATGGTTGTACATTTATATCTGCTACCTCGTTCATGTTGTTTAGCAAAATATTTGAATGCCTAGCTGCAGCATATCTATACATATGTATGTATGTAGGTACATTGTACATTTGTTCTTTTCAAAATGACATCTAAGAATAGAAAGTGCTCATGGGAGTATGATTTTTTTTATGTATGTTGTTGCAATAACCGTTATTTGGCAAAATAATATTTTTATAACTCCGAGAAGAAGGTTGTTGCAATTTTTATTGATGTTGTTGTCGTGTGGCTCCCTTATACTTAATTTGTGGCCACCTATGATTTGGACCATGAGTACGTGCATCAAAATGGCGCCTGGTACGCTAATTGGGCCTGGCTAAAGCCGGGCAGCACAGCAACCAACCAACCAACCATTATTTCGAGGTGTATAATGTCCATTAAGAATTTATTGCAAAATCCTTTCATATTCTGGGAAAATAGCATTAAATACGAATACATTTTCAACAGTCTCTATGATTTTTCTGTACACATTCAAACTTCTATTTCTGTTTTTTTTTTTTTCTAATTTGTGGCTTAATATGAAAAATTCACATAGCCGCTTTTAGAAGTGGATTACTCATACATATTTCGTATATGATTAGTTACTTACAACAAATTTCCGATTTTGCATTTTTCGTGTTGCCATTGTGTTTGACATATTTTCCGTGAAATCTTTCATTTCATCAAGAATCTGCTCTGTGAGTAGAAGATGCGCCTCATTACCAAAACAAATAAACAAACAAATGGTGATGGAAGGCAGTGAAATATTAGTTAGTCCCGTTTGAAGTCGGTCAGTCAGTCATTCACTTATGTATGCATTATACGATTTTTTTTGCAGTAGATAATAATTTAACAGATATAAGTGGCAACAACGTTGCTGATTGGCGGAACTATATTGTAGATATATGTGTGTATGTATATTTAAATTTAAAGTAATTTTTTTTTGGCATTCTGCAATGTCTGAACGGCTGAGTGTCTGGTTCGTTCAACCGTTGTGTGCTTAAGTATTTCGTTTGACTGATTGCTTATAATTAATTATCGACCGGTTAAACTACGTATGCACTTATGTATGTAAATACTCGTAGGTATACGAGTATGGGCCGGTGTGTCTAAAAAATAAATTGAATTTTTTCCATTGACCAGAAATGCACTAACGAATAGGCTTCTACTTATTCTTCTTTTTTTAAGTTAATTTCGGAAAGGGCTTTTGCGAGTTTTTTTTTTTTTCTCGCTTGTTTCAGGAATTTGCAATTTGTAGAATCTATTTAATAAATAACACAATGAATCATCTTAGTTCCGATGAAGCTAAAAGCCCGTCTCCACATAACATCGTTCGCTCTTTTTATCATTGTTCGCTCTCTCATGCGCTGTTCGAGCTCGAATCCAGTGTGAAACGACGATAATTTCAATGCAAAGTTCTGAGTGCGAATAACAATTGAACAACGTTTTTCATTCTGAGCAATCTCGCCAACCCCGGTAAAATCGATGTCTTCTCTAATTTTGTATCGCAAATCTATCGAAATCTGGCAAACAGACCAAAATAAAAACTTCAAAATGAACAATAATATGTCTGACGACGATCTGTGAGCCTATCATGCCGGCTAAGTAGGGCTTAGTACTGCTATAACAACAGCAACAACAAGAACAAGAATGAGCATTGTCAAACGACGATCAGCTACATGGAGACGTAGTTAGTTCGCGAACAACTTGGCGAGATTGTTCGAAAGCGAATTAAGTTACATATGTGGCGAACAGAGATGGAATGGCACATGGTACAATAATTTAGAGGTAGGTCCGGTGGCGAATTTTGAAACTACTTTTTTTTATTTACAAAGGTAGAGTGCAATGTCAAAATCAAAGCGAATTCACATCATGGCCAATAGGAATGTGCGAATCCCAAGCGAATTCAGATTTTAACCAAGGCGAAATATCATTTTGACATTACACTCTACCAATTACAATAACAAAATACATGGGAAATTTCTGAATTCGCCACCGGGCCTACCTGGTAAATCTGCCTTGGAATGGCATGTACACATTTATAGAAGTGTAAGGCAAAGTGTGCGTAAGTTTTACGTACATTCTCGTACATACATACATATATTACTAGCGCTTATCACATCCGTCAAATCATTGCGACGCGTACCTCATTCACGCCTTATCATTCCATTAAGCCCAGCTTAATCACATAAAAATACGTGTACGTATGTAGGTATACGATTGAGTACTATTTTTTATAGTACCGGTTACATAAAAAAACAATCGTATAAAAGTAGTAATAGTTATGGTAGATACTAAAGTGACTTTGACAATTACATTATATGGCGACAGCAACAGGTGATTCTGTTTTGTGCACACCTGATACTGAATAAACTTTTATTGGAAGCAGGTGAAGGAAGCCATTGTCGGTCACATTATTATTAAGGCTGACATTTGAAGCTTCTGCTTTTACGTATCTTGTTCTTCTGTGGACTATGGAATAACCACTGACTGTTCATATTTTGCTTATAACTTTTATTTATTTACATTTTTATTTATATTTATTATCATCGAAGGAGGAGACTTCCCAAGTCCAAAGATCAACGACTTGTTCGAACTAGCAACTAAAATCAAAATAAATATTTGCAAAAAAATCCTTTTAGTGGAAAACATTGTTTATTTTTTTTTTCCTAAAAGCAAAAAAAAGCATTTCCGCTAATTACACTGAAATCATGCATTATTTCAACTCCAACCGTTAGCTAACAGAATGGATAACAACAATGACTTTGATATTCGGAATTCAGTTAATAAATTTGTGGTAGATAAGTAATTTTGTTAAGTGCTATAAGCTGTATTAATGCATAATAACGTTACTCAGTACTAGCAAATAACTATGGAGCGAAAAGAATGTGTCTGCGTATGTATTTACTGGTTGGTTGGTTGTATCTTAAGCATTGGCGGATGCTTTATACAAGCCGAAAAGCCCAAAGAATTTTTTAAATCTGGTTATTTTACGCTTGAAATGTGTTCACTATTTAATTGATTCAATAGCCGTGTTTTTATTCAAGCGCATATACATCTGCGCTTAAATTTTTTATGGATTTCTAAGCGCACATCTCTATCCGCGCTTAGTTGTCCATATAAAATTTAAGCGCAGATGTATGTGCGCTTGAATAAAAACACGGCTAATGTGTGTACTACTTAAGATCTCATAAAGCGTTAGCCTGCCAACAACATGCACGTGTATTTTGTTGGTGCAGCCAACCTGGCTTAGTGAGCATGCTTTAACAGTGCCACACATGAGCTTTTCGAGGCTTTCAAAAGAGTTTAACATAGCTTGTTTTCTCGCTTTCTCTAAGAAAATCCCACTGCTTATTTTCATAGTTAAATTAAAAAAAAAATAGCAAATCACTTTTTTTTTATTATTCACACAAATTTTTATGGGAATGAGAAGCTGGCCTTGCCATGCCACGGCCGCCACTGATCTTAAGGGTGATATCGGGATGGCTCGCAAGATAAAAACACGGTTATAACCGTAATGCCAACCAATATCTACGAATAAAAGAAATTGTTTGATTATCTCTTTTTTTCCTTTGTAAACAACGTGTGTATTCTTCAATTCATCCTCAATAAATAAATTCAATAAATTCCTTAACACTATTTATTGATACGAGCGAGTTTAATTTTTTTCTTTGGCTTCGCTCTACAACAAGGTGCAATAAAATTTGTTGCAACAACTAAACGTCAAACACGGTTTTCCAAAATGTTCGCAATTATTTAAGTTCATAGTTGAATAGCAAAGAGTACATACGAGTACTGCGCGGGCAGCCTGAAGCCATAATGTCCGAGGACTTTGCCGTTTTACAATTCATCCTTTTATACTACATAGGAGTACAAGTACATTGACGATGGAAGCCTCACTAATTCTTGTTACAAAACGCCCCACCAATTCCATGCGCGCCACAAGAGATTTATATACTGCTCGGCTGTCATTTATTTTCTTTCACCAGATCTACGGAAATCGTGTGCAATTGGGCACCTCCTACCAACAACAGAACCACAACAACAATAATAAAGCTTTGGACGCTGCTACATATGTATGTATGTATGAGAATTCATTCATTTATTCACTCACCTTCTCTCATCCAACGCACTGTGTAACATTTTCATATATAGAGTGACTGAAAGATAGCAGTGGGTACCATTCTTAACATACTACTGGCTGATCTCAGCGGTATGCTATTTAGGGAGATTCGGCATTATGCCTACGGGAACTGCCCGAATGGAAGGGCCATTCCTAATCAACAATTGGATTATCACTTACCGAAAAAAATATTCTAAGGGAATTATGAAATAGTAGATCCAGATAGGGACTATTGACCCAGGTGTCCTCTGGTATAGAAGAGTGCTATCCATCTCTACACCAATGGATCTAAGCTTAATGCCAGAGTTGGGGGGAGGAGTCTATTCAGCCGACTGGAGTCTAAAAATCTCATTTCGCTTACCTGATCACTGCAATGCCTTCCAAACGAAGATAACAGTAGTTTAGGAGGCGGTTGAGTCCTTGAAAGCAAAGAAAAGCGAATGTAATGACGTTTACATCTTCTTCGACAACCAGGCTGCACTGAAAGCCCGGGGCACTGTCATATGTAAATCGAGAACCATGGAAAATTGCCGCACATCTCTAAATGAGACGGCTGAGCCCTTTTCCATTTAGCTTGTATGGGTGCCTGGACACTGTAACATACCGGTAAAACAGATGGCAGACAAACTTGCTAGAAGGGGCGTATCCTCTCCACTTTCAATGTCGTGGAAGGGTTTAGGTATGCCGCGCGCTACCAGCAAGCTCAGAATGAATCAGTTGTATTTCAAGGAAGCAAATAAAAGGTGACATAGTCTGAGTACTTGCAACTATACTAAGCTCCTTTCGCCAAATTTACGGTCAAAGAGTCTACTCGCTCTCGGAGGGTCCAAGCTTGCACTAATGACAGAGCTATTAACAGGCCATGTAATCCTTGGAAAGCACGCAGAAAGGATGATTGCTCCATATTACTGTAGGGCTTGTGAGGACGAAGAGGAGCCCGATATAGTAAAACACTTGTTGTGCCAATGTCCAGCAATAGGAAGGAGACAACTGAAGGAACCCACTCACAGTGTGGGAAAATATTTCACGTCTATTCAATCTCGAATTTTTCCATCTGCATTTGTTTTTAACTTTTAGTCGCACTAGTCGTTCCACTGTGCGCCGCGTTTTGCAGTCTTAACTAAGTTTGTACATATGCAAGTATGTATGCTCTGATTCGATAACATTAAAGAAGCTTTATGCTTTTATTATGTCTTTGTTATTTGTTTTGTAAATGCAATTGCATAGATAGAAAGTAAAAAGAAGTGCAGTGCGGTTGATTTTGGCGGTACGAAATTTATGTTGCATGTAGCAAAATTTGTTGTAACACATTGCCGTTGTTGGTGCAGTTAAAAAAACAAACGACATAACAATAAAAGATCAAGCTAAGGGCGTCTTCTTTTCATTTTCAATATAGTTCAAACGCTCGTAATACAAAAAAAAACACAACAATTAATAACACATGTTTGTTTGCTTTCTTGCTTTTCAGCGCCTGTCATTGGAGCGCCTGGCCTGTACCTTTGCCTGCGCTTGCAAACCTCTGCAATTATTGACTTTATGAATGAAGTTGTTTGATCGTGTTGCACATGCTTTCGCTCGATGTTGCTTAATTTGTTGCTTTAGTCATTCCTTTGTATCGAACAACACCACACAATTGCGTTTTTTTTTTAACATCTTGTGTCTGTTGCAATGCTGCAATATATCATTGGCGATGTTCGGTTGGTTTTACTCGAAACACGCCGATTTCATATATGCATACACATGAGTGGTCCACTCTCAAAACTGGCTATGTGAAATTTTTTATTGCAAAATTCTTCCCTATTCTAAAACAAGTAAGGAAGCCTAAGTTCGAGTGGAATCGAACATTAGATACTCAGCTGTATGCTTTCATTGTTTGTTTGCGTTTGATGGAAACACGGATTATTTTATATAAAGCGAGTGCCGCATAAAGGGGGCGTAGCCACGCCCATTTTCAACATTTTTATCAGTCATCCAACTAAGCATATGAATATTATTCTTTGTGCAAAATTTCATTCCTTTTTGACTTCTAATTACAAAGATGTCACGTTACAAATTCCAAAAGGGTGTTCCAGAAATATCTTTGTTAAGAAGTAGGCGTGGTCATAAACCGATTTCAATAAATTTTTGCGTGTCTATTAACACAAGTTATAAAAGTGTATAAACCAAGTTTCGTTATAATATCTCAATTATTTGTCGAGTTAAAGGCTAAGAAATCTCGTATATTCCTGTTTCTAAAAAGAGGCGGTGCCACGCCCATTTTCCAAAATTTTTGTGTTTTTCGTTTTATGTCCGCAGTCGGACTCCTGCTATAAAATTTCAATGATATATCTTTATATTTGACAGAGATATCGCTTAAAAAGTTTTTATGAGGCCATTTTATAATACACATATATAAAAGTGGGCGTGGTCGTCAACCGATTTAGGAAATTTTTCGTCCAAACATTTGCCTAAGTAAGTATATCACGCGTACCGAATTTCATCGATATATCTTTAACGGTTTCTGAGTTATGACTCATAAAACTTTCAATGTTTGCCCCTTAATAAGTGGGCGTGGCACCGCCCATTTTCCAAAATTTTTGTATTTTTTGTTTTATGTCCATAGTTGGACTCATGCGACAAAATTTCAATGATATATATTTATATTTGACAGAGATATGGCTTAAAATGTTTTTATTAGGTCACTTTATAATATACATATATAAAAGTGGGCGTGGCCGTCAACCGATTTTAACTATTTTCCGTTCAAACGTTTGCCTAAGTAAGTATATCACGCGTACCAAATTTGATCGATATATCTTCAATGGTTTCTGAGTTATGACATGTAAAACTTTCAAGGTTTGACCTTTAATAAGTGGGCGTGGCACCGCCCATTTTCCAAAATTTCATAAAATTTCTTCCTAGGGGCCTGAGCTCAACACGTGGGTATAATTTCATCGTTCTAGCTATATTAGTGACTGAGATACCAAATTTCCGATTTTTTCTATATAGGAAAAGTGGGCGTGGTCATGGTCCGATTTCGCCCATTTTCAATACCAACCGTCCCAGTCTCGATACCAACTTGCATTTCAAATTTCATCGAAATATCTCAATTTTTGCACGAGTTAGAGTGTTTACAGACGGACGGACGGACGGACGGACGGACGGACGGACGGACAGACGGACGGACGGACGGACGGACAGACGGACGGACGGACGGACATGGCTCAATCGATTTCTCTTTTCACCCTGATCATTTTGATATATATAAGTCTACATCTATCTCGATTATTTCATTCTGTTACAATCCACCTTTATGTGATTAAAACTATAATACTCTGTGTACTAGTACAGCTGAGTATAAAAATTAGTATTAAATACGATTACACTTTCAAAAGTATCTCTATTTTTTTGTTTTTTATTTTGTGGCTTAATATGAAAAATTCACATAGGGACTTTTGAGAGTGAACTACTCATATGTACCCTAGAGTGGGTGTGTGCCAAAAGCAAAAAATATTTGTATAAAACTTTGTAGGACCGCTCGGAGTAGATAGCATATCCTACATATTTGTGTAACTATGATCCAGATAAGTTCTGATAACCAAACCCAAGATAGATATCTTCGAAGCAGCATTTATTATTTGGGTAAAATATATTAACCGACACTATACAATTAGCTGGTGGTCCACCTAAACTTGGTGGTTTCTCGAAGAGACAAAGGTTTCGGAAATCGTAAGTCGACGACCATCGCCTAACTGCACTGGCGGCCCTAGCATAAATCGGCTCGGCAAGCCTATGTATTCGCGAAGATTTCAACTGAATTGATTGCTGACACCAAATTTATAGACAATTCTCTGAATCTCACATGAAAGCGCAGATGAAGCCTTGAAGAAGCGTAAAACAACCAGATCTTAAAGAAATTCGTAAAATGGAATGAACGGGCCTTTCGGCTTGTATGAAACGTCCGCCACTGCCTAACTGTATCAGTTCCCTGGTTTGTATGTATATGGAAAGCGGTGTCAAGAAAAGCCCAAAAGCGTAACTTAGTCGAAGAGTGTTACTCTGGTAGTGAAGTAAAAAGACACCTGTGACAGTGTCAGTTAATCGCTTGCACTTAAGCTTTTGGGAATTTCCATATTTGTGATTAGAATTGCTTCTACTGCACTCATTCTATTTAAATATACATATGTATTATTTTTATTCATTTATCATGGAAATTCGAGGTGGGTTGCTGGCTCTAAAAGCTTTGGAAACCACTGAGCTAAAACATAAAATATTAATAGTAAATCTTGATAGCCTGAAACGTGTTTGATGGCTAAAATAATTTGAGAGTAAAATGCTCAAATTTACCTTTATGTTCAGGTAGTGATGGCCGAGTCTGAGATATTTTATTCGATTCTCTCGATTGTTGAAACATCTCGAATGCTCTCGATGGTTTTCATTCGTATTCGAGTCAAGTCGTAAATGGCCGTCAGTCGAAACAATCGCTAAAACATCTCGGACTCGCCAACGATTCCTCTCGTTTTCAAAGCAACCCTACAACATCTCGGACTCGCTGCAAAAGATACATAATATTTGTTGTTGCCGCTTGAATATTAAAATTGCTTTACAAAACATACAGAGTGGTACAAATCTATTGCCGTTGTTGCTACTCGTAAAATTCATTTGTTTCATAAGCGTCTCACTTCAGAAAATTTATTAATGTTTAAATAATTAATTATTATTATTATGCACGACACTGTTTAGTTGTGATTGCAATAATGCAGCGTCTATGTATAGCATATTTTTCAATTTGGTTAATTTATTTATGTATTTGCCTCACTTCCATTAAAAATCCTACTTTCTTTATCAACAAACCTCATTCAGTTTATTTTATCAACTAAAACATATCATCAAAATAACAGCCGGCCCGCCGACTCGGAACAATCGCAAAAACATCTCGCTTGTGTAGTCGAGATGTCATCGAAACAACCTACGACTCGCCGACTCGGAACAATCGCAAAAACATCTCGGTTGTGTAGTCGAGATGTCATCGAAACAACCTCCGACTCGCTGACTCGGAACAATCGCAAAAACATCTCGATTGTGTAGTCGAGGAGCGAGTCAACTTTTGACTCGATTGTGATTTTGCAACGATGGCGATTCTCTCGATTGTCTAAACATCTCGGACTCGCCCATCACTATGTTCAGGCATGCCCTTAATTGATTGGCTATTAAAAGCAGATCAATAAATTTTATTGTAACAAAATTAGATATGCGTTGGTGTAAAGCTTTAATTTGCTAAGTAATTCCAGTTTAGTTAAAAATTATTTTTATATTCATGCATAGTTTTATAGTTTTGTGCCAATAACGAAAAAAATATCACTTTCCAAAGCCTTGGCTAACATTTCAAGGTATTCATCGATAAAAAAAAAACTCATCATCATGATCAAATTTTCCCGTTTGTATTGATTTGAATTAATTTGTGAATTTCCATTGTTATGATTGAAGCCAGTTTTTGTTTGTTTCATTTAACTACGCTTTGGTGACTTTCTTGTCTTCTAAATTTTTCTATGTACGTGTATGTACCTCTGTATGTATGTATGTAAACTCGTTTGCTTGCTAGCCATTAACTTTTTTATGGGAAATTTATTGCATATTTATGTCTTCGCATGCAAGCAAATGTACCTTGAAATCAAATCTTTAACTAACCATGTTTTGTCATTTAACTTGTTTTCTTTTAAGCAGATTCTTGTTGTTTTCTTGTTTTCACTCGCTGTTATATATTGGAGAATCAAATTCCTTATAGTATTTTGCCATCGAATCATTCGAATTTTGGTTTTACGATATTCATTTATAAGATACAAAATCACTTGTTTACTTCCAATAAACATTGTGGTTCATAGGTGACTTTCGATATCCTATTGATATGAATATCGAATTGAAAGCGAACTTATTTATAAGAAAGCATAGTTTTCCAGCGCTCATAGCAATGGAGACATGAGAAAAATTTGCCTATTTTAAGACAACCACTCCTAACTTAATAAAATTTCCCTTCAATAATGTGTTGAATTTCAAACTAACAACGAGAGTTCCGTTTTACTGCAACCGAACACCAACCAATTCCACTTTCCGTATCGAAGTGGAAACTTCAAAAAGAAATTCGGCTTCAAATCGTTTTCGAATTGTTAACTAAGCTTTTTCGACCATTCAAAATCTTAAACTGAGACTGGGCTTTTGAGCAAGTGTTTGGGATGTTTTTAATCCGAATCTTTTTGAAAATGTTAATCCTACAAGATTGCTCTACTTCTTAAAAAAAACATTATCTTGAAGCATCGAATGTAGTTAAGATTGTCGCTAACAAAATTAACTAACAATGCCCTGATTAGACGACGAGTAAATATGTATGTAAATATAGAAATTTGCAATAAAACTCCAAAATTTGATTGCTTTTTTAAAATTTGAGCATTGCGTAAAAGTCAGTCAGTCTAACAGTTTGTTTTGATAAACAGAGCTTGGAATTTCATAATATACTTATATCATATACATACATATATAAATTAGGCCGTCTCGCCTTATATGAACCAAAAAAAAGTCCCTTGTGCAACCTCCCCCCCTCCCCCCTTATGATTTCTTTTTAGAAAACCATTCTCAAACATTTTTTATTTTATTTTGTACGCCGCTAGATGTCGCTAAAATTAATTTTTTTACATATCTTCGTTATTTATGGTCCGATCCCTAAGTTTGATACACCATTCTCTTTGGCTTGAGAGGAGGGTTTCTAATTTATAATTCTATGAACCCTATGTGCGCCATTTGGTCCACTTCCAGCCAGTACTTAGTTTATACCACCTTAATGTAACTTTTTTCACCGGCATATTGAACATCGTCAATAAACATTAATCTTCTGCAAAAGAAGTATTTCGATGGCTTCAGTAGAACTGGAAATAAAACACATTTAACATTCCAAGGAATATAAGTTTTTCGCTTCCTGTTGTCTTTTACGTTCATTTTACAAAGATTTTTTCTGAAGAGGCTCCTACTGAAATTTTATGGCGAATAAGTTTCTAGAACATTTTAGCCCCCTAGCGACCTTAAAAATACTATATCCTGACTATACTATATTTCCTGACTGTATTAACGCACGGCGAACTTTTTTCTTTGTCCATATAAGGCGAGACGGCCTAATGTACATTGAATGTTTGTATCAAATATTATAAAAATTTGCAAACCTCATAACAAAGTGATAAAATTTATACACGTGAACCAACAAAAGCGCACATAATCAGTATAACATTTTAGTTGCTAATAGATAGGTAATTAAATTAGTTATACTTAGGCTGACCATCCGTTCTGTTTTTTGAGGGACCGTTCTGTTTTTCAGAAGTCTGTCCCTCGTATTTTTGTTTTTTCGGAAAACCTCAAAATGTTCTGTTTTTTTCCTAGTGTCCCTCATTTGTCCCTCATTTATTTATTTTGGGGCATATTCATAGTCTTGATAAAAGCTGATTTTAAGTTAGTTAAAATCAATATTTTATTTTGACTATGAATAATCCCCTTTTTGTTTAAAATCTGTTTTATATTAAAAAGGTTGAGGTGGCAGCCCTTTTTCTCATCAGAATTTAAGTAGTTATCGATAATAACTACCATCCTCATTGACTATATGTTTGTTGGAATGAAATTTTTGTGGCTGCTGTGTGGCAAATTAATTTGAAAGAAATTGGTAAATCGTATTAAAATTGATTTGTGGACATTAAATTAAGTTACCAAATTCTTTTTTATCGTAGCATTATGCTTGCTTTATTGTAGATACCTATAATTAAACTTGCAAATTTGTTTATTTTTGTTAAAACAAAAAGTCTGAAGAGAATGTGAATTACATACATATGTTTGTAAGCCTATTATTTGATGAAAAAATATTTTTTACGATTTCAAGTTTCATAAATATATGTTCGTATTTATATCATTTGAAATTTTGTCCCTCATTTTCGATTCATATTTATGGTCAGCCTAGTTATACTTTTTATCGACGCGCATTTTTTTTGTTTGCTCCCTCGTCCCACCACCGGTTACATAACTACGAGTATTGGAGCTCTGTGTATGAGTGGTTTTCTTTTTCGGCCAAGCTTGAAAAACAGCACCAACTTGTTAAACAAATACTTGCTCTGCTTATTTTCAACCCTGGTGCCAGCTGTGAACGAGAAAAATAAATAAATAGATTAATAGATTAATAAATTTTGCATAAAATACGGAAACGAAAACATATATTCTCTATAGCCAACATAAAAAGAATTTTAAACGAAATAAGATGAGTGTCTGATTATGCATTTGCAAAGTGCTATTCACAATAGCCTCACTCTGTTACTTTGCAACACTGCTGTTCAGGTCGACGCTGTTAATTCAACGCGCTTAGCCAACTCAACTATCGTAGTCTTTATCGCTGACTTCCATGTTATTCGCTAGTGTTTATTTCGAACTTGCTAGCAAAAGAAAGCAACTGCATATTTTTATCTAACGAAAAAAAACCGGACATACAGGGCCCGCCGTGGTGATATTGCGCCTGCGCATTTAGCCAGTTAGCCTCCATTGTCGCCGCCAGCGTTTCGACCTTCAATGCCCAACAACACATTTGAACATAATTTATGGGCCCGTAATTACCTACCTATGTGATTTCGGCAATTCGATCGCAAATACGAACTCGCTTTTTAATGCTATTTTATTTATTATTTATTTATTTCGTTTTTTCTTTAGTGGTTTATGTTTGTTTTTGTTTTTATTATCTACTAGTCATCTAAAATAAATTATGTAGGTATGTACATAGGTACATATGTAGGAGTGTGTATATCTTGCGGCATTGCTTTTTATTGATCCATACTAAATTTAAGCTTTATAACTTTTTAAAACAAGGCAATTAACTTACTTTTATTCAAAGTAACCAAAATTTTTCTCCTCTTTTCGCAATCCCCATTATGTTTTTTAGTGCTATGATTTTTATATTCGTATTTCTAAAGCCATATATTATATAATTTTGGTTATTTTATTGTCTTTTGGTTGACATTTTTTAAGTTGAATAAGTATTTCATTAATTGTCTATTCCTATATAAGCATTTGCTTAATTTATAAAAACAAAGAAATGAAATTAACACGTGTCAGTAGTACATATGTATTAGAAAATGTTGCGGTTATTTATGTATACGTATAGATTTGGTATTAGAAGCGGCTCCTTTTAGTCTGGCTTATGTGCTTGAGAGAGATTGAAACTGAGTCTTTCAGTACCTTGTAGTTTTCTTGTAGAAAAATCAAGGGCGTAGGCAGGTAGGGGCAGGGGGCAGCTGCCCCCCCCTGGCTAGGTACTGCTTAACATTATAATGGCATCAGAGAATAGTACAGAAATTTACATGTCAAAATAAAACAGTGATATTTGTTTCAATTCGTGTCTACAGTTCACTAAATATTTTAGCATTAGCATTGATAAGCAGAATCTAAGGCCCGGTTTCACCAGCGTGACTAAAGCTAATACTGATTTCACACAGGCTGTTAATGGAGTAAATATCCACATTTTCTTCATTAAGTTGATAATGAAGCTCGATCTTCCATCCAGAAGTTCAATTAGTAATGGATCCATCGAATTAATCGAATAAAAATCCAATACAACTCTGGGAGGTAAGTTCGTTTTTATTAATTTTGAAGTTTTCAGTGTCAACCGTCAATTCGTTTGGCATGAATTTATTATCCCAACAAACATTCTCAGAGCACTCATAATTTGGAGTCGGATATGAATCACAAACATGTGTGAAATATGTATGAGCTTAGGAGAAATTTTTTTTATAATTTTTTTTTCTTGTTTTTTTTTTTTAAATGATAATTGTAATTCGAAAAATGGGAAGTAGGTATAAAAGTATCACTAAAGTTCATCAGGAGGAGAATACAAATAGACAACACTATAAAGCAAGGAATGAATGTCCCACAATGGTCGTGTTCAGAATCCCAACGGTTGCGCAACAGTTGTGTTTTTATCTTCTGAACGCAAAGTTGAGTATTTCTGATTAACACGTGAGTTTGGACACTTTTTTTCATCATAAATTTTTTAGGCTCACTTCGGACAACATTTGTGCTTACGATTTTGACATATGTACAAATATATAAATACCTATATTTATGAATTTTTTAATGTGATAAAAATGTTTCAAAGTAGCGAAATTATTGCCGATTATGTTGTGGATAGGTAATTATAATAATAGTTTGTTTATTTTCTGTATCAGCTCGTTCAGAAGGAGCAAATTATATCCCTTTCCGCTCAGTGATATCTACACAACAGTTTTGCTCAACAGTTCCGACTTCTGAACGCAACCAATGAGAGAAGAGGAGAATAAGCTGGGTGAATGGAGAGGGGATGAAGGGAATTGGGTTAGGGGAAGGAAAATGCAAAAACAAAAGACATTTTTTTTGGTTTTACTACATATTCAGGCTCATAAAATATATGAAATTAGGCTCATATCAAGGGACCACCTTAAGAACAGAAATACATACATTTCGGACTCCAAAATTAGCTCATAATGAGTGTGAATGCTCCAGTTTACGATTCCTTTCTGACTTTTTTATGACTCCGAATGTTTACTGGGATTATTTATTAAAAAATTCTTGTCAATAATAACAAATTATTTAATGAAAAGTGACATCTCCTTGTTAATTGAGTGTGTGTGAAACACAAGAATTTATTGTTATATTATAAATGTAATGTACTACATTAATTTTCTGTCTGAAAACAGTATAAAACTAAGTTTTGACTTAAGTTAGCCCAGATTTGAGGTTAACTAACTTTTGGGTTTCACCAAATGAGCGACTTGAATAATTTTGCACACAACAACCCGATCAGCTGTTTTATACATAGTAGTATTTTAGTAGTTTTTTTCCTACTTTTTGACTTTGCGCAACCCAGTTTATTTGATAGTTGTTGTTGTCATTTTTATATTAGCAGTGTTGCTGTAGTCGCACTCACAAATTAGTATTATTTTTGACATTTAAGAGCGGAACAGCAACGCTTGATTTTAGTCGCAAAAAAATTGATTTTTGACTGCTTCAAATATTTGATGTGCTTGCCCCCCCCTGGATAAAATCCTGGCTACGCCCTTGAGAAAAATCCTTGAAATGTGAAATTTTACTAAAGGCCTTTAGAAAGGATCAGCATGTTGGAGAAATTTTGGAATAGTGGAATCAGAATCTCAATCGCAGAGTCTTTAATTAATCTGAGAAGTTTGTCGATTGATAGAGAAAGTATCCGTCATTCTCAATAGATCTGACCCGGACAGCTACAGAGAAAATGTTCTGTGCCTTCGTCGTCCTCCTCCAACCAAGATGGGCCTAATGAGCTCTCGATGATGCCCATGGTAGTCATGTGCTGTCCCATGTTTTGTGTCCTGTAATCAACTTCACAAGTGCCCGAAGCTCCCTCCCTCCCTGCTTGACGAGGAAGTTTGCTACCTCCCTTTTAGGCTTTTTCTGAAAGCATTGTGAAATTTTACATTAATCCCTAGAGTTCCAGCGTCTCCTGTGAGTTTCCCCCATGTAGTCCTTGATGTACTTCACAGTGTCCGCTATACTTGTCCGTTGCCAACAAAAGTTGAAGTTTATTCTATTTTGCTAAGTAGCTAAGCTTCAACTTATATTCGTGAACAATTTTTGAAGAGGTTCACGCAGTTTCTAGTGCCTTGAGTGCACCCTGGGTGTCACAGTAGATAAAAATTAGGTGTCCACGCCTCCTCTTACCAATTATCCATTCTACTGCTTTTAGTATAGAAGTCGGCCTCCAGGTGCCAACCGGATCCAATACTATATGATGCGTCTGTGTAGATGATTTTTTTCGGCTTTCCCAGTAGAGTTTCTGGATCTCTCCATTGATCTCTTGTTAGGAAATCGAGAGTGTAACATTTACCAAAGGATGTTCGTGCCACGAGCTTGCCATTTGGGGCCAGTAACAAAGGGTATTCCTCTGACAGCTTGCTAAACAACTCCCTGTGCCCGAGCCCCAATCGTCGTGCCACAACTCGAAGGAGTGTAGTCGACACATCGTTTTCATAGCCTTTTCTTGGATCACCACATCCAGAGGGATCAAGTTCAACATAGCATTCAGGGCGGCACCTTATGTTGTACTTAGGGATGGCAACAATAACCGGAAAACGATTATAAACGGTTAATTTCTTTCGGTTAACTATTAAAAGGTATCGGTTTTTTCCTTTTGATTATTTTTTCGATTAACCTTTTTCCTCTCAAGTCGAAAATAATCGAAAGGAAATAATCGAAGCTGAGAATTTCTGCCTTTTCATCCGAGTCCGAATTCGGTTACCTACGGTTTTGTGCGTATATCCAATAAACCGCAATAAATGTTCCCTCCAGTTCCCGAATAGACAATTTTATCGTCATTTTGACGATTTTTTCTAATAAATGACGATTTTCTTCGTTTATTATATATATATTTTTTAAGGAATAATTGTAATCGAAAAACGGTTATAATCGGTTAGTTCCCCACAATTATTCGCGATTAATAATCGAACGCTTATTAAATTTTTTTTGCCATCCCTAGTTGTACCCATTGCACCCGCAATGCTGATACACACACTCCTCTGCAGCCTTTCAGCATATTAACTGTGGACTTAACCATGGTCCTACGCCATCACACTACAGTGGAGTAGGTACGTGATAATCTTTGTGACCACAGCCGTGTAAATCCACATCACTATTGCTGGTCTCAGACCCCATGTCTTGCTGAAGGTTCTTCTACACTGCCCGAAAACTATCAGTGCCTTGTTTACTCTCACCTCGACGTGAGCTTTCCAGTTCATTTTCTTGTCTAGATTCTAAAATCACTCTTAGATATTTTGCCTCTTCGAAAAGACTTAGGTTTACACCTCTGAGCACCGGGAGGTTGAAACCTTTGTGTTTCCTCTTCCCTGTAAGCAAAACTAGGGTTGTCTTGTTAGGATTAAGAGCAAGTCGCTGTGCTCGAAATCACTGCCCATAAATTGTCTCCACAATCAAAAAAAAAAAAATAATAATTATAACTTTACACTTCCCTCAAAGTTAATAAAATTATAGTAAAATTTACTTACTGATAGAACTTTAACTTCATTTCACTTCCAATAAAAAACTAGTTCAATATAACAAGTTAAGCTGCAATCTTACGATCTTGTTGACAGTGAACAGCCACGAAGAAACGCCACCACACCCACCGACAGATATAAGTACCTGCATAAATGCAAGCCGGCATAGTTAAATACAAATAAAAAATAAAAATAATAAAAAAAAATCATATGCCAAATGTGCATAAAAAACAACTCCATTAACATTCGGTGGCATTCAACGAGTGCGCAATCAAGTTGCATGCCATTCGGACAGTCTGTCTGTCTGGCTGTCAGCTATAGAATGCATGCACATATGTATGTATGTACGAGTACCTGCAGACAAAGCAACTGAAGACTGTTTTTGGCTAAATGATCCTTTGCCATCCACATTGCGTGAGCGAAAGCCACTAAACACAGTTGAGGAGGCAGTCAGTCATCAGCAGCAGCATCATGAAGACCAGACAAGTAGTAATGTCGGAAATTGAAATCGTATTAGCACCACCGCATTTAAGCGCTGCGCCAGGCCCAGCAGCTCCCGGCTTCTTATAGTAGTTACGAGTAGTCTTCAATTTCAACGTCTCAGCCGTTTCGTGTGCAACGGTGACAATGTTAATGATACGAGAATTTCGATCCACAGCGCCACCACAAACAACACAAATCATGCATTTAACACCTTCTTAATGCCCTCTTAACGCACAGCTATGAAACATAAAATTACACTGAGAGAAAAAAAATATATGGAGGGGTCAAAGAAATTGTTTACCTATTTTGAACACTACTTTCTTTGTTTTGAGTAAATTTTCCTTAAAACATGTTAAAAGGTTTATAAAATATTGTTGTTACATGCGTTACCATGGTTTCATATACTTGTTTTGAAAAAATTCATACATTAAAATAATGAAAAATTCTTTAAGCGCCATTCCATTCCCAACTTTCCTTGTTTTGAAGACTTGATTTCTTTAATTTTGAGAAATTAAATTCCCATACAAATCCCCATGGCAACGAATTTGTTTGAAAGTTTTTTTATGTTTTTTCCACATTTTTGAGAAAATTTACACAAAACAAAGAAAATTTTGTATTGGGACGCGTGTTCAAAATAAGGAAAATTATGTCTTTGATCGAGAGAAATTTTTTTTTGAGTGTACAAAGCAAGTAAAGAAAAAATACATACCAAAAAAAGAAACGAAGAGAAAAATAAATAAACTAAACAACAAAAATTGGACTAAAAGGCTGTGTAAGTAGCGCGCAAAGGACTCGTTAAATGCTTTGGCGGTCAGCGCACAGTGAATTCGCACAGCGGAAATTTTTGAAAATCACGACGATTACGATCGCAAACGCTGATCGCCAGCGAGTTTTCCACGGAAAATCTTTTCAGATTTCGTGATCAGAATCGGCATGGAACTATCACGGCCCATTTACCAAATCGGTGTCGACGTTGTGCCATCTACAGTGTCATTTTGATGCCGTGAAACCTACCACCCCGATTGGTTGGTCTGTTAGAGTGGCAAGCCCCAGAGACTAAAATTAGCGCCGGAACTCCGTTTTGATACCACGACTCGTGACCAAAGAACCAGACCCAAAGGAATAGAGTAAAAGAGAATATCAATTCGGCAACCAGGGCAGGTCTTACGCCCCTATATGTAGTTGAGTTTAGATATCCACGAAGCGGCTCGAGCCTAACGACCTTCAGTTCCGAGAGGTTGTCGAAAAAATGCTTGCCAATGGGTTTCCATCTGCCCGGGCATTGCGAAGGACATTCGCATAGCATGTACTCCACCGTCTCCTCCGCTCTTGGAAGATTACAGCTGCGATAGAGAGTGTTATGATTCAATCCCAATCGAGCCGTGTGGGTACCAATAGCCCAATGTCCGGTGAATACCGCAGTTAAGCGGGAAATGTCGCTCCTGTCCATCTTAAACACGGCTGAGGAACGCATCTCATTATATGAAGACCACAGACTTCTGCAGATCCTGCAGGTCCGCAAACACTTCCATCTGGTTTTAGCCTCCTCGAACCAGTGCCGAGGGATATGACCTTTGATGAGGCGCAGGGGCGCAATAACCTCCAGCACCTCTGCGATATCAAGAGCCAGCTCATTAGCGCTATGTCGACTTGCTAAGCCCCACTCCCTACACTGCCCAACCAGGCCTGATGAAACCATTGTAGATCCTAGAGCCTTAAGAGTCACATGACTATGCGAGAAAATTCCTATCCTCTTCCGACACCGACACTTTCCGTTGCAAGTATAAACTTTCAGGCCTCCTGTATGGCGAAAACTTCTGATCGAAAAACGCTCGCCGTGTCTGGGAGCCGCATTGATATGGAAGTGTCCGAATGAGTTTCGAATACTTACGCTCCCACTCCGCATGCCATCTTTGACCTGTCCGTGAAAACGGAAACATCGAATCTACTCTGAAAAAAAAAAATTAAAGCGTGAATAACGAGTATTCATGAACATTGATGTGTAAACAGTTTCGAAATCGGATATTTATTCCCTTTTCCTTATTCATTTTTTTCCTGGTTTTCTATGGATTAAAATGCGACTATCGTTTTTGTAATTTTTAGTTGTCATTGTGACTGCTACTATTTGGTTGTTTTTGTTTGTTTTGGTTTTTGGTTTTTAAGTTTTGTTTTTTAATTTCTTTTGTTTTGTATTACTCAGAAACATGCAAGATCATCAGAGTCCACGTTTGACCCATATCTGGAGACCCGGCCTAGGAATCATAAAGAGTAGAGCTCCGTGTAGAAGTCCTGCTCAACACTTTTCATTTGATACCAATATTGCTCAGAAACATTCCGGGTTAATCCGGGGTCATATTTTGACCCATATTTGGGGACCCAATCTAGGACTCATAAAATGAATAGAGCTCTATGTGAAAGCCCTGCTCAATACCTTTTATTTGATACCAATATTGCTCAGAAACATTCAAGGATCATCAGAGCCATCGTTTTGACCAATATCTCGGGACCCGACATAGGAATCATAAAGAGTAGAACTCCGTATAGAATCCCTGCTCAGAACCTTTCATTTCATACCAATTTTGCTCAGAAACATTCAAGGATCATCCGGGTCCTCGTTTTGACCCATATCTGGAGACCCGGCCTAGAGGTCACAATTAAAAGAGCTTCATATCGAAGCCCTGCTCAAAACCTTTCAATTGATACCAATATTGTTCAGAGACATTCAAGGATCATCCGGATCCTCGTTTTGTCCCATATCTCGGGACCCGAACTAGGAATCATAAAGAGTAGAGCTCCCTGTAGAAGCCTTGCTCAAAACATTTCTTTTGATACCAATTTTGCTCAGAAACATTCAAGGATCATCCGGTCCTCGTTTTGATCCATATCTGGAGACCCGGCCTAGGGGTCACAATTAAAAGAGATTCATATCGAAGTCCTGCTCAAAACCTTTCATTTGATACCAATATTGCTCAGAAACATTCAAGGATCATCCCGGTCCTCGTTTTGACCCATATCTGGAGAACCGGCCTAGGAGTCACAACGAAAAGAACTTCATATCAAAGTCCTGCTCAAAACCTTTCATTTGATACCAATATTGCTCAGAAAATTAGATAGGTAGATGTAGGTATGCATATCCATACATTTGCATACATGTTCAAACAGGTTGGCCCTTTTTATTTTGCCTATTTGTCGCATTGTTGCAGAAAACAAAAACAACAACAACTTCGCTTCGCTTCGTTGCTGTTGTTGCTAATATTTGCATTTGCACGACTATGCATGCAAGCATTTGTAAGTACATGCCTAGCTACCTACCTACCACTGACAATGCCAAGGTAATTTACGGTTTACGCATTTACATGTTTACGCGTAAACTTTACCTGTTTTTCGAAATTACTCGTAGCTACAGCAAAGATGTTTACACATCAAAAAACGTTGTAAATACAAAGAATTTTGCAGTTAAATTAACAACTTTCCGCAGTTGAAATGTGCCCAACAACGCTCCGTTGTTGTTTCAAAGATGCGAGCGTTTTTGATTCAAATATTTTTCGTATTTAAGTTAACAACGGAAACTGTTGAATGAAATACTTTTACATTTAAGTTAACAGTGTTTGCTTTTGAATTAACAGCAAAATTTTTTAGTCCAAAAGCGATCACCGTTGATTTAAATACTTTTCGTATTTAAGCTAACAATTTTTGCTTTTGAACTAACAGCAAAAGTTTTTGGTCCAAAAACGGGCACCATTGAAGCAAATACTTACGCTTTTAAGTTAACATCAAAAAAATTGTAAACAATAGTAATTTTTTTTTAATATAATAGATATTATTTTATTTTATTTTATTTTATTTTATTTTTTTTATATAATATATATGTTTACATAGTAATATTATTACAAAGGCCCGGTTTCACCAAACAAGTGATGGTCATTTGATATATCATTTAAACAACGCGATTGATGAAAAGAGACACGGACACAAAGGTTTTCATCACATTTTTCACACCGTCCATATAAAAATTATGGAAACTTGTAGGCAGTGGCTGACAGAATTATCCATCAATCGTGCGCCTCAAATGATATATCAAATGACTATCACTGTCTGCAGGGCTTTTTACACAAACACAAACACATAAACTCAACTTATTTTTTTATTATTTCATAACACATGCTTTATTGTTTTCCGACCGCCACATTTGTAGGTTTGCGGAATTTTATCCTGTCGGCGATGAGTTCTTTTTTATTTAATATTTCGTCGATGTCGTGGGAGTGCATCATTGCAAGCAGTTCAATATTTTTGATACCGCATTCATTGAACTGCATCAATGCACCTGTACATAACTCCCACGACAAGAATAACTTGATTATTTTCTCATCGCCGACAAGTTTTACCTGCAGATTTGGCTCGTTCGATTGCTCGCTATCGGAAAAACGGGATAATCAAACATATTTAACCTGAAAATACAAAATAAATTTTTCAACGTATATATGTATGTACATATAATTTTAATACATTATAATAATATATAAATAATATCATTATTGTGACTTACCTATATTTGCAATTATATATTGCATATATGTCATATATATATGTATATATTTTTCCCGAAAATTTAAATTAATTGAACGAGTTTGAAAAAAACAATTTTCTATTTTTTATTTACATACTTCAAAATTTTTCAACAGCAAGGGAGTTTTTGAATCAAAAACGCCCGTCTTTGAATTAACTATGGAAAGTTGTTGAATCAAAAACTTTGCCGTTAAAACAAATACTTTTGCTGTTGAATCAAAGACGGAGATTCAACAGCGGAAAGTTGTTGAGTTAACTACGGGTATTTTTTTCAGAGTATGAGCAAATTTACCATCTCTCCAGCGCTTCCTAGCTGGAAAGACAATCTCATAGTTTCTAACGAAAACTGTTACAAGACGGATGTAGTCTGTTTTCGTATTGATGACGGGGTCGCTAATGCTGAGCAGAAAACGATCATGCTCATATGTGCGCTCCTTGCATACTTCCAACACCCGTATTTAACCACTACTGACTAGAGTTTTTATAAGACCACTTGCTTCCTTAGTAAATCAGACTTCCGAACGTTCTTCTTAGATATACCAAAATACCTGAGGAAATAACTTAGTGTGTAACAGTATGTAACTTTTTAGTTCCAATAAAACACACTGTGCAGCAGCGTATTCGCCAAACCAGCGACGACATAAAATTCATTCATTCTCATTCATTAATCGCACAGGTAGTGAGTGCTTGTGTTGCAAGTGCAGCAAACAACGTTGCAGCAAAACTTGCGCGCCGCCGCCCTGGCGCAATTAATGGGGCTGGTTCGGTTGCTTTGTTTTACGTCAAATGGCATGCAATTGCCGCCAATCTTTGTGCATCGTGTCGTCAAATATTCTCACAAAAG
Organism: Urophora cardui; assembly: GCA_960531455.1. Taxonomy (NCBI): domain Eukaryota; kingdom Metazoa; phylum Arthropoda; class Insecta; order Diptera; family Tephritidae; genus Urophora; species Urophora cardui. The sequence continues at coordinate 50,955,389 of OY482673.1, forward strand.
TAAATGAAAACATACATATGTACATATATATATAGGTACTTACGTGCTTACCTACATATATGTAGATATACTACTTACTTGATTTGATAAAAAGACATCTCTCAACAGACATGTTGTTTCTGTGGCCACTCGTCTGGTTTGCTGTCTGTGAGCTGACATCTAGTTAAAGCAGCATTACACCTCATAAAAAAGCCAACACTAGAAATTAAATCTATTCAAATATCTACATATCTTATCAAAGGATAATAAAAATGCGATTAATAGCAAATTCATAAGGATGGAACATAAGAGCGGTCATACGTACAAACTTATGCATCTGTGACTTTTATGGGTTGCATTTGAGAATTTCGTAAAAAAAGAAAGGAAGGCTCTAAGCACAATTCCAAGTGACAGAGTTACTCATGTAAGTCAAAGCACAACGTTTCGCCTATCAATAACCCGAAATTGTAATCACAGAGATAAAATAATGAAGCATGACAGTTGATCTGCCAAGTACATTTTATAATGCCCTTGCAAGTTAAAATCTTAAGGTACTACCAGACGATGCAATGAAAGTGCTTTCCGAAAGTGTCAAATCATTGAAAGAACTTTCATGAGTATCCACACGACGCAATGAAAGTGCTTTCAGAAAGCACTTTTTACTTCCACTTTCCGAAAACTTTGAGGAATTACTTTTCGTTTGTCCACACGGTGAAAGGGAAATGAGTTTTTGAAAGTACTTTCTGGCAGCTGTCAAATTAAATTCAATCAGCTGTGAAAGCAAGACAGATGTAGGAAAGCAAACAGCGTGTTGTGTGAGAGCAAACTGCTGTGCGTAATTAATTATTTTAATAATTGTATTTTATTTATACACTAGCTGACCCGGCAAACTTCGTTCTGCCCAAAATAGATTTTTTTTATTAATTTCATTTCAAAAATTTTTATTACACCGGTATTGTTTTTAATAGAAAATTAACGATTTTTCACTACTTCATTGTGTATACAAAATATATAATTTTAGTATTCAGTTTAAGGCTGCACGATACACAACATTTTTAGTTTTCTGTTCCGGATATTTATTTTCACTGAGTATTGGCTATTTGAACCAAGTAAGTTAGAGTATTGATACGTATAGTATACCTCCATAATGGTTTTCAGGACCTTCCTCCAACCCTTTTAGATATATTCAGCCTCAAAAGTTTAGTACGTATGGGAGGTGCAATGCCCCATTTTTCGATAAATCTTTTCTTTTTTTTTTGGGTGAACATGGTATTGATATCGTATATCTGCATAGTGATTTCTATATACATGCCATGAACGCTTTTATGGATATTAGCCTTAAAAATTAAGAACGCACCTCCCATGCGCCACGCCCCCTTTTCCCAAAACTACTGTTTTTTTTTTCATAAGCATGCTATTGATATCGTTAATCTCCTGATCAATTTTCAGGTCCCAACCTTAAACGCCTTTATAGATATTCAGCTTGAAAAATTAAGTTTGTATGGGAGGTGCCACGCCCCCTTTTCCGATAACCTACACTTTTATGCGCAAAAATTGTTTTGATATCATATAGCTCTGTACCAATTTCCAGGTCCCTGACTTCAATCCTTTTAAAGATATTCAGCTTAAAAAATTAAGTGTTGTTGGGAGGAGCCACGCCCCCTTTTCGTATAACTCCTATTATTTTGCGTTAATACGGAATTGTTATCGTTTATCTACACACCAATTTCCAAGTCCCTAGCGTAAACAATTTTAGAGATATTCAGCATGAAAAATTAAGTTTGTATGGGAGGTGCCATGCCCCTTTTATGCTTATATGCGTGGGAATGGTTTTGATATCATTTAGCTCTATAGCAATTTTCAGCTCCCTACCTTGAACAGTTTTAGAGATAATCAGCTTTAAAAATTAAGGTTGTATGGGAGGTGCCACGCCCCCTTTTCTGATAACCCCCAATTTTCTGAGTGAGAAGGGTTTTAATATCACCTACCTCTGTATCAATTTTCAGCTCCCTACCTTAAACTGTTTTAGAGATAATCAGCTTTAAAAATTAAGGTTGTATGGGAGGTGCCACGCCCCCTTTTCTGATAACCCCCACTTCTCTGAGTGAGAAGGGTTTGGATATCACCTACCTCTATACCAATTTTCAGCTCCCTACCTTGAACTGTTTTAGAGATAATCAGCTTTAAAAATTAAGGTTGTATGGGAGGTGCCACGCCCCCTTTTCTGATAACCCCCACTTCTCTGAGTGAGAAGGGTTTGGATATCACCTACCTCTATACCAATTTTCAGCTCCCTACCTTGAACTGTTTTAGAGATAATCAGCTTTAAAAATTAAGGTTGTATGGGAGGTGCCACGCCCCCTTTTCTGATAACCCCCACTTCTCTGAGTGAGAAGGGTTTGGATATCACCTACCTCTATACCAATTTTCAGCTCCCTACCTTGAACTGTTTTAGAGATAATCAGCTTTAAAAATTAAGGTTGTATGGGAGGTGCCACGCCCCCTTTTCTGATAACCCCCACTTCTCTGAGTGAGAAGGGTTTGGATATCACCTACCTCTATACCAATTTTCAGCTCCCTACCTTGAACTGTTTTAGAGATAATCAGCTTTAAAAATTAAGGTTGTATGGGAGGTGCCACGCCCCCTTTTCTGATAACCCCCACTTCTCTGAGTGAGAAGGGTTTGGATATCACCTACCTCTATACCAATTTTCAGCTCCCTACCTTGAACTGTTTTAGAGATAATCAGCTTTAAAAATTAAGGTTGTATGGGAGGTGCCACGCCCCCTTTTCTGATAACCCCCACTTCTCTGAGTGAGAAGGGTTTGGATATCACCTACCTCTATACCAATTTTCAGCTCCCTACCTTGAACTGTTTTAGAGATAATCAGCTTTAAAAATTAAGGTTGTATGGGAGGTGCCACGCCCCCTTTTCTGATAACCCCCACTTCTCTGAGTGAGAAGGGTTTGGATATCACCTACCTCTATACCAATTTTCAGCTCCCTACTTTGTACTGTTTTAGAGATAATCAGCTTTAAAAATTAAGGTTGTATGGGAGGTGCCACGCCCCCTAACATTTTTTAAATTTTCGCGGGGTAACAACAAACAAACCCCCCTAAGGAAGTATTTGATTTGGTTGAGCCGTTTTCAAGTTTTAGCGTTACAATTAAATACCAAATCATTTTTATATATATAGATGTGTATTTTTATAAAGAAAACATATTTACATGCCGGTTTGATCATTTAGACAACACTCGTATCAGCTAACAACTTTCAGAAAGTAAAACACTTTCAGATATAACAATTGAAAGTGAAAAGTATTTCTGAAAAGTATTTTTCTCGGAGCTAGATGATGAAAGTTTTTCGTAAGAAAGTAATTGCTGAAATTTCGGAAAACACTTTCAGAAAGTACTTTTTTGGTGGCTACACGAGAAAATTTTACTTTTTCACTTTCTGAAAGCACTTTCATTGCATCGTCTGGCAGGACCTTTACTTCTCAAAAGCATTTCTCTTCGCTCTACTGTCTTTAACGGTGGCGTTGAATGTGTTAGAAATATGCTCATTTCTCACTTATAGCATGTCTCCACGTGACGGTCTTTCACTCTCATTATCGGTACTCGTTCTCTCAATCGTCGTTCAACTTCGAATCCTAGACCGAACCCCACTACTTGAAATGTACGAGAATTCCTTCTAAACAATCTCACAAACCCCGCTAAAATAGATGCCTTCTCTAATTTTCAATCGAAAATCTATCGAAATCTGACAAACAAACCAAAACAAAAACGCAAAAATAAGCAAAAATACACATTGAATGAATTAGTAATCTCTGTTGTATACTTAAAATATTATATCTTTATTTAATTTAAATTTTTTCTCAATCCTAAATTTTCAGTTTTAATGTTTACAGCGAAATAAATTCAACTACAGTGAAGAAGAATAAGAATGAGAGATGTCAAATTGAAAACCGAAAGCTACGTGGAGACGGGTTAGTTCGGGAAATACTCATCGAGATAGTTCGAGAGCGAATTACGTTATGTGGAGACAGGCTATTAGTGATCAGCTTCTCTGCAGCAAACTGAACTTGCGTATTCAGTGAACCTCCTTACATTTATATGTATGTAGATCCAAAACTGTAGTTTCTACCCCTCGCTTTCGTCGAAGTTCTTTATCTTACAAAACTTTAGATTAGGCACTGATCTTTGAATGTGAATATATGTATGTAGGTCATTTGTAGCCATACAGATTTTTTATTTAAGCTTTGGCATTTCGTAAACACATGTAACTATCGGTTACATTTCCCGTTTCGCGTGCCACCCACTCCCTAGTCAATTACTTTCGTTTCCACGTTGCTGCTTAAGGTACATATGTACATATATTGCAATTGCAACTGAAAAGTAAATAGACACTTAATTCCAGAAAAGTTAATTGTGTAATTATGAGTAATCTTAAACCGGTTAGTATCGTAGCAATCTAGTAGACTGCCAAGGGCGTAAGCTTTTCTGTGCAACCACCTACACGCCATGCCATTAATGCAAAAAGCAGCTGCCCAGTTGAGTTGGTGGCAATAGTTTTGGTTCCAGATATTTCATAGAAATGCGCTTTAACTTGAGTGATTATAACAACGGTTACACCTTTTATACATATTTATGCAAGATCATTAAGCATTGACAGCAAAAACAACGTTAGCGCATTCATAAGTTTCATAAAAAAAAATTATATTTTGACGACGTTTCTGGTGCTAGAAGGTGAAGAGTTACAGTCATAGAAATGAAAAGTTCTTATTCAGTTGGAGAACTCTGGGCTATTCTGAGTGTGTTAAGCGTTGGGTCATTGCGGCTGAAGATGGAATGGACTCGGGTTCAATCCCCGGTGAATCCACTTCCACTTCCGAAAAGAGTGCTGATGATCGAAAATGGTTTTTCGTGAAATAGCTATACACTCAACCTTCGCTGTAAATAGTTGTTGAATTTTTTCCACTTACCCCAACAATTAAAAATTGAATTAAATAAAAATTTCGTGCTAAGCACTAAAAGCTCTTTCAAAATTCGAGTATGTTTAAAATATACTATGAATGTTGGAAAGCTAAATTTAGTTCTAAGTTCGTTCTCACTCAGTTCGCTATTCACATTGTATAACGAAGTATATGTATTTGCGTATGTTCGCCACAATGTTTATTGGGTACGTACTCAAATCCGAATTGGCAGCATGACTGCATTTTTTATAAAAGTATGATAAGTAGTTTCGAACTTTTTTGCAATGATTTATACATGGAAATGTATACGTGCATAAATAAGCATTATTTTTTATAAAGGAAGCACCTATGTATGTATGTATATATGCACATTGGTTCACGTATAATCAAATAACACACCAAATAGTAGATATGTATATGGGCATGAACACCAAATAAAATAGCAAATAAAATGTCTAGGTAAGTGTCGGATTAACTGAGCAATAGACAGTATACAATAGTTAATTGTTATAACGCAGGCCGGTGTGGGTCTTTATTGAGTTAAACCTTTTTTTTTTCTTTATTAGTCATTTGTATGAGTCAGTCAAAATAGTTAATGTTATATCTTCTGCTTCATCTTTTTCTTGATTGGCGCTTAATTTTCTAGAAAATTTCAACAATTTGGTTTTCCAAACGATTGGTGGCTGCTCTTTAATATCTTATTTTTTGCTAAAGTTATCTTGCTTGGTTACAGACTATGTACCAGTGGCGTACGCTTCATACAAGCCGAAAAGCCCGGCTTGCCCAAATATTTTCGTTAATTTCATTTTGAGAATTTCTTAAAAATCTGGTGATTTTACGCTTGAAATGTGTGCACTATTTAAGTCTTCAATGTGTTTGCAACTTAAGTTCTCATGGCGCATTAGACCACCTACAATATTCACGTGTATTTTGTTTGTACAGCCAATGACAGCAAAACCTGGTATAGTGAGCATGCTTTAACAGTTATACACTCAGGGAAAAACAGCATTTTAAAATCAAAAATAAAATTTTTGTTTTCATAATGCACGTTTTAAACCAAACCATTTTTATTTTAACAATGAAAATTTTTAAATTAAAAATAAAATTTTTGAATTAAAAATGAAATTTTTGAAGTAAAAACGCATTTTCGATTTAAAAAGAAACCTACTTAAATTAAAAATGAAAATGATTATTGATTCAAAAACTCGCTGATTGTTCAAAATTTTTTTGAGTGAAAATATTTTTTTGTGAAAAATCCAACAAATACGGCGAAGTAGAAAAGAAGAGGAGTGTTTGGGCCAGTAGCCCAAACCCAATTTCAGCACACCCTAATATTTCACTATATGTGAACTCACCCCCTTGCAACCCTGTAAGTTGCAACTCTGTAAGTGGCAACTCCGTAGTTGCAACCCTGTGGTTTTTCGGAATAACATTTTTCATAACTGTTTTTATAAAAAATGTTATCCCGTATTTTTTTCTATATAAAAAATCTTCACTTCCGTTTGAGATCCCAAACCAACCTGCGCATCAGCTAACGTAAGTTCTTTTATAGTAAATCTACATTTATATACCTATATTTATTCATATGAATAAAAATCTATTTTGAATTTATAACGTTTTTAAATCGTTGTCTTTTTATTTTATTTTTCCCGCATCAAATCCGGACAAAAAGAGAACAAGCGGAGGCTATATTTTTGTAGTTGGGACTCGGATTGAGAGAAGATGAAGAGAATGCCGTTGGAAACAATTTCGAATCCGGAAAAGAAAATGATATAGAGAACACTGCAGTGTTTTTTTTTTCTCATAGTGCTTAAAATAAAAATAAACATTTTTAAATTTAAAATGTTTTTTCTTGATTTAAAAATTTTACAATGAACATTTTTAAAATAAAAATGTTGGTATTTACATCACTTTTAAATACGTTTTTGCCCATTTTAAGCAAGTTTTCATATGTTTTTATATTTTTATATATATATATTATACATATACATAGCTTGTTTTATCGGCAAAGACGCCATTTTAAAAAGCGGCGAAAATCAAACTAAATAAAGTAAATCCAACATTTCACGGCTTTTGCTAATTCCACTTCAGTTTTTCAAACACTGCTTAAAAGTTGAGCTAAACACACATTTTTTTAGATATTCCCTTATAGTGCTAAAATAAACAAATCCACTTGCTACTGCTCAAATTGCCGTCGGTATAAGGAAACTAAAAATTCCTCTGCGCTTTCGTATGAGATACAGAGATTTCGCTATAAATTTGGCGTCAGCAATCAATTCAGTTGATTTCTTCCCAAATGATTTTAATAATAATCATCTTAATGCAAAACGAATTAATCAAAGTCATAAACGAAACCGCAATCAGATTTTGAGATAATACAGCAAAAAAAAGTTATATAAACGGCCAGTGGATATGCATTATACATAGGGTTGCCCAGCCAATTTATGCTGGGACCGCCACTGTTATGTATGTACCTAATTGTGAAAGCTCCATTTTTATCGATCTTAGAAAACGGCAACCTATTTTATCTACATGCTTTAAGTACGTATTTACCTACATGCATAAATACCTATGTATAACGATCAATTTAAATCAGTACATTATTTTTTTACAACCACAAATCCAACTTTCATACATTTTTTTTGTCACTTTAAACATCAAAAAACCAACGGCATTGAACATTTTGAACCGAAACGCGAATTTGCAGATAAACAAACAAAAAAGGCACCCATACCTCAAACCCCAAAAACAACAACAACAACGAAACAACAGAACGAAAATCCACTGTCACCTATCGCCTCTTGTTGTAAAGCTATTCGTCAGCCATTTTGATTTGCGCTTTCTGTTTTGTTTAATACCATTATTTGTTGGCATGGCTTGGCTTTGGCTTTGGCTGCTATTGTTTGTCATTATTCCATTCGTTTTACTATCATCATTCCTTATTGTTATTGTTATTGTACTCGTAGTTTTCGTGCGTTCGTTGGCACTAAAGTCAGTAAGCAAAACTAAATTTACTTTTCCATTGTATAGTATGTATTTGTTGTTGATATTTTTGTTTTTCACGCAAACATTTTAAATGATTCTCAGTTGGTTCGCTGCAATGGCGGTTGCTTGGTTTGTGTCGGTCTCACGGGTAATTATTGACACGGTTATGTGCACATTGCGGCACAAACAAAGCAGCAACAAAAAAAAGCATTAAAAAATAAGAAAATTAGGAAAAGCCAGAAAAGTCGTTCGTTCGTATTTTATCTTATCTGCTTTACATGCACACATTCCAACAATACATAGACACAAGTAGATATACCTATTTTATTCCAGGCGGATTCATTGTTCGTTTGTTCGGAACTTTGCTGCCATTTTGTTGGTGAAACAACACCGAGAGCGAAAAGTTCTGAATACTCTTTTTACTTTGTTGTTTTACTCAAGACTTGAACTTTGTTTTAGTTTTGTGTATTATTGCCATACTTCACTTGACTTGACATGACTTGACTTGACTGCAACTGTAACTGTAAGGCAGTTCGTCTTCAAATTTTCGCATTACGATTTCAAATTTCATTGTTAACACTAGAACGATGAATCCAGCTTTAACATAGAAGGTAAATAAGTGCCTTTGTAGAAATTTCCTATTGGAATATGGAAATCCTTAGAACGGCAGACACTGTAGAGGAGCAGTAAAAGCAGCACTGTAGTAACTGGTGTGTATCATACGTGCTTCATATTCTGGCTAATAGCGATGATTGTGATATCTCAGTAGCTCAATTCCGTATCAATCAGTCTCGAAAAGAGCTAAAATATATACATAGCATTTTAAGCAACCTATAAGAATCTATATTATTAATACGCTAACATAAATTTTGTTCCTTCTTCTCCGTCGAAACTACTGAACCGATTTTAAAACTAAGCACACCATTAGAAAGGTATTGCTCTCAAATAGAACTGCGCCAATTTTCAATAAAATTGGTTGGAAAATGCGCCCACAATCGTCGTTGGAAAATTCCCGTGTGGTTGTTGTTGCATGCATTTGAACACAACAGAGCTGTCTCCATGCGCAAGCATATGTACCTGACTTTGTGCGTTTTCACCAAACTACGCAATTCTGAACATGTTTGGCTGGATGTGGTGTGCAGTGTTGCCAGAACTTTTCCAGAGTTCCAGCTAGATTCTCAAAAAAAAAAAAGCTAGAAAAAGCTAAAAAAATTGTTTCACACATAAAAAAAAACATTTAAAGCTAAAAAAAGAAGCTAAAAAAAATACGAAATTACCCAGTAGAACTTGGAGCGAGATCTCCCCAAGCGAGAGAAGAAGAGTACTCTATTTGATATCCTTTCCGAGCAATATCAAAATTGTTTCAGTTTTGTTTTATTTTGTTTGTGTTTATTACTTCCCTTCCTAGTACATAGTTACAATGTTAAAAGCGAGTATAAAAAATTGTATGCTTATACACGAAGTATAGGGAGTAATGGAGTATCTATTGACAAGTACTCCCGGATTAATAAAACGATGATCCCAAGTCCTACTGCGTATTTTAATGCTTTATTAATAGGTGATTTCCCGTGGCAGTGATCCGGACAAAAAATTTGCAAGCCACTGCAACAACAATTTTTTGATCCTGATGTTTATCTGTCAAAACTTATCAAAACTATAAGGAAGACGAAATAATTTGACATTCAGCTCACGGGCGAATGATGGATAAACTCAGAGAATGAAGAATTTGACGAATTGTAAACACGAATGCATGTAAAGAATATGCAGAAGTAAACAAATTGGATAGGTGTTGAAGAAGAACAAGAAGTCAGCTGATCTGAAGAACCGACCTGTTTAGTGGAGCCTGCATAAGTTATTTATTTTCATATTCTACATATATGCAAATTTGTACTTCAGTGTCAATAAAAATAACGAAATGTTAAAAAAATGTTTTACATTCAAATAATGGTAACTATGATGACTGTATGTATGTATATGAGCAGCAAGCAGCGCTCATTTTTTGGGGAGTTTTAGCAAATAAAAAAGCTAGAAAAAAAAGCCAAAGCTAAATCAGAATTTTTCCAGCTAAAAGACAAGAAAAAAAGCTAAATCTAGCTTGAAAAAAGCTAGAATGGCAACGCTTGTAACAACAACACCACACCAAATATAACAGCAACAACAACATCTACAAACAAAAACAATATCTACAAACAACAACAACAACAACAACAACATATTAGCAGTGACAATGAGAAGAAGCACTATAACAAAAAGAAATAGACGGAATAAGTAGAATAAAAAGAATAAAAAGAAAAAGTAAGAAAGAAAGGGGGAAAGGAACGTCGAGAAATAGAAAGAAGCAATTAGGAAGACTAGAAACAACGACAACAACAACAGTAAGGTTTTTTACCGTTATTTTAAGAAAATTCATTAACGTAGAGGAATTAAGAAGAAAAGTAGCAACGACAACAACAACAATACGGGTTTTTACAGTTATTTTAAGAAAGTTCATAAATTTTGTTCCATCTTTTCCGTCGAAACTACTGAACCCATTTTAAAATTAAGAACACCATTAGAAAGGTATTGCCCTCAAATAGAACTGCGCCAATTTTCATGAAAATTGGTTGGAAAATACGTCAACAATCGTCGTTGGAAAATTGACGTGTGGTTGTTGTTGCATGCTTTTGAGCACAACACAAAGTCAAGTAATAAGAAGGATAAGAAAGAATAAGAAAGAATAAGTAGGAAAGAAATTTAGGAAAGAAAAGAGCAGAAATAGATAGATAGAAGTTCATATGTAGAAGAATTGTGAAGACAAGTAACGACAACAACGCCAACAACAACAAAATAGTAGCGGTGACATTAGCAACAAAAGGAGCAGCATCAACAGGAACAATAATAAAATAGTAACAGTGACAATAACAACAAACAATTATACAAAAGCTTTTGTATGATGTTGTTGGGCATTCCATTAGTAACTATTTATTAGCAAAAAAAATTTTGGGGCACTTTAAGGGAGCGGGAGTTATGCATGCTTTAATTCATTATTCGTAGTACTCAGTAAGTAACAAAAGAAATTGCATACAAAAATAACAAGTGTAAAAAAGTAAATAACTCCCGCGCCTTTAAAGTGCCCCAAAATTTTTTTTTTTGCTAATAAATAGTTACTAATGGAATGCCCAACAACATCATACAAAAGCGCCATCCGACCGTGGTCCAGAACATAAAAATTGCGAATAATGTTTGCAAAAAAAATTATTTGCAAAAATAAGAAATGCAGTTTGGTAGAAGATATCATCTTTTATATATATGTCAAAATTTAGCAAAATCGGTTTGACCAATCGTGAGAAAATCGGCAAAAACTGAGGAACTTCAAGAGTGTTGATAGCTATAACTTTGAAAATAATTCGAATTTCGAAAAATTGTTAAATACGTATTTTTGTTTAAGCGTTGTGAGCCATACTACCCACTTTCATTAAAATACATGGCCGTCGAAAAAATGTTAGGTGGCCCACTTCAAAATATTCAAATCAGCAGCAAGCTCTTCAATTGCACTTGCAGCCCTTCGCCCCTTTACTATACATAACATCAACTGAAAGGTATTTTATGATCGCCAGCCAAATTTTATCATTTGACACTTATTTACATGTAAACTACATCATATTGATATCACAAATGCCAGTGACCTATTTAATCCCACCAATTTAGTACTTAAACGCAATAAGGCTGCTCAGGCTCCGATTTTTGCTTAAAAGCTAATCAATTTTGTTTTCTCAAGTATATTTCAAATGATACGCAAAAATAACTAATGCAAAATAATGCACAAATAAATAAAAAAGAAGAGTCAGATTTTTATAGCTTAAATCAGTGCAAATTTTACATATATGTATGTAGATATTAATATGTAAATGTGTTTAATGACATTGAAAACTCGAAAGTATAAACATTTTTGTAAACATTTTTATTTACGCAGACGTAATTAAGTAAATTAATGCAACGCATTTTATGTAGACTAGAGTGCTGCCTACTGTCGAAATTCGACAGTTTTTCTAGATGTTTTCTTATGACTAAGTTGCATACTTGTTTGTATACTTGTTTGTTGCTACTGTCACTGCTACTATTATGTTGTTGGTGTTCCAAATTCTCCTACCTACTTCTTTATTTCTATTTCTGCTCTTTTCTTTCCTACTTATTCTTTCTTATCCTACTTATTCCTTGACTTTATGTTTTTGTTGTAGTGCTTTTGCTACTTTTCAATGTTTCTACTTCTTTGAAACTACACACCACTTCCAGCCAAACATATTCACAATTGCACGGTAAGTTTGGTGAAAACGCACAAAGTCAGCTACATATGCTTGCGCAATGAGACAGCTCTGTTGTGTGCAAAAGCATGCAACAACAACCACACGGCAATTTTCCAACGACGATTGTGGGCGCATTTTCCAACCAATTTTATTGAAAATTGGCGCAGTTCTATTTGAGAGCAATACCTTTCTAATGGTGTGCTTAGTTTTAAAATCGGTTCAGTAGTTTCGACGGAGAAGATGGAACAAAATTTATGTTAGCGTATTAATAATATAGATATGCATGCATTTCAAATGAAAGGGAAACTCCCTGATGCGGGCGGATTTGCCAGTAAAGGGGCAGAAGATGAACCAAATGCGGCTGATGCAATGTGAAGTCAAAATTGCATGGTTCGTATTTATAGGTTGTTTATGAAGCATTGAACTTCAAAAAATCATGATCGCTCATAATTTTTTGTATTGTTTGCCATTTCTCAAAAAAAAAATCTAAAATTGTAGAGCATTTTTGTAAGTTTTGCAATTTTAGCAATTTTAGCATTTTTGTTTAACTTTTCGATAGGTAATAAATACATTTTTGAGTGAAAAATTAAATCTCTATGCAGCTGATGAACAAAATAACTCACTTAACATTATTTAAATCACAGCTAAATTATTAATTAGAAGGTTACTTGTTTCTATTCGTAGCATGATAAACTGCTTTTAACTGTACGAGATTTCATCCAATTCATATGAGTAGTCTTTATCAAATACGGCTATGTGAAATTTTTTTCGATTTTGAGTTTTTGACAGGGACCGATTTTAATCGTTATTTTTATTTCTTCGGATGAAAAAATCATTATGAAAACTTCGTTAACAATAAAATGCAAGTATGCCGATACAATGATTTTACCACATTCTATCCAAATATGAGCTCATCTTTATTCTGAAGATTTTTATTTTTTAAATTTTTAAATAACCATTATTTACGATTTTTATTTTTTGGATCAAAAATAATTGTTATAATTGGATTTAAATTTTTCCGATCAACTTTAATCAATATTTTTTTATTTTTTCTCCGATCATAGCAAACTTTTTCAAACGTTAGTGAATCCTATATTTGATGGCCTGAAGTTGAACAAAATTTGAGAACAAAATTTGCAAAAAAAAACAAGTTTTTAGAGTTTATTATGATCGGAAAAATTTAAATCCAATAATAAAAATTATTTTTGATCGAAAAAATAAAAATCATAAAATATCGATCAAGTTTCATAGGAAGAATTTAAATCCAGTAATAACAATTATTTTTGATCGAAAAAATAAAAATAATAAAATATCGATCAAATTTTATCGAAAAAATAAAAATCAAATTATAACGATTAAAAATGATTTTTTTTTATAAAAATGATAATCGTTACGGTCCCTGGTTTTTGATGGATTGTGTTACAATATTTGAAGGTGTATAATGTCCACTAAGAATTTATTGCTAAATTCTTCGGTATTTTGAAGAAATAGCATTAATTACGAACACACTCTATGATTTTGTTTATACACTTTCAAAAGTCTCTATCTGAAAAAAGTTACTCATACGCCTAGGCACACTTTGGTGTAATTACACTGGATCACAAAATGAAATTTTTTGTCTGTACTTTGGACGTGATTATCCTATCTATATGTAAAATCAGTCGCTGATTCCGAAAATCGGGTTCATTTTTAATTCTATGTGAAGGTTTTAGAGATATCGGCAATTTACCGTTATTTGGCCAACGGCTCCACTTAATCCAGTATATCTCTTTAACAAAGTGAGTTAAACGAAAGAAAATTAAATTTCCTTTTCATGGCTCCTATAAAATTTTTCTCTAACTCTTATAGTTTCTTAAATATTGACGATTAAATTTGGATTTTTTAGATTTTTTACGATTTTTTGAAGAAAAAATTGACTTTGTCAGGCAATATCTTTAAAACCAATGTTTTCACCGTCGGTTTTACTCCTTTGCGTGAAGCTCCATTCTATTACCAAAAAAATAAGCTATCAACGATGAAAATCCATTGTAAAATGGAAATGTTATAGGCGATTAAGTAAATACAGCCAAGTCGCGCAATGCCTCTGCACGCTCTGAAAAAAATACCCGTAGTTAACTCAACAACTTTCCGCTGTTGAATCTCCGTCTTTGATTCAACAGCAAAAGTATTTGTTTTAACGGCAAAGTTTTTGATTCAACAACTTTCCATAGTTAATTCAAAGACGGGCGTTTTTGATTCAAAAACTCCCTTGCTGTTGAAAAATTTTGAAGTAAATAAAAAATAGAAAATTGTTTTTTTTCAAACTCGTTCAATTAATTTAAATATTCGGGAAAAATATTTACATATATGTACATACATATATGAAATATATAATTACAAATAAAGGTAAGTCACAATAATGATATTATTTATATATTATTATAATATATTAAAATTATATGTACATACATATATACGTTGAAAAATTTATTTTGTATTTTCAGATTAAATATGTTTGATTATCCCGTTTTTCCGATAGCGACAATCGAACGAGCCAAATCTGCAGGTAAAACTTGTCGGCGATGAGAAAATAATGAAGTTATTCTTGTCGTGGGAGTTATGTACAGGTGCATTGATGCAGTTCAATGAATACGGTATCAAAAATATTGAACTGCTTGCAATGATGCACTCCCACGACATCGACGAAATATTAAATAAAAAAGAACTCATCTCCGACAGGATAAAATTCCACAAACCTACAAATGTGGTGGTCGGAAAACAATAAAGAATGTGTTATGAAATAATAAAAAAAATAAGTTGAGTTTATGTGTTTGTGTTTGTGGAAAAAGCCCTGCAGACAGTGATAGTCATTTGATATATCATTTGAGGCGCACGATTGATGGATAATTCTGTCACACACTGCCTACAAGTTTCCATAATTTTTATATGGACGGTGTGAAAAATGTGATGAGAACCTTTGTGTCCGTGTCTCTTTTCATCAATCGCCTTGTTCAAATAATGTATCAAATGACCATCACTTGTTTGGTGAAACCGGGCCTTAGTATTAATATTACATACTATGTAAACATATATATTATATAAAAAAAATAAAATAAAATAAAATAAAATAAAATAATATCTATTATATTAAAAAAAATTATTATTGTTTACGATTTTTTTGATGTTAACTTAAAAGCGTAAGTATTTGCTTCAATGGTGCCCGTTTTTGGACCAAAAACTTTTGCTGTTAGTTCAAAAGCAAAAATTGTTAGCTTAAATACGAAAAGTATTTAAATCAACGGTGCTCGCTTTTGGACTAAAAAGTTTTGCTGTTAATTCAAAAGCAAACACTGTTAACGTAAATGTAAAAGTATTTCATTCAACAGTTTCCGTTGTTAACTTAAATACGAAAAGTATTTGAATCAAAAACGCTCGAATATTTGAAACAACAACGGAGCGTTGTTGGGCACATTTCAACTGCGGAAAGTTGTTAATTTAACTGCAAAAGTCTTTGTATTTACAACGTTTTTTTTTTCAGAGCAGGATTAAGTGGACCCACCTGACGAAATGACTGGGTGGTAAGAGATTCGTGTGAAAGGAAGAGGTCATCACAGAAAAAATTACTGTCAAAATTTCCACAAACTAAAAGCAGATACACCACACAGACTCTGAGGAGTAATTAAAGCAAGCATTACTAATGTGGCTCGCATGGCATATTGTAATTTAGTTGTCTACTTTCAGAAATATTTTTTTTTTATTATTCTTTTTCTAAACCCATTTTAATCAAATATAATACACCATTTTATTTATTTTTTTATAATTTAAAAATGTCGTTTATTTCGCACTTATGTATGTATTTATTTTCTCTTTACATTACATGTTTCACAATTACACGTTTTCCCATTAAATAATTTCTTCTTCTTTTACATTACCTTTTTGTGTACATACTAAGTAAATATGTATGTAATTATGTACATAACTAGTGTGGCTTCGCTTTGATTTACTTTAGCTAAATTATTAATGCGTTTTACTTAGTTTACCTACTACTTACATACATATGGATACATATATGTACATATTCTATGTGTATTTACGACTGTGTGTACTGCTTAATATTACTCGTACGTATGCAAATTTTGTTTCTAAATATGTAAAACATATTTTACTATCTACTATACATACATACATATGTATAATTGTTGTTGGTGTGTGCAATTTTTTTTTGTTTTTTTTTTTTTTAGAAATTCTAATTTTATCTTGTATCACTACTTAAATTACCTATAATGCAGACATTTGTATTTAAATTTATTTAGTTTTTTTTTACATATTTAAATTTATTTCACCACTCTTATGACTTAAAAAATTGAGGTTTTTTTCAATTCTTTATATTTTTTTACTTACATACTTCTGCACATCAATGAATTTATTATCTATGCATTTACAAAGAAACTATCGTCATACATACATACATACATATCTCACAAAATTATTAAAATCTTTTTACAAACTATTTAACATACATAAGAGGGCTGAAACTCATGTCTACACAAGTATTGGTGAGGTTGAGCAGCTTATGTAAATAATTTGGTATTATTAATTCTGCTAATAGCCACCCGTTGAATATATAAAGTTTTAACATACATGTAAATTATGTTTACATAATACATAACGCTCATTTACTTCAATAGTGTCCCAATTACAAAATTATAGCTCCTAAGAAGAGCTGTTTAAACTTTAAAGTATTTAATTTCGACATACCCCATAGTAGGGAAGACATATTTTTTGATGATTAATCAAAATATTACAACGAAATTTTTTTCACAATATAAATCGTGATATTATGCACATATTCTCAAAAATAATGTTTTTGAGTTATGGCATTATTGAAGTACATGAGCGATATGTGTGTATGTAACCAAATTCGTAACGCCTGCGCTTTAAGACCAAAAGTTGTGTGTGTTAATTCGTCTTCGAAAAGAAAGCCTAATTTATTTAACTGCACATATGTAAATGTATCTATACCTACATATATGTAGGTATAATCCGATTTCACTTATGAGCTTGCTGATATGTAATAATGAGGCGTAGAAATCATAAGGTTATTGTAATATGTAAGAATAATCGCGCCGAATTATCAGTTCATTAATAATTTATAATCAATTTTTTACAGCGTTTTCTTCGAGCAAATGAATAAAGGCGGACCACAGGCTGACTGTAACGCAGTTCAATTTCTGCAAATCTTTTCACTATTGCCAAAACGTCCTAACATGGAAAATCAAGAAAAAAGCTGAAAAAAACATAAAAAAACAATCGTTAACGTATGCCAATTAATTATTTTTAGACTTTAAGAAGCCTTCTCCAAAAATATATTAGGTACATATGAATAGTGGCCGCTGTGAAGCAGACGTCTCTGGTTCAAACCGCAGTCCGAGCAAACACCAAAAAAAATTGTCTAATTAGTAAAAATGCAATTATTGGGTTTTTTAAGAGCAGCGGTCACCTCTCGGCAGTGGGCGGCATACCCTCCGAGTGTATTTCTGCTATGAAAAAGCTTCTCACAAAAAATGCATTCGCGGTTCGGGGCCGGCATAAAACTGTAAGTCCACCCAATTAGTAGGAAAGACAAAAGGAGCACACCTTGAATTGGGAGAGAAGCTCGGCCATAAAACTCGTCAGAGTTATAACATTGTATTATTATATTATTATTAACATATGAATAGTCCACTTTCAAACAGGGCTATGTCAAATTTTTTCGATTTTGAGTTTTTATGGATTGTGTACCCGTGTTTGAAGCTGCATAATGTTCATTCGGCAAAATCCTTACGTATTCTGAAAATATGGCATTAAATACGAATACACTTTCAAAAGTAGTTATGATTTTATTTATACATTTTCAAAAGTCTCTGTCTGAACAAAGTTACTCATACGCCTAGGCACACATTGGTGTAATTTTTATGCCTTTCAATTTCAAAAATAGTCTTTAAAAACTTGCTAAGCATGTGAAATATTTAATATTGAATTTGCAAAATTCTGTCATATTGCGGTTTAATTTTTTTATGTATATCCCTAAATTCCTTAGGGGCTAAGCAATATCAAAAAATATTCAAATAAAATAGATGCTGTACTTTGTGCTTTTTCTAATTTGTGGCTCAGTATGAGAAATTCACATATCCCTGTTTGAAAGTAAAATTCGCATAAAATATATTGTTGCTTTCTCTTTTACCATACGATTTCCCCTCAAGACAAGCGAATTGAGCAATTTTAGCATTATTCTCAGATGCCGTCGGCAATGCAGCCCCCAAATGAATAAATGATTGGGTGGGTAACGCAGTTCATACACTGATTTCATACCAACAACTATTTCGGATTCAAATTAAATTTTTTTTAATAAACAAATATGGAGTTTATAAAATATGGGGATATGTTCCTATTTCCCGAAAAATGCCTTTTTGATATTGAAATATTAATGTCTATAGCTTAGTTAAAAAATAATGGGCTAGGGTTAGTTAAAAACTGATAAACGTTTAACGCTCATTTATGCAACATTAATTCTTTATAAATGAAAAAAAAAAAAATCAAGATTAAATCAAAATCGTTTAAAATGTTTTTTTTTTTCGTCATTAAAAATACGCCCCTGATGTGTATCACAAAAAGTTCGTAACATTTTTTGGCGAAAAAGAGTTAGACAGGGCAGTAATCCAGCATTGAGGAAAATTTGAATCAATGGGGTATCAAGCATCACCTACAATTGCCATAATTTCAAATAAATTTTTATATAGCTACATATGTAGATATGTATACATATTTACTTATCAAATGGTGTTTGACATTTTGCTTACCGATTGCCATTTTATTTGCATTCACTTTGTAGGGCATATTTGGGGTAATTAATCAGGAATTACGTGGCAATTTGGTATATATGTACGTACATATTTATGTACTTGTAGATACGTAAACATTTTGCAATTACCAAGTCAAGTCAGGTCCAGATTTTGCATAAATCGTCTGCTACTGTGTTCATTCCCTTTCCGTCACTTAAATTGATGTAAAAGGCAATTGCGTCCATTTTGTTCGATATTTATTTGTTCAAATCACAAAATAAGCGCAACTGATATTGCGGAAAAAGCTTTACGAGTTCCGCCACATACATGTCGATAATCCAGTCATAAGTACATCTTATATGGCAACAGGTGACATCACTCGGATATTGAAATATGTATACATAATTGCGTCGATCTACTCTGCGTAAGTATTAGATAATATAAAGCTTGAGCTATTGCCCTTTTGCGAAAAGCTTTGCATTCGATTGACATCCTTATAAATACAGATAATATAAATAAATATGTATGTATAAGGCTACATTGGACGATTTTATTGGAACTTCACAAGATCACGTACAGCTGAAGATAAGAAAACAACAACACAAATTTGAATAGGTACAAATGTACATATGTTTATATAATTCAAAACTTTTAGTTAGGAATTTAGACGTCATATCAATAAATCGATAAATTGATGAAACCAAAAGAAGAGGAAACTTTATCCATCTCGTATCAAATCCTCATACTGGGTTTTTGGCCTATAGGTGTGGTTTCACTTGTATATCTTGAGTAGAGTTTTAAATGGTAATTGATTTTTTTTGTGCAAACCAAAATTTAAAACAATAAAAAATGCTATTGCGGGAATTGATTTTCCTCGAGTTCATCTCAAACTCGACATGATGTCATTCTCCCTCTTGCGCTTATTGAGAATTTTCGAAGTATTGCAATGTTTCTGAATTAAAAGTGTTTTATACTTAATAATTTTTTGTAGACCAAAAAAAAACATGGTAAATCTAACCAACTAAAAATTGATATAATAGCCACTTTCTTTTGCACGCAAGTTCGAAAAAACACTAGCTAGATTAGCGATGTTGTTCGCGACAACAAAAGCCAGCTAGTTATGTTAAGCGCGTTGAACTGAAAGCACTTAGGTGTTAGTCGACTTGAACAGCAATTTTTCCAAGTAAAAAAATGAAGCTATTGTGAATACGAAAATTCCACTGTAATAGATACTTGTAGAATAAACATCAAACAAGTAATAGATCTTGTAGCATTGAAATCAAAGCGAGCACGACTGCTTCTACTATGTGTGTGAAGCAGTTCAGGCCCAACCCAGTTGGAAAAGGTAATATATGGTCATCTATAAATGGATATAAAAGCCATAGGATCTATACATTCCAGAATGCATGATTTTTTTCATTGTGATATCCTAGGAAAGTCAGTAAGGCAAAAAGGAATGTTTGCATGAGAGTCGCTCTTGCCGTGGTCTCAGTGTCGGTTTATTTTCTCACTTAAAAATAAAAAAAACACTTTTTTTTGCTTTTTTCTCTTCATCCTCTTCATCCGGTTTCCAACTAGAAATATGTAACTTCACTCCAGCTTTTTCTCCTCTGCTTCTCTCATTGTCGCACCATCCTCCCCTTCACTGCTTCATCCAACGCCTTCATAATATGAAGTTTATATTATTATAGTGGACAATTCAACATTATATTGATATTTAGTGATGCTTTTATACGTCCGCTTGTTCGAAATAGACTCTGTGAATTGTTGTCGTCATTGTAAAAAGCAAAACTAAAGAAACCCTGATTCTTATAATTGTTTTTGTTGCTAGATTCAATGTTATAGCTGAGAGCCGATACCCGACCTCTTCGCTTACTTTGGATTGCATTCTAGAGTGTATCCGATTTCCTATAGGTTCATAGCCACACAACATAGAGTTTAGATGAAATCATAGTTTTTTTTTTGGAATACATACACTCAAAAAAAAAATTACTCAGATTATGGAAAAATGGGAATGATTCGGCGCTAAAGACATATTTCCATATTTTGATGTACAATTTTCTTTAAAACGTGGTTTTATTCCTTGATTTGAAGAAAATCGTACATCAAAATATGGAAATATGTCTTTAGCGCCGAATCATTCCCACTTTTCCATAATCTAAGTAAGTTGTTTTTTCAGTGTACTATAATGCAAATTTCTCGTACATCTTTTCATGCGTCCGCAAGGTCATGCATGATCACATTTCCAACTGGGAAGTTACATTAACTTTGTGGTAATGGATGCGATACTATCTACTAGGTACCCGGATACCAGGGAATCCAGGGTAATTAGAGGGCAAGTGAATGTGGAAAACGTTTTCCTCTCTCGAAATTACAAAAAGCTCAAATAAACCAGACACGGATACGGAAAGGCGAGAGGTGAGAAATCGTTTACATACAACTCGTATATAATATATCGGATCAACTGACACGGTATACGGGCTTGCGTCGTTGACCAACCACGCCATTAGTAACTACTACCACTGCGTTTGGTAATGGAAAGTATGTACTTAGGTATGTAATAATTATGCGAAGCATCTAACCAAACCTACCTTAAATAATAATACGTCGATGCCTTTGAAAACCCGCCTATTTGACATTTGTAGCAAAAATTAGATTTGGAAACCCTGAGCTCCATACATCGATGACAGCACATAAAAATCGTAAAAACATTATTTTAGTAGCAAGTTTTTAAGATAAGGGTTAATGAAATACCAACTATCCAAGTTTTATCAAAGAAAGGTTGTAGCAAGAATGATTTATGCGTTGTTGCTATTATTGTTTTCATGAAAAATGTCAATGTGAAAGTGAAGAGAACTTGGAATGACATTGAATTACAGCAAAAAAAATTTCCAATTCTTATAGGGACTATACGCGATGAGTCTGATTCAAGAGTCAGTTTAGGTGTATTAGTGAAAATTTATATGTAGTAGTTACACCGACACACATAGGTAGATTTCCAAGTTTTATGCGGCCAAAAATATTTTATTGTCTACATCTATTCAAAATTGCTTGTTTAATGTAAAATTTTAATAGTTTGTGTTAAAAGTCGATTTTATTGAAAAATATATACAGTGACTCAAAAAAAAATCATACGACATAGTTTTTAAATTTATTTCAAAGAATTCTGTAGAAAATTTGACTTTCTTATTTTCGTTTAAAAATATAGACAATTTTTAAATAAAAATCGTTTTAAGCAGGAATTGTAAGCTTATGAAAAAAATTCGAAAAATCGTAGAAATTTCTAAAAGTGGATTAAAAATTTCAAAGCGAGGCCAGAATTTATAGCAGATTTTGAGGAGATTTCTAACTGTACTGTTATGTAGCCAACCAATTTTAGTCTAAAAAGTGCAAATCTCAATGCTGTGAAAAATTCCATCGATTTTAGAAATTTTTTTCTGTAGGGTGTTTGCCTTATTTGTACGTGACCGTGCCAATTAAAATTTCCGAAAAGCCAATGAAAATTTTCAAAAAGTTGAATGTTGCATATTATTATATTACAATTGAATGGGCTGCAAAATTGCATACTCAAAAATCTTCTAAAAAATGTAGCTTTATAATTCTTAGCCCCTTTTTATGATAAGTACTTCCTTAACTTTGAAAAATTGGAAATACTAAAAATACTGCCTAAGAAGTTAACAATAATCGCTGATAAATATCTCGGTTACTTTCAAGCATCACCTACATTAGCTAAGATATCCGTTAGAAATATAGACTTTAAGATCAAATATAAAACACAAAAAAGAAAATTATTGTAGGTACATATGAAAAACCCTGTATCTAGTAGTGAAGTGCGGCTTTGTGTGACGTAATTTTTTGTCGGCAAAACACTAATTGTACTAGATATCATGTCCGAGGGTTAATTTGACTGAGTCTGACAGAGCAACATAACAAAATCAATTTTGAACACGAAAAATAGTGATAATTTTTTTTTCAAAATATTCCAACTTTAAAAGCTTAAAACTATACACTTAGAATTATTGGAAATCAAGGATATTATTGAAAAGTGTTAATAATTAGTTGAAGCTTTAGGATCCATAACGATTACTTAAATGAAATGCTTTAAATAATAAATATTAACGCTGAACCTGGCACTGAAATATATGTAAAAAAAAACTAAAAAATTAACTTTAGATATGCTAAGTTTCGACCATCTGGGAGCAAGTGCAGAGTATGGGGTCGGGAAAAAAGCGATGAATTATTGTTCCCCAGTCCATTTCCAATATGTGGGTATGTTTTTTTCGGTAATTGTAACAACTTCACAAAATTCAATTTTGGCCGCATAAAAGTTGAAAATCTACCTATGTGCGACATGACTCTAGCATTGACTCAAGAAAATCAAAATTGGTTTGATATTTTGCTGTGACACGGCGAATCAACACGTACACAGATGACTCGCGAGTCAGACGCACTGTGTATAGACCCCATTACTTGACATTTCCACAATTTTAGTATAGAGACACAATTCAAATCAGCTGTTTTACTAATACAACCTCAAGTTAGATAAACTTTGCCAACTATACCACCATCGCTATAGCAAAGCAAGCACATCTATTCGCTCTTCTGTAAAATTTGGATTTTGGTAAATCGGTGGTTTTGCGAAGGCATTGATGAATAATCTGAATACACATAAAAACACGAAAATTCCCTTTAAAGCTTGTGACCAGCAACAGTCGCCACATGACAACCCGTCAGTAACGTATTACTATCGAAAACTACTCCCGAAGTTATATCTATGAAGATTGAGAATGTTTAGAAGTATTGACAGCTGGCCTTGAAAGTGAAGCAGAAGTTTAATACCTGATTTACAAAAAAAAAACTCCGCTTTTTTGCATTTATAAGAAAACTACGTACTTTATTATTTTAAATTACAATTAACCAAATTGACTTCCGCTTAAAATAAAATCTATATATAGTATACAAACATGTATGTATATTGTTTTACAGATCAAATGAGTAAAAATCTATGAGCTTACTTGTCTACCGGATTTTACTTATTTTTATTTATTTTTTTCTCTTTAATTTTACACATGCGCTTTTGGTTGCAGCTATGCAAAAGCCAGCTTAACAACTTTTTCATTTAGTATATCACAAATAAAGTTTACTGAATTTTTATTTTATTTTTTTTTTATTTTTTTAATTAATGGAATTTATACAATTTTTAATCTATTTACGCTAAGCACTGGTTTAAAGAAAAATTAGACTACTTGCAAAAATTGTAAGCCTGCAACTACAAATGTAAGTATATAATGAAACTAGTTAAATAATGCAGCCAGTTAAGCATTTGTTTTAAGAGCAAAATTAAATAAAAATAATTGAGAATTTTTTTATTAGCTCACTCCAACTGTTGGTCTTTTGGTTTGGGCGTTTGGGCGTTTATGTACTTCCCAGCACAACAAAAAAGTGACGAAAAGTGTAGCTCAACAACACTGGTTATATACATGTGTGTATGTATAACAAATGTCTACAAAAATATTAATTGAAATTGCTTTAAATTTAAATTGCATAAAAAACGTTTACCTTCGCTGAAGGAAGTACAAGATTAGAATACCACACGAGTGCGACACCAATTTGGCCGGTGTAGCCGCTGCTGGCAAGGTTACATGACATTTTGTTGTTTTTACACTTTTCGGCAGTTTTTTGTGTTTTGTTTTTTTTTTACATTTTTGGCGCTTTTTGAGCTTTTGATGCTGGTTTTTTGTTGTTTGTTTTTTATGTTTTCATCAAGCACTCAATTCTCGTGCATTTTAGCGCGAGTTTACAAGCACACATATCTAAATCCATTATTTCATTTGCTTCACATTTTTGTTTTTACTTCAATATTTTATTATTTTTTTTTATAGTATTTAAGTTTGCATTTTGCAGTTTTTTTTTGCTATTTTTTCGCTTAAAGGACTCTAATGCTCGCACATATGCACATAAATATGTATCATCAAAACATTTACATTTAAAAAAATAATAATAAAGTACTAAATTCATTAATTAATTATATGCGCCAATTTAGGTCACTATTTTTTGCGTCTTTTTTTCTATGCATTTATTTTTTTTTTCTGTTTTTTTTATGAAATAACGGAAGTAAAAATAATTTTTTTTTGTTTTAATTTAATTTTTTTTCTACGCTTAAAACCATCACTTATTTATATATGTAGTTTGATTTTGATGCATTGATGTTTTCAAGTTTTATAAACTTTACGATTTTCCCTCAATTCTTAAATTTAATATACATACATACTCAAACGTAGTACACATGTATGTACATATGTATGTAAGTCTGTTGCTTTTGTAATGGCTAATGGCTGCGCCAGATATGCCACACAGTGGGCGATTCGCTTTCGCTAGCGGCGGAAAATTCAAATTTTAAAATGGAATAATACGATTTTTTTATTTCCTATCGATTACAGATACTTCAATTAACTTACATATATGTATTCGTTTTTTAATAACAACTCCTAACTATTTTTTTTTTTTTAAATATGAAAAACCAGGGACCCAGTATTCCTTATAATTTCAATGGATAAAATCAAAATCGCAAACATCGTAGAAGTGTTTGAGTACGTGTGTGTCTGAGAGAGCACTCACTATCCGAATCCACTAAATCGAAAATAGCACTCATTCCTTGAGTGATGTATAAAAATTATAGTTTTTAGTTTTATTTTTTTTTATCAAAAATTATATTTTTGCTTGGGTCGAAAAACAAAAAATCGTCTCTGAAGTGCTTTGAAACATGATTACTAATAAATTAAAAAAATAAATTACTAATCGATTCGTTTCGTGAATGAGTGCTCACAGTGAGTGAGAACTCACAAAATAATGATAATATCTGAAAGATCAAATATAGCTCAAGGAAAAGAGTTATTTCTGATCAAAAAAAAAAAATTTTAACTCAAAAAACTCAACATATAATGATTAAATATAGATTTTTTATTATAAAACTTATAATGGTTAGGGTCCTGAGAAAAACATCTTCTAGTTCCTTGATGTTTTTCCTAATTGGTAAAAAAGACCGATTGCTGATACATATATTTTTTACTTTGAAAGTTATTAGTTTTCCGCCGCTAGCGAAAGCAAATCGCCCACTGTGCGCCGCTCACGGTTAAAGTTGCTGGTTAAGAGGTATTGTTATTTTACATCTTAGTCATAGAGATATCGAATGGCGGTTTTTACTAAAAAGACACAAATAAAAAATGAAAAGAAAAGCGATTTCTTAGCGAAATTAAAGAATTTTTGTAAGTCTTAAAAATCGAACACAAACTTTTTTTTAACAAAAACAACGAAGGAACTAAGCCGAATTCAACTATTTTTGATTAATTTATAAGTCATTTTATTTTAATTTATATGCATATATGTATATGTATGTATTTCCAAAAATAGTACAATATAAATATATGAATATAACTAGCAAATACCCGTCCCACTGTGCTGCGACAAATCACTCTATGCCACTGCCTATCAATCTTCCGTCTCCTCTATCTCTTCTTCGCCGTATAATACTCTCTTTCTCTCTCCTCCGCTACTTCCCTATCAGCAGCATTCCGTGGCCGTCAGGGTCCACATCATTTGAATCGGTCCGGATATCTCGGGAACTGATTAAAATATCTACTTACACACAGAGAAAAATATCAACCAAAAATTGGTTAATAATACTAATTTCACACTTGAAATGGAATCAACCAGAGTTTTGATTAAACCTAATCTTTTTTTTATGCAATATTTCGTTTTACAAAGATGACCAAAATGTGTTGAAATAGTTCATTTTTTCAAAATTTTGTTATTAATACAAAAAAAAAAATCAACGTTGTAATATCAACCAACACTCTGTTCGATTCACTTTCATGGTAGTTTTTTCTCTGTGAAAATGGTAGCGATTTCAAAGCAATTCAATACGAACGAAATGGAGTCGGACTGAAATTGGTAACAAAATTTTACCACATATTGAGAGGATAACTTAATTTTCCTGCTGCTAGAATACGAAAACCGAGTTAAAAGATACAGAGTCTTCACTTAAGCGGTAAAATAAATTATTTTACCACACCGGAATAAGATCGTTAGCATGAACTATATATGGAAACCCTGTTCGACGTCTTTAATTTGATACCAATATTGCTCAAAAATAGTTTGGGACATCCGGCTCCACGTTTCTTTCTCTATCTGGAGTAACGACCCAAAATTCGGAATGGAGTGAACTTTTTATTGAAGATTTGAGCTAAACCTTTAATTTGATACCAATATTGCTCAAAAATTGCTTTGGTCATCTGGGTCCATGTTTTTGCCTATATCTCTGGAAGGGGTTGAGATCCGGGAATTAAATATGGTCTAAATTCTATAGCGGTTTAATTTTTTGTAACCGAGTTCTTCATTACATAACATACATAGATACGTGATAAAATTAAAAAAAATTATCATAAATACGGATTTTCTGAATATCTCGACTCCTGCGCCGCCTAGTGGGAAAAAGTATAACCTATGTCTAGAGGAATTATCCAATTCAGCTATTTCCTTACACAAAACCCCCATACACAGAGCGAAAAAATATAGGTTAATCTAACCGAAAAAAATTGTTAATAAACTATTTTTCTATTTAACATTGAAAACTCAACAAGTACAACTCAGGTGGCTAATCTAACTGACAACAAATTGTTAAACGAATTTAGATATTTTTAAACATAAAGAATATTGTAGAATATAAATTTGACTACAAAAAAAAATGGTATGACTAAACTCTAAAAAAAACTAAACGAACTATTTTTGATGGTAATGTATTGTGGAATGAATTTCCGTCATCCCTTGTCAAGTTTGATTTGGTTATAAACCGGTTTCGGCAATGTGCCATCTTCAGTACCTTGTTTCGCTCGCTTGTTCCTTTTTGGAGGGTACATACTTGAACTATTTTCACAACGAATTTACCTATAACAATTTTTAGTCGGTCACTGCAATTTTATAGGCTTGATAGACGGCAGCGATAATCGCGATTACCGCAACATTTAATTCGATTCAAATTTTATCCTGATAGGCAGCAAATATTGCGGATTAACAAAACAGCTGAAGGAAGGTAGGCGGTAGAGTGTATTGTCAAAATCAAAGCGAATTCACATCATGGTCAATAGTTGACCTGGGTAATATCAAGTACCAGTACGGCTTGTGACAAGTACATTTTAAAGGAATTGTACTGGTACTGGTACTGACATTCTCAAAATTTTCAAGTACAAGTAATTGCAAAATAATTGAAGTTTTAGCAAATACTCCAAAATATTTGAAAAGAATTGAAAGTACTTGAAAAGAATTGGAAAATGTACTTGAATCGATTTGTAAGTAATTGAAAGTACTTGAAAAGAATTAAAAAATCGATTCAAGTACATTTTTCAATTATTTTCAAGTACTTTCAATAATTTTCAAATACTTTGAAGTATTTGCTAAAACTTCAAATATTTTGCAATTCCTTGTACTTGTACTTGAATATTCTGAAAGTACTATAACGGACTAATTACCTCAAGATCAAAATATAAAGTATTTAAGCACAATTACTACTCAGTAACAGAGCTGTGAAGTACTGAATATACCTGGTACTTGTACTTGGTCCAAGTACCATTACTTGATAATTAAAAAATTCAAGTTTCAAGTACAATTACTTTATACTGGTAATTGGTAATTAAGTAAAACTTTTTCAATTCTTTCACCAATTACTTTCAATTACCACCAATTCTTTTCAATTACATGGAGTTTAATCAATGAATTTATTTTAACTATTGTATTTTCTTCTATCCTCTACATAAGATACATCGGATACTAAATATTACAGCCACTAAAAGCAGGAAAATTCCCTTATAAGAACTCTTTATTAAATATACATACATACATACGTACATTAAGGTGGGTGTTTTTAATATGGTATTTTTTTTTTAAATTTTCAAATTTTCTCCCATCGTACATATGTATGTTTGTACATGTTATGTTGTATGTACATGTTATGGGCCGCTGTGGTGCAGTGGGTAGAGTGCTCGCCTACGTTACTACGTTAGGGTTGTAACCCCAGTCAGGAGAAACACAAAAAAAATGTTTCTAATTAATTAAATTCCCAATTATTGGGTTTTTGTAAATAGCGGTCACCTCTCGGCAGTGGGCGGCATACCCTCCGAGTGTATGAAAAAATTCATTCGCCGTTGGGAGCCGGTATAAAAACTGTAGGTCCACGCAATTTGTAGGAAAAATGTTAAGGAGCACACATCGAATTGGGAGAGAATATATACGAGATCCTGAGATGTAATTACCAAGTTTAAAAAATATCCCATAATCTTGGACGTGGAAATACGAACAAACACACCACTAGCTTCATCAGCTTCAGTTGAGCGAAAAATTGTATGCACTAGTTTTAATATTTTCTTGTTATTAAACTTAAGAATTTACAATGAAATAAAAAAATTAAAGAATTGAAAAAACAACTGAAAAAGAATTGAAAGTAATTGGAAAAGAATTGCAAAAGAATTGAAAGTAATTGAAAATCAACTGAAAAAGAATTGAAAAAGAATTGAAAGTAATTGGAAAAGAATTGTAAAAGAATTGAAAAATGTACGTACTGAGTATCAAGTACCAGTATAATATACTTATACTTGGTAATTGGGCTTTTCAATTACTGAGTACTGGTAATGGTAATTGTACTGGTACTTGGTTTTCTCCAGCTCTGCTCAGTAATACCCAGGTCTGGTCAATAGGAATGGGCGAGTCCCAAGAGAATTCAGTTTCAACCAAGGCGAAATATCATTTTGACATTACACTCTACCAATTACAATAACAAAAAATCAGGCGGATGACTGAAGGTTTCAAGACCGGGGCAAATTCCTGCCGGAATGATAACGGTGATCTGGTAACTGATGTCCAGAGCATACTTAAGTTGTGGAGGGATCACTTCTCCTCCTTGCTAGATAATGGCAACAGTGAAAGTGCGGAAGGAGAAGATGTACGACCCGAATCCCCAATAGCAGATGATGGTAGGCATGTGCCACCACCTGATCATGACGAAGTGCGAATAGCAGTATCTAGGCTTAAGAATAACAAGGCCCCGGGCGCTGACGGCTTGCCAGCCGAGCTATTCAAACATGGTGGCGAAGAGTTGATAAGGAGCATGCATCAACTCCTATGCAGAATATGGTCGGACGAGCGCATGCCCGACGATTGGAACTTAAGTGTGCTTTGCCCAATCCACAAAAAAGGAGACTCCACAGTACGCACCAATTATCGTGGGATAAGCCTCCAGAATATCGCATATAAGGTCTTAGCAAGTGTATTGTGCGAAAGACTGAAGCCCACCGTCAACAAGCTGATTGGACCTTATCAGTGTGGCTTCAGACCTGGTAAATCTACCATCGACCAGATATTCACAATACGCCAAATACTGGAAAAAACCCCTGAAAAAGGAACCGACACACACCATCTCTTTGTCGATTTTAAAGCCGCTTTTGATAGCACGAATAGGAATTGCCTATATGCCGCAATGTCTGAATTTGGTTTCCCTGCAAAACTTATACGGCTATGCCAAATGACGTTGACTAATACCACCAGCACCGTCAGAATTGGGAAGAACCTCTCCGAGCCGTTCGAGACCAAACAAGGTTTCAGACAAGGTGACTCCCTTTCGTGTGACTTCTTCAACTTGATGCTGGAAAAGATAATACAAGCTGCAGAACTTAACCATACAGGAAGCATCTTATATCACAAGAGTGTGCAACTGCTGGCGTACGCCGATGACATCGACATAATTGGCACTAACACGCGCGCCGTATGTTCTGCCTTCTCCAAGCTGGATAAAGAGGCTAAGAAAATGGGTTTGGCGGTCAACGAGGACAAGACGAAGTACCTCCTGTCATCACACAAAGAAACAGCACGCCTTGGCAGCCACGTCAATGTTGATAGCTACAAATTCGAAACTGTTAAGGACTTCGTCTATCTGGGAACCAGCATTAACACCAAGAATGATGTCAGCACGGAGATCCAACGAAGAATCACGCTTGCCAATAAATGCTACTTCGGACTAAGTAGGCAACTGAAAAGTAAAGTCCTTTCTCGACAAACAAAAATCACACTCTACAGGACGCTCATCGTCCCAGTCCTCATGTACGGCGCAGAAGCATGGACAATTTCAAAATCAGATGAGATGGCACTTGGAGTATTCGAGAGAAAAGTTCTTCGTAAGATTTATGGACCTTTGCGCGTTGGCGTGGGCGAGTATCGACGGAGATTTAACGATGAGCTGTACGAGCTTTACACAGACATCGACATTGTTCAGCGAATAAAGATCCAGCGGCAGCGTTGGGCAGGTCATGTCGTGAGAATGGACGAAGGCGCTCCGGCCAAGAAAGCATTTCTATCGAAACCCGCTGAACGCAAAAGAAAAGGGATTCTTCTTTTACTTCACTTCCATTCACAATAGAGTATTTTGAGGATTAACTCAAGAGATATTCCGGATTACATCCAGTTAATTCTTAAGTTAACTCCGAATTAGCTAGATATTCCGGATTATCGCTGCCGTCTGTCAATGTCATTACCCATTTTTTTCGGTTAGATTTTTTTTCTTTATGTGTATAATTTTCTACGGCGCATTTACGTTAAAAGGGAAAAATCATAGATATATGCATGAAAAATTTAAATACATTAAAAAAGAAAAAGATCTTCAGTTACAAACAACTGTTGAATGAAGTATGCACTATTATATGTACATATGAACGTAAAACTTGGCTGATTGTTTACCGTTTTCGCCGTACAAATGCACACCGGCAACTTTTTGCTTGACGCCGAAGCGCTGTATCTGCTGCAGCCGTAAATTTAGTCATTACATATGCATATACATACATACATATTCACTACTTGAGATTTTTTCTTTTTTTTTTTTGCTAAACAATATTTTAATTTGATTTTCATTTACTTTATGATTGTTGGCCTTTGTGTTGTTTACTTTCAATATTTACTTAACTAATTTTTTCTTCATTCAAGTTAACACAGATTAATGCACTGGTATAGCTCTGGCAAATGGCGTACAATAAAAATAGTCCGCATAATTTACATAACTAGGTATTCGTATCTATATACATTTGTACATATGTACAATGTAAGTATGTATCTATGCATTTATATAGATAAATTTGGGACATTAAACACGATTTCTGTACGTTGATATTTATGTATATACACATATTTATGTATTTAATAAGTTCTATGACTCGGTCGTTGGTCCTTCGGTCCCTGCGTATAGTGTGTTGTATTTTTTGCATGTACATATGTAAGTATTTATGTATATTTTACTAAATTACAATTAAAATTTAGTTTATTCCTTCCTTAAAATCAAGCCATTTTTTCATGCGCTTCGATTTCACACTTTCATTTCAATTACGAAGTTAAGCGCCGCAGTTTGTTAGCGCGCACCGTCTAGTTTTTTTGTTTTTTAGATGGGTTAATTGTCGTTTTTTGTTGTTGTTTGTATTACACGCGTTGTTTTTTTTTTTAGTTTTACTTAAGACGACTCATAACCAAACCAGGCGGCGGACGCAGCTGCTGCGGCGGACGTATGCTATTCGCCCCCGCCGCCGCCAAACGAATTGAAATGCCGCACGCTGGGCGCCGCCGCACCGAACTGTAAACTCCATTCGAATAGGCGACGCGCATGCAGTTGCTGCTGTTGCTGCGCCTGATGGTGATGATGCTGTTGATGGTGTTGATGATGGTGGTGATGCTGATGCAACGAATGCGGATTCAAATTGAGGTGATGCATGCCGGCCGTACTGCCCACGCCCAGCACCGAGGACGCCGCCGAGGAGGGTGACGAGGAGGGCGCTTGCAGTACACCGCTACTGCTGCCGGCGCCGCCGGGCGACGTTGGCGACTGTTGTTGGTGGTGCAGGTGTTGGTGATGAGCGGCGGCCGCGACGGAGGCGGCGGCGGCCGAATGTTGCAAGGCTGGATGCTGTTGATCGCTGGTGTGAAAGAGGTGCGGATGATGGGCTGGATTGAGGTGGGGATGGTGTTGGTGCGGGTGATGTTGATAGCGCATCGGATCGATGTACATAGCGGCGGCTGCAGCGGCCGCTATCGATGACGCTTGCTGTTGTTGTTGCTGTTGTTGTTGCTTCAACTGACTTAAGTGATCATTGTCATTGTTGTTGTTGCTATTATTGTTGTTATTATTATTATTGCTGCTGCTATTATTGTTATTGTTATTATTACCGTTGTTGTTGTTAACACCTAAACCACCCGCACCGCAAGGCGATTGCGGCGACAGCACATTGCCCGTTATCGTGGCCGTCGAGCCCGCCGACGATGAGGACGGCGTATGCGAGGCGGCATGTTGATTATGCGCGTGATGCTGTTGCTGCTGTTGTTGCTGGTGTTGTTGTTGTTGGTGTTGTTGTTGTTGTTGTTGCTGCTGATGCAGCGATACAGGAGTGGACGCAGCTGCAGCTGAGTTCGACTCCTGGATTTCTGATTGCTAGTGAGCCGCCAATTGATGCCCCGCCGCCGACTGCATGTTCTGTGGGCTCAACATGGGCGGGCTGTGACTGTGACTGTGGTGTGTGCCCATCGGGCTGCCGTGCATATCGTGATGCGGATGATAGCCGGCATGCGGATGCATATGACCGCCGCCGCCGCCCATGCCATCCATCATATCGCCGCCGAGCGTATTTGGCGGCGTCATGCGTTTCTCCTTTTGTCGTCGATTGCAGAACCACACGCGCACCACCTCCTTTTCCAGCTGCAGCGAGTCCGCCAGCGATGAGATCTCCTGTGCGGATGGTTTTGGCTGCTTATGGAAGTGCTGCTCGAGTGCGCCCTTCACGCTCACCTCAATGCTGGTGCGTTTCTTGCGCTTGCGGCCCTGCGCGGCTATTTTGTCGATGCTGGTGGGGGAGCCCGTTGTGGAATCAGCCTCTTCAAGCCACTTTTGCAGCAGCGGTTTTAGCTTGCACATATTCTTGAAACTTAATTGTAAAGCCTCGAAGCGGCAAATTGTCGTCTGCGAAAAGACATTGCCATACAGGGTGCCGAGCGCCAGTCCCACATCCGCTTGCGTGAAACCCAATTTGATGCGGCGCTGCTTGAATTGCTTCGCAAATGCCTCCAAGTCATCGGAGGTGGGTGTATCTTCCTCGCCGCCCGACACATCGCGATCGCCCTGCAGGTGGTGCGGGTGTATGTGCAGTTGTGGCGATTCGCCGCGTAGCGCGTGATGCAGCGGTGCAACGCCCTGATGGTGAGCCGCATGTGCCGGATGATGTAGCATGCCGTTCATCGCATGATGATATTGCAGCGGCGAGCCGCCCGTCGGTCCATAGTGGGCAGTGTGTACGGGTGCGTGCCACGTATGCGGCGATGCCATGCCCTGTTGCACGCGCGATTGCTGTGACAAATGTGACATTTCCTGCTTGACCGCATCGGCGGCATGGTGATGTGTGTGATGTGTCATTGATGCCCAGGGATCGGAAGGATGTAACGCTGTCCATGGATTTGAGCCCAATGTGCCCGTCGGCGTAAGCGAACTGAGACCGGGCGTGGATAGACCCAAACCGCCACCGGAGCCGCTCGTTCCACCACCACCACCACCGCCACCACCACCCGCACCGCCTATAACGGCATTCGGACTGGGTGACGATGGTAGATGATGATGACTGGCGGCAGCGGCAGCAGCGGCGGCGGCATGATGATGGTGATGTTGCATATATTTCATTTCACCGGCATCGGCGGCCGAACGGGGCGATGAGGTGTGATAGCCGCCACCGCCCAGCGCCATGTCAAGATCACCGCTGGACGGTGTCATGTATGAGGTGGCGGCCATCCCCACCGCTCTAGGGCTATTTAAGCCCTCCACGCTGGCGGGGTAGGGCTCCAAGTTGGGGCTCAGTTTAACGACCTTGAAAACCGATCTGTCAAAAGAAAGACCAGTTTCTCTATGTTCATTCCACTCAAACCGTGAGGCAACCGTCTTGAAATCTTTACGTTCCACGTACAGAGGCGAGAATTCGATGGCGAAGCTTTTTTTTGTTGGGAGCAGCTATTTAGACAGCTGCTCGACACTCGACCACAGGTAAATGCAAGTGTGTGGGTGTATGTGCAAAATTATGCAAATACACTTTACTTTGAAGGTATTTTTTGTTTGTTTTTGTGATGCTGGAATGCAACAAGTTGAGTTGTTTGGTTGGCTGTGTGTGCGTGTGCGAAATTTCGTTATGCCGTCGGCTAATGTAACGCTATATTTGAGGGTGTTCAATATTGTTGACAACTGTTACTTGGTTTTCATTGGCTTGCTTAACACTTTTAATTATTTTTTTAGACTTTTTTTGTATTTCTATATATATATATATTTTTTTTTTATAAATTGCTGCACATTTTCTTCACGACGCTTTTTAGGCGTAGAATGCGCACAATATTTTTTTATTTTATTTTTTTTTCAGCTTGTGCCAACTTTTAATTTGGTCTGCTGGCACATTGAACACTATGTCAGCTTGTGAGCGTATTTTCGTACACTATTTTAAGCCGCTTTTTGTTTTGTTTTCTTATCGCGGCGATCACGACATTACAAACTTCAGATTTATCAATTAAAATGGCTTAGTCGCACTTTCCGTTTTATCTAGATATTCATGCAAAACCAATATAAACAAATTTTCATTAAAAAAATTTGCTTAATTGATTCACCAACTGTTGTTGCACACAGTAACTTTTTTGTAGGTATGAATAATAATTATGTATGCATTTATTTTTTTAACATTCATATACAACGCCAGTTTATTATACACGGGCGGGTTCGCTTAGAAAAACACACGGAGACTCAAAAATTCTTAACATGCAAACTCATTGAGCTATCGAAGTGAACTAACGTCATGCACAACGGCCAGCCATGGCAGACATCGGAGAGCAGTGCGAGGCAGCAGCGCCAAAGCCAACGCCAGAGTCATACCTAGTAAACATACATATGCAGCTACAACAACATTCAGCTCACACACACGCGCGCGCACAGGCATACCTGAAACAACATAAACAACAACAACAGTAGCAACACGATAGCACATTTTCAGCAACAGAGTAGACGGCAAACCAACAAGACAGTCAGCACACACACACACAACGCGCCCTTGCTTTGACAATCAGCACGCAGGCAAGGCGAGCAAACGGTGCTTGTGGTTTGGTCTGGTGCTCTGGCACGAGAAACCCCTGTAGTCAAGAAAACGAATGAGTGAGTGAGCGCAGTACACACGAAGCCATGGCGAATAGAGTTCAACGAAGTAGAAGCATTTGGCGGCGCGCGCTATCACCGTCAACTCAGCTGTCTTGCACAAGTCAACATCAAAACAACGTAACAACAACAACAAGTCATAGGAACTTCCAGTGCGAATGCCAATGCGCGAATGAAAGACGAAATAGATAAAAGCATGGCGGCTGCAGGCAAGGCTGTGAGTGTGAAGAGTGTAACCATAGCGACAGGCAAAAGCATGGAGAGAGCGCATTTCGTGTGGCGCACAAGAATGCTAAAGTGTGAATGCGACAAATAAATGTTGGAAAAAAAATCTTACTCCATCCAATTGTGCGCAGAACAGAAAGAAATGGTGTATGCGTTGGAGAGACGTATTGAAGTGAGCTAGAAGAAGCAGCGAAAAGCAAGAACAACAAAAGCCAAGCAACAACAAAAGCCAAGCAACAACAACAAAAGCCAAGCAAAAACAACAAAAGCCAAGCAACAACAAAAGATAAGCCACAACAACAAAAGCCAAGCAAAAACAACAAAAACCAAGCAACAACTACTCCCACAACAGTACTAAAGTAGAAGCAGCAGCAGCAGCAAGCGTCTATGCCTAGAGGGGGTGTGATAACAAGCAAACACACACAACACTTGCTAGCATTTTGACGATTGTTGCAGAGCGTTAAACAATCGAAGAGAAACCGGCAAACGCGCAATGCAACAACAAACAACAATGAAAAATAGGCAAAGAGCAGTTTTAACTACACGCGGAGTTTTGTATATTTGTATGTATTTGCACCTTTTGCGCTCTCCATCAACGCCATTATCAATGTTGTTGTTGTTCTCGTCGTCAGTCAACATCGCGTTAGAATGCGATGGTAGACTTTTGATTTTAATGATAGCGCCAAAAAATATGTGTACCTACATACATAGGTAAGAAAAACAACAAAAATTGCTATACAGTTGTTTGGCTGTTTGTTTTGTTGGTAGGTATTGATTAAAATTCCAATGGAACGCCCACCAAGGGATACATACCTACATACATACAAAATGTATAATTTCCAATCTTTCCACCGCTTGCGCTTACCATGTGCCAAATGCGTGTGTGTACCTACGTTAGCATTCCCCTTTTCAAGTCTTTCGCAGATAGAGCGCCATAAAACGGTTTCCATTCCACATTTGTTGTTATCCAATTTTGTTGGCTACGACAGCACAGCACCACTAGTTAGGTAGATACATTCCAAAAATATTCCATTCCTAATTGTAGATAGGTAGGTAGGTATCTAATTGTGGAGCAGATTTCCGACAGGAAAGCACAAATTGGAAATTAGCATACACACACACATCACATCACATCAAATAGGATGTCGCTGGAACACTGTGTCAGTTAGTCAGTCCAGTTTGCTCTATCCTTAGCCGCGGTTTCTAACAACGGCACATTATCAGCTTGCTCATGGATTACAAGTTTGCCGATTATCATCAGCTGTTCATCATCAAACACGTCAGGCGGCAGCATGTAGGGAAGTATTTGCGGTGAAATTGCGCTGCTTACACAGATACCCTTCTACATAGGAACATACATACATACATACAGACATATGTATGTACATACATAATGTGGCAGGATGTAAACATAACGGAAATAACAAATATGTAGGTATGCATATCACTGCAAAAATTAAAAAAATAAATACCTATTAGTGCTGATAGCCAAGCCAACCCGTTTTAGCCAGTAGGTAAGTAGGTACTGGGTCAGTGTTCAACTTAAGTGCACCAATGGTCTAGTGTTCGAGTGTTCCGTCGGTTATAAGGAATTTACAAAAAAGAAACCAACATATGGTCATTTTTTCAATAACGGTTATCCCTCGCCAATGGTATTCAACCCCTCCAGGTGTATAGGTATTTTATAATGCAAAAGCTTTTTGCATAGATACAAATTTATGTACATAGGTACCTGGACATACTAGCAAAAGAAACTGCAATTATTGCACAGAACGATGTCCAGCGTTCCAAGGCGAGAGAGGCCAGCATGCACAGCTGGCAGTCTAGGTGGGGTAACTCCACGAAGGGACGCTGGACACATAAATGCATACCAGATTTGAGATGCTGGTTGGATAGAGCACACGGCGAAGTCGATTTCTACCTGACGCAGTTCCTCTCTGGGCACGGTTGTTTCAAGGCCTATCTCTTTTGCTTTAAGCACGAGTCGAACCCAACGTGCGATCACTGCGGGGGGCAAGCAATAGAGGGAATACGGCGAGCAAGCGGCGACTAAATGAGCACTAATTGCGTCTTTCTAATAGGTACGTCTAACAATGACCACCTCGAGTGGAACGGATACGCACAGGAGCTCCGCCTCCTGCATCCATTACGGATAAGTACAGGAGCTAGTCCTCCTGCATCCGTTACGCGCGCGGTGCGGAGCTTTGGCCTCCGCAGACCACCTAACATTGAGCACTTCGATTGGAACGGTTACGGTGGAACGGATACGTACAGGAGCTCGGCCTCCTGAATCCGTTACGGATACGTACAGGAGCTAGGCCTCCTGCATCCGTCAACGCGCTTGGTACAGAGCTTTGGCCTCCGCAGACCACCTAACATTGAGCACCTCGAGTGGAACGGATACTTACAGGAGCTAAGCCTCCTGCATCCGTCAACGCGCTTGGTGCGGAGCTTTGGCACCTCGAGTGGAACCGAGCTCGGCCTACTGCATCCGTTACGGATACGTACGATGCTTCTCGTAAAAAAAAAGTGTACATACCTGGGCAGGTTTCACGCAGCTAACAGACGCTCAGATTTCTTGTACACAGAAATCTTTCAACTTTAGTACCTACATATGTAGGTATGTATATTCGTGTTCTGATCGGCATCTGGTGAATCCCAGCAGCAGTAGGAATGTTGGAATGGCAGCGCTGCAAACGGCTCCTGCTGATGCTGGAGGTCCATCAGGCGGCGCAAAGGCAACTTTTTCCCCGACGTCAACGGCAGTGATTTTGCGACCTGACCGAAGTACGCCAAAGGAGAAGGTAGCCTTCAACGCTTATTTTCAAGGACGACATGACAGGGCCCAGCACCAGTACTGGCACGTCAGTGCTGGAAACGACAAGCCATCCAACTCCTGCTGATGCTGGGGGTTCATCAGGGGTCAACTTTTACCCCGACGATAGCGGCGGTGGTTTCACGACCTGACCATACTAATCCGAAGGGGAAAGTAGCGGATAATAAAACTTCTATCAAGGGAGCAGCAGCGCTGGAAACTACGAGCCGCCACCTCGGAAGACTAAGCCTCACTATGGTGATAGACGTAGGGCAGGGCCGCTAAGGTCCTTAAATGATACACTCTAAACGTTGCCCCAGGCTCTGAGGGAGGCGGTAGTGGGAATAAAGGTTCAGATTATGTGACCCCTGTGCGACAAGCCTTAACCGTCTCCGATTGGAACCAATAACAGCATCCACCTAGAAGGTGATGTTAAGGAAACATGCTATAAAATATGTCTCCAATACATTTGGAGACCATCCTAATGTGTATACATACTAACAGTTGTTATTGTTAAGCGGCAAAATCTTGTCGTAAGCACTTAACACTTGCTGTCAACAACATTAGCAATAACAAAAAAAAAACAAAAACAAAAAATGCTTTCATCGTTCACCGCATGTTTTTGTTTTCGTTGTTGGTTATTTAAAGTTTTTGGCAAGTCTGTAGGCTGTGTGTTTGTAAAATATGTACATACATAACTAATGCATATTAGATGGAAATTTCGCATATGGAGTTCTGCTTTTACAAATGCTCGCGGCTCTGTTTATTTTTTTTTTTTATTTCATTTTACCATATTAGCATTGGTTTCGATTCCACGGGCTAACTGACTAAGTACCCAGGTGGATGCACAACTAAGCCGATAATGCAAATTAATGATAATTATTTACCTATGACAGTTAGTTTACCCAAATTTTTGGCGTTGATGTTAATTGCTAAGCATATGTTTTTATTTTATTTTATTTATTGTTTTGTTTTTATTTTATTTTATTTTTTGTTTTGTTTTTGTTTTTTTTTTTTTTCATTGATTATGTAAAGTTGCTTAATGCATATTTCTTCAATAGGTATAATTTAGCGCCACAACAATGGTGCTGAAAATGATGTACATTGTAATACCCAAATTACTGCCGAGTAGACATATACGCCGACAGTGATTCCGGCGGCGGCGGCGCTATTCCAAAACCTTTCGGCGGCGGCGGCGACGCCGGCGTGCTTTTTCGTGCCGGCGCGCCTGCCCCAAATCTACAAATCACAATCCTTATTCAAATATTAATTTTATTTAGTTACCCTAATAGCGCTGGCTGAATGGAATAAATAAACTAATTTCCACCTTAAATTGTTGAAACTTTTTTATTAACAGCAAAAAACAATTATTACATAAACTAAAATATAAAATAAAGAAAATAAATATTAAAGAATATACACAAATACATATATAAGGGTAAATTTAAATTCATTTGCTTATTTTGTATGATAATAAACATGCATACATATATTTACATATGTACATATTTATATATATATAAGGCACTTTAAAATAAATATATGTATATACAGTGTTGGAAAAAATAATAGGGACAAAATTTTGCAATTCTCCATTTATTTCATTTTAAGACCAAATAATAATTACCATATATTGATGCTTACACGGAGAGGACATGCTTCAATGACTCTGGGTGGCTTTTGTATAATAACACTACCCGACAAAATTTCAAAAATTT
The DNA here is from genome assembly GCA_960531455.1 of Urophora cardui. Lineage (NCBI taxonomy): Eukaryota > Metazoa > Arthropoda > Insecta > Diptera > Tephritidae > Urophora > Urophora cardui. The sequence goes on from OY482673.1 coordinate 50,996,415, forward strand.
TCATATCCTCGACATTTGATCAGGCCCGTAGCTAGGGCGGGGGGGGGCATTGTGGGGCAATGCCCTACCCTAAAATTAGAATGCCCTACCTTAAAAAGGCCAACAAGTGAGATCAATTACACTGTAGGTAAATTTTTAACTTTTGAAATATCACAGAGAAACGCCGAAACATGTAAACTTAATTTTTGGCTGTAGAATACGATGGCGTTTTCAGAAAGTCAAAGTTAGCTCTTGTTTTCGAGAAATTTAGGAAAGAACTTTCAGAGCTCTGAAGGTAATTTTTTTTTCCGTCTATAAACTTTACTTAGGTTTTGAACCCTTTTCCCGCGTAAGGATTTTGACGGTTGTTCTTACTTAATTGGGGCATTCTAAATTCAATGCCATTATTAGTTTTGCGAAACTGGCTCCGGTTTATGAGATAACGGTCTTTAAAAATTACCATCAATTTGGACTTTTTTGTTAATAACTCAGTCAGTTTATGAGTTAAATTGCCCAAACTTTGCACATGACCATATTTTAGTATTACCTTAACTTTTTCTGAAAATAATTGAAATCGGGTCACTATAAAATATAGCTGTCATTCAACCGATTGTCAGATGTGGACATTTTGGGGCATAGCTTCGCTATTTAAACAGCTAAGGACATGCAACTTTGTAGAATTTGTACTTGTAGTGACCTTAACCTATTCCCTGAAAATTGTCAAGATCGGGTCTCTATAACATATAGCTCCCATACAACTGATTGTTCATATATGTATATGGTTTTGCACTTTTATTTTTTTATAACTCCGAAAATAGTCATTCTGCGTGAAAAAGCAACATAAAGACTTTTATTCAAAATGAATAAGTGAAAAATTTTTCTCATATGCGATTTCCACGTATCTGCATCAGTTATTGCACTTTTGTGCAACCAAAGTTGCAATTTCACCATAGGCATTTTTTTCAAGCCCAATAACTCATATATGATGAATTTCATATCAAACCCAATATGCGTTGAACCCGACCCCCTCAGAATTTGATGAAATTTTGCAATGAGGTACATCTTACCTACACAAACACAACCTCATTTTTAGAAATTGCATTTTCGAAAAATTGTGGGCGTGGCAAGGTATCGAAATATTCGAAAATATTCGAAAATACTCGAAAAATGACGATAATATGTACTTTTAAAGTGTGATTACTAGGAATGGCTTTACAGATTTCAAAGATCTTCATACCATTAGAAAGGTATTGAAATTAGATTTCAAAAAAATACACTGTAAAATTTTTTTTTGTTTTAGTACACTGAAAAAAAAAATGTGTTTCATAATAAAATTTGAAACTGAAAAAACACTTCAAAGATCAAGCGATTTTGAAAAATAAGAACTTTTTTTAGAAAGGTCTATTTAAAATATATAACATATCTGAAAACTAAAATGGCCTTTTTCTTTATTTTTTTTTAATTTATTTAAGTAAATGCATCTCTTGGCTTTCTTATATTTTGATATCACGCGTAAATTAATCAACCAATTTCAAAAATTTGTATACCGTTAGAATGGTATTAAAATCATCTTTTGAAAACATACACTGTAAAAATTCTATATTACACTGAAAAAAAAAATTTCAAATTTGAAAAATTTTTGAGGGGGTCGGGTTCAAAATGTTCCGTTTCTTTCAGCCTTTGATATGAAATTCATCATATCGTATTAAATGAATTAGATGATCTTTATATCGTCTTACAGAGAATTAAAAGAATTATTACACAGTTTTTAAATGAAGAAAATATATGCATTAAAAATTAAAAAAATTAAATTTTTTGTTGCATTACATTTTTTATAATATTTTCGGCTTCAATTTTGTCTCTCGCTTATTTGCGTATGGCGGTTGGTCGATATCTTCCATTAATTATATTTCTATTGTCAATTGCCAAAACTGACCTAGCGCTCAAGACTGACTTCCGCCCTACCTTAAACCAACGCTGCCCTACCTTAAATTTAAGTCTAGCTACGGCCCTGCATTTGATACATGATTCCTATGTAGAATTTTCTGCTGATTCCTAATATGTAATCAGATGGTTCAAAAGTAGAACAGTTTTCGAGATATTTTGAAATTTCAGTTTTTGAGATAAGAAAAAAAAGTAGGATTACTTTTTAGTCAATATCTCCGCCATTACCGTCTCGATGTTTACGTTATTTAATTTTGTTTTGAGAGGATGAAATACCCTTTCCAACAAAGCCAAAATAATTAAAATCGACGTCAATAAATTTTTTTTTATGAAAATTTTCAGTTTTTTTCCGACATTCATATACTTTTTTGTAATTTTTTTAAAGAAATATTAAATATCCTCCTGGTTTCACACTTTGAGTCAACAGCCTATTTCTTAGTGAACAATTTGGCACTTTCCGGATTATAATCCGTAGAAAAATTACAATGCTATAAGAGATTTAATGAACAAACCTATGTTTATTTTTTATCACAATCTTGTACTTAACCTCCATTTTTTTATTTTTATGTATATTAAAAGTGTTTAAATGTTGATAGTTTTCGCCGTTTCGGTACATTTTGTTCTTCTCGAAGAAGGAACCAGCAAAAATGGCTCATCATTCAATGTCCCTGACATTCCAATGGCCTTGGTATCGCAATCCCATGTTTTTTTTTTATTTCTCCGTGAGAACGCTCACCGTTGTAAAAGTCATCACATATATGAAGATTATGTTGAGAGGGTTTCGGGACAATTTCTTTTACACCGCGAAATACCGCGAAAAAAAAATTTTTTTTTTTTGCAACTTTTTTATTTGACATCCGATTTGTAAAATTGATATGTCATTATTTTAGTCTGGTGGAGTTCTATATATCGCTCTAATGTCCTTTTGAGCTATGAAGTCGTTTTCACATACTTGGGTCACCTAACCAAGTTTTTCGTCTATAAAATATCCTTTTCGTTTCACCTGAAAAAAATCGCTAAAAATAAAGTACTAATGGGATCTTGGTAACATTACGCTTAAAGTGTTTGCAATTTAATAGGCTAATTTTTAAAAATAAATATTTTGCTGATTTTCCCAACTTCTTATAAAAAACCTATTTTCAAAATCAAAATTAAAAAAAAATTGCAAAAAATCCACAAAATTTTGACTTTGACCAGCTATGGCTCAGTGAGTTTTTACTCAACCACCACAAGTTGTATGTCGTTAAAAGCGTATTTTAATTACGTTTAGAACGAGGTACTGTTAGCTGTTATCGCACATGTAACTTTAGCGAAAAATATTTTTGAATGAAGCGATAACCAAAAAACACAAAATTACCGTTATCTCAAAAGCCTAACCGTGCAAAAAATAAAACTAAATAGTTTTGAGCTCACGGGGCCCATGCCAATTTTCCCCTATACCCCGATTTCTTGGTATTTTATGCTGTAAACTAGTGTTAATGTTATAGAGGTTTACATTTGCCAGATTTGGAAGTTAAATGAAAATATAAATATAGGTTTCTTCACTTAATCTCTTATAACTTTGCCATTTTTCCACAGATTATAATCCGGAAAGTGCTAAAATGTTCACTAAGAAATAGGTTATTGATTCAAAATGTGAAACCGGGAGGATATTTAATATTTCTTAAAAAAAATTACAAAATAGAAGATGAATTTCGAAAAAAACCTGAAAATTTTCATAAAAAAAATCTTTTGTTCGCCATAACTCCGTCACTTTAACGGCGATTTTAAATATTTTTGCTTTGCTGGAAAGGGTATTTCATCCTCTCAAAACAAAATTAAATAACGTAAAAATCTAGACGGTAATAACGGAGATATTGACATATGAGTAATCATACTTTTTTTTCTTAGCCCAAAAACAGAATTTTCAAAATATCTCGAAAACTGTTCTACTTTTGAACCATCTGATTACATATTTGGAATCAGCAGAAAATTTTACATAGGAATCATGTTTCAAATGTCGAGGATATTTTTTTTTGTCGGGTAGTGTAATTTAATTTTTATGAATAAAAATAATGAAATGTTAAAATAATAATAGGGACAAACTTTAAATTCGATTGTTGTTTCAAATAAACTACAATATTACTGCTGCAGCTAGATTTAAACTAATGTTTAGTTGAATCTCCTTTATTTTTTATAACTTCCTTACTTCTTCGTGGCATAGGGTTGACCAAATCAGCGCAATTTGCTACTGGTATTAAGTACCAAGCTTCTTTAATTTTTTTTCCATAACTCTTGCTTATTTTTCCATTTTGATTTTGACGATGCGTCTTCTTTAATATTCCCTATAGGGCTGAGGTTCGACAACTGTGAGGGCCACTCAAAAACAGCAACTTTCTTACGTTCAAACTATGAGTTTTCGATTCTGGAGGCATGTTTGGGATCATTTTCGGCATCTAATGATATCAAGGAGGGTTGAAATGGTGCAGTTTTGAGTAGAACAATTAGCAACAGACCTCGAGAAGTGGGACTAAATCGAAGGTATCCCAGAAAAGTTCCGTATCTGAGAAAAAATTATGTAAGCCAACGAACTGAAATTTTCCAGTAGCTTAAATTATTTAGGACTGAGGCTAGTAAAGTAGGGAACAGCCAAAGTTTTGTTAATAACTTTTAACCGGCAAAAAATAAAACATTTCCGCATTCAGCTTCGTGTTCCTGAGGCCAAAACACGTCGATTGGTTCCTTTTTTTTAATTTTGAAGAACTTTAGCAGTTAACAAAACTAGGAAAATATGTACACATCTCGCTCCATACGGGTATGGCGCGCCAGCGCACGCCGTCGCGCCGATACGCCGATTTCACGGATTATGCGGGCGGCGGCCGATTATGAAGGTAATCGGCGCGGCGGCGGCGGCGGCGTATATGTCTACTGCCGAGTACTCGCTTAGAGACCACTCCTTCTAGATACTAGTTGCGCAAGGACATAATCGTAGTAAAAGCATGCGCTTTACAGTAAAAACCAGCAAGTGCTTAAAACACTACAAACTTACATACATACATATCTAAAAAATTAATGAATGGAATCTGCTCAAAAGTTTGTTGTAACGTTTGTCCCAGTTTTTTATTTGTTTTTGTTTTTTTTGCGGCATATCATCCATGGCGAGTATGTGCCAAAAGCGAAGGACGATAATGATTATACGACTATGTATGTATGTACATATGTCTGTTCTGCCTTGCCGAAATGCTCGAAGGTAAGTATGTAGTTATGTATGGGAGTACTGCTGACGATAATGAGCTATATTAGCGTTTTTAAGCTGCTTTTGCGTATCGCATAACGAGTGGCACAGTGGCTTGTGATGCCACAAAACTTGCCACCAAAAACCCAAGTATGCAAATAAGCATGCTGCACTTTGCGTTGTCACCATTGTGTGTGTGTGTGTATGTGTGTGCACCCAGATCAACATCAACCAGCAATTAATTAGCATATTTTTTTATTAATCCGCTTGCGCGCATTTTGACTTGTTTACATTTTTTTACAATTATGTGTTGAGTTGTTGCACTGTTTTTTCATTGCGCACAGAGTTAAAACGAGTTTTCCGGGTGATAGGGGTACCTTCATACATATATATATGTCGCAGCAAAGTGGATTTTTTATACTCAGCTGTACTAGTACACAGAGTATTATAGTTTTAATCACATAACGGTGGATTGTAACAGAATGAAATAATCGAGATAGATATAGACTTATATATATCAAAATGATCAGGGTGAAAAGAGAAATCGATTGAGCCATGTCCGTCCGTCCGTCCGTCCGTCCGTCCGTCTGTCCGTCTGTCCGTCCGTCCGTCTGTAAACACTCTAACTCGCGCAAAAATTGAGATATTTTGATGAAATTTGAAATGCAAGTTGGTATCGACACTGGGACGGTTGGTATTGAAAACGGGCGAAATCGGACCATGACCACGCCCACTTTTCCTATATAGAAAAAATCGGAAATCTGGTATCTCAGCCACTAATATAGCTAGAGTGATGAAATTTTACCCACGTGTTGAGCTCAGGCCCCTAAGAAGAAATTTGATGGAATTTTGGAAAATGGGCGGTGCCACGCCCACTTATTAAGGAGCAAACATTGAAAGCTTTATGAGTCATAACTCAAAAACTGTTGAAGATATATCGATGAAATTTGGTATGCGTGATTTACTTACTTAAACAAATGTTTTGACGGAAAATTGCCAAAATCGGTTGACGGCCACGCCCACTTTTATATATGGGAACTATAAAGGGGCCTAATAAAAACATTTTAAGCGATATCTCTGTCAAATATAAAGATCTATCACTGAAATTTTGTGGCATGAGTCCAGCTATGTACATAAAACAAAAAGCACAAAAATTTAGGAAAATGGGCGGTGCCACGCCCACTTACTAAGGGGCAAATATTGAAAGTTTTATGAGTCATAACTCAGAAACCATTGAAGATATATCAATGAAATTTAGTACGCGTGATATATGTACTTAGGCAAATGTTTGGACGAAAAATTTCCAAAATCGGTTGACGACCACGCCCACTTTTATATATGGGTCTTATAAAGTGACCTAATAAAAACGTTTTAAGCGATATCTCTGTCAAATATAAAGATATATCATTGAAATTTTATAGCAGGAGTCCAACTGCGGACATAAAACGAAAACCACAAAAATTTTGGAAAATGGGCGTGGCACCGCCTCTTTTTAGAAACAGGAATATACGAGATTTCTTAGCCTATAACTCGACAAATAATTGAGATATTATGACGAAACTTGGTTTATACACTTTTATATCTTGTGTTAATAGACACGAAAAAATTTATTGAAATCGGTTTATGACCACGCCTACTTTTTAACAAAGATATTTCTGGAACACCCTTTGGGAATTTGTAACGTGACATCTTTGTAACTAGAGTCATAAAGGAGTGAAATTTTGCACAAAGAATAATATTCATATGCTTAGTTGGATGACTGATAAAAATGTTGAAAATGGACGTGGCTACGCCCACTTTATGCAGCACTTGCTTTATAGAAAGTACCTACACCGTGTTTCCATCAAACGCAAATAAACAATGAAAGCATACAGCTGAGTATCTAATGTTCGATTCCACTCGAACTTAGGCTTCCTTACTTGTTTTTATTAATTTACATATCGCAACCTAAATCATAAAGTGACACAATTCAAAATTCAAAAATTGTTAGGAGAGCCAAGAAAACACAAACAATGATATAGCAAAAGGTCAGTTATAATGGTTATTTTTCAGTCAAAAGAGACACTGATGGAAAAGCCTTGTTGGCAGCCGCTAGAAATGTGTTCGATTGTACAGATTTAGGAAAAACAAAGAGCGATTTCAAAAAGTTTTGTTTTGTGCCACTATGTATGTGATTTATGGACATAGGCTGCGATATGTACTTACATACTTAGTATATTATTTTTTATTTATAACATAGACATGTTTCAAAAACAATATTTGATAATTAAAATTTATTTTTAGCTGACAATGCTGCAAGTGGAAATTAAAACAAAAGGGAAGTGAATGAAAGCGACGATTCTATCAAAAACGGCCGAACATGGACGAAATTGTTGATATTTATTTATTTTTTTTTTTTTTCAATTATAAAGCAATAACTGTGGTACAAACGACGAAAAACGGGAGAGAATTCGATATACATTGGGCAGCCTTTATCTACTGAAAAATAAAGTAATTACTCTACTATTATAGCGACTTGCGAGGGTTGTTTGGCACATCCGTGACATTTTGAACTTGGTGGCCAATAATTATGAATTCAACACTGTCCACGACAACTACCATCTCTTAAAAGCCTAATGTAAAAGTTTGAGCAACCTACGCAATTTACTTTGTATTTGACAGCTATTTAAAACAGAAATCCTTGTGTGTTTTTTTCAAAAAAAAGTGGAAAAGGTAAATTTCGCGTGGAGATTAAACATTATTATTTTTCGTAAAAAAACCCATGAAGTAAAGCAAATACTTAGGGGACTCTGTTCCATAATTTTCAATGTTTAAAAATTGGTTTACTGAATTCCGTTGCACTTGTACTAGCACAAGTAATGTAGCACATTCAGCTCTCCCAAATAAAAATAGTAGTCACGTCAGAAATCGTCCAGAAAATCCATGGAATGATATTGGACGATTGGAGAATGAAAGTGCATGAAATAGCTGAGTCATAGGCATATCAACTGGCGAAATACAACACATCTCACATGAATATTTAGACATGAAAAAGCTATCCGCGCGATGGCTGCCGCGAATGCTTACACTCGATAATAAGCGTAATCGTGTGACAACTTGAAAGGAGTATTTGAAGTTTTATTTTTTGGTATTAATAAAAAAAATGTAAAAAACGCTGTACATAGGTAGATTTTCAAGTTTTATGCGGCCAAAGTTTAATTTTGTGAAGTTGTTACAATTACAGAAAAAAAACATACCCACATATTGGAAATAGACTGGGGAGCAATAATTCATCGCTTTTTTCCCGACCCATACTCTGCACTTGCTCTCAGATGGTCGAAACTTAGCATATCTAAAGTTAATATTTTATTTTTTTTTACATATTTTTAAGTGCTAGTTTCAACTTGAATATTTATTATTTACAGCATTTCATTTAAGTAATCGTGATGAACCCTAAAGGTTCAAGTAATTATTAACACTTTTCAATAATATCCTTGATTTCCCATAATTCTAAGTTTATAGTTTTAAGCTTTTAAAGTTGGGATATTTAAAAAAAAAAATCACTCTTTTTTTGTGTTCAAAATTGATTTTGATATGTTGCTCTGTCAGACTCAGTCAAATTAACCCTCAGACATGATATATAGTACAGTTAGTATTTTTCCGGGAAATAAAAATAGGAAAAAAAACTTTTTAAGTTAAACGGTTTTATGTTATACATACATTGCAATGTTTAAGATAAATGTACTAAAAACCAAAAAATAATAAAATAGATACAGTCGTGGGAATTATAAACATTTGCATAGACTAGACTAAAATAAAACCGTGGGGCACGTCAATTGTCTACAATCGTTGATTAAAATGTTTGTTTTGTAATGTTACACTATAATTAGGCAGTTGTTCAACCGACAACGATGGACGTGTGATAAGTAGGGCTAGAATGTGGAAAAAAGCTAGCAAGCTCGATTATAAGCGAGTTTTAGGGTTTCATAGTGGTGAGCGAGTAGTACTTTTATCATATGTTTTGTCGATTAAAGACAAACTACGAGCAGTGAAACGATTGCTCGTGTGAATGTCCAACGATAAACTAGTTGAAACATCTCTTTTATTAACATGGAGTGTATAACTATTGGAATTTCCATGAGCAAGAAAATAGTAAGTATTTTCCTCACCGTCTGCGGGCCAACTGCCTAACGACGAATTAAACGATTCTTCTATCGCACATTAAGTCGATAATTTGTAGACAATTGACGTGCCCCCCGGTTTTATGTTAGTCTAGTCTATGCAAATGTTTATAATTCCCACGACTGTATCTATTTTATTATTTTTTGGTTTTTAGTACATTTATCTTAAACATTGCAATGTATGTATAACATAAAACCGTTTAACTTAAAAAGTTTTTTTTCCTATTTTTATTTTCTAGTTTTTAGTTTTTATTTCGCATTCTGTTTAATTCATTTAGTGCTTCATTATTGCAAGGTTTCTTGCCCGTTAGTTTATTGCAGTCCAACGCCTCTATAGCGACCCACGCGCCACCTATCGGAAGTTTTTTTTAGGAAAATATTTCCTTTCAAGGTAGTAATACATGTTCCGAATTTCAGCCAAATCGGACCATAAATGCGATTTTTGTAAATATAGCGACCCACGCGCCACCTAGCGGAATTTTTTTTTAAGAAAATATTTCTTTTCAAGGCAGTAATACATGTTCCGAATTTCAGCCAAATCGGACCATAAATGCGATTTTTGTAAATATAGCGACCCACGCGCCACCTAGCGTAATTTTTTTTTTAAGAAAATATTTCCTTTCAAGGTAGTAATACATGTTCCGAATTTCACCCAAATCGGACCATAAATGCGATTTTTGTAAATATAGCGACCCACGCGCCACCTAGCGGAATTTTTTTTTTAAGAAAATATTTCTTTTCAAGGTAGTAATACATGTTCCGAATTTGAGCCAAATCGGACCATAAATGCGATTTTTGTAAATATAGCGACCCACGCGCCACCTAGCGGAATTTTTTTTTTAAGAAAATATTTCTTTTCAAGGTAGTAATACATGTTCCGAATTTCAGCCAAATCGGACCATAAATGCGATTTTTGTAAATATAGCGACCCACGCGCCACCTAGCGGAATTTTTTTTTAAGAAAATATTTCTTTTCAAGGTAGTAATACATGTTCCGAATTTCAGCCAAATAGAACCATAAATGCGATTTTTGTAAATATAGCGACCCACGCGCCACCTATCGGAATTTTTTTTTCATAATATTGCATTGTCATCGGGGTTATACATGCGTGCAAAATTTCAGATTAATCGGTTGACAGGAAGAGGGTGAAATTTGAATTACTAAATTTGACCCAAGAATAAAGAATAAATAATAAAACAAACGGGGTGAGCTAAATAAAACCGTTTAAAAATTACGTCGCAGAAAGCCGCACTTCACTACTAGATACAGGGTTTTTCATATGTACCTACAATAATTTTCTTTTTTGTGTTTTATTTTTGATTTTAATGTTTATATTTCTAACGCATATCTTGGTTAATGTAGGTGATGCTCGACAGTAACCGAGATACCGAGATCACCGATTATTGTTAACTTTTTAGGCAGTATTTTTAGTATTTCCATTTTTTCAAAGTCAAGGAAATACTTATCATAAAACGGGGGCTAAGAATTCTAAAGCTACATTTTTTTTAGAAGATTTTTGAGTATGCAATTTTGCAGCTCATTCAATTTTAATATAATAATATGCAACATTCTACTTTTTGAAAATTTTCATTGGCTTTTCGGAAATTTTAATTGCAACGGTCTCACGTTATATAAGGCAAACACTACAGAAAAAAACTTCTAAAATCGACGGAATTTTTCACAGCATTGAGAATTACACTTTTTACACTAACACCCCTATTGCGAGTGTCGACTGTGATAGATAATCGACTGTGATCGATCAAAGAGCATGTAAATATAATGCTCCAACAGTCGATTATCTATCACAGTCGACACTCGCAATAGGGGTGTAAAATTGGTTGGCTATATAACAGTACCCTTAGAAATCTCCTCAAAATCTTCTATAAATTCTGACCTCACTTTGAAATTTTTAATCCACTTTTAGAAATTTCTACGATTTTTCGGACTTTTTCCATAAGCTTACAATTCCTGCTTAGAACGATTTTTATTGAAAAATTGTCTATACATATTTTTAAACGAAAATAAGAAAGTAAAATTTTCGACAGAACTCTTTTAAATCAATTTAAAAACTCTGGCGTATGATTTTTTTTTTTGAGTCACTGTATATATTTTTCAATAAAATCGACTTTTAACACAAATTATTAAAATTTTGCATTAAACAAGCAATTTGGAATAGATGTAGACAATAAAATATTTTTGGCCGCATAAAACTTGAAAATCTACCTATGTGCGCTGGACTAACTGTATCGAGCTAGAAGAAGATTATGTTGAAAAATAAAATGCATTTTTGCCGAAAAAATTATTTTTATTCAAAACATCACGGACTTATGAAATAACCTTTGCATCTACAAAGACATCGCCAGCATTCGACATATTTGCTGATTTGTACATTTTATTTTTCAAATGGTCTTATGAACTTTTGTTTTTTTTTTTTTTTGTCCTTGCATCTAATGTGAATACGCTTTGATTTCGTAAGTTGCATAGGACAGTGTCAATTTGCATACATATCTGGATGTTTACAACGAATTTCACCAGAAACTTCCACGCGAAATTCGCTATTAAATGGACTAAAGGGCCAAAGTTCTTTGGTGGCGAAGCAGCTCTCGATATTTGTACACGAAATAATTTTAAAAAGATCTCTCCATTTTTCCAGCGATTAAATAAATGCGTTTTGAATTTATTTTTAACAACTGCGCACTTAAAATTATGACAGTCACGAGTGTGAGTTTTGTCGCAGTTTTATTGGGGATCTGGTTCAATGAATTTGTCATCAATATACATATATTCGCAACATTGTTGGAAGTAATTATATGGTTGCTGATATAAAATTTTTTATCACACATTTTTACATACATATATATATATATGTGCTTATATGTATATCTACAAATATACACACATAGCTTATACATATGTACATACAGTAGGTATTTGGATATGTATAAATATATTTTTCTAAGTGGTATTAAATAAAAACTGGTAATCCAGTTCCTCTACATACTTGTTTCAATGTCGCCGTATTTTTGCATATCTATAACATAAAATGCCCGTCAACAAATAGTAGCAACGGTCACCGTGGCACATTGTGCAAAAAGCACCACTCGCAAGCTAGTGTAACATGGTCTGAATCCCGTTTGTTCACATTCCAAGTGAAGAAAAAGTAGTTAGTTAGTGATTGTAGCTGGATTTCGACTAGTCGGCAAGAGTACTTAAGTAGTTGTATGCCTTGAAGTTGTCACAACGCCGAAACCGGTTTATAACCAAATCAAACTTGACAAGGGTTGACGAAAATGCATTCCACACTACATCATGACATGAAAAGGCTTTTTTCAGAAGACTAGTTTGCCTTCTGTATGTAGTTGATGCTGACAGTCGGAATGATATTGAAGATACAGTAAATTTATAGGTAAGATTGAAAGATCGGCCTAAGTTCCATTAGTGTTACGCATATTTGCGCTACAATAAATGTTATCGAAACGAACGAACGTGTTTTGACAATAATTTATTATTCATAGCTAGGTATTTGCTTTAATTACAAAATTGGCAAATTTTCGTAAAAATAAAATTCTTATAGAAATTTTAAATTTCTAGTTAATAGACATTAAATTGCTGAAAGCTTTTGGAGTGTGCAATTTTATAGCACAAGTCAATTTTAGGGCTAATTATGTATGTGCAAGCTGGGACTTTTTGGCGTTAAAAGCGTTTGAAGTTTTTTGACCTAACCATTTTTTATGCCAAGTGTGTGAGAGAAGTAAAAACAAAAGATGTTGTTTTTTTTTTTTGAGTGCACGATTACGTTTTTTATTTTATTTTTTATTTCTAAGCAGATAACAACCAGTTACGTTTTAAATAAATACGTGTGTTATACATATGTATGCATGTATTTAAATATCAACAATTTAATTGCCATGTCGAGTAGTGTCCTTGAAATGTTGCATGCCGCATACTCGCAATTTGACAAAAAAAAAGCCAACGTTTCGCGAAAAACAATTTTTAATACGTAAAGGAAGGAAGCAGTCGCATACATACATATGTATGTATATAATATGTATGTATGTATATGCACATATGTATGTATATGTAAATGCATACAAATGAATGTGTCACACATTTTCGCGCTAAAACAGGAAATTGCAAACGACTTACATACATACGTAGAGATATACATACATACATGTGAGCTTGCAAGACAACTCGCCCGTTTTTCCTTAACACTTTTTTCCAAGCAAACACACACTCATCAAATTCATTTAAACCGCCCAACCAAGCCAACCAGTCTGCCAGGCCGTTGTGACAGCGCCTAAAGACAAATTAGGTGATACCGAAAGAAGAAGCGACACACCCTTAAGATGTTAAGGCGAACATTTATGTGCATACGCGTTTACATATCTGTACCTATATACATATGTATCTGTATGTAAATATCAGGTAAAAGGAGCATTGCATATTATTTTGCATTCTTGAAATATTTAAAAAAAAAAGTCAAAACAAAAAACTGTAACCGAAAGCATTCGCCGTTACTCTTACTTTCATAGGACGATGTAACGCATTTACATACAAACTTACATCGATATACATATGTACATGCATATACATACATACATACATATGTATACATATGCATATGGTCAATTCCACCTAAAACGGCCCTATCCAGCAAAATTAGAAATCACTTATTTTTAATTAAATTAAATTTGTTAATATGCACAAGAGGATGATTCTTATGGCTGAATAAAAAAAATTGGATTCACGTAAATTTTTATAAGTTCGGAAACACTTTGAACTTTGTCTATACTGAATATTCAGTTCACATTCTCTGCAAGGTGTCTCTTTATTTAACATTTTTATACTCTTCCATTCTCAATATTAATAAAAACCGTTACCTCTGAAGAGACTAGGTCATTGTTTTACATTTCTGTGAAGTTTCGATATTATACGTTTTATAGTAACAATTTTATGGCGTGTTTAATATACTTAAATTTTCGGTCACACCCGTCACAGAAAAAATTGAAAAAGTTTAATTATATTGGTACTTTACATTTTAACCACCTGACACTCTCCAATAATAACAAAGTAGTCGCGATAAATACTTAGTGAAATTTCCTTAAAATTTATCGCAGTAATTTAGTATTCAGTTCTAAAAAATATTTGGTCACACCCGTCACACCAATGCGAAGTATACATATATTTTTTAATAGATTCGAAAAACAGAAAGCGCGAACAGAGGAAGAATCTTAAAGAAAACAAAGAAAAATATGAATTGCATCTAGCTAAGGAGAGAATAAGAGATAAAAGAAGGAGGGATGCTAAAAAAAATGATAACAGATAAAACTGCGCATCTCAGTTTAAAAATCGATACAATATTTTTAACATTTACCAGGCCCCTAAGGATTTTGGATTAGAAATGACTTGGAATTTTTTCGCTACAGGCCATGGTAAAGGCGCTGTAGATGGAATAGCTGCAGCTGCAAAAAGAACCTTAAGTACGGGCATTAAGGCTAGAGAATATTTTATGAAAACACCCGTTGACAGTTTCCAATATCTAGTTGAAACAAAGAAACTTAATAAGATCGACTTTTTTTACGCATCAAAAGACGATATTGAGCGCGACAGTAATTTCTTGAACGCAAGGTGGGAAAACGTAAAATTAATAAAGAATATTCAAAAAATGCACAACTTTAAAAGAGCAGATGCGGTCTCTGTGTATGCTTGCGATTCATATTTATCTGAATTTAAACAAATTTTCCTAAAACATACACCTTTGGAATAATGTGAGTTTTATGATAGCGAGCAAACAATGTTATGTTACTTTTTTTCATATTACGAGTTATAAATGAAGTCAATAAAAACTTTTAGTTCATCAAAAATTTTGAATTTTGGGACTGGGTCACACCCGTCACATAGAGAGGTCACACCCGTCCAATTTTTTAAACAGGGTTTTCGCAAGAAAAACGTGAATTTCAAAATAGTAAGTATGCTATACAATCAAAAAGACTTTGAACAACGTGCTGGACTAAATTTTTTATATGCGTTCTGTGAAAAGTTTTACAAAATTTATATGCAAAGTGGGATTTTTTGAAAGCTCAAATATATAAGGTCACACCCGTCCCAGCTTTCTAATGGCCACTCTGGTCGGAAATGGTGTCCTTCAAGTATATATCTGCTATCCACCGTTTTTAAACGGTTTTATTTAGCTCACTCCGTTTGTTAAACGGTTTTATTTTATTTATTATTATTTATTCTTGGGTCAAATTTAGTAATTCAAATTTCACCCTCTTCCTGTCAACCGATTAATCTGAAATTTTGTACGCATGTATAACCCCGATGACAATGCAATATTATGAAAAAAAAAATCCGATAGGTGGCGCGTGGGTCGCTATATTTACAAAAATCGCATTTATGGTCCGATTTGGCTGAAATTCGGAACATGTATTACTACCTTGAAAAGAAATATTTTCTTTAAACAAAAATTCCGCTAGGTGGCGCGTGGGTCGCTATATTTACAAAAATCACATTTATGGTCCGATTTGGCTGAAATTCGGAACATGTATTACTACCTTGAAAGGAAATATTTTCCCAAAAAAAACATCCGATAGGTGGCGCGTGGGTCGCTATATTTACAAAAATCGCATTTATGGTCCGATTTGGCTGAAATTCGGAACATGTATTACTACCTTGAAAAGAAATATTTTCTTAAAAAAATAAAACCTAAAAACTAGAAAATAAAAATAGGTAAAAAAACTTTTCAAGTTAAACGGTTTTATGTTATACATACATTGCAATGTTTAAGATAAATGTACTAAAAACCAAAAAATAATAAAATAGATACAGTCGTGGGAATTATAAACATTTGCATAGACTAGACTAAAATAAAACCGGGGGGCACGTCAATTGTCTACAAATTATCGACTTAATGTGCGATAGAAGAATCGTTTAATTCGTCGTTAGGCAGTTGGCCCGCAGACGGTGAGGAAATTACTTAGGTACTATTTTCTTGCTCATGGAAATTCCAATAGTTATACACTCCATGTTAATAAAAGAGATGTTTCAACTAGTTTATCGTTGGACATTCACACGAGGAATCGTTTCACTGCTCGTAGTTTGTCTTTAATCGACAAAACATATGATAAAAGTACTACTCGCTCACCACTATGAAACCCTAAAATTCGCTTATAATCGAGCTTGCTAGCTTTTTTCCACATTCTAGCCCTACTTATCACACGTCCATCGTTGTCGGTTGAACAACTGCCTAATTACAGTGTAACATTACAAAACAAACATTTTAATCAACGATTGTAGACAATTGACGTGCCCCACGGTTTTATTTTAGTCTAGTCTATGCAAATGTTTATAATTCCCACGACTGTATCTATTTTATTATTTTTTGGTTTTTAGTACATTTATCTTAAACATTGCAATGTATGTATAACATAAAACCGTTTAACTTGAAAAGTTTTTTTACCTATTTTTATTAACTTTCCCATTGCTGGGAATAACGGCCTTTTTTTGAAATGCAAGCTTTCCATTTCAAAATTATAGCGAAAATTATGAGTATCATGGTCACACCCGTCACAATGGAATTGACCATATATCAAAATAATTTTACTTTTAAGTGTCCGTACTTACACACTGTAGATACATTAGGGTGGTTCTTAAAAAATCAACTTAACAGTTTTCTTCGGTCTCACCCCCTAGATCGATGACAGTACACTCCGGGAAAAACAGCATTTTTAAATCAAATATAAAATTTTTGTTTTCATAATGCACAGCCATTTTTATTTTAACAACGAAAATTCTTAAATTAAGAATGTAATTTTTAAATTAAGAATGAAATTTTTTAAGTAAAAATGAATTTTGGATTTAAAAAGAAACATACTTAAATTAAAAATGAGAATGAAAATTGATTCAAAAACTCGCACTTTGTTCAAAATTTCTTTATGAGAAAATATCTTTTTGTGAGAAATCCAACAAGAACAATAATGAGAATCGTGTTTTTTTTTTTTTTAATTTTGTTTTTACAATAGGTTTGTTTCTTATTAAACTAGCAGCTAGCTGTCAAGTGAGCAAAACGGAAAGAATTGCGCTCATAAAGAGCGAAACGAACAGAAAATCAAGAAACGGAATAATAGTAAAAATTAGCGATTAGTAATTTGAATGCTATTTTTGACTGTTAATGGTTATTTTTTGTAAAAAACATTTAATTTTATTTATTTCTATTTCAAAAATTCAGAAAATTTCAAAAGTAATAAAATAAAAAGTATTCGTTATTATTGGTTTAGGCCATTTTTTCAATTTTATTTGATGCTTTTTCGAGATTTTTGGCCGGTGGAATTAGAAAGCGAAACAACGTTTCCTTTTTCTCTCCTACGCGTTTCGGCGAATTTTTCCGCCTTCCTCAGGGAGACTGTTTATTTAACAAAATAAAACATACATACGAAACGCGTAGGAGAGAAAAAGGAAACGTTGTTTCGCTTTCTAATTCCACCGGCCAAAAAGCTCGAAAAAGCATCAAATAAAAAGTATTCGTTTGTTTATTTTTTCAACAGCTGTTTCTTACTTTGGCAGCAAATAATTTCAGCTAGGGAAAATTTTACTAGCTGAAATTTGGAGCTGTCAATGGCTCTCTTCTGCTATTTTTTTGACTCAAGAAACGATTTGCCAGCCGAAACTTGGCTAACTATTCATAACTAGCTAATAATAAAGGGACCTAATGATTCATATATATCATGGATTCTTTTTTAGGAAAATCCAAGTATAAATAGGTTACTATAATTCAGTATAATGTTTAATGTTCCACTATGTGATGGCGTTGCATTGAATTTCAGGTTGTCATGCTTCGAATCCGGAAGGGAATATAAAATAAAGAAGAAAAAGGAGTATAAGAAATAAAAATAGCAAACAATTAAGGCGAAGTAGAAAAGAAGAGGAGAACAAGCGGAGGCTATATTTTTGTAGTTGCGACTCGGATTGAGAGAATATGAAGAGAATGCCGTTGGATACAATTTCGAATCCGGAAGAGAAAATAATATAGAGAACACTGCAGCGTTTTTTTCTCATAGTGCTTAAAATAAAAATAAACATTTTTAAATTTAATATGTTTTTTCTTGATTTAAAAATTTTACAATGAACATTTTTAAAATAAAAATGTTGGTATTTACTAGAGCTCCAGATTTTTTTTGAACATTTTCGAGTAGCCCGAACAAATGTTGTTCAAATGCTCGAACAGTCGTTTGTTTGTTTATTACCCGTATGTTTGTACGGCCATTTGAACAATTCGGGCATTTTGAAGTTTGTTTTTTTCTTTTGTTTATTTTTTTTTTTTCTTCTTCATATGTAGTTGTTTTTATTTTTGTTTCTTCGATACACATTTTTTTTGTTTGTAAGCTCGAATGCTCGAATGTTTGTACGGGCATTTGAACAACAAACGGGCTTCAAACAAAAATGATTCGATTTGTTCGATACCCGGGTATCTAGAGCTTTAGTATTTAAATCACTTTTAAATACTTTTTTTTCATTTTAAGCACGTTTTCATATCTTTTTATAATTTTTTTCCCTGAGTGTACAGCCAAAGATATCTCATATAAATTATGATCCCAATCGGAGATAATTAAGCGGTGTCGCACAGCGGTCAAAATTCATATTACCGTACACTGAAAAAACAATTTACCCAGATTATGGAAAAGTGGGAATGATTCGGCGCTAAGCACATATTTTCATTATTTTGATGTACAATTTTCTTCAAATCAAGGGTTAACAACCATGTTTTGAAGAAAATTGTGCATAAAAATAATGAAAATATGTGCTTAGCGCCGAATTATTCCCATACATTTGGGTACCACCCTAATGTACATATATGTAAATAAAAGCATTCAAATTTACAATCGCAATATGCAAAGTAGAAGGCCCCCTTTTGCCATACATACATATGCATTCCCTTATGGTTTTGTTGTTGCTTTCTTCACGGCTTCAAATTGTGTTTTAGGCCTTTTTGCCGTGTGGCAGCGCTAAAGGATGCCAAGGTTGCTGCCTGCCTGCCATTCGGCGCAGAATTAACTGATTATATCTAAACAGTATGCAAAATCCAGTAGGTAAATAGAAAAATATCAATCAATAATGGGTTAGCGGTTATTTAGCTACATACATATGTACATATAAACATGCATAGGCAAGAAAGCATTGTATTTGTGCATTGCCGACGGCGCAACGAGTATCAGATTAATTGACGGCCGATGGCAGCACAAAAAATATGCAAATTAGTTAATACTTTTGCGCCAATTTATCTTTTTTCTTTCGATAATACATAGATTTTGCATCGGCGCGCTTGCGCAGATGGCATCGCATGTAGTTTTTTTTGTGTATCTGTACATTTGGCGCATGCGCAAATTTTTTTACTTTTTCACTTTTACTCTTTTAAAATTATTATTATATATGAAGGGAAGGGGAATAAAGTCCAGGTGTGTAGTAGTAGTATTATTTAAGCACTTTTTGGTTGCTTGTTTTTCCGACAGGGTAGGAATATGATGTATTGTGGAACGATCAAGGGATGACGGAAGATCGTTCCACAATACATCATTATTTAAGCACATTCCTGTTTTTAACTTCGAAATAAAACTATTACGGTCGCAGATGACGGACGAATTCTTACTATCATTCTCAAAGACGGAGCTGATGCTTTTTGCCAGGAGGAAGAAAATCCATAATTTTAAATTGCCCGGTCTCAAGGGCGGCAAAAATCCTAGGCTGAAACCTCCACCTGGGCAATGGACCTCCATCTCTCCTCCCCGATGCCAGTTCATGATGCTTCCGCCAGGGCAGATTTCGATGGGAGATCTTGTCGTGATGGAGGATAAACCGGGTAAAGAATCACAACGTTGTCTTAATATCGAAAAGGTCCTTCACTTCATATTACGGGTGCCTTTAGCAACGTCTCTGCGGAGACGTTGTTGAGGGGCTCGAATGGATCGGAATACCCACAATCATTCAGCGCTTGATCACGAATCTTTTGAGTTGTCGGACGGTGACAGGTGGGCGGGGCCTTTCGACGGCGTCAAGGAGGGCACATAGGGCCACCGCACAAGACGGAGTACACTCACTCCTGTTGTGAAATCTAGTGGTCAACAAAATACTCTTCATAAATACATAAAATATTAAAACATGCGAAGTCTTGCATTCAAAGTTTAGTATGACGCCCCCAATACGATATTGGCAACACTAAGGACCATGCGGTCTATGTGAGGATCACTGTATCCTGGCCAACCTAACCTAACCTAACCTACCTGTTCCTTAGGTTGTGCCGGAGTTGGGACTCTGGAAGGAACGCACATACGGGCAGGGCAAGTTACTGATTCCTACATCAATACAAAGATAGAATAAATATATCTGCCCTATAACAGTCTTCGATACAAACTATGAGGATATCTTTTCATCTAAGAACGACTGGGGAGATTGTAAACTTGACTCGATGTTTCAGTTTTCACGGACGGGTCAAATATGACATGCGGAGCGGGAGCGGATGTCTTCGCAACTCATCCGAACACTTTTATATCAATTAGGGTCCCGGTCATGGCGAACGTGGTTCAATACTAAGTTTTCGCCATACAGGAGGCCTGCAAGGCTCTTCTTGCAACGGAAAGTATCAATACCGGAAATAGGATAGGAATTTTCTCAGATAGTCAGGCGGCTCTGAGGGCTCGGAGGTTTTTAATGGGTCATCAAGCCTGTTCGGGCAGTGCAGAGAGTGGATCATGGGCTTGACAAGTCGACATAGCTTATTTATGATCTGGGTGCCGGGCCAATGTGATATCCAGGGCAACGAAATGGCTGATGAGCTGGCCAGGCTCGACACTTGATATCGCAGAGGCAGAGGTTCTTGTGCCCCTACTCTGAAAAAAAAACGTTGTAAATCTAAAGACTTTCGCTGTTAAATCAACTACTTTCCGCAGTTGAAATGTGCCCAACAACGCTCCGTTGTTGTTTCAAAGGTGCGAGCGTTGTTGATTCAAATACTTTTCGTATTTAAGTTAACAACGCAAACTGTTGAATCAAATACTTTTACATTTAAGTTGACAGTTTTTGCTTTTGAATTAACAGCAAAAGTTTTTGGTCCAAAAACGGGCACCATTGGAGCAAATACTTACGCATTTAAGTTAACCTCAAAAAAAATGTAAACAATAGTAATTTTTTTTTAAATAATATATATGTATTATTTTATTTTATTTTTTATATAATATTTGTATGTATGTTTACATAGCAATATTAATACTAACCATTTTTCCATTCACCATATTTATGTAAGATTTCGCTTCGCTATACATTGAGCTAGCTTCATGTGCTTTCATAGGCACTAGACGCGCAAGGATGTCTTCGCCGGCTATCTCGGGGTCGGTGACGCTAAAACTTGTCTCATTAACTAAGTTAGCACCTTTCACAACAGCGATTGTGGGTAGCTCCGGCACAGATTCATGGTACATAAATTCATTTTAATTTTTTTGTATTTTTACGCTTGCCATCGACGTCAGTGGTGAAAATGACAGATTTATTCCTTTTTGATCTGGTAAACCTTTGGATTATTTTCGTGATTCCTCTAGCTTTTCCCAAGCGGCCTGTGGAGTTGAATACAGAGATAAAGCATGTTTATATTAATATACAATTATTTACATTTGATTTTCATATCTACCTGTTAAACGTTATATGAACATATGTATACATATATGTATGTTGAAGAGTACAGCGGCCATTTCATATCGCAAATCGTTATATTCATTAACTTGATTCTGATAGATCCTTCCAGGTATGTATGTATGTAAATGTGAACATGCCACGTTCGGCCAGTTGGGGAAAACGATTTTGTAGGGAATGTATTTAATTGTACATACATATGCACATACATATTTATATTTTTCCCAAAAATTTAAATGAATTGAAAAGGTTTGAGAAAAATTTTCTATTTTTTTATTTTTTTTTCAAAGCCTATTTCCTTTGTATGTAGATAAAAAAATTTTCAACAGCAAAGGAGTTTTTGAATCAACAACGCCTGTCTTTGAATTAACTACGGAAAGTTGTTGAATCAAAAACTTTTCCGTTAAAACAAATACTTATGCTGTTGAATCAAAGACGGAGACTCAACAGCGAAAATTGTTGATTTAACTACGTGTTTTTTTTTCAGAGTACGTGTTTCATCAACGGCCGAATCTCTCGACATTGGTTGGAGGAGGCTAAAACTAGATGGAAGCGGTTGCAGACCGCCTAAGTATGACAAAAATATGTATGAAGTGGCCGTCCACGGTCATATACATACATATAATTCAGAATTGCTACGATTCTAAAAGCCAGTTGCCGTGGGAATGAATTATTTAATTAATCACACTTAGTTAGAACCGTTTGGTTTACGCAGTAAACGCCAATGCTTGGCGACATAACTTCCCTGCTAAACAACTTCCTTATAGCCACTATAGTCTGCGTTATAAGACGCTATAATTTTCAATGGACGGATTATCACAAAGGAAATACGGCGATTTGAAGTGAAAGCGGGTCGTGTAGGTGAAAGATCTATATATCCGCTGTCGGGAAGGCCATAAAATTGGTTAAATGATGAGCATGAACATACGTGCATTTGTATGTAATTATATTAGAGCACTATTAGTAGTACTCAAGTAGCATTCTCAAGCGTTTACCACAGTACAGTCATAGCGAACAATTTACGTACAAAAAATCCTTCCGATGCGTGAGCTGCCAACCTCAGGGTCATATACCAGTATACATATATGTAAGTATGTATGCCAATGGAAAAAGCAATAAATACCTTCATTAACATAAAAAACATACGTAGCGCATTTGAGTTTGTGCTATAAAAATTTTCGAGTTGACAAAAAAAAAAAAAAACAAAATACATACCAACCAAATAAATTTATGCGGGGAATAT
The DNA here is from genome assembly GCA_960531455.1 of Urophora cardui. Classification (NCBI taxonomy): domain Eukaryota; kingdom Metazoa; phylum Arthropoda; class Insecta; order Diptera; family Tephritidae; genus Urophora; species Urophora cardui. The sequence continues at coordinate 51,019,634 of OY482673.1, forward strand.
AAGAAAAAGTTAATCGGGTCAGAAAGTGAAATAAAATGCAAAAAAAAATATAATGAAAATAGGTAAAAACAAGTAAGGAAGCCTAAGTTCGAGTGGAATCGAACATTAGATACTCAGCTGTATGCTTTCATTGTTTGTTTGCGTTTGTTCGATATAGGGTGTATTTTATATGAAACGAGTGCTACATAAACAGGGCGCAGCCACGCCCATTTTCAAAATTTGTATCAATCATCCAAATAAGCATATAAATATTATTGTTAGTGCAAAATTGCATCCCTCTATGACTTTTAGTTACAAAGACTTCACGTTACAAATTCCAAAAGGGTGTTCCAGAAATATCTTTGTTAAAAAGTAGGCGTGGTCATAAACCGATTTCAATACATTTTTGCGTGTCTACTAACACATGTTATAAAAGTTTATAAACCAAGTTTCGTCATAATATCTCAGTTATTTGTCGAGTAATAGGCACGTAGATTCCTTTGTATAAAAAGAGGCGGTGCCACGCCCATTTTCCAAACTTTTTTATTTTTTGTTTCCGGTCTATTGTAGAACTCATGTCACAAAATTTCAGTGATAGATCTTTATATTTGACAGAGATATCGCTTAAAATGTTTTTATTAGGTCACTTTATAATACCCATATATAAAAGTGGGCGTGGTCGTTAACCGATTTTGGCAATTTTTCGTCAAAACATTTGCGTAAGCAAATATATCACGCGTACCAAATTTCATCGATATATCTTTAACGGTTTCTGAGTTATGGCTTATAAAACTTTCAATATTTGCCCCTTAATAAGTGGGCGTGGCACCGTCCATTTTCCAAAATTTTTATATTTTTTGTTTTATGTCCCTAGTTGGTCTCCTGCCACAAAATCTCAGTGATAGATCTTTATATTTGACAGAGATATCGCTTAAAATGTTTTTATTAGGCGCCTTTATAGTTCCCATATATAAAAGTGGGCGTGGCCGTCAACCGATTTTGATAATTTTTCGCCAAAACATTTGTCTAAGTAAGCAAATTACGCAAAACAAATTTCATCGATATATCTTCAACGGTTTCTGAGTTATGACATATAAAACTTTCAATGTTTGCCCCTTAATAAGTGGGCGTGGCACCGCCCATTTTCCAAAATTTTTGTACTTTTTGTTTTATGTCCGTAGTTGGACTCCTGCCACAAAAATTCAGTGATAGATCTTTATATTTGACAGAGATATCGCTTAAAATGTTTTTATTAGGCCCCTTTATAGTTCCCATATATAAAAGTGGGCGTGGCCGTCAACCGATTTTGATCATTTTTCGCCAAAACATTTGTCTAGGTAAGCAAATTACGCATACCAAATTTCATCGATATATCTTCAACGGTTTCTGAGTTATGACATATAAAACTTTCAATGTTTGACCCTTAATAAGTGGGCGTGGCACCGCCCATTTTCCAAAACTTAATCAAATTTCTTCATAACGGCCTGAGCTCAATACGTGGGTAAAATTTTATCACTCTAGCTATATTAGTGGCTGAGATACCACATTTCCGATTTTTTCTATATAGGAAAAGTGGGCGTGGTCATCGTCCGATTTCGCCCATTTTCAATACCAACCGTCCCAGTCTCGATACCAACTTGCATTTCAAATTTCATCAAAATATCTCAATTTTTACGCGAGTTATCTTGCGTACGGACGGACGGACGGACGGACATGGCTCAATCGATTTCTCTTTTCACCCTGATCATTTTGATATATATAAGTCCATATCTATCTCGATTATTTCATTATGTTACAATCCACCGTTATGAAATCAAAATTATAATACTCTGTGTACTAGTACAGCTGAGTATAAAAAGAGGTAAAAATGTAAAACATGAACTCCAGCACTTGTACCTTAGCGACACGAACAAATAAAGAACATTGATAAATAAGTAGCATGAAAACGGCAACAAATACAATAAATACAAACAATAATGGCTACCAACAACGCGACAAAGTTCACATTGTGTCAAATGTGTGAAGCGAAGCGCAGAAAGTGCACTGTGCACTTATTGCTTATACATATATCTATTACTTATTAACAACACTCTAACTCGATCGCTGTGTTTTTTCTTGTTTTTTTTCTCGCTACAAATTCAAAAAGCACCAAAAAAGTTTTGGTATTTTCAAAAAAAAAAAAAACAAGTAAAAGCGCGGCTGTCTTCGGCCGTACCGAAGACTTCATACCTTTCATGAGTGGGGAAATGAAAAGTTATCTATGTATGTACATAGCCGGATTAAGTTTAATTTATAATTTTAATTCTGTGGGTTATTTATGGAAAGATTTATTAGAAAAAATGGTGTCTTGGCTATTTAAATGGAGGAGTTATACACCAAAATTTTCATATCTGAACAATCGGTTGTATGGGAGCTATAATGGTCCGATCTTGACAATTTTCGGTAATCCCGTTTGGGCCCATATGGGTACAAATACTTAAAAATTTCACGCCGTTAGCTATTAAAATGGAGGAGTTATACACCAAAATGTCCATATCTGAACAATCGGTTGTAGGGGAGCTATATGTTATAGTGGTCCGATCTTGACAATTTTCGGTAACCCTGTTTGGGCCCATATGGGTACAAATACTTAAAAATTTCACGCCGTTAGCTGTTAAAATGGAGGAGTTATACACCAAAATGTCCATATCTGAACAATCGGTTGTAGGGGAGCTATATGTTATAGTGGTCTGATCTTGACAATTTTCGGTAACCCTGTTTGGGCCCATATGGGTACAAATACTTAAAAATTTCACGCCGTTAGCTGTTAAAATGGAGGAGTTATACACCAAAATGTGTATATCTGAATAATCGGATGTTGTGGAACTATATGTTATAGTGGTCCGATCTTGACAATTTTCGGTAACCTTGTTTGGGCCAAAATGGGCACGTCTACTTCAAAGTTTCATGTCCTTAGCTGTTTAAATGGGGAAGTTATGCACAAATTACATCCAAAAATTTCATGTATATCTGAATAATCGGTTGTTTTCTATATGTTATAGTGGTCTGATTCGGCCGGTTCCGACAAATGATCAGCTACATATAACAACATACCTGTATTCCGAATTTCATTCAGATATCTCAAAAACTGAGGGACTAGTTTGCGTTCACACAGACGGACGGACGGACAGACGGACAGACGGACAGAAGGACAGACGGACATGGCTTAATCGACTCAGCTCGTGATTCTGATCATATCGGTATATATTTTGGTGGGTCCCCCACGCTACTTTCGACAAAAATTTTTTGGCACTAAGTTATAATACCATTTCATTCTCATGAAAGGTATAAAAAACAATAAAAACGCAAAGGAAACTAATAGCGTGGTGAGCGCTGCTCGCCCGCCGATTCGTTTCAATTTCGAACTTGAAAGGGGTGCATATCATTAGCACGTAACTCTGCGGTATGCAGAACTATTAACGCTGCTCATTTATTTCGTTTTACCTATGCACGCATATAAGTACAACAAATTTATGCGTATATGTATATATGTATGTATGTATATAGGTAAATGACACTGTACTTATATACACACATGTTAGAAGTACATACATACATATATTATATACAAAAGTATATAGATTCCTATATGTGCATGTATGCAGAAAGGTGCGCACTGACGTGCAATACTGTACCATGAAATAGATAACTAGTCCATATGACCATTCATCTTCTTCCAGCACCGCTATTTTATTTAATTAATTTCATTAGATAAATGCCCTAAATATACTTATCATTTCATATAATAATAAGTAATAATAATAATAAAGGTTATGGTTTGACCTCAAAATCGCAACAACAACAAACAGTTACACTGAGAAAAAAGTACCATTTCGCTAGCTTAGAGTGCAAATTGTGTAAGTCCTTTGTTTCAAACTTTGTAGTAGAGACAAAATACAGAAAATAAAAAAATTTCGAAATGAAAAAAAAAATTTTTTGTTCATGTAAAATTTTGGACTTACACAATTTTCTTCGTTTTTTGGACTTATACAATTTGCTTATCACTGAATAACAACGAGTAGAAATACGACAAGTATCACAGACTTGTTTAGCGTGGTGCGTATTTGATTTTTCTAGCGTTCTAGGTACATAATAAAAATAGGTAAAAAAACTTTTTAAGTTAAACGGTTTTATGTTATACATACATTGCAATGTTTAAGATAAATGTACTAAAAACCAAAAAATAATAAAATAGATACAGTCGTGGGAATTATAAACATTTGCATAGACTAGACTAAAATAAAACCGTGGGGCACGTCAATTGTCTACAATCGTTGATTAAAATGTTTGTTTTGTAATGTTACACTATAATTAGGCAGTTGTTCAACCGACAACGATGGACGTGTGATAAGTAGAGCTAGAATGTGGAAAAAAGCTAGCAAGCTCGATTATAAGCGAGTTTTAGGGTTTCATAGTGGTGAGCGAGTAGTACTTTTATCATATGTTTTGTCGATTAAAGACAAACTACGAGCAGTTAAACGATTCCTCGTGTGAATGTCCAACGATAAACTAGTTGCAACATCTCTTTTATTAACATGGAGTGTATAACTATTGGAATTTCCATGAGCAAGAAAATAGTAAGTATTTTCCTCACCGTCTGCGGGCCAACTGCCTAACGACGAATTAAACGATTCTTCTATCGCACATTAAGTCGATAATTTGTAGACAATTGACGTGCCCCCCGGTTTTATTTTAGTCTAGTCTATGCAAATGTTTATAATTCCCACGACTGTATCTATTTTATTATTTTTTGGTTTTTAGTACATTTATCTTAAACATTGCAATGTATGTATAACATAAAACCGTTTAACTTAAAAAGTTTTTTTACCTATTTTTATTTTCTAGTTTTTAGTTTTTATTTCGCATTCTGTTTAATTCATTTAGTGCTTCATTATTTCAAGGTTTCTTGCCCGTTAGTTTATTGCAGTCCAACGCCTCTATAGCGACCCACGCGCCACCTATCGGAAGTTTTTTTTAGGAAAATATTTCCTTTCAAGGTAGTAATACATGTTCCGAATTTCAGCCAAATCGGACCATAAATGCGATTTTTGTAAATATAGTGACCCACGCGCCACCTAGCGGAATTTTTTTTTAAGAAAATATTTCTTTTCAAGGTAGTAATACATGTTCCGAATTTCAGCCAAATCGGACCATAAATGCGATTTTTGTAAATATAGCGACACACGCGCCACCTAGCGGAATTTTTTTAAAGAAAATATTTCTTTTCAAGGTAGTAATACATGTTCCGAATTTCAGCCAAATCGGACCATAAATGCGATTTTTGTAAATATAGCGACCCACGCGCCACCTAGCGGAATTTTTTTTTTAAGAAAATATTTCTTTTCAAGGTAGTAATACATGTTCCGAATTTCAGCCAAATAGGACCATAAATGCGATTTTTGTAAATATAGCGACCCACGCGCCACCTATCGGAATTTTTTTTTTCATAATATTGCATTGTCATCGGGGTTATACATGCGTGCAAAATTTCAGATTAATCGGTTGACAAGAAGAGGGTGAAATTTGAATTACTAAATTTGACCCAAGAATAAATAATAAATAATAAAACAAACGGGGTGAGCTAAATAAAACCGTTTAAAAAATACACTTTTTCATAAAAATGGACTTACAAAGTTTGCACTCTAAGTTAGCGATTTTCATTTTTGAAATGGAATCAATCAGAGTTTTGGTAAATATTTCAATGCTAATTTTTTCGTATTAAAAAAAAGAAATTTTTGCAAAAAATCTAATTTAAAACAAAACAATCAGCTTTTACTCATATTTTCGACGGAAAAGCTCCAAAAACACTTAAAACTCTGGTTGATTCCATTTCAAATGTGAAAATATTGCTATTAACCAATTTTTGGTTGATTTTTTTTTTCAGCGTATAAACGTTAAGCTCATCTCTTTTTCAAGTCATAACTTCAATAATAAATGTGGAAAACTTATTATTCCGCTCAAGAACTAAATTATTCTCGTGTAAAACTGATGCTTTGTTATACGATGTATTTCCCTTGGTTATAAATTCGAAGTTCAGCACAAACTCGCAGGAAAATTTGAAAAACCGTCACTTTTTCATATCGGATATTAAGGCTACTTTTGAACTTTTGTAGAATAATGGTTATTTTATTGGGTACGGATGTAAATTTTGCAACACTCCACAAATACTTTTTGACATAGTAATCCAGCATGTGCGCTCAGAGAAAAACGGCATTTAATATCAAGAATATTTTTTTTGCACGTTTTAAACCAGATAATTTTTAAAATAAAAATGTTCGTATCCACATCACTTTTACATACGTTTTTGCTTATTTTAAGCACGTTTTAATTGATTTTATAATTAGAATGTTTTTTTCCCTGAGTGTATGTTTGTATGTAAGTCACAGTTTCATATAGCGCTGTTATTTCCAGATATCCATAGGCCAATGTATCCTCAAATCTTCACTAAAAACATCCATATACACAGACATTTGCTAAAGAAATTAATTGAAACTCAAATCGAAGTGGTTTCGATTCAGTATATAGGGTATTGGCCCACAGTGAATTTACGTATGTACAATGTACATTGTACATATGTCAGACATGTATACATTAATTTAATATGGAGCCATATTTATTGTCGGCTTTTCAAGCACGTTTTTAAGTTCTAAAGGTCACCTACATATTTATTGCGCACTGTGACATCAAAGGCAATCAATCCCATACCTTTGATATGCTTCCTTCTTTGCTGGTTTTTTTTGTTTAAATTCACCGGTAGAATAAAGGAAATGCGTTTGGAATATCCTGTAACAATTTAACCGAAAACGCATGTACATATGTATAAAATGTACATATGTATATGTAAATATAAAAAAAAGAAATAACAAAATTGAAAAAAAGTTTCAAAAAGAATGAATAAAAAAATGCAGGATATGTCCACAGTCACACATTCTGAACTAGTTTTGACACATGCTATGGTGACTTTCTCTTTAGTGGAGACACAAACCAACATTGGAAATGTGCAATAGTGAATGGAGAATGCACACAAATTTAAACATATCGCACACTAAATCAAAAAGCGTTACAACTCAAAATTTTTCGAAATCGGGTATCTTCCATAAATTGGTACACAGAATATATCTCTAGCGGCTGCCAAAAAATCTTTTCCATCAGAGTCTTTTTTAACTGAGAAATAACTATTATACGTAGCCTTTTCCCATATCATTGCCTATAAAAATTAAAAAGTTTTTTGCCTCTCCTGAAAATTTTGAATTTTGAGTTGTAACGCTTTTTGATTTAGTGTGCGATATATTTTGTATTTTATATTTTGAAGAGAGAATAAGGGAACAACCCCACCTTTAGCGATGAAAGAGAGTTTTAAGAGCGCGAATGTCCTTTGCCAATATACTACATACTCGTATAACAGCTGATTAAATGTTAAATAACAGCGGTCAGAAGCGATAACATCGGCCAACTACTATTTAGTTTTGCAAGATTTATGTATGTATGTATAACTGTGCCTAGATAATTTTGTGTTAAGGGCAGCGTTGCCACTAAAAAAAATTAAATTTACCAAAATACAAAATAAAAGTAACCAAAACTGGAAACAAGTAACCTAAATAAATTAATAATATACATACATAGGTATATGTTCCATTAAAGGTAGAGCTATTTATTGCAAAGCAAATCAAGATGGCCGCTGTGGTGCAGTGGGTAGAGTGCTCGCCTGCTATGCCAGAGGTCTCGGGTTCAAACCACGGTCCGAGCCAAACACCAAAAAATGTTTCTAATTAGTAAAAATCCAATTATTGGATTTTTTAAGAGCAGCGGTCACCTCTCGGCAGTGGGTGGCATACCCTCCGAGAGTATTTCTGCCATGAAAAAGCTTCTCACAAAAAATGCATTCGCCGTTCGGAGCCGGCATAAAACTGTAGGTCCACCCAATTAGTAGGAAAAACAAAAAGGAGCACACCTCGAATTGGGAGAGAAGCTCGGCCATAAAACTCGTCAGAGTTATAATAGCGCCATTGTATTATATTATTATATTATAAATCAAGATATACGGTTAACAAAAACTAAAAAATATCACTTGTTTTACGTATTTAAGCCTTAAACGGAATCAAGGCCGGTCCAAATATCGCCCGATCGTAGCGGTCTATTAACCTTTCAAAACACGGCCGCATATGAGAATGAACAGAAACAAAAAGGTGACGAAAATCGCCGAGCGAAAATTTACCAGAATTGATCGATTCTCGGTTGAGGCCGCTGGAAGAAGTCTGATGAGGGGATGTGGTGGTCTCCGAAATGGATCCATAACTTCTACCAAAAAATTTTTTTCAATTTTTCTTAATTATAAACAGGCCAATAGCTTATATAAAATTCACATAAAATGATTTATTTCTAATTTGGTCGCTACCATGGTATAAGTATACCAGGTAAAACAAACGTCAAGTTTTCGTCGCCATATTAACCACCTGACAATTAAGCAGATTATGACATTTCGTGCTGCCATACTCAATGATAAAAATCATCCATTAATGGTATTTTTCACTGCTTTGTTTTAAAAATAAATTGTAACCATGGTATTCATAGTAACGAATTTTTTCAATTTGAATTGAAAGAAATTTTTTCAATTTGAAAAAATTACACATCCTGCAGTAAATTTGTTTCACTGCTGAATGATCATTTATGTTTCTTCTGAGTACAATTTTTATTATTATTATTTTTTTTTTTTTTTTGAAAAAAGCAAACCATTTATATGAAAAATTCAGCAGTCTTTATTTGAAAATACTCACTGATGCCTCCTCAGTCATAGATGAATTTCATCAGTGATTCATAAAAGATTCATTTCGCATTTTTACTTCGCGGAATATCAGTTTAGCCGTACTACAAAGTAGCCCCTTTCCGGTATTCTCGGTGAGTTTTTAATTTAGTTTAGTAGTTACGATCACTTAATTTAGGCTTTGTGATCACTCTGGTATATAGTTTGGGGAGGTTTTGGAGATTGATCTATTATAACTCCATATCGTCGCATAAAGTGTAATACCGCGTATCCGCTACCACCCAAATTTTACAGGAGACAGTAAAAACTGTTTTAATTCAAAACGGTTCGGAATTTTGCAAACCCACATCCAAACCAAGGTAGATTTTTGGATTATATTCTTAATCCAAATATCATTTTGGCGAAAAACAGTTAAATGTGCAGTTATTGGTTTGCTTATGTATTTATAAGCGGTTTTGCGTCTTTTATTTTGTTCAATAGTGACGTATAGGCGGGATTGCGGGCGTACTTAAAAACTTTTCTTCAATAAAGCAAAGTTATAATCCATTTCGTGTTTATGAAAGTATAATCAACTTTAGTACATTACAGTACAGTTATAAAGCAATAACACCTATTATTCGCGGTATTGGTTCGAAAAATTTCCTTAAAAAAAGCGGTTTTGAAACTGTGTCATTATTTGGAATTGCGTTGTGTGAATCTCAAAATTGTTGCATGAATGGATGGGGACGGACGCCAAGAATGTATTTTTGATGAAATCTCATTTTTGGCAAAAATGTCACGCGGTTTTGGACTTTAAACGACGATATGTATGTACACCACCATACCAAGTGAGCATTTCAGTCTATATATGTATGTATGTACATATGTCCAATCGATTTACAAAAATATATGTACCCTAGATTTTAACAATATGAGTTGCTTATTTCCGCGGTGCAATAATACCAAATATGGCGACGATACCCTTTATTCGCGGAGAGTGGATGAAGATTTGTGGAGTAAGCGAAGAGGAGCTACCGGAAGTTCCATAAATCTGCTCACTAGTGCCCTTTCTATTTCTGTCCTTTGATTCCTGAAATACCCAAACTTTCACACAAAAATCTACGCATTCAAAAAATAAAAGTCTGGCATCGCTATACTCCAAAACTGACATAAGATCAAACTTCAAAAATCTGCTTTTTAATCAAAAAGACAGCGTCAAAATGACAATGCACATACCTGTATTTTTTATACCATGGGTCGCTACATCCTGTCAAACACATTTTTTGATAAAAAAAAAATAAAACAAAACAATTTGGACAATGACCCTCGAATATTTCTGAGCGATACTATTATCAAATAAAAAGTATTGATGAGGACTTCACCGCAGAACTCTTTTAATTGTAATACGTAGTTTGGGTCACCAAATATGGGTTACAACGTGGACCCGGATTACACCGAAATGTGGCAATCATGACTTCAATATAGAAATCTCCTCGATGTAATACTCAACCTTGTTCGCTAGGTAAAAGGAAGATGAAAAGAAAAGTCGAATGGAATGGAAAAATAAAAGCATAGGGAAAGGGAGTGGAAGTCTAAGATCAAGAAGAAAGGGAGAAGGGCATGAAGCGAGACATATTTCAAATTTTTACCATATTACTAATTTCACTTAATAAATCGGCGGATTAATTATATTTATACACCGTACCGATCTAGCGAAATATTTCTTTATTTTGAGCTTTTTCTTACTTCTACTTTGGTACGCACCGAAAGTGGTTGGCGGGGTTATATCTAATACTAATATAATTGTGTATTCATTTACTTAAATATGTGTGAACACCAAAATCAACTTAATTGATTCAATTAATTTGGCATTTCTGAACAGAAGAGCAAAATGTAAAATTTGCCCCACAGCCTGTATGCGCGCATGGCTAGTATTGCCATTTGTTACAGTTTTTTCTGTTTGGATGTCGCGAATGACTTTGGTATTTGGACTTAAACATGCAAAAATAAGTCAGTGGCTAACTTATGCTGAGTATATGTACATATTATACGCAAAAGTCATAGCTATTGATTTATTTAAAAATTAAATGAAAAAAAAACGATCAATGATATTGAATGCTACGGTACCTGGCATATTATTGAAATTAGAAAATCGAATTGATTGCTTGTGAAAAAAAAATGCACGAGCGCTGCAAATTTGTTAAGCTTTACTTAAAAAAAGGGTTCCTGCAAATGACAAAAAACCGACGTTTAAGTTAAGTAAATAAATGATAACAAAAAATTATAAAAACAAAAATAAATTTCTTAATATATGGATTTGCTTTGCTTACAATGTTCACGGGAAAAAGTTTAAATATAACTAATTAGAAATTGACAAAAAATGTAGTATCTATAAAAAAGACATAACAAATGTGAATCAAATAAGGCCACTCAAAAGTGTCATGCCAACGAAGTTAACTTAACGAGCGAAAGTCTAATAAATCCGGCATAAAAACGTTAAATGAAAAAAACAAACAGCATATTGCTGAATAAATGTTTGTATGTGTGTGTATATGTTTGTACATAGTATCTATAGAAAATATCTGCTTCGATGGAGCAAGTTAATAAAACAAATTTGGTTTTCGGGCGACAGGTTTTTTTGAAGCAACGAAAAAGCAGCGAGCACCCTTTTCGGGTGTCATTCGATTATACATACATACAAGAAAAAAAACTCACACAAGAAACTAACAAAAATTTAGATAAAAAATCTAAGCCATAAGCTATGTACATATATAAGTATTTAATTCATCGATTTCTAAATCGCTACGATCCATTTAAACGAGCTCCGTTGTATACATACAGACACGCCTGCACATGTACATACTAGTAGTGGGACTTTTTTCGAATAATATTCGAATAAATATTATTCGAATAAACGAATAATAATATTCGAGGGAAAAAATTCGAATATTAGTATGTATGTACATGCATAATTTGGGAATTCCACTTGCTTCAGTGGAAGCCAGAGTACGTATATGTACATACATATGTACTTACAAAAGCAAAAGCATACATACATACATTTAATGGCTATTCTCGAATGGTGGTATTCGAATATATACTAGTGAATAGTATTTATTCGAATTTACGAATAAACTATTCGAATAAATATTATTCGAATTACGAATACCTTTCGAATAAAAGGATTTTTTATTCGAATAATTTTTATTCGAATAGTCCCATCCCTAGTACATACACATGACTGTCCCTTTACGCGGCAAGTTGCCGGCATTGGAAATCAGCAGTAAAAATCGTTAACATCAAATCAATAGCAAACAAATTAATAAACTTAATTAAAGCCTTTTAACTCCCTCTGCTGCTCTTCTCTTATACAAATGTTGAAACATACATATTTTGAATATATGTAAGTATGTATATTAGGCTGCCCTCCCGCTGATGTCATTTTGTTGCCACTTCTACAAGTCGCACTTTTTACAAATTTTTTTTTTTTTTGTTTTTTTATTTAGTTCCAAAGACAAATAAATGTACGGCATGAATTGCCGCTAGGCTCGTCTCGTCTGACTTTAACTTCGTTAATAGCACTCGATAATATACAAGCAGTTTAAAATATTATGTTTTCCCCCAATTTTTAATACCACAAAATATTGATGACAAGCCAACGTAATCAACAACAACGATTTTGAAATCCGTGACATTTTTTTCTTGTTTTTTTTTTTCTCAAAGTTTAGTTGCCGCCTCTCATATGTATTTAACATATTACATTTTTATTTATAGCTTTGACATGAATTTGGAATTTTTTTCATTTAGGCTTGAACTTCTGAGCTTTGACGTTAGGGTTTATCTAATTTGATCCATAAAATGGTATTTAAATATATTTATGTATGTACATATGTATGTATGTATGAACATACCCCTATATATGTACATAGTAATAGTCTCCAATACGCTACGTTAAATATTTGTAGCTTGTGATAGCTTTCATGCGCATGAAATTGTATTATAATTTTGTTCCAAAACACGATTTCGGTTTTCGGAAAGCCACTATTCATTCTAAGCGTCAACAATACATAGAGGCGTATGCTTTCGATTCACAATTTTCTCTGCTCGCTTATAAATTTCTATCTGTCCAATTTATATGTGAACTAGCTGACCCGCCAGACGTTGTTCTGCCTAAAATTTATTCCTATAAAGCCTAAAGGAAAAGTCCTAGATTACCGTGTTGCCGTATCCCTATCCCTAATCCCTAATCCCTAATCCCTAATCCCTAATCGCTAATCCCTATCCATATACCTATCCCTATCCCTATCCCTATGTCTATCCCTATCCCTATGCCTATCCCTATCCCTATGCCAATCCCTATCCCTATCCCTATCCCTATCCCTATCCATATACCTATCCCTATCCATATCTCTAGCCCTATCCCTATGCCTATTCTATCCCTCCAGACTTTCTAGGGTCACCCCTGGTCCACATTTTGGTCGATATCTCGGAAAACGTGTCGCATAGGGTCTTGAAAATCACCTCTTTTTTAAATACTCACCAACACCTTTTATTTGATACCCATTTTGTAGAAAACCCGTTTGGGGTCACACCTGGTTCATATTTCAGGAAATACCTAGAATACGGGGTCTTATATGGGACCAATAACTACACCATGTTCAAGCGCTCGTCAACACCTTTCATTTGATACCCATATCGTACGAACCCGTTATAGGGTTACTCTGGTCCACATTTTGTGGAATATTTCCAAAACCTTCTCGGATTCTTATACTTTTTTTTGGCCATAAACCATGTCGGGCTCAATCGAAAACTACGTGCAAAATTTCATTTAATTCAGTCCAGCCGTTCTGGAGGTAAATCATCAGGGAGGAAATGCGACTTATTTTTATATAATAGATGGTAGCGAGCAGAGGGAAATTTTTATCCACCAGCTAGCGAGTATGGCTACTAACTACTCATTATGGGTTCGAACATTTTTGTTCGGTCCGACCTCGCTTATTCGATGGCGAATCGAAAACGCCATAAGTAATAGTATTTAATGTAAAATACAAATATAATTAGCATTGCAAAAAAATGTTTTAACTTATTACTAAATTTAAGAAAAATTAGTTAAAACTACATAGACAAACTTTCCTTCATAGAAAACATTCTTTTTAAATTTTTATTTAAAAAGATGTGACATAACAACACTTTATGGCACAATTTATCCTGCTTTCTAGAGGAAATTTCGCTAAGATCAATAATGACTTACTATGTGGATATTTCTTAGCTCAGCTAAATGAAAAAAGGCGCATAGATTAAATGGGTTCTCAGATGACTTATTTACAGACAGAGAAAGAGGGAGAGTAAACAACGCATATTGGAGGAGAAAAACTTTCGATTCTCTTGGACATTTTCAAAAGCAAGGCTTCAATACGCTAAACCCATTAAACATTTTCTGAGCGCTCATAAGTTATGAGTCCGATATGAATCCTAAATATGTAATAAATATGAGCCTCATAATTATGATCAAAAAGGAGTCATATAAGGGTCCGATATGATGAAATTATCAGCTTAGAAAACCAAGAAAAGCAACTTCAGAACATAAATTCATAATTCTTATTTGACATATGTACATATTTTATTGTATAAAATAAAAACTGAAGATAGTGCAATAAAATTAAATTACTAATATTAAATTAAATTAATAAATGTCGAGAAGTGCCCGCCATACCGCAATTCGAATATTACATTCATTGAAAAAAAGTACGTCAGTTATGAAAAATTAAGTATCCTCGGAAATTCTTGTGCAAGATTTGGACATTTAAGATTCTGGTGCTGATCTTCAAAACGAAAGCGCAGGATTTGACAATAGTAGATATGCAAGATATTCTTAGCCCAGCACAAAATATTTGCCATATAATGGCAAGGTGGTAGACCACAATATGACGACAGCTGCTTTGAACAGTTTGCTTAAGATTTTAAAGCCCAGGATTCTAGAACAAAATATCCCTCTCCAATTTAGTCGTAACCGCTGTTTTTAAAGGTATACCTTCGAAACTTGTTTTTGATTCTTTAATGATTTTGAATTCATACATATTTTCAGAAGCATATTGCAAAAAATTTGCTAAAGAAATGGATTTCAATTAGTACACCCTAAAATGGTTTCAAACGGCACGGGAACGTGTAAATTACAACATGCACCATTGTTTAATATAATTGCTTAATAAACACGAGAAATACAGTAGAATCGCACAAAAGTTAACCAAATGGTCCCAAGGGCATTTAACTTTTCCGAAATATTAACTTTTCCAGGTGGTTTTTAAATTTGATAGAATACGGTAATAAACATAATTTTTGGGATATAACATATCAAATTTAGTTGAATATCTCAGTTTTCATCATTACAAAGTTAATTTACGTACATAAAATTTGCTAGCCATCCATCACTTGCATACAAATTTTTTCCAGGGTACATTTTGGCAAATTCAATCTTAGCTCTTGATTTTAAAATTGGACCACAATATTTTTTACACAGAAATTCGGGGAATGCACGCAAATTCCGGGAATATATAGAAACAAGGGGAATGAGCTTGTTTTTGCTGAGAAATAAACGGTTGGATTTAAAAAAACAATCGATAAGCTCAGAAAAGTTAACCAAGAGTTAACTTTTTAGAGCCGTACGTGGACGGTCAAATTTGGTTAACTTACCCGAAGGTTTAACTTTCTCGCGAGTTAACTTTTGTGCGATTCTACTGTATTTATATAATTAATTTTTTAAAATTTTACTTTAAGCTTTCTTTGTTTTTTTCTAAAAGATTATGAAAACTGCCAGCTTTCATTAAAAATTAACTAATCAATACAATTTGTGTAATGGAGTTAGTTGGAGATACAAAAGATAAGTAAATAAGTTAGAAAGGCTAAATAAAGGACTGTTCGGAGCAAAATAGGAGTCCAAAATGTGACTTATATGAAGACACGACTATAAGTGTCTTTTAGGAGTCCAAACAAGGCTCAGATAGGAGGTGAAATATGAGCTCATTATGAGTCAAATAGGAGTCTTTTATGACTCTTATTCAGGCTCATATGATATATGAAATAAGGCTCATATCGGGCGACCACTTTAAGACCAGAAATACATACAATTCGGACTCCAAAATTAGCTCATAATGAGTGGAAACGCTCCTGTTTAGGATTCCTTTCTGACTCTTTTATGACTCCGAATGTTTACTGGGCTGGTAGTGGTGGTTAGACGGTTAAGTCTACCGATTTTTATTGCGGACGAACGGACGCCTAAGTTGATCTATTAAGCGCAGTTGGGTCATAATTGAGGCTGCAACCTCGCCAACTATATACAAAGGACGTACACATCAGTGCAGTCAAGTTTTCCACTGTGTTAGCTGTTCCTGATATACCCTGTATTCGCCTACGTTCTGCTAAGAAACAAAAAAATCACATGTTCTGCACTTTCTACCTTTCATGGACATTCAGGACAAAAAGGTCTCTCTTCTAAGTAATTTGAACCCATAAAGGTAAGCCCTCAAGCACCCGTGCTGGGCTAAGGACCTGTGTGAGGTTGAAATTGTGTTCGCCGTGTATTCTATCTATCTAACTGCAAGTCGATATACCGAATGTACTTATTTCTTTCACGTAGAACTTTCACTCAAACGAAACAATCCACACCGGGACAGCATGCAGTATAACTAAGCTAATTTTTTTTGCAATAAATGCCGACTGCTTGAGCGCACGCATCCCTTGTTCGTCATCATACTTGAGACTTCGCTATACATCAATCTCCAACAGATGCACAAATTTTCTTTTGCAGTTACGAGTAGTATCTCGGTCTTATTCTCTGTCAGGCTAATAGTCCAGTTAGTCAAGAACGTGTGGTCCGCCCGCTGACGCAAACGCCAGTATGCAATTTTT
Organism: Urophora cardui; assembly: GCA_960531455.1. Classification (NCBI taxonomy): domain Eukaryota; kingdom Metazoa; phylum Arthropoda; class Insecta; order Diptera; family Tephritidae; genus Urophora; species Urophora cardui. The sequence continues at coordinate 51,036,297 of OY482673.1, forward strand.
AGGATTTAGCCAAATGACAAGAAAATACTAATTTAATCGTTTTTAAAGTTTGCGTTGACGATTTTTTTTTATTAATTTAGTTAGTTTTTTACGGATTAGTTGGTAATTAAAACACATTTTTCGTGTAATTTTGTTGCTGCCCAATATATTTCCAAGACACCTTGATGATAGTTATCAAGGGCTAAAACATAAAATAACAAAAAAACACAGGCAGAACATTAAATTTACAAAATTGAAAATCCATAAAAAAAACTATATTGGGAAAGAACAAGATTCTCACAAAAATGTGTGCTTATTTAAGAAATCTGTACTGAGTTTCTGTAACTCATATCTTTTCTAGTATAAATAGGTGGTGACAAAGTGTGGATCGTATTAATGTGACGTCACTTTAATTGACACTTTTCCCGGTTTTGTTACAGAAACTCAGATCTATTGTGGCAATTTATAACTTCTTAATGTAGAAATTTGCACAAGAAGACCACCAAGAGTTATCAATTAAGAAAATACAGCCACCATATGTGGTTAAATACAATTTTCGCTTTAATTTTCAGTAATATCTTCATTTGTTAGGAGTGTTCAATATCTCAAAATTTTTACATATTTTTATGAATAGTTACGAATTTATGTTCAATAACTCAAAAAATTCGCAAAAGAGAGCCAAATTGAGAGAGTAAGACCTCGAGAGAGTTGATAAAAGCTGCAAGTAAAATTTTCACTTGCAACTACTTGCAGCTTTAAAAAAATAGAAATATCAAAAATATATGATCACAAAAATTTCAATTGGAAATATACAAGCATTTTAAACGCAAATTTCTAATTGTGTACTAAATAAATTATCGCAAAAAGGAACCTTGACGATGTTCTGGAATAGCCAAAGTAGATTTTTTTTCCTAATTCAGTTATTTCCATTCATTTCCAATTTCAAAAATTTCAATTACAACCTAACCTGAAAATCAAATTGTCAAAACAGCGTATCAGCTGCTTTCTTGCGAATGTTTACGATTTTGTGTTCAATTACTTTGGTTGATAATTTTCTCTTTTTCCCGTTTTTACTCTTAATTTGACATTGACGCTCCTTTTGCAAGTACTTGTAAGTAAAGTTGTTGAACAAAGCTATTATCTTATATATTAAAATTTTGTTTGGGATTTAAAAAAAAAAATTGATAAAAGTTTTCTTTCCCTTCTTTTTAAAAATTAAAGTAATAATAAATGATTCGTTTAAGTAGACATACTATTTTTGCCATGTGAACACATATATGTATATTCGATAACATTTTAAAATCTTGTTGAGTTAGTTGTATAATGCTGTGAAAATTACTGTTTAAATATTTAATAACTAAAAATGTTCAACCGGCAACCATGCGAGCGATCAGCTGACACGGTTTTACGTAAAAAATCAAATGGGGTTCAAACCCCCCCTTGTGGTTTATCATAGATCCCAAATTAATGCCTTTATAGATTCTGCGCCCAAATTTCCCAAAGTGATCAAGGAAAACTCTATGATTCCAAAAGCAATGGTTGGACCACATAACATCCAAAATATGTATGTACCTACATGCGAAAAAAGTTCATGTAGGTACCTTTGGACGCACGCGCATAAAATCAAATTTGTCAAATGCTATTCGCAAATTGCCAAATCGCAAATTTATTTTCTTTTCTTTCTTATCCCTATTTTTATCGGGATTGTACAGAATTAATTTGGTCAGAAATGTCTGGATCGTTGGAGAAATTGCCTTTTTCAGAGGCATTTCGCAATTCTTGTTTAAATTTATCTTTTAAAAATTTGAGTATATAAAAACAAGAACAAGAAAAATTCTATTAAAAATATAAATATAACCAAAAAGTACTACATACATATATTCTTATTTATTTTGGCTTTAAATGCAAGGGTAAGTGAAATTGATGATCAATTTGCCACCAATACCATACGATACTCATTCGCACGTACCAATGCAAAAATATATATGTATACATACGTTATACATGTTATTTAGAACTTCAATTGAAATCTCCTGCACTTTATGTGATGACATACATATTGTTAATTTGGAGGGTTTTGAGTTTGGTGTTTTTAAGGTGCGGGAAATGGCGCAACTAGTATATAGAATGACAATAGTAGGTGGTATTAGTCCATATTTTCACCAGCGCACATAGTTAGATTTTCAAGTTTTATGCGGCCAAAAATATTTTATTGTCTACATCTATTTCAAATTGCTTGTTTAATGCAAAATTTTAATAATTTGAGTTAAAAGTCGATTTTATTGAAAAATATATACAGTGACTCAAAAAAAAATCATACGCCAAAGTTTTTAAATTTATTTCAAAGAGTTCTGTCGAAAATTTTACTTTCTTATTTTAGTTTAAAAATATATAAAATTTTTCAATAAAAATCGTTTTAAGCAGGATTTCGGAGCTTATGGAAAAAATCTGAAAAATCGTAGAAATTTCTGAAAGTGGATTAAAAATTTCAAAGCAAGGCCATAATTTATAGAAGATTTTGAGGAGATTTCTAAGTGTACTGTTATGTAGCCAACAAATTTTAGTGTAAAAAGTTAAATTCTCAATGCTGTGAAAAATTCCGTCAATTTTAGAATTAAAATTTCCGAAAAGCCAATGAAAATTTTCAAAAAGTTGAATGTTGCATATTGTTATATTAAAATTGAATGAGCTGCAAAACTGCATACTCAAAACTCTTCTAAAAAATGTAGCTTTAGGATTCTTAGCCCCTTTTTATGATAAGTATTTCCTTGACTTTGAAAAATTGGAAATACTAAAAATACGAAAGCAGGTAATTTTCCAAATAGGCCAATTTTTAATCCATTGTAGATAATTTCTGGCTTTGCATTTTTCCGTAGAGAAATTGACGGGTAATCGATCCGAGGCGATAATATAACTAAAATGCTTTTGAATTAAAAAATTAACAATATTTTTTCAAGAAAGGCCAATATGCTTAAAAGCTTCAAAATGGTGGGTCTCTTATTATGCTAGGTTGACGATTTCTTCAATAAATAATGATATTTACCTGAAGCACTCGAATCCATGATGTTTACTTTGATAACTGTCTTAAAACTAAAACTAAAAACGGGTTACTTAAAATACGTAAAAAATAAAAAATCGAAAAAGTGGGAGAATAATAAGTTTCGACTAGCGGCAGGGACACCCCCGTTGTCTATAAAAGCCGAGAAGACCGGTTTATTATCGCCCGGTCTATTATAAACGTAGAGCGATTTTGGATTTTGTATTTGCACCAATTTTAAAATTTTAAATTTTGGCCGCATAAATTCGTAAAATCTACCTATGTGCAGCGTCTGCCCTTAAAAAACATCTTCCAAAAAAAGAAATTTTCAAACCCCCCCCCTTGCCGAAATCCTGGATCCGCGCCTGATAGGCGGTCTTCAAAGTGTTTGGCGACTCCTACGACTATTAGGTCCACTGCGTAAGCGATCAATTTCAAGTTTTCTAGATGAGCTGGAATCTCATTTAGGACACCATTATTATATATCATCATGTATGTACTAGCTTTCGTTAAAAAATATGTAGAAATAGCACATACATACATACATATATGGAGTTTTATCAATTGAATATAATAATTAGATAAACAAATAAATTTAAGTCATGATAAAAATGTCATGAATCTCTGGGAAACAATTCAATAATAAAACTGAATGCCAATCAATCTTTTATTTTTGTACATAAACAATTACATACATACATACATACATGTATGTGTATTTAGCCCTTTCTCTAATTAAAAACCAATGTCATCAATAAAGAGACGCACGTACATACATACATAATAGTATCCAAAAATAAATTCCATCCAGCAATAAATTAGTTTATACCGTTGGCGCTGGTAACAAAACTCTTCTGTTTCAAGTTGAAGACACCTGTAAAAAATGTTGCATTCTTTTTTGTGTCCCACATACATATTTTCCTATCGCATTCGCTCTCTTTTTTATCAGAGCAACGCCATCGCGCCCAACTAAGCCAGCGCGCCGCCCGCCACCTGTTGTTCACTGGCATCTTTAATGAACTATGCACGCCGCGTCGGTAGAGAGTTGCATACATATACCTATATACATACATACTATACATACAATTGATGCTTCTTATTTATGTATTTGGGCACGCTTTGTCCAAAACTTTCAATAATAAAATAGATGTTTTGAACAACGCCAAACACAAAACAAAAATAGTTTTTTTCCGAGTGTGTCACCGTTTTCTTAAATTTCATTTCGTATTCGGTCTTCTTTCCCCCTCTAGCGACGAACTAGTGCTAGTATCAAGCTAGCTGATTTGTTTGCAGGTAAAACTCCAGATACATACATACATAAGTCTGTTGAGCTTTGAAAAGAGCCACATAAGGCATAAATAAAAATTCAGTTAATGTACTATAATAATAGCTGGTAAATCCGACATTAAAATGGAAAGATAAAAACTAAAAGATATGCATTTCACGTTTTATGTAGTCTTCAGCACGAACACCATCAGCACTAAAACCCTTAGCCTCTGTTGTTGTGTTTGTAGTTGAGGACACAATTTTGTCATTTGTTTCTATGTTGTTAAATTAGTATGCATTTATATTATTACTTTTCTTTAAATATTAATTTAATACAAAATTCGATATACTCAAGGCCGCACCTCTTTAGCTTACGAAAAAAAATGCATATTTATGTACGAGTATGTTTGTTGCCACTATCACGAACACCGTCGGCGGTACCGAAATGACGTTTTCGGCAAATCGGCATTATGACAACCGACGGCTTGCCGAATTTTTCGAAGTTCGGTAAATCGGCATTATGAACACCGAATGAACGAACATTTTGACAGTTTTTCGTGCCGAAATTTGCCGCAAGTATTTGGTTGCGGCGATATTAACAAAATATCAAAAATTACAATAAAAGTTTAAGTAAATTATGTAAATTCATTTATGAAGTTGTAATAAGTGTTAGTGAGTGTGAATATATGTAAATACATTAATCAACCGGTCGCGAGAAGACACAAAAATGGCGTGGGTCCATTGCATTTTCCACCGCGATTGAATTGCTGTTATATGCAAAGAAAAACTTCAAAGAAAAAATTGTGAAATGATAAGAAGAGTGATTTACGTGCGTATGTAGGTTTTGGAAATTAAGATATATTTTCACCTAAGAATAATAATGCATTTTCTGAAGTTGATAATTATTGTTTGACTACTATAAAAAAGCAACTAACGAATTATGAATGTGTATTACCAACAATTTACGATTTTAGTAAAAATTTTCGTCTCAATAAAGACGCGTTCAAATAAATATTGTGGTGGAAGGTCGGCTTCAGTATAATGCGCCCGCAGTATTTGTTTTCAAACCTCTAAGAATGTTTCAATGAATCCTTCAGGAAAAGTTCTGTGAATGATAATTTTACTAGTTATAACACTCCCGACTACGCAAAATTACTATAAATCTCTCCAGATCTAACTCCAGAAAGGGAGTTCTGTCGGCTGATGGTTACTTTTCAAAGCGCGGCAGCCTTCGCAATGCATAAGGGTGCTCTACACCAAAATACTGTGTTATTAATGAACTATAAGTTTCCGCAAGATTTCGTTTGCATTTTAGTGATCCATCAGAAACGAAAATTCCAGTGCCGGGTACATTGTTATTGAAATTTTCCTCTGTTTTTGTATACAATTTGCTTTTATGTAGTTCAAAATAATTCTATGAAAAACAGAAAAAAGGACAAGGTAAAGATTTCTTTCACGCAAAATTAAGACTATTTTTTTACCTTCAGCCTGTAATTAAATTTACGCTTGTTTACTTAAAGTAAAAGGATTACTATGATTTCTCAAAAACTTTCTTTCGTTCAGAGAAATCCTTTGCTCCTCTTCCTCTATTAATAAAGCTGCTATCGCAATAGAATCCATTATTTTATTATTTAAATACATTTTTTTTAGTAAAATAAAGTAAAAATGTTTTTAGTTTTATCAAAAAGATAAGAAACCTGAGAAAAACCCGCTCAATTTCGCATCAGCACTTGGTAACGCTGATTCGAACATAGTTCATATATTTGGCAACACTTAACTTCGAACCGACGGGGTAGCTGATACGATTTTCGAGGAGTTCGGCACCGTGGCATTCGGCGTTTCGGTAGTTCGTTCGGTGTTCGTGATACTGGCATGTATGTTTTCATTTCTTTGCTTACAATGTGGCCGGCCTTGGTTGCGGTTATGTTGCGCATATCAAAATTTCCAAAAAATCATTTTCAATAAATAAATAGGCCAACCATATTATTTGCTCTTATCTATGCATGTTTTGTACCTTTTGCAGTGTTGAAAATTTGCAGACAAATGACGGCTGATTTGATTTTTTTTTTGCACAATTTTTGATTTCTCTTTACATTTAAATTGTAAACTTAACGATTTTAATTGTGTTATAAAGTGTATTTGGAAAGAAGTTGGTAGTTAAATTTGGCAGGCAGAAAAATTGAAAAATGGAGTGGAGAAATTTTAGTGTATAAGGTAATGTAGGGTGTAGAGCAAGGTTGCGTGATTTTGATTTGGCTGAATAACGAATCAAAAATATTTTCTAATTCTTGATTTAAAATATTTTCAAATGGAGGGAAAATTAAAATTTAAGCGAAACAAAGCTGACGGCGGTGGTAGCTCAATGGGATAGACATATGACTACCAATCGAACGACTTAAGTTCGATTCTCGGTTGAGGCCGCTTGTAGAAGTCTGATGAGGGGATGTGGTGATCTCCGAAATGGATCCATAACTTCTACCAAAAAAATTTTTTCAATTTTTCTTCTTTAAAAAAAAAATGGCCAATAGCTCATTTAAATTCATATAAAATAATTATTAGAATTAAAAGACCATATAAATACAAAAAAAAATAAATTTTATTTGTGATTTTTTTCTCAAAATAATCAAAAATATTTTTTGATTCTTGATTCAAACTTTATTTCAAATCAAAATTATTTTGAATCAAAATTTATTCGAATAAAAAATTTTATTCGAATAAAAAAAAATATTTAGAATCAAGATTCAAAAATATTTTTTCAGATAAAAGATAATATTTTTTGTGATTCGTTTCAAAAAAGAATCAAAAATACTCTTTTATTCATAGTTCGAAATTTTCAAATCAAAGATAAATTTAATTGTGATCCATTTCTGAAAAGAATCAAAAATATTTTCTTGATTCAAATTTTTTTGTTTTTAAATCACAATTAATGTGAATCAAAATTTGATTCGAATAAAAATCAAAGATAAATTTAATTGTGATCCATTTCTGAAAAGAATCAAAAATATTTTTTGATTCTTGATTAAAATTTTTTTGTTTTTAAATCAAAATTATTTTGAATCAAAATTTGATTCGAATAAAAAATTCGATTCGAATCAAAAAAAAATATTCAAGATTCAAAAATATTTTTTTAGATAAAAGATAATATTTTTTGTGATTCGTTTCAAAAAAGAATCAAAAATACTCTTTGATTACTAGTTCGAAATTTTTAAATCAAAGATAAATTTAATTGTGATTCATTTCTGAAAAGAATCAAAAATATTTTCTTGATTCAAATTTTTTTGTTTTTAAATCAAAATTATTTTGAATCAAAATTTGATTCGAATAAAAAATTCGATTCGAATCAAAAAAAATATATAGAATTAAGATTCAAAAATATTTTTTCAGATAAAAGATAACATTTTTTGTGATTCGTTTCAAAAAAGAATCAAAAATACTCTTTGATTCATAGTTCAAAATTTTCAAATCAAAGATAAATTTTATTTGTGATCCATTTCTCAAAAGATTCTTGATTAAAATTTTTTTTTTTAAATCAAAATTATTTCCAATCAAAAATTTATTTAGAATCAAAAATATTTTTTGAATCTTGAAAATTTATTTAGAATCAAAAATATTTTTTGAATCTTGAAAATTTATTTTGAATCAAAAATATTTTGGTCTGGTGGTCTTTTGAGAAATGAATTTAAAAATTTTAAAATAAAAAATATTTTTGATTCTTTTGAGAAATGAATCACAAAAAAAATTATCTTTTATTTGAAAATAGTTTGAATCACGAATCAAAGGGTATTTTTGATTCTTTTGAGAAATGAATCACAAATAAAATTTATCTTTGATTTGAAAATAGTTTGAATCGCGAATCAAGTTGATTCTTTATTTGAAAGTCAAAATTGTTTCGAAATCAAGCAACCCTGCTATAGAGTAGTACTCGGCCACCTCTACAATCGGTTGCATGTACTAGAATCCCGATGTCAGATGTAGAGTCAAATAGATCCCTTAACTTATGGTACTGGAAACCATATAAAAATTTTGGTTTTGTCTGTAAATTCCTCCACTATTTTTATGCCATAGACCAATTATCGGCACGCCGTTTCTCACTGAGCTACCGAGAACATGCCTCTCCCCAGCATGGAGCCAACTGTGTCGGCAGACATCGTTTGGTGGTGCTTATAAACCGTAGTACCATGTAGCCAAAACGAACTTAAAATCAATATGCGAGTACAAAATTATATCGACATTGGCCACATTTCTTTTTTTCTTTTCTTCAAATAAAAATCTACCCAATAGTTTATTTATGGGCATTAGTTCTGCACATGTACAACTCGTGTATCCTTGAGGCCTTTTCGATATTTTTTCTAGGTGGTATTGCATACGTATCTGTACCACCTTTAAAGCTTAAGAGGTTACATTCTCTAAGCGCCACAAAAGGCGTATAGGAATAGTAAGACACATATAACTGAGCAAAACATAAACACTTTTTTATTCGCATCCTTCGGCTGCGGTGGGTTGGCTGAGGTCATGAACCAGTGTCAGCATAGTTAAGATTTGCCTTGTAAAGGAGGTGCTTATGATAAATAATATTACAGCATATTCCAGCTAGTTGGACAATGAACAAAACAGAAAACAAACATTGGACTAACTACACACATATATTGTAGAGCTATTTTATAGCAAATGATTTTTTTGCGTTAATGGCTTAGCTATTGTGCAGATATGGAATTGCTGCCACGAGCGCATTTTGCAAAAATCGCTTATTTTGTAACAAATAATTAAGCAACAAGAATATACACAAGAGAAACGATGTGTTGTGAAACAACAAAACAACAAAAAAGAAACACAAGTGAAACTTGCTTGATTCAACAAAGACGGTTATTGCTTGCAAGCACAAATATTTGGCTTTAGGCAAATTTTAAGAATATTGAAGACATATTTATTTATTTTGTTTGTCATTTATATTAAAAGTAGGCGTAGGTGCAACATATGTAGATACATAAGAATGTATCAACGATTAATATATTTCACAAAAAAATATACATACAACATAAATACATACATATGTACATACTTGTATGTAAGTCTTGCCGCATTGCAGTGAAGCTAAGGAAATGTTGCAGCAAAGGAAAGACTTAAGACACATACTTGCCAGTAGATATACCTGCTATTTTAACAGGCTGGGTAATTGTTAAAGCCTGTAGGAAAATTAAATAAATAGTAGTTAAAAAATCGCTAAGAGAAGCGTACGAATGTAAGAGAGGAGATAAAAACAGCATTATCATGCATTAGTTTTTTATATCTATTGTATTTATTCTAGCATAAAGTCACGTGTCAGATGTTCTAACCTCTGAGTTAAGCGCTTAGCTTTTTTGGTAAGCCCATTAATTTTTCATCAAACATTTAAAGCTACAGGTATTTGAAATGATTCATAAACATTCCGAGAGTTGCAAAAATTTACCAAGCCGATTAAAATGAACTAACAGAAAAAATACTTTCTTCTTTTTAGGGCATGGAAGCAACTTATAAAATTGCTTATAAAATTTGCGTTTGAAGAAATCAAAGCACCGATCTCATGTGAGTACTCATCGCACGCTGCCTCATATAAAAAAACACGCGGATAGGGTATGTAGGTGCGCCCTATCGTAGATGTTACAGGCGCTGTAAAAAGCATGAATATACTGTTGAACATTTCACCGCCAATTGCTTAGCGGCGCTAGACAGCACTTCCTAGGAGCCCCCTTTCTGGATGGCTTATATAAAATTGCAGATACTGCTGTAAAGGAGAGGTTGCAACAGGTATTCAAATTGGTTCACTAAGAAGGAGTAATCTGTTATCGTGGTAACACAATGGGCCTCAAAGGAATGTAGTTCTCACAAAACACTGCCTCCTAGCAACACATGCATCGGAACTGGGTTCAATTAGTGATGATAAATACGGAAGATGTAAGCTGCATAACGAGATCACAGAAAACGGTCTCTGCAGATGTTCAGCGGCTAAATAATGCTGTGACAAATTACCCTAGCTCGCGCTAGCGACAGGAAGAAGTGAAAAACTAATCTACATAAACTACAATTTTGTCACATATGACATGCTATTGATCAGTGGGTGTAAAATGCTTAAATTCGTAGTAATATAAATAAACCATTTTTTCGCTAATATTTTAAGAATTGCGATACTCTTAAAATATTTAAAATTGAAGTACATATGTATATTAAAATGTCTCCTTGGCTAGAAATCCTCACATGTCGAGGTAGACAAAATGTGATCAAAAACGTCCATATGTTTGATAAGAACAAAGAGTTAAACATTTGAAGACAGCAAAAAGAATGGCGTTTTACGTACATACATACAAGTACGTTGTAGTAGTTAGATGGAAACGCTGAAGGAGCAACCCGAGCAACGATCGTGAGTCGTATGATAAACGCACGTTGTGCCGCTACAACTGCCGCCGCCGACAATGGAATGCGCAAAACAGGTAGCATTGGACAACCGAAAAATAACAACAGCATTTATAAAAAAATTATAATAAATAGCAACAACCTGCCAACATACAATGTTTAATGGACACATATTCATGGACAGAAAACAGTACGGCTGCGATTGCGGTTGCTACTGCGCGGTTGCGGTTGCGGCTGGGCGACGACAATTTCATTGGTGTGAAGGCTGTGCTGCAGACTTTTTTTCGTTGTCGTGTTTCATAACATAACACATAGGTCCCACCAGTTTTAAGATTAAACTAATTTTTATGGCGAACATGATGTGGTGAAAAAAAAGAAAGAAAAAAAATCAGCCGTGTAACAGCAACAAAACATCGTGAAACAAGTAGATAATGGCAGCTAAATTTCTCGAGAATAGAATATAAATACTCAGTTGTTAGTTTCACAAAGAAACCGTAAATGAATTTGCGTTAATAGGAAATGGGGATTTGCAAACTGGTTCATCGGAGCTGGTCTTGTTTTGAGTTATGTTAATTTATATAGCTGAATATCGTTATCTTCAGCACAAAATTACAAATGCATGCCCAACCGAGTGTAGGTTAGGTTAGGTTAAAGTGGCTGCCCCTGTTCGTCCGAAAACAGAGGCACACATAGGCCTGGCGGCCCGTTGTGATACCACGTGGAACTCTTGATTTGAAAATTCCCCTATATTGAGAGATTAGACGCCCATAAAACTGAACCACCTGGTCCGTTTCATATAGCGTAAGATGTCAGATACCTTTGCGTCTTCGAGCTCCTCCAGACCCCCAAAGGAGTGTCTGTGGAGGCAAGCGTACCTAGAGTTAGACAGCGCGGGACAAGAGCATAGATAGTGTTCTACGCTTTCTACCTCCTCCTCATCCCTGCAGCTGCGGCAGAAGTCGTTTGTAAGGAGACCCATGCGAGTACCATGGATTCCCATGAGGCAATGGCCCGTTATTATGCCGACCAAAGGGCCGATGTGGGGCCGACTGAGAAGAGCTATTGACCTAGACCTTGCATTGTCCAGTTTTGGCCATATTTGTCTGGAAATCAAGCAAGTGGGTTCTTCAGCCCACCTGTCATTTGCTTGTTTTACAAAATAGGACCGAAGGTAGTTTTTACATGTATTAAGAGGAGGGGCCACCCAGCTGGTGGCCATCGTTGCTTCCAGGGGGGTTCCTTCCCTTGCCTACTCGTCCGCGGCGCAGTTTCCTGGGATATCACTGTGTCCTGGGACCCAAACGACGCTCAGGCTGCACCTTTCTGCAAGTTGGTTTAGGGCCGCCCTGCATTTAATGGCGACCCGCGATGTGGAGTCACTGCTCTGTAGAGATTTTATAGCCGCTTGACTATCAGAAAAGATTGTGACAGCTTTGCCTAAATGCAGTTGTCCTAGAAGGCGGGCTGCCTCCCAGATGGCAACCAGCTCCGCCTGAAAGACACTGCAATGGTCTGGTAGCCGTAGGCTAGCGTTCAGTTTGAAATCCTTAGAGAAGATTCCGCTGCCTACATTGCCATTTAGCTTAGAGCCGTCCGTGAAAATCGATGAAGTATGGGGTAAGGGCCCAATCAAGTTTTCCCACTCTCTCCTCTCAGGGATTCTAGTGGAAAACTTGTTGTTCCAACATATAACAGGTATTGTGTAGTCTAACTCAAAGTAGTTTTCTGGGACTGTTTTTAGTATTCGGGTGTGCCCAAATCTCCAGTCCCTCCAGGGCTTCACGGCGTTTAGTCTGGCCGCATTGCAACTGGCAGTGTATTTGCCAAAAAGATCAGTTGGGAGAAGAAAAAGAATAGTTTCTAGAGCTTTTGTGGGTGTAGATGGGAGGGCCCCACTTATGAGCATCATCGCTAGGTGTTGCACCTTAGTTGTCTTGTTTTTAACTGACTCAACCTCGAGCACAGGCCACCACACGGTGACTGCGTAGAAAAGAATTGGACGTACTACTGCTGTGTAAAATCCAACCGAGTATAAAAGCACCAAACAAAAAACAACAAGAAATTAATGAATAATTTTGTCATCGCAACTGCTGCCTGCTGCCGCGCTGCTCTGCTACTGCTAATGCAGCAGGCATCAAGGCAGGCACACGGATTGCTGAATGAACGCTTGGACGCATCGTACTAAATTCAACGATGGACAGACAAATATGTACATATGATGCGAATAGACACACGTTTGCGCATACTCGTGGAGATACGGACATACATACATACATACATACATACATATGTGGATAGTGGCGTACGTATCTATATACGCGCCCGCGTAATGTGTTGTTGGAACACGTTGTTTTGGGTGGACAGACAGGCGGATGGACGCGCAATGCTTTAAAGTTATTTTAATAAACTGCGCAACGTGCTCGGCATTGTCAAGTAGGATCGATTTCAAGATTTCAATTTTACGTATGTAGTATGTATACCTGTGCACACTAGTCGCACTGTTCCGCTGTACATATGTATGTATGTATGTTTGTATGTATATTTGACTACTAAAAGTCTCGATTAACTGACGTTTCGTTTCCAAACTATGCATATACATACATACATATACACGTTAGACCGTATCGCTGAAACAAAGTTCGCCGTATGTTTGGAAAACATTTCCGGACACCGCTAGATGTCGCTAAAATCATGTTTTTCATATCTTCGGTGTTTATAGTAATTTGGCCTGAGAGTAAGGTTTCGTCTATATAATGATATTAACCCTATGTGCGCCATTGGGGTCACTACCACCCAGTACTTAGTTTATACCACCATAATATTCCTTTTTTTTTGCTTGCATGTCGCTGTGGTGCAGTGGGTAGAGTGCTCGCCTGCTATGCCAGAGGTCTCGGGTTCAAACCACGGTCCGAGCATACTACCAAAACAATTTTTCTAATTAGTAAAAATCCAATTATTGGGTTTTTTAAGAACAGCGGTCACCTCTCGGCAGTGGGCGGCATACCCTCCGTGTGTATTTCTGCCATGAAAGAGCTTCTCACAAAAAATGCATTCGCCGTTCGGAGCCGGCATAAAACTGTAGGTCCACCCAATTAGTAGGAAAAAAAAAAAACAAAAAGGAGCACACCTCGAATTGGGAGAGAAGCTCGGCCATAATACTCGTCAGAGTTATAATAGCGCCATTGTATTATTATTATGTTAAACATCACCAAAAATCATTAATCTTTTGCAAAAGAAGTACTTCGATCGCTTCAGTCGAACCTCAAATAAAAAAAACATTCAACGTTCCGAGTTTTTCGCTTCCTATGGTCGCTTAGGTTCATTTTACAAAGATTTTTTCTGAGGAGACCCCTACTGAAATTTTATGGTGAATAATTTTCTAGAACATTTTAACGCTCTAGCGACCTTAAAAATTCTATTTTTACCTGAATTTCTAAGAAAATGGTCAAAACAACCCTTTCGTGGGGTGCTAGAGGTCTAAAATATTGTAGAAAATTATGTGCCATAAAATTGGAGACCTGCGGTGAACTTTTTTCTGAACGACACCTATTAAACATCTCAAAACTGAACCGAAATTTATAACTATGTGATGTCCTTGACCATGCTGTTAGTGATGGAGAGGATGAGATTGAATAAAATGGTTCTTTTAATTTTTTTAAGTACCACCCTAATCTCTATATGTAAATATATACATACATACTTTGCAAATGTCACCCGACTTTGTTGTTTCACTTAAATGGTGATTTATACTTAACTTTTAAATTAATTGCATTACTTAGTTCTATATTTTGTTGAATTTATTTATGTGCGTCTTCGGTATGCCACTGTTTGAATATTATAATTAAATATATATACATATTTACTTACCTACATATATATGTATGTATGCATGCATATATGCACCTAATTTGGCATTGCTTAAGGGTTTTACTTAAGGCTTAATTTACAATATAAACAAAGCAACAAATTCCATTTGCATATCGAGCGCATTTTTCAAGCTTCGCGTCATGCCTACATATGTGTGTGTATATGTAAGCAGTCATTGGGGCACAAAAAAGTATTACTTACTCCAAAATTTTGGAAATTAAGTGGGATACAAAGTTCGCCAATAACAACACCTGTTTTTTTTTATAATAAGTACTGGAAACTTTTCAACTATGTAGATTAACGAATTAATGCTGATAATAGGAGCGTTTTTTTTTTTTGGCACTTCGCTGATCGATTATACTGGATTCTGCTCTCTTAGCTGACAGTTTTCATACAAAATGTTAGAGACCTTAAAAGACCTCTAGAGAGTATGCCAGCTACTCATTAAAATGGTCTTAACTGATTATGCCAATTTTTTCTCTTGTGAATAAGTAAAATGTTTTCAAATTGTTGTCGATAGATGTCTGCTCCATTCAAAACTCAATCCTAAAACTGTGCGTCCTAACGTCTTACCCTAGTAAGAGAATTGTAAAAAAGTGTTAACCAGGGCGTCCGGTGTGGAGCAAAGGAGCGAAGAGCTAAGGCGTTTTCCAGAGCGGAGCTGGAGCTGGAGCTAAAAATCACACATGTGTCTCAAGTAAGCGTTTAGCGCCTCTTTTCATCATTAAAAATTACCATATCTGATTTAAGATAGTCTGGTCTATTGTGATAAGCGTCAAGACGTTACCGAAATGGCCGACAGACAAGTGCACGGGCACGAGTAATTTTACAGCACTGGTACATAAATTGTTAACGGTTGTTCTTTATCGGAGCGAGAGCGAAGCTGGGACCAAAAAAAAATGAGAGCTAAGAGCGGAGCCAGAGCAAGCAAAAATTTTGGAACGGAGCAGGGGAGGAGCATACGAAACTTGCCTTGCTCCGAAGCCCTGCTGTTAACGATCGTTGTTGCGGTTGAGTCCTGGACACTTCCGAAATGGAGAAAATACAGACAGAAGACATCTATCGACCACAATTTGAAACCATTTTAATTATTCACTTGAATTTATACAAGTGGTTGTTTTTATCGCAAGTCTCTATGTCTTGTCCAAAAGAATGCGGTTAACATTAAATCGGTTGGTAGAAACCTGTGATATACAATTTAGCTTTCCGAAAAAATTATAAGGATTTGTAACGATTTGTCTTCAGCTCACAAACAATACAGGGCCGTAGCTAGACTTAAATTTAAGGTAGGACGGCGTTGGTTTAATGTAGGGCGGAAGTAAATAATGTATCACAATTAATCTGACATCGAGGCATGTCTTCCAAAATCAATCAGCATGTCTATCACTTTTCTCTAGGTCAGTGACGTACATTTAATACCTTTTTTTTGACACATAATTATTGTGACAGTACATAAGCAATACTCATTGAGAATAATCCAACAAGATGATTCAGCTTCCAGATTTAGATGTGGAGATCCACGTCTAAGTGCGAGTGAGTACTGGGTGGGCGATACGAGTAAATAGATACGACCAAAAGTACCATTTAAGTTTATTGTTTCTTATTTAATAATAAAAAATTTATTATTATTATATTATTATAATAATAAAAAATAGTAAAAGCATTCAAAACAGCTGAATTCTGCGGTTCGCCATGTTAGTAAAAATGCGAAGGACTTCGTTCAGATCAACCGATTTTGTTCTCTTTTTCTAAAAGGCGAGAAATACCATACCAGCCATTCTCTCGTGAGCCATTGACAGCCTTTAAGGAATATTGATTGCAGTAAGTGTTGAAAAGGTTAATTCGCACACTGCAGTACTACATCCTATGGTCGCTATAAATGCAAAAAGTTCATATGTGTCTTTAAACACCTCTCGTTGCCTGGAAGATAGCGACCAACCCCCATATGCGAACAAGCGAGAGACAAAATTAAAGCCGAAAATATTATTAAAAAAATTAAATGCAACAGAAAATTTAATTTTTAAAATTTTTAATTTTAATTTAATTTCCTTCGATTATTCCATGCCTAACAGAGCTATGATCTTTAAATTTGATATGTGGGTCGCCTGTAGGTATACACGCAAGTCAATATAATAATATAATACAATAATACAATGGCGCTATTATAATATAATAAGTTTTATGGCCGAGCTTCTCTCCCAATTCGAGGTGTGCTCATTTTGGTTTTTCCCACTAATTGGGTGGACCTACAGTTTTATGCCGGCTCCGAACGGCGAATGCATTTTTTGTGAGAAGCTTTTTCATGGCAGAAATACACTCGGAGGGTATTCCGCACACTGCCGAGAGGTGACCGCTGTTTCTAAAAACCCAATAATTGAGTTCTAACTAATTAGAAAAATTTGTTTGGTGTTTGTCCGGACTGGGGTTTGAACCCGAGACCTCTGGTACAGCAGGCGAGCACTCTACCTACTGCACCACAGCGGCACGCAAGTCAAGGTGAGAAAACATTCTCGAAAGTGATTAAACGATAACCATAGAAAATTTAGACACCTCATTTTTCCATCGAGTAAAATGTTTTAGATTAGCACGCAGCAGGGCCGTGCGCAGGAATTAGCTTTGGGGGGGGTTTTAATTTTGGTTTGCATTCGCATACATTTTTCGCTAAGATAAACATATTTGCTGAAACAGATATCCAGACCCATACACCATAAATTTAAATGTTCTCTAACTTTTCTGAAACTCATTATGATTCATCAAAACCTAGTTAACCAGGTCCTGAATAGTACACGGAAAGAATTTTTTACTAGAATCAGTGCCGAGACAAGAAAAATTAGACTTGATTTTGAACTTAGAAAATAATTTCTTAATATCAAGAAAATCCAAGAAAATTGGTTTTTAAATAAATAAGTAAAAATTTTCTTGCTTCAAGTGAAATTGGATTTTAAATAAATAAGAAAACATTTTCTTGCTTCAAGTAAAATTGGATTTTAAATAAATAAGAAATAATTTACTTAGAGTAAGTGTTTTTTTCTTGTTTTTTTGAAATAAATTAAGAAATTATTTTTTTGTTGCAAGTAAAACTTTTCTTATACGAGCTTATGCGAGAGACACACATCGTAGTATAGTAATAATATTTCGATCTATACCACATATGTGTCACCCTCATATTGTAGTTTAATTGAAAATTTTCATAGCATAGCCCAATCATAATATTGATATTCTTATATTCATACCACATGTGTGTCTGAGGAATAAGAAAATATTAAATATTAAATTAAGCAAATATTTTCTAAAAATATTAAGAACGTAAAAAATAAGGAAAATGAAAACTAATCATGAGGGATTAGAAAACCATAATTAGTCAACTAGTATTTTCCTAGGACTTGTTTATTGAAATGACAACATTTTATTTAATATAAATGAAGATGCAAATAGTGAACTCCTTATACCAAATGCTTCACTAACAATCTGAGAATTGCAAAAATATTCAGAAATATGCAAAGCGGATGGCAAATGAAAAAAAATACATGTAACTTTGGAAATGCAAATTCAGCAAGAAAAATTTTACTTCGCTCAAGAAAACGTTTTCTTATTCATTTTACATTTTTTTTTTCGCAGTATTTTGTTGTTCCAATTCGTCGAAACACAATTTTCTTAAATTCTTCTTGATATTAGCAAAAAGATTTTCTTCATTTAAGTAAATTTAAGAAAAGATGTTCTTATTTATTTAAACATTTTTTTTCAACATTTTTTTTTCTATAGATTTTGTTAGTGTTCTTGAATAAGAAAATAATTGTCTCATTATTGGAAAACTCAATTTCTTATTTCCAGTAATAATTAAGTCAATTTTTCTTATTTCCCTAAAAATTTTCTAAATTGAGTTCAAGAAAGCATTTTTCTTGATTCAAGTATACAAATTTCTTTCCGTGTACTGTTTACAATTGAAACTGCTCACTGTTTTCATAAAATGAACATTTTTTGTTATCAGTACAATTTTTTTAAAAATGCCAAACGAACATATGCTACACAACTTTGTAATTTCGGAAAGCTCCAAATGCAATTCAAAGTGCCGAACTTATGTATAGGCCAACCTTATTTTTTGCAACTTTTACCAATTCTTCTTCCGTAAAATTATTGTAACTATTATTATCAAAAATTATGAGTCAAAATTCAATGCAAAATTTATAAACTGTAAATTTTTGCAAAATCATTGCAACTTAGATTTGGTCATGAGATAGGTTGGTTTAACCCCCAAAACCCCCCGTGCGCACGGCCCTGGCACACAGCCTTAGAAATCAATTCCGCGCTTTTGGTGTTGTTCGCTCACAGTGAGATTAGTTTTTGTCAGAAAAGTGCCGGAATGAACCATCCCTTTAACCAAACTACAAAAAATCGATGGTCTTATTTAATTATATCTGTGGTGCAGGGTGGATTCTCCATATCATACATTGCAACCGCAATAATTTTTTATCTCAAACTATGACAAAAAATTTAATTATAATAATTCATCTCACTTGTTGGCCTTTTTAAGGTAGGGCATTCTAATTTTAAGGTAGGGCATTGCCCCACAATGCCCCCCCCCCTAGCTACGGGCCTGAAACAATAACACTTCCGCTTGGTTATCCTTTCACGTTAAGCTAATATATAGTACTAGAGACGTTGCCAAATTCACAATAAATAAGAGTTGTGCATACACTAACGACCCTTGTTAATCATCTGTAAAATGGCATCAATGGCATTCACTACACCTTCATTGACTAAGTCGGAAGTCCAGCGTTCAAGCAGTTTTATTTTAAGTGTTCTGCTTATGAGTCTTCAATGTTTGGTTATCTTTAGTGAAGATTTTATTTGTACTAGTGTGCTGCCTACTGTCGGCACTCGGCAGTTTTTCTAGATATTTTCTTAAGACTAAGGTGCAACTATAGTTTTTGTATAATTGTTTGTTGTTATTGTCACTGTAACGATTTTTTTTTTGTTCCTGTTGATGCTGCTCCTTTTGTTGCTACTTTCACTATTACTATTTTGTTGTTGTTGTTGTTGTTGTTGTTGTTATCGTTACTCGTTTTCACAATTATCCTACCTACATCTTTCTTTCTATTTCTGTTCTTTTATTTCCTCAATTTCGTTCCTACTTATTCTTTCTTATCCTTCTTTTACTTGACTTTGTGTTTTTGTTGTAGTGCTTTTGCTACTTTTTTTATATTTCTACTTCTTTGAAACTACTCACCACTTCCAGCCAAACATGTTCACAATTGCATGGTAAGTTTGGTGAACACACCCAAAATCTCACCTATGCACGGGCATTGCCGCAGCTCTGTAGTGTTCAAAAGCATGCAACAACCATACGGGAATTTTCCAACGAAGATTGTGGGCGCATTTTCCAACCAATTTTAATGAAACTTGGCGCAGTTCTATTTGCGAGGAATACATTTCTAATGGTGTTCTTAGTTTGAAAATCGGTTCAGTAGTTTCGACGGAGAAGATGGAACAAAATTTATGTTAGCGTATTAATAATACAGATTACATCTTAATTGGCAGCATAGGTGTACTAGAAATAGTACTAAGTCTCCAAAAACCACTTTTAAGCCTTCTTCTATGTTTGCTCGTGTTTTACCTTCTTCTTTTTAAATATTTTTTTAGCTCTCATTTAACCGCTATTTTTCGCAGCGAAGATTAAATCAAACAGATAACAAATTATATTTGACATTTGTATATTTACTCACATGAAAATGTGAAAATAAGCAATCTATAAAAGTCTCACCTCATTCATCTCATTATACTGGCGCAGATGTTACTGACGTTTTTTTGCATTTCAAAAATAAAAACATGAAAAACTTTGAGTGGCGCTGGCATTGAACGATTAATTATGTGTAACTGCTAAATGTGATTACTTAATGAGCACTTGTAACTTGTACTTACAGTATAATAATATTATTAACGTGCATCGTTGTCTATATGGTGTAAAATATTTGCAATAACTATCATTTTTTCCCGATTATCTTCTTTTGTTGTGCGAGCAGTTCCTTTATTTTCGCATGTTTTAGCGTTTCTGCTTACTGTGTGTAATTCGGTTGAATGCAGTTATGCGGTAAAAGTTATTAAGAAATCAAATAAAATTTATTATGTAGTGGTAATATTATATTGTGTGCATGAATTTAAGTAGATATTTGAAAAAAAAAAAAGCAACAACAAAAATATGACATTAGCAACAGTAAAAAACAAAAGCAAAACCAATAGCATTGCGGCGTTACGAGCACGCATGCGGCAACCAAAAGCCCGAAACGAAACGGAACGAAAGGCAGCCATTGTTTCTTGGTTATGTAGCTATTCATTGTTTTATTATTTAGTTGTTGTTATTTTATTTTATTTAGCTTTTGTAATTTTATGCCATTTTGCGCATGCAATTCGCAGCGAAAATTCACGGCGCAAAACAGAGGAAACATGAAAATATAAAATAATAATTGTACGAAAAGCTGTGTTATATTTTTTTTCGTATTTATTTATTAAAAAAAAATTATCGTTATATACTCGTATGTTCCGGTAGAATCAAAATTTGTTATACTCAGTTGCAAATTAAAATTATCGAATATCACATCTTTTAAACATTAAGGGCCGTTTACTCAACATCTGATTAATTTAACCGCTGGTTAGTTTGACGTAAATTGTATGGTGAGCTGTCAAATAAATTCCTTAACCGGACAAAAATCTGTGGTTAAGTGCTTAACCGGAGCTTGAGTAAACGGCCCTAAGTGTAATGCAAGGTATTAGTGCAAGAGCCCGCGACGAAAACATCAAAGAGCTTTCTGTAGGCTTATATTTTCAGAACAGGTAGCATTTTAATTAAGGAATGTTGCTGTACCTAGAGTCAGTATTTCCAGTTCCGGGAGACCTGGCGTGAGGAGAGGTTCAAAGTGGTCAAATTTGGCATTCCCATCAAATTGTTTCCTAAAAGCTTAAAATTTGTGGACAGTCAGCAAACGTAACTTAAAACAAGATTCCGACAATCAGACAGTCAACTTCCGGGACACGTAGCGTCAGCCCTATTCCAAACCTGTCGGAAATCAGACCGCAATCAAAGTTTTCTGAACTTTCAAAAAAAAAAAAAATAATAATAATAATAATAATAATAATAATAATAATAAATTTTACACTCAGACACTTCAGTAGTGGACAACCTACTGGCCAAAAATGTACCACTGCACTCGTGTACTAAATTCTCACTCGCTTCCAATCAAACTAATAATACGATCATTCAAAGTTGATTCGTGATGTCACAGCTTTTCATCAAGCTGCTCTCTGCACTCGTGTACTCGTCGCTTTCAATACAAGCGAGTGAGCTTTTAGTAAACGAGTGCAGTGGTGCATTTTTGCGTATCAAAGCGTGATGTTTGAAATATTTGATATATGACTTCATTCTCGTATAAATGTAAGTGCAGAAAAGTCTTGAGAATCATCTCTGAAAGCAGCTCGGTCATAAATGATTTAAAAGCACCAACTTAACCGCTAACGACGGTTGACAAGGGCTTTATTTGGTCAAAGAACGTAAATGTAGATTTACGTTCTTTGATTTGGTGTTAAACACAATCCACATAATAGACAACATTATAGCATACTCTGTTATGTACATATCGTCGTTCCATGCGAGAACTAGCATACGATTTTTTGTGGCTGAAGAAAAGTAACAAGTTCGACTTTGGCTGACGAAAGCTATCAATTTTGTTTAAATAACAACAATTTTAATGTAAAAACAGTTTATTATTACTGATACTTTTCGTCAGCCAAAAGTCGAACTTGTTACTTTTCGTCGGCCAAAAGTCAAATGTGCTCTTTTCGTACAGAAATTTTAAATGTGCTAGTTTTCGTATGGTAGGTACGGAGATATTTAATGTAAGTGCAAGTAAAAAGCAAAGCTGAGTATAAAAACCAAATGCATTTTACACGTGTAATCCGCAGATATGTAAGTATTGCCGCATTATCGTGTTAGCTATTTTTTTTATTATTGTTATCTTTTTTATTCACTCCCATACATACACACATTTTAATATGGCGTCACTGTATACTGCTTATTTAATTAAGTAACTCTGAACCTACACAAAGCACACCTAAACGCATAAGCTTTACCTTCACTTGCTTTCCCGCGCCCGTGTGCCTGTTGGCTATGTTTTATTTATAGCCACGCTATTGCTGCTGAGAAAATTACTTTTATACAATTATTATTATTTATTATATCTATTCATAAATTCATTATTTTTTTAATTGTTCCAGCAATGAACTCGTATTAATTGGCTGAAATAGGAAAAAAATCAAGAAAAAAGTGGGAAAAGTTAAGAAAAAAGTAGATGCCTTAAAGTTAAAAAAAAATGGGAAAAAGTTCAGCAATTAATGATGAAATCGTAGCAAATTATTTGTAGAAATCTGTATTAATTTATGTATGTACAAGTATGTATATAACAAGTAAGGAAGCGGAATCGAACATTAGATACTCAGCTGTATGCTTTCATTGTTTGTTTGCGTTTGATGGAAACACGGTGTACTTTATATAAAGCGAGTGCTGCATAAAGTGGGCGTAGCCACGCCCATTTTCTAAATGTTTATCAGTCATCCAACTAAGCATATCAATATTATTCTTTGTGCAAAAATTCATTCCTTCATGACTTCTAGTTACAAAGATATCACGTTACACATTCCCAAAGAATGTTCCAGAAATATCTGTTAAAAAGTAGGCGGGGTCATAAACCGATTTCAATAAATTTTTGCGTGTCTACTAACACAAGTTATAAAAGTGTATAAACCAAGTTTCGTCATAATATCTCAATTATTTGTCGAGTTAAAGGCTAAGAAATCTCGTATATCCCTTTGTCCAAAAGGAGGCGGTGCCACGCCCATTTTGCAAAATTTGTCTATTTTATGTTTCCGGTCTATTGTGGAACTCATGTCACAAAATTTCAATGATATTTCTTTATATTTGACAGAGATATCGCTTAAAATGTTTTTATTAGGCCCCTTTATAGTTCACATATATAAAAGTGGGCGTGGCCGTCAACCGATTTTAACAATTTTCCATCAAAATATTTGCCTAAGTAATTAAATCATGCATACCAAATTTCATCTATATATCTCCAATGGTTTCTGAGTTATGACATATAAAACTTTCCGTGTTTCACCCTTAATAAGTGGGCGTGGCACCGCCCATTTTCCAAAATTTCATCAAATTTCATCCTAGGGGCCTGAGCTCAACACGTGGGTAAAATTTCATCGCTCCAGCTATATTAGTGACTGAGATACCAAATTTCCGATTTTTTCTATATAGGAAAAGTGGGCGTGGTCATGGTCCGATTTCGCCTATTTTCAATACCAACCGTCCCAGTGTCGATGCCAACTTGCATTTCAAATTTCATCAAAATATCTCAATTTTTGCGCGAGTTAGAGTGTTTACAGACGGACGGACGGACATGGCTCAATCGATTTCTCTTTTCACCCTGATCATTTTGATATATATAAGTATATATCTATCTCGATTATTTCATTCTGTTACAATCCACCGTTATGTGATTAAAACTATAATACTCTGTGTACTAGTACAGCTGAGTATAAAAATAGAAATGTACTATGTATCTATATTAAAAATCAAATGGAGGGAAATAAACAATAATAAGCACAACGAGTTTGTTATCAAAGTTTGTTGTCTATTTTTTAAGCTACATAAATATTTATTATTACATATTTTCTAATTCTAATAGCAATATCTCGGCTTAAGAATAATAAGGCTTCGGACACTGTCGACTTGCCAGCCGAACTATTCAAACATGGCGGCGAAGAATTGATAAGCAGCATGCATCAACTCCTATGCAGACTATGGTCGGACAAGCGCATGCCCGACGATTGGAACTTAGGTTTGCTCTGACCAAACCACAAAAAAGGGTACTCCACATTTCGCGCCAATTATCGTGGAATAAGCCTCCTGAATATCGCACACAAGGTCTTAGCAAGTGTATTGTGTGAAAGTTTGAAGCCCGCCGTCAACAATCTGATTGGGTCTAATTAGTGTGACTATGGACCTGGTAAGTCTACCATCGACCAGATCTTCAAGAATTCCTGAAAAAAAACCTATGGAAAAAATAACCAACACACACAATCTCTTTGTCGATTTTAAAGCCGCTTTTCACAGCACGAATAGGATTTGCCTATATGCGGGAGAGCCTGAATTTGGTTTCCCTCCAAATCTTATATGGATATGCCAAATGACGTTGACTAACACCACCAGCTCCAACAGACTTGGGAAGAACCTCTCCGAGCCGTTAGAGACCAGACGAGGTGTCAGACGAGATGCCTCCCTTTCGTGTGATTTCATAAACTTGATGTTGGAAGAGATAATTCGAGCTGCAGAACTTCGGAAGGTTTATAGACCTTTTCGCATTAGTGATGTCGAGTATCGACGGAGATAATTATGAGATGTACGAAACATTGTTCAGTGTATAAAAATCCAACGGCTGCGTGGGGCAGTTCATATCGTGAGAACGGATGAAAGTGCTCTGACCCAGGTTAGGTGAAGGAGAAGAAGAAAAAAATCAACAGTAGGTAAGGAGTGTTATGGTGCTCACAGTCAACAACGAGTTGCCGCAACCCGTGTCAGCTGACACGATCTACCTTATGAGAGTGCCATATAACTGAAAACTTACCAACGACCGAAACATACGAGTACGCAGCCCGTTCCGCAGAAATCAACGAGCATTTTGATTTTTGCCGGAAAACGTGTCAGCTGATTGCTTTTGCTCAACGCGGTGTTGCCGAACGAACTTTTTTAGCCACTAAAACATTTGAACGGTATTTTTCATTGTATTATTAAACGAAAGCAATGCGAGTGTAAAATGTAATGAAATTTATCTTTCTTCATAGGAAAAACAGCTTAAGTTTACTTAAAACGAAATATGAGTTATTAGGTAATTGTTTAGCTCATTTATTGAAAATAATTATCATTTACGTATATGTTATTAATTCACATGAAACCATTTTAATACGTTTATTTTAGTTTAAAATAAACTTAAAATCGAGATTATCCAGTTATAACTTTTTTCGGAGCATAAATTCGCACAGGATGAAATAAAAAAGTTACATAAATGATGTTGTATTTGAAAAATTTAAATGTTTGAATGAAATCATATCCCTGCTACATAGCAAACGGATAGCGTATTTTTCAAATAAATGAGAAATTAGGCAATGAAAAGAAAAGTAACGAGTAATTTACGATAAATAAAAGTAATTTATTCAATTTAACGAGCACAGGCCCAGGTTATATTAAAAAAAAAAATTAAATAAAAATAAAAGTAATTTTTATTTCAAAATTATCCCTTTTTACCATTTTTGAATGGGTCAACGGATAGCGGGCCAGCGGATAGCGAACAACTGATATTTTCCGTCATAAAATTCACACAGGCAAACAAAATTGCGACAAAGGCAGCTTTTAGAAATTGTTTTGTGTAAGCACGAAATAAAAATTGCGTATGGTTATTCCTTTATTTATTGCCAAAAAAGTTTATTTTCTTACTTATTTTTCACTTTTCAACAAGAAAATAACAAAATACATCAGAACTGCAACTCTGACTCCTGAGGAGGGATAGGACCACGCCACCCGTTTTTACCCGGCGTCTTTTGTTAACAACTGTTTATTGCGTTAAAAAATTAAGTTCCGATTCGGATTCGTGTTCATGTGATCAAAACGCGTCGATTGACACCCCACTTCTCGAAAATTTACCAATTTTCAGCGTTGTCACCTAAACTAGATAATTACCAATACTTGGAATACAAAATCGCGCATTTTTTTATTAAAAATTTTCGCCTGCGTCGCTTTTTTTCTTAAAGAAAACAATATATTTAAAAATTTAAATTGAGAATAAACATCGGTACTAAGTTTGGGTATTTCATGCGAAATGTTTGTCTCTTCCCATTATTTCAAATACGGCAACACTCACACGGCTGTTCAAAATAGAAAACAGCTGATTTTTTGTGTTTTCATACGGGCACGAAACAAACGTCAGAAAAATTGCCGCGTTTATTTATTCCTTTCAGTTTCGTGATATTGAGGTTTGAAATGTAAAATTGCAAAATAAATGGATGAAGAAAGATTAATTTCGTTGGTGGAGGCCAATCCCGAACTATACGATAAGAGGAGCCCGTACTACAAGTTTGCAGAAAGAAAAAAAATGATTTGGGATGTAATTGGTTCCGAGCTGCAAACATCTGGTAAGTTGCTATATTTTTTTTAAATTTATAGTGCAAATAATGGAATACATATCGTTTTAATAGGCGAATCATGCCATCGCAGGTGGCTAAGCTTGCGTGATCGCTATAGCAGGGAAGTGCGGAAACCGGCAACGCCTTCAGGCAGTGGGACGGAGTACTATAGGCCTTGGTACTTGCTTGATGCGCTCGGATTTCTTAAACCTCATATAGTTCCGAGACCGTAAGTGGATTCTATATGTTATTTTTAATTGTTTACAAAAATCCTTTTTTTTTTAAAAGGGTGCGTTGTTCGCAGAACGTGTGCAAGGAATCAAAATCATATTCAATGCATGGTGTGGTGGTGTGTACATCGCCTACGGTGACAGTGCCAAAAAAAAGTACATCGCTATTCACGCAAGTGCCTTTGCTTTCGGCAACCCAACACGAAATGAGCAACATTTTGCCGTCGACTATATCGCAGCCCATCTTAGCGACTTCCCCAACTCCATCGCCCAATACTCCACAATCACAGCGCTCGTTGTTTAGGGAAGCCCAACACGAAGTGAGCAACATTTTGCCGTCGACTATATCGCAGCCCATCTTAGTGACTTCTCCAATTCCATCGCCCAATACTCCACAATCACAGCGCTCGTTGGAGTGCACATCGCCTATGGTGGATGTACCAATAAATTCATCGCCAATGCAACAAGAAGCGATAAACTTTTTGCCGTCGACTATACCGCCAACTACTCCACAACCACAGCGCTCCAGCGGTAAAAAGCGTGCAGAATCTACCGATGTGGCAAAAGGTATGTGTGAGGCGATTGATTTATTTAAAAAGCGGTGCCTCCGGACTGACGGAGATGAGACCAACTCAAGTGTAGAGTCGTTTGGAAAAATGATAGTGGCAATTGTTTCAGAGATGAGTTCTGCTAAACAAATTCGGGCCATGCAGCGTATTACGGAGTTGACATTCCAGTTGCAACAAGAACGAGATTAATACCTCATACATTTATAGTATGTACATCGCATACATACATACATACATATGTATTTCAAATTTCATATTATGTACCTTGAGATAGTTCAAACACTTTCACTACTTTCGTGTACTGGATTTTAGTTTTGATTAAATGTACATATGTACATATATCAACAAGATAAATATATTCACAAACGTTTCACCTACATATGTATGTACATACATATATATGTACATATTTATGTGAAATGTACATATATGACCACAATTTTAATTATAGATTTCAGAAAATATATGTATTGCATTTTAAGATAAATATGTACACACATACATATCTATGTATGTACATATATATTTATTTAGTACTGAACTATTTATACCATTTTTTCTTATGATGACTTAACTAAAATCTGATAATAGCTACTATGAAAACCACTTACGTGAAAGTATTCGAGGTAACAAAAAATAGAGAAACTTGAAATGGGTGTATGTTATGTTATCCGTTAATCAATTGTTATGTTATTGTATTTATTGTTTCTGAGTATGCAGTTTTGTCCATCCAATTGTAGTATTATAACATAGACTTTAGATTTCACATATTATACTAGAATTAGATGGACTACACAACTATATATTCAGAAACTTTCTACAAATTTTTCAAAATGTTTTAATCCAAATTGAATTGAATTGAAATTTTAATGTTATCGAATGTTTAATTTGAGTTATGTAGCACTGATAACCGTGCCGGAGTGACAGTCCGGACTCATTAGTAGTATTTTCTATAAGCGTTGTTTATGTTCCTAGTTGTATGTATTTACATATTTATTTTTATAAGTTTTTTTAGCGATCTGCTCTACTTTGGTATGGAGTATATAAGACCCTTTGGTATACATACGTACATATGTACATATATATGTATGTACATATATACATACATATGTTTGCATATATACATACATATATATGTACATATATATGTACATACATACATATGTGTGCATATATACATACATACATATGTGTGCAATCAAATATCAAAACAAGCCTTTGGTATTTTGATATAAAAATGCATAATTTTTTCATGGAACATATATGTACATATGTATGTAAATATGTATGTATATGCGATTTTTTTAAATAGAATAGGATTTATGTGCGTATATGATGTGGTAAATTATTTGGATCAATGTTTACTGCACATACATATTATAATTAATTTGATTTTCATTTTCAAATGCTTTTTATTTATGCACTTTTATAATAAAAAGTTTAATTGTTACCTGACTACCAACTAATAAGTATATGAATAAATAAATGAATTTGTTTAATGAGTTAATGATAACTTTTTGAGTATTTGTTTTTTAACTGAATATAGAGCCCTTTTCTTTTTGCTCTATCTGACTTTTTGGAAATTTAACTGCTGTTGCATATGTTGTATTTCAGACCATACCTTAACAGAAAAAAAAGAAACCAACACAATCCTTTTACCAAGTTGTTATGTACATATATTTTATATTAAGGACTTCAACCTCACGTCAATTTCAAACGAATTTCAACTTATAAATATGGTCCACTTATGGTTAGATCTATGTCATCTTGAAATGGTACAGATCCTTCGTTTACAAAATAGTCTGCAAGCCTGTCACGTAGCCGAAACGCGCTTGCTGGAGCTCTACGAATTGCAGACCGAAGTGGTGTTAAATGAGATGGATTCTCGCGGCGCCAATCCCCTTCACGAATTAAATTTCCGCCTTCCACGCTGTCAGTGTACCCTTGCGGACAATACCAGCGACTTTGGTCATTAAGTATTATAAAATTGTGTAAGGCAATGCAAGCCAGCACAATTTTTTCACAATTTTCGGGATCGCATTCGATGGTTGTCCTTAATATCCTCCACCGAGCTGTTAAAATCCCGAAGCTATTTTCAATAACCCGCCGTGCCCGTGAAAGTCGGTAATTATAAATACGCTTGGTTCTTGTTAAATGTGTACCGGGATACGGGCGCATTAAATTTGTCCTCAAAGGGAATGCAGCATCGCCGACGAAGTAGTAAGGAAATGGTTCTGGCGATTCTACAGACAATGGCGCAGGAGGCGGTAATGGGGGAGTATTATCCATTAAGGACTGCCCAAAAGGAGAAAGTTGGAAAATTCCTGCGTAAACATCAAAAGTGAAAGTTTTTTAAGTAATCAAATCTTATTTAAATATTTACCTCCATCGCTTTGACTACCATAGCTCCCAATGCTGACAGCAGTGAATGTATATTTTGCGTCACAAACGGCCATCAAGACAATGCTAAAAAACGTTTATAATTGTAGAACATTGACCCCGATTTGGCTGGACATTTGATTGCAATATGTTTGCCGTCAACTGCTCCAACACAGTTTGGAATGTTCCACATATTATAAAAGTCATTTGCAATGTCCGTGTACTGCGACTCTGTGGGTTCGCTAACGTAAATTGGTGAAAGCACGCGCCAGAGTACCTCGCAAACTTCCAAAATAATGCCGCGTACTGTCGATCTTCCTAGTTTGTAGCTCCACGCAATGCTCTGCACAGAGACTCCTTGTGACAAATATCTAAAACATATGTACGAAATCTATGCATCTACCTAGAGGTTGACAATATTTCAAACATACTTACAACAACACCAAGGATAACCGTTCTTCAGGATCTATTCGCTGCTTGGGTTTTCGTAAGGAACTGCTAACCAAATTTAATAGCAGTTCAAACACTGCTGGCGACATCCTTGTATGAGCAAACACCTCATCCGGCTCCAAGCTTTTTATGCGCCGAAAAACTTGCAGTTGGTACCCACTAGTTCCCCAATTTTGATTAATTGGACGAACCTTATACCTCCTTTTACTTCTGGTTTCTTCATATTGCTCATATAAGTTGTATAATTGGCACAGATCCAAAAATAATTCGCCAATTTCTTTATTTTCGCGCTCCATGCTGCTAAATTCTTTTTTTTCACAAAATGTAAACAACATAGAACAGCTGATTGTTGCGTTTTCTTACGGGCACGCACTTTGTCTAACTCGGAACGAACTCGGGCTTCGAAAGCGGGTCGTCAACTCGTTGTTGACTGTCGGCACCTTTAATACACGTTCGGAGGAACGCTCAATTTCTGCATAAAGAAGATTGGAACTTAACGAATAATATACGAGATCGGACCAAAATAGGTCTGAAGGAAGTTAATAAATTTTTCTCCACATACATTTAGTAATAATTAGGGTAACCAAAAATTAGCAGGGCAAGTTTTTTTCCATGGCAGTTATCACATAGTGATCCCCTCCCCAAAATTTTTTTTGTCCTGGCTCCGCTCCTAGCTCCAATTTTTTGCTCCGACCTCCGATCTCGCTCTTATTTATTCGTTGTGGCGATCAGGTATGCCGTTTGTGGGCTTTTCTTACCAAAATTTTTATTAATTTAATTTTAATTGTCTTTCTGTTTTAAAACATGTACCTAAGATGTACATTGTACATTTCGCTAGCGCAAATTGCAAATTGGCTAAGAGTCATTTTTCAAACTTTACAGGGGAGACAAAAAATAAAAAAAAATTTATATTCATGTAAATATCTCGATAGATTCGCAATACAACATTAGAGGAGGCATCGATATTATCGGCGTTGGCGAGAGTGTTGAGTTGAGAGTTCAACGTTATTCGCTCTCCGAATTTTGTATGGAAATTAGCCTCGTTCGGCACTGGATTCGAGGCCGAACGACGACTCAGGGAGCGAATACAGATAAAAAAGAGCGAACTACGTTATGTGGAGACATGCTATACGCCAATTTTCTTCGCCTCACGAAATATGAAAACTATCACAGACCTGTTTCGCGTGGTGTGTATTTAATTTTTCTAGCGTTCTGCAGAAATACATTTTTCATAAAAGTGGACTTAGCCAATTTGCACTCTAAACTAGCGATTTTGATATATAATTTTTTTTTTAAGAAATAAAGCTAATTTAAGTGCCAATTATTTAAGTTTAATGCCAATTTTTTGGCGCCAAAAAGGCAGTTTTTGAAGCAACTTTGTGGTTGCCCTAGTAATAATACACTGGCGTGCATATAATTCTAAGGAGCTTTAGGCCTAGCTTATCTTCCAATTCATTGCGTGCTGCTTAATTATCTTTTTCCATACAATTTGTAACAAAATATCAAGGAGCATTCCAAGCGAAACGGAGTAGAAGTTCGGCCACAAATTCATTAAAGCTCAATTCGCGTCAGTCAATTATACTGAAGTAATTTTAAGAAGGAATAAAATGCAAACAAATCTCAAAAATTAACGTGTGCAAAACTAGAATAATATTTATGGAAAAATACTTTTTATTTTTATATTTCGCTGAGTTCTCTGATCAAATTTATGCATATTTTTTTCTAAGAATAACACAATAATTGATGAACCATAACACACAATTTTTATACTCAGCTGTACTAGTACACAGAGTATTATAGTTTTGATTTCCTAACGGTGGATTGTAACAGAATGAAATAATCGAGATAGATATAGACTTATATATATCAAAATGATCAGGGTGAAAAGAGAAATCGATTGAGCCATGTCCGTCCGTCTGTCCGTCTGTCCGTCTGTGAGCACGATAACTCGCGCAAAAATTGAGATATTTTGATGAAATTTGAAATGTAAGTTGGTATCAAGACAGGAACGGATGGTATTGAAAATGGGCGAAATCGGACCATGACCACGCCCACCTCCCCTATATAGTAAAAATCGGAAATTTTGTATCTCAGTCACTAATAGAGCTAGAGTGATAAAATTTCACACACGTATTGAGCTCAGGCCCTTATGAAGAAATATGGTGAAATTTTGGAAAATGGGCGGTGCCACGCCCACTTATTAAGAGGCAAACATTGAAAGTTTTATGAGTCATAACTCAGAAACCGTTGAAGATATATCGATGAAATTTGGTATGCGTGATATACTTACTTAGACAAATGTTTGGAAATTTTATGGAAGTTGTCCAACTATGGACATAAAACAAAAAATACAAAAATGTTGGAAAATGGGCGTGGCACCGCCTCCTTTTAGAAGCAGGAATATACGAGATTTCTGAGCCCATAACTCGACAAATAATCGATATATTATGACGAAACTTGGTCTATACACTTTCACTACTTGTAGTAATACATGTTCAAAATTTTACCAAAATCGGTTGACGACCACGCCCACTTTTATATATGTGTATCATAAAGTGGCCTAATAAAAACATTTTAAGCGATATCTTTGTCAAATATAAAGATAATTCATTGAAATTTTGTGGCATGAGTTCTACAATAGATCGGAAACAAAAAATAGAAAAATTTCGGAAAATGGGCGTGGCACCGCCTCTTTTCAGACAAAGGAATCAACGAGATTTCGGAGCCCATAACTCGACAAATAATTGAGATATTATGACGAAACTTGGTTTGTACACTTTTATAACTTGTGTTAATAGACACGCAAAAATTTATTGAAATCGGTTTATGACCACGCCTACTTTTTAACAAAGATATTTCTGGAACACCCTTTGGGAATTTGTAACAAGACTTCTTTGTAACTAGAAGTCATAAAGGAATGAAGTTTTGCACAAAGAATAATATTCATATGCGTAGTTGGATGACTGATAAAAATGCTGAAAATGGGCGTGGCTACGCCCACTTTATGCGACACCCGATTTTTATAAATACACCGTGTTTCCATCAAACGCAAACAAACAATGAACGCATACAGCTGAGTATCTAATGTTCGATTCCACTCGAACTTAGGCTTCCTTACTTGTTTTTTCTAAGATAATTGTTCCTGTTATGCACTTCAGTGTCAATGCAAACATTTGTATATGTATCTCCATTATTTTTTATGACAAAGAACCGTTATAAGTCTACTTAATAAAAGTTTTAATATATCGCGTGCGTGCTATAAAAAATTCCAAAATATTTCTTCCAATTCTAGCGAATTCTTTCTTAGTCTAAGAGCTCTCAACTTAATATGTGTGTGCATATGTGCATTCGTGTGCATACATATGTATATGTGTACCCAGCAGTTGCTTAAATGTTAAAAAAAAAATGTGTGTATAAACTTGAAAAGACCTTAGAAATTTTAAAAGACCTAAAATTTTACAATTAGTTGGAATAATTGCTTATTATACATGTGTTTTGTATGTATTTTACGTGTAGCTAAACAATTTCAACGTATCACGCAAAGCTCTAAAATTACACGCAAAATTGATATAAAATCAGAAAATGTGTTTTTCGTTAGGTGCAGATGATGGTGATGACCATTATGAGGTGGAGCCAGAAGGCGTTTGTCGCGTGCTTCACTTAACTTTGTTCATACCTCAGATGCATGAATGTATGGACATGTGTATGTATATTGACCGGTGTTCGAAATGTTGCCACAACAACATTAGTGAAATGAACGGATACATTCATACTTATGCTCCTGCGTATGCTATTAACGTGTTTTCAGGCATTTTTGT
Source organism: Urophora cardui (assembly GCA_960531455.1). Classification (NCBI taxonomy): domain Eukaryota; kingdom Metazoa; phylum Arthropoda; class Insecta; order Diptera; family Tephritidae; genus Urophora; species Urophora cardui. The sequence goes on from OY482673.1 coordinate 51,070,510, forward strand.
AGGCACTTATGTAGATCATAATTTGAAGAGGTGGCGTTAAAGGTAAGTGATACTGGAATGCATTGAATATCGCCGTTTATACTTCATAACCGCCGGAATGAGACTTTCGGCGGTTATAACCGAAATTTTTACCAAAAAATTAAAATTGAATTCCCGATGCACAATTGTATGACTTCAGAGCAGAAAACGACATTACTTAGAAGCAAATATAGAGCTTGCCGAGATTCCCAAACACCAAATTTATGGTGACGATCGATTGAACTTGGCCGCAGGAGTTTAACCTGCATTTGCCAACGCGCAAAGTTCCATAAATCCTCCGAAGAACTTTCCTCTCGAATACTCCAAGTATGCGCCGCCCACTTCCGAGAGAAGATTGCTATTTTTTTAATCAAATACATAACAACCAACAACCCTTTACAAATTCATTATCGATGGTCAGACTTGAAAAGAAAGCGATATTCGTTTCGTAAAATTTTAGCTCATAGGTATGTATGTATATTAGGACGGGGCGATTTACTTACCTACATATATTGTGCCAGCGAAATTGGAATTCCTCTCATCTCGCTTTCATTTCTCTTCCACGACATTTCTCTAAAAGTAATATGGATGTTCCAGAATTGAAAGAGTTTTTAGTGCTTAGCACGAATTTTTTTTTTTTTTTTTTTTTTTTATTTTAATTCAATTTTTAATTATTGGGGTAAGTGGAAAAAAATTCAACAAATATTTACAGCGAAGGTTGAGTGTATAGCTATTTCACGAAAAACCATTTTCGATCATCAGCACTCTTTTCGGAAGTGGATGCACCGGGGATTGAACCCGAGTCCATTCCATCTTCAGCCGCAATGACCCAACGCATAAACACACTCGGCCATTGAGACTCTGTGCAAGCTGTTGGATTTTCCCCACTTTTGCCTTTTTCATTTTCAACATTAACGTTAGTGTGTATATGCTTTTGCATATATTCTCCACAAACGTGCTGAATTTTTGTTGTAGGCAGTTCGCAATGAATTAGGTTTTATGGGCCAAGACGGATTTTTGAAAATTAAAAATGGACAAAAAAATAATGTATGCTGAATCCAGATATTAAATTAGAATTAAAATCGAATAAGTTGTTTTCGAGATATAGCCTGATTTCCGGTTTTGGAGGCTGATTGCTCAAAATCGCATATTTTCGCAATTATATCTTGCTGTCAGTGGCGGATCCACGGGGGGGGGGGTGTTTGGGTGATTCAAACCCCTCCCCCCCCCCTTGTGGTTTATCATAGATCCCAAAGTAATGCCTTTATAGAATCTGCGCCCAAATTTCCCAAACTGATCAAGGAAAACTCTATCATTCCAAAAGCAATGGTTGGATGGGTTTAGCTGTCCAAAGGAAAAACTCGACATTTATTTTCAGATTATATTTTATATGCACATATATAAAGGTGTGAAAAGACAATTGCGCACTTGTCGTCCATCGAAAAAGATGCGAGCATAGTAGGTAGTTGAAAGAAATACAATTAAAGTACAGCGTTTGACATGCACTATGTAAATGGCTCGTTGGCGTAGCTGTAGCGCCTTTGATTCGCATTTTGTCGATCGCGGTTCGAATCCTGCCTGTGGCTTGTATTTTTTTTTGTTTTTTTTTTATTTATTTAAAAATTAAAAAAATATTCAAAAATGAATAAAAAAATATATATATTATTCATGTATACTGGGCACACCACATAACATCCAAAATATGTACCTACATGCGAAAAAAATTCATGTTCAAATTTGTCAAATGCTATTCGCAAATTGCCAAATCGCAAATTTATTTTCTTTTCTTTCTTATCCCTATTTTTATCGGGATTGTACAGAATTAATTTGGTCAGAAATGTCTGAATCGTTGGAGAAATTGCCTTTTTCAGAGGTATTTCGCAATTCTTGTTTAAATTAACCTTTTAAAAATTTGAGTATATAAAAACAAGAACAAGAAAAATTCTATTAAAAATATAAATATAACCAAAAAGTACTACATACATATATTCTTATTTATTTTGGCTTTAAATGCAAGGGTTAGTGAAATTGATGATAAATTTGCCACCAATACCATACGATACTCATTCGCACGCACCAATGCAAAAATATACATACATACGTTATACATGTTATTTAGAACTTCAATTGAAATCTCCTGCACTTTATGTGATGACATACATATTGTTAATTTGGAGGGTTTTGAGTTTGGTGTTTTTAAGGTGCGGGAAATGGCGCAACTAGTATATAAGTAGAATAATAATAGTAGGTGGTATTAGTCCATATTTTCACCAGCGTCTGCCCTTAAAAAACATCTTCTAAAAAAATAAATTTTCAAAACCTCCCCCCTTGCCGAAATCCTGGATCGGCGCCTGCTTGCTGTGTATAATATATGTATCTTAAATTGGAAATTACTTAAAGGCAAGTAAAGTCAATATTGTAACTATATTTTAAAATTATAATTTAGCTTCTAGTATGGGAGAATTAGAAAGTACTCTTTTTTATTTAGCCCAAAATCGCGGTATGGAATCTCTTTGTTATAGTCATCCGATATCGATGATTTTCGCTGCGCTTCGTTTACAATAAATGCTCCAAATCCAAAATTTCAGAATTTTAACTGCAAAAATTGAAGTCATGCCCCAAAACGTAGACCTATAGTATTTGAAAAGAGTTTTTGGTGTGGTCAAGTGCATATTGGCCTGGTTATTTATTATTTTTTTTTTTTTTTTGTCCATTTTTCATTTTCAAAAATCTGTGCGCGGAATCCCAATTTCGATGGCACTATATCGATTAAATTGCATCCAAACAAATCGCCCCGGCCTAATACATATCGTCGCCCGGATAAATTACTGTCGTAGGTATGTGAAATTTGGGCCGAATTGAGTTAATAATGCAGTTACACTAAACTAATCAAGATCTTTCGAATGGCGTTATCCGGTTTTTGCTATCTCTTTGAGTTTAAGAGATATTGAGCAGAAGTTTGTCGTTTATGCAAGGTCGCAAGCGATTTCGTCTAATTTCCAATGTGCTTTTAATTGCTGTCAATTATTTAATTTATTTACTTTTATGAGAAATAAAATACAATATTTAGCTAATTAAAAAAAATCTTTAATTTAGTTCAAATTGGGAGCATATTTTGTCGTACGTTATACACATTTCCTACAAAACTGTTGCTAAAGGTAACATACGACAAAATTTTACTGAAGAAAATCCTTTATAAATTCCAAAATAATAAATAATATATAACAAAATTAAAATAATTAAAGAATTTTTTGTGGTATAGTGGTATTCCTTTATAAATTCCAAAATAATAAATAATATATAACAAAATTAAAATAATTTAAGAATTTTTTGTGGCATAGTGGTATTCTGCCAGACTTTGGAGAAAATCTAATCAGGCGTTTTGGAGAAATACATTTCCAAACTTCAAACCTGTTTTCCAAAGAGTCTTTAAATGCAACATGTGACTTTAATTTATCCGGGCGACGATATGTATGTACATAGATATATGCATTAAATGAAGTCTTATAAGGCTCAGTGCCGGGATTCTGTAATCAATTTGCGACAATTTTCGCATCGGTTTCGTAAATTTTCGATCTTTTATATCTTAAAGTTTTACGGTGAAACACAAAATAAAAATGTTGGATTTCAGCTCTATGATCGATTGCTTTGTTGTCTTGCTACGTTATTTTGCTGGGAGAATCTAGATATATGTATATTAGATGAGTTTTTTTTTAGATATTCTCTCCGGCACCGGAATATGAAAATAGGATGTTTTAGAGTGAGTAAACTGAAAAAAAAATTTCACTTTTCCAAAAACTGGATGGAGCTACACCGAAAACCGCGCAAATTCCCAGAATTTCAAGGTATGTTTAGATTTATGTCTGAAAAAAGTTGGGATTTTGCACAAGAAAAAAAATTGATACCCACCCATACGAAGAATTAACCGCTAAATCGAATGGCATATTCAGTTTTTTGGTACACTACCCAGGGAAGGTAATATCGCGGCCTAAAGTGACCATTTTCTTTTTTTTTCTCATGAATCTTCAACTTCTTGCCCTATACTCTTCCCGAAAGCGAACGTTATTTTTTAACTAGATCACACGGTAGGCTGCGTTATTTAATGCGCTTTCCAGAAATGTATAGCTATTAAAAATCGAATAATATTTGGATGAGTTCATCAAGTTTAAGTGAAGTAAAGTCGGGTATAAAAGGGTAACATACCTTAAAATTTTTCAATTTTTTTTTTAAATTTTGCTCTTGAAGACGGTTTTTTGGGTTATTAGTGATTGTTTTATTTTGTTGGATAACTCCACAAATGTAAAAAAAATTTGGAAGATCGAGACCGTGGATAGCGGAAAAAACCGTGGCCCCGGATGGCGCCAAAATATTATTGGGCAATATTGGTATCAAATTAAAGGTCTTAACTAGGGCTTGCATATGGAACTTATTACATGCCAATTTCTTAGCCAATTTCTAATATACTGGCGAATAAGTGGTCCAGGATGACTACAGAATATTTTAAAGGATATCGGCGACATTTGAGTCTAATTTTTGACTTATATGTGTGGAAACGGTGGACACAGCAAAATGGATTGACTTTACATTAAAGTCCTAGGTAAAATCTTTATTTTGATATCCATATTGCCCACAAATGTTTTGGCACCATCCGGCTCAACTTTTTGTCCGTTATCCGCGGTCTCGGCCTTTCAATTTTTTTTGTGGAGTTAACCATCCACATAAAACTATCACTTAAAACCCAAAAAACCGCCTTCAAGAGCAAAATTGTTAAAAAATTTAAGAAATTTTAAGATATGTTACCCTTTTATACCCGACTTTACTTCATTTAAACTTGATGAACTCATCCAAATTTTATTCGATTTTTAATAGCTATACATTTCTGGAAAGCGCATTAAATAACGCAGCCTACCGTGTGATTTAGTTAAAAAATAACGTTCGCTTTCGGGAAGAGTATAGGGCAAGAAGTTGAAGATTCATGAGAAAAAAAAGAAAATGGTCACTTTAGGCCGCGTTATTACCTTCCCTGGGTAGTGTACCAAAAAACTGAATATGCCATTCGATTTAGCGGTTAATTCTTCGTATGGGTGGGTATCAATTTTTTTCTTGTGCAAAATCCTAACTTTTTTCAGACATAAATCTAAACATACCTTGAAATTCTGGGAATTTTCGCGGTTTTCGGTGTAGCTCCATCCAGTTTTTGGAAAAGTGAAATGTTTTTTTCAGTTTACTTACTCTAAAACATCCTATTTTCATATTCCGGTGCCGGAGGGAGGATCTGAGAAGGTTTAAAGAATCCCATACAAAAAAAAACTCATCTAATGTACATAGGCATGTTTTGGAAATTTGTTAGTCACTATAGCTACCTCATGGCAATACACATATAAATCCATATACATACATACAAATTTATCGATAAAGCGCCTGCAAGCATGCGTGCAACGAAAAAATCCCGGTGCTATGGTATGTTTTGCTCCGCCCGTGTCTGTTTGCCGGCGGCTTCTAACTAAGCTAAATGAAGCGCTGCGTTGAATTCATGCTCCCCTCCGCCGCAAAGCACGACAAAGAAATTCACTCTCAATTTTCGCTAATTTGGGTCAAAATCTTTCGAGTTTCCAGTTATGATTGGGGAATGAGAGGCTGTGGCTGTGGCAATATGATGTGGCTGGGTATTTTGTTTTGGCGTGAGGGCATTTGTGTGCAACAAGTAAAAAAAAAAAATATATAAAATAACGGCATGGAAATATCAACGTCGCGTTGCCACGTTCAATTGCTATACAATTTTTTTATTAAAGCAATTTCGATACCAACTATTAATACCTATTGAATGTCTAATTTTTATTTTCGTTTTCGTTTCACGTCACCTTTACTGACTGTGTTTTGCTTTTGTTAAATGCCCTGCAGTTAAAATAAAGGAAGAAAGTATTGCTTTTTATACCCTTAGTGCAGTAGCAGAAGTGTCTTCTGTGGTGTAGAGTGCAGATTGCTCGCCTGCCATATCAGCGTTCGCGGGTTCAATCCCGAACGCGGACGTACATTAAAAATTGTAATTAAATCCATTTTCTAATTAATCAAAACCCAATTATTGGTTATTTAAAAAAATAGCGGCCAGCCCTCGGCAGTGGGCAACATACTCTCCGCGAGAAACTCGGCCTTAAAACTCGTTAGAGCATATTATTATATGATACAATTTTGTACATTGCCAATAAACGCTTCAGACACACAACTGGGTATCTTTTCTTCATTGACACCTAAATTTAGATCGATCCACTTGCTTTATTTTAAATTTATATAAATATATATATTTATTTTATATTTTGGCAAAGCATCGCTGGTCAGACTTGCAGATACATATATGTATACATACATACATACATACATACATACATACATACATACATACATACATACATACATACATACATACATATATACATCCATACGTACAAATATGCATACATACAAACATTTTATTTCCAAGTATTCTTTCGATTCGATTACCTTCCTAATAGAGAATAATGGTGCTGTGGGAAAGGCGTTGAAGACGGACGATGAACAAAAAAAAAAACAAAGATTTATGATTTATAGTATTCAATTAATTTGATGGATTGATTAGTGTGCGTGACGTTTAAGGATCAAAGTGCTCTTGCATTATAAAAAGTAATACTATGTACGTGTGTAAGTATAAGGACTGCTAAACCTTATGAAGGTATGCAAAATTACATACTAGCAACAATTGAAATTACTTCGTTTCACTATAAATCAAAATTTTGGAAAATGCAATTAAAATTGTGGGTATCAAGGGTTTTTAAAGCAGCCGTAGGGCAGACAATGCAGCCGAAAAATAATTTTAGATGGGTCTCATGAATGGGAGAGCGCTACATAGTGCTTGAGGTAGAGAGAAATGAGAAAGTAGACAGCACAGTTAAAATGGCAGTGGATGATAAATATACCTATCGAAACTGAACTTGTTTTTGGGGGCAGGACCATATACATAAATAGGAGCGGCGCAGAAAGTCAGAGAGCAGCAATAAAAATTGCTTCAAGACGACCATGTAACCTCCCAAAAAGCAAAATGAGAGCAGAACTTTTTTCAAGTGAACTGCCTGCTAAATGTTCCCAAACCGGCCTGTTCAAAACCACCTCATCTAAATTATTTGCGAAAAGTGGAAGCTTCCCGGAATACAAGCCCAAATGTGGACCCAGAGAGACCCAGCAAATCTTTGAGCAAAATTGGAATCAAATTAAAGGTGTTGAGCAGGGCTTCACCATAGAGCTATTTACATTGTGATGCCTAGGCCTGGTCCCCATATATGAGTCAAAACGTGGACCGCGATAACCCCGGAAAGTTTTTCGGCGATAAGGGTTTCAAATAAAAGGTATTAAGTAGGGCTTGAATATAAAGTTATTTTCATTATGATGTATTGTTGAACGATTTTCCGGCATGCCTTGTCAAATTTGGTTTGGAGACATTTTCATTATCATTCCTAGGCACGGTTCCCAGATATCGGTCAAAACGTGGATCTGGATAACCCTGCGATTTTTTTTTGCGTTATTGATATCAAATCAAAGCCATCTTCGATATAATGCCCAACCCGGTTCCTAGGGAAAAGGAAAAGGAAGTACAGGGAAATGTTAGAAGAAGGGAAAGGAGAAGGGGAAAGGAAACGGAATCGAGAAAACAGAGTTGGGAAAAGAAGTCGAAAAGTGGTTGGGAGGGGGAAAGGGAGTAAGATAGGGAGAAAGACTAGGAGAATAAAAAGGATAAGGAGAGGTAAGAGAGAGATAGAGATAGAGAGATAGAGAAAGGGAAAGGGAGAATATAATAATATAATACACTGGCGCTGATATAAGAATTTTAAGACCCAGCTTCTCCCCCAATTCGAGGCGTGCTCCTTAATTTTTGTTTTTATACTAATTGGGTGGACCTACAGTTTTATGCCGGTTCCGAACGGCGAATGCATTATCTGTGGAAAGCAATTTCAGGGCAGAAATGCACTCTTAATAATTGGATTATAATTAATTATGTAATGTTTGTCCGGGCTAGGGTAGAACCCGAGACCTCTGATATGGCAGGCGGGGACTCTACCCGCTACACCACAGCGGCCACCCAAAGGAGGGAAAGGTAAAGGGATAGCGAAACCAAAAAAAGAGGAAAAAGGGAACGAGAATGAAAGGTAAAGGGAAAAGGAAGTAGAAAAGGAAATAAAAAGGAAAAGGAAAAGAAAAAGAAAAGGATAAGAAAAAGAAAAAGCAAAAGAAAAAGAAAAAGAAAAAGAAAAAGAAAAAGAAAAAAAAAAGAAAAAAAGAAAAAGAAAAAGAAAAAGAAAAAGAAAAGGAAAAGAAAAAGTAAAAGAAAAAGAAAAAGTAAAAGAAAAAGAAAAAGAAAACGAAAAAAAAGAAAAAGAAAAAGAAAAAGCAAAAGAAAAAGAAAAAGAAAAAGAAAAAGAAAAAAAAAAGAAAAAAAAAAGAAAAAGAAAAAGAAAAAGAAAAAGAAAAAGAAAAGGAAAAGAAAAAGTAAAAGAAAAAGAAAAAGTAAAAGAAAACGAAAAAAAAGAAAAAGAAAAAGAAAAAGAAAAAGAAAAAGAAAAAGAAAAAGAAAAAAAAAGAAAAAAAAAAGAAAAAGAAAAAGAAAAAGAAAAGGAAAAGAAAAAGTAAAAGAAAAAGAAAAAGAAAAAGTAAAAGAAAAAGAAAACGAAAAAAAAGAAAAAGAAAAAGAAAAAGAAAAAGTAAAAGAAAAAGAAAAATAAAAAGAAAAGGGAAAGGAAAAGGAAAAGGAAAAGGAAAAGGAAAAGGAAAAGGAAAAGAAAAAGGAGAAGGAGAAGGAAACGGAAAAGGTAAATGTAAAGGAAAAGGAAAAGACAAGTTTTGTGGGATGGGAGGTGAAGGGGATGGGAGGGAAATACTCATTATAACACAAACATATTTTTGAATCTACTCTGAAAAAAAACGTTGTAAATCTAAAGACTTTTGCTGTTAAATCAACTACTTTCCGCAGTTGAAATGTGCCCAACAACGCTCCGTTGTTGTTTCAAAGGTGCGAGCGTTGTTGATTTGAGTCAATAACGGAGATTGTTGGAAAAAATTTTCACCTAAAAATAAATTTTTGTTTGCATTTTACTCTTCATCTTCTCTCCGCCCGGTTCCCAACTGCAAATATGTAGCCTCCGCTTGTTCTCCTATTCTTCTCTACTTCTTATCATTCACTGGTTGCTATCTTTATTTCTTATTCTGATTTTTCTTCTTTTTTTTATATTCTCCTCCGAATTCGAACCATGACATCAACCTGAAATTCTATCCAATCATCACATAGTGGAACATTAAACATTATATTGAATTGTAGTAACCTATTTATACTTCCATTTCCTAAAAAGGAATCCATGAATTATTTGAATCATTGTAAAAACAAAATTTAAAAAAATTTGTTCTCATTAGTTTTGTTTACAACGGAAACTGTTGGGTCAAATACTTTTGCCGTTAAATCAACAACGGGGAGAAAATTGTTGCTAAAAATAAACTTTTTTTTGGATTTTTCTCTTCATCTTCTCTCCATCATTATTTTTTTTTTGTTGGTTTTCTCACAAAAAAATATTTTCTCACAAAAAAATTTTTAAAGGCAAGCAAGTTTTTGAATCAACAACGCCCGTTTTTGTATAAATTGTTGGATCAAAAACTTTTCTGTAAAAACAAATACTTTTGCTGTTGAATCAAAGACGAAGATTCAACAGCCGAAAGTTGTTGGTTTAACTACGGGTATTTTTTTCAGAGTAGTTGCTTTTATAAAATTTTAATGCACATACACACATACATACATAATTACTTGCAAACTTACCAATGTCAATACTGAAGCAACCATAATTTTCCTTCTCCTTTCTTCTTTGCAGACAAATATGTGAAAAATGGAGATAAAACAAAAGAAATCTGACAGCACGAGCAAACACCAAATGAGTGATTATTTAGCTTTACTTGCCGTGTACATATGTATTTCTTCAACCAACGACAAGCCCTTTTGTTGACATTTTTCCATAATGACGGCTCTATTTGAATTTTCATGCGACTAATTTGCCTACTTACCAACTGAAATGATTGTAAAAATAGCATGTATATGTATTTATTTATGTATGTAAAGAGGTATGTTTTAGCCACAATCTTCAATTTCATGTTCACACCATATTTATTTATGTCTTTGTAGATGACTGAGCGAATTTACTATTCGTCATTTGTGATTTGTGCTGTCATATGATAGGGCGTGAATCGCAATTATTTAGACAAACTCAGGCAATCACCATATCAACCACACCTCGTTGAGTGGCAGACTCGATAGATACGGTTGTTGCATAGGATATTATGTACCTAGTTATGTAGCTCTAGTCGTGTGCACACGGCATGCCATACATATAAAGCATACATATCTACTTATATACATACATAGGTACATAGTATGTAGTTCCTTTTATGAAGCTAGAATTACATCTGGTTTAAGATACGGAAATTTTTCGAAAATGTTTAGTTTCAAGTTTAGAAGTGTAATGGTTGCGGTGACTATTTTGTGTGATGGGGAGCTGGGGAATGGGGAATTGAATGCCAAAGGCTGCTTGGTAACAAATATATTATGGTTAATTATAATAAAGTGTAATAGTTTGTTAGGAACTTGACGGATGTCAACTCTAACAAGTTTTATGTCGAGCTTCTCTGCCGATTATTTAGAAGTAGGTCACTCCTTAAAAGTGACACAGTTACAAGTAAAATGAATTTAAATTTGGAATGTCATTCTAAATCATATTCCATGGTTCTTAATCAAAGCATAGCAGTCTTATCCAATTAGCCTATTTGTAAATATAGAAACTCTATTGGATATGTGTGGCATTTTGGCAATCATTCCAATAGAAGGACAACTAAAAAACTTTCACTCCCACTTGAGTGGGCGGTCTTTGCCTACGAAACCGTCCTAAAGAAACCTGATGTGGATTTTATTTTACAAAAATTATATATATTTAGATGCGTGTATACGCATATATGTACATATGTATGTAAAAAAAGAGAGAGCAAACTACCTTTCAAAAGTTCGTTTCTTAACTCTTTTGTGTTTTTTTTTGTGCTTGCAGCTCGCTGTAGAAATCTACAAAGGCCATCAAAAAATGTCGTCGTCACCTTACACTTTATTTATTTTTTCACTGTTCTATGCTTTACAGCCATTAAACATTCATTTTTCTTCTTTTTTTATCTTTGATTATTTGCTTGGATTTGCTTTTAATGGTGTTTACGTGCAATTTTTGGCTAAATAACCATAAAGTTATATGTACCAACTCGCACAAATATGTTGGGTGCTACATTGCGCGTTCGAATTGTCCCATCGTAAGCTTTCTTATCTTTATCTAATTCCCACCGTAACCACAAAACGGTAGCGTAGCATTTTGCAGCTAAAACTCATAAAATCGAAAACTTGCATACACATTTTGACTACAAATTCGCTTTAAATATGTAGCACAATGCAATTAATCAACGCGTGAAACAGTCGGCCCAGTCAGTCACCATCAAGTTCATTTGGGCCTTCTTCTTCTCTAGTGCTCCCATTTTTATTACTTTCTTGTAGTGTCGCGTTGCGGTCGTCGTGGTTGGCGTTGTCTGTGACTCTCATACCAACAGCAACATAAATAAAATAATTGTAATGATAAATACCATGTACATACCTATGTATTTATATATATATGTACTTACAAGTGCACGAGGCGTGCCTGAATCCACCAAAAATATCAAAGCAAAGAATAGAAGACACCAAAGAAGCTAGTAAACAAATAAAATTAAAAGCAAGGCAAAAAAATAATGGCAAAGCACAGTTTATTCTACTAATTATTTGAACTTAAAATTTGTTTGCGGTACATGGTTATCGTAATTTTTTATGTTGGAAGCATGTACTTGTGTAACAATCGACTTTTCGCTAGTTTTATGTGATGCTAAATTGACGCGAACAAAATTGTAATTTTTTTCCGCAAACTATTTTATGGGCGCCAATCAGCTAATCTGAAACTTTGCAATATTTTTACACATATAGACCTAAATAATTTTACCGAGATTTGCCAGGATCGGACTACTATGACATATAGATGCCGATTGTTCCGATAATTTGGGGTACCTAAATTTAAACATTTTGGGGTATCTTTATATACATATATTACGCTAAGTGATTTTTTGTACGCACCATAACTTTTACACCTTCGTACCGATTTTCGAAAATATGGTGTCACATGAAAGGGGTTGACCTGTAGATGTGCAGGAAGGTTTAATATTATTGAAAAGGGTTGCCACCTGTTTCGAAAATTAAATCTCCTGTATAGTTTGATTGATTTTTAAATTTCAGGTACCATATGAAAGGGTTTGAGCTGAAAATGAGTAATATATTAAAATTTTTACGAAAAGGGTTGCCACCTGTTCAAAAATTCAGTTTTACGCCATAGTTTGATTGATTTTTAAATTTGAGGTGTCATATGAAAGGGCTTTGCTTGAAAATTAGTAATTTATTAGGGTTGCCATCTTTTCAAAAATTCAGTTTTACGCTATAGTTTGTTTGATTTTTTTATTTGAGATGTCATATGAAAGAAAACTAGAAAGAGAAAGAGGACTGCGGCAAATGGCCTTTTGGAGGTCGCTTCAAGGTTAACATATCCTAGAAAATTATTCGGCATCAGTGGCAGATTAAAGGTCCAGAGCGCCCTAGGCAGCCACTTTCTCGGCGCCCCTGTACCGACCATAAATGGCCATCATAATACTATAAATTTTAACTGCCTAGTTGTTTTACACCCTAACAATCAAAATCTTTCCTCTTTATAATATTAGTGTAGATATAGATATAGATGATGTAAAAGCTTAGATAATTTGTTAATCTCTACATATAATAAAATTGTAACAGGTCGATGTCTGTACATTGCAGATATCGAGAAAAAAATGATTGGGGGAAGCATTATTAAGCCAGTAGAATCCAAATCAACCATTTTTAGAATTTTTGTCTGTCTGTCTGTCTGTCCGTATGTTTGTGGCCGTATAATGCAAAAAGTGCTGAATGGAATTGAACGAAACTTTTTTTATTGGATTGCTAGACGCTCAACTTAAAGTTTAAGGTATTATTTGTTTCGATATCTCGACCGGTTTCGGAGTTATCGGCCAATATGTGCATCAAAATGTGTTAGTACAATATGGGTATCAAACGAAAGGTGTTTATGAATGCTGCCATAAACCATTTGATTAATTTCAATACCTAAACTGGCTTCGGAGATATCTCATAAAATGTGAACCTTCTTAATCTCAAAATGCTTAATATGGCTATTTTGTTATAAGAAATAAAATAATGGCTACATGGTAACCGACGTACAGAGTGTACTTATGTTATGGAGCGATAAATTCTCCTCATTGATAAATTGCGAGGGAGTCGTCGAACCCGATACCACAATCCCTGACGATGGAAAAAACATTCCACCACCCGACTATGATGATGAGATTAGGAAAGTCAAGTAATTGTTAACAAAGATATTTAATAATAAAAATTTCTGAATAAATGATGGCTCACTTTCACTGTGACTCACTGTATTCCCATCAAAACAAATTTCAACCATGGGAATTGTTGTTGAAAAAAGTGACAGGCACATTATGTGTTAATGGGAGAATGGGAAACTAAATAAACCAAATATGAAGAAGAATCGACCACAGTGTTGTATTCAAACGTAGCAAAATCTTCACAAGAAAATTGCCAAAATTCCTAATAAAATCAATTAAAACTCAAAAATATGTTAATTTTTTGTTATTATTGCTACAAATATAGCATTACAAATTCAATTCACCCAATAACTATAAAGATTTAACGATTTCAAAATTTATTTCAATTTTTTTTTTGAAACTTTTGCACAGCACTACATGGTGACAGCACTAAAAATAAAATTTCGTAAAATAACTACGAAACACTTTCGTAGTCTAGAGATTCGTAATATGTACGAAAGTTTCGTATATATTACGAAAGCATTTTTCTCAACAAAATCTAATTTTACGAATCTTTCGTAAATATTACGAAAGGGCTTTCGTAAACCATTTTCTAATATTTTTTTCGTATATATTACGAAATATTTCGTAAATATTACGAAACACTTTCGTAAATTTTCTTAAAATTATCTTTACGAATAATTTCGTATATTGTACGAAAGTTTTCGTAACATTATCAAAGGATTAAAAGATTTACGAAATACTTTCGTAATATATACGAAATACTTTCGTACAATAATATTTTACTGTACAAGTCTTCTTTCATTGTAAAGTGTTGAGTCGGTGCAATAATATCAAAAATTATTTTAAGTAGTAAGTGCGTAATGAAATAATGCGTAAAAGAATAATGCATAGTATATAAAAAGACAATATTGATATACAAAAAAAACTGTGATATTTTCCAACTTAATTAAACTTAAAGGTGAGTACATTAGTTGTATTTACTTTTTCCTTTTTTCGGTCTTATGTATTTTCCTAAATAAATACTCAATAAAATAATATAAAGAGATATTTCTACACTCAGAGAAAAAATTTTAAAAACATATGAAAATGTGCTTAAGATCGGCAAAAACGTATTTAAAAGTGATGTAGATACGACCATTTTTATTTTAAAAAGGTTCATTGTAAAACTGTAAAATCAAGAAAACATTTTAATTTAAAAATATTTATTTTTAATTCAAGCCCTATGAGATTTTGAACCTGAAACTTGCGCTTTTATTCCCTTCATTTTAATTTTCAATTTAAAAATTATTCTATTTAATCCAAAATACATTTTTATTTCAAAAGTTTCATTTTAAATTTACAATTTTCATTTTTAAAATAAAAACGACCTGGTTTAAAACGTGCATTATAAAAATAAAATTTTTTTTCTCCGAGTGTAGCTGCTTGAATTTTAAGGTTTTAAGTAGTTTCCCTTTATCTTTATCTTTATCTTTATCTTTATCTTTATCTTTGTCTTTATCTTTATCTTTATCTTTATCTTTATCTTTATCTTTATCTTTATCTTTATCTTTATCTTTATCTTTATCTTTATCTTTATCTTTATCTTTATCTTTATCTTTATCTTTATCTTTATCTTTATCTTTATCTTTATCTTTATCTTTATCTTTATCTTTATCTTTATCTTTATCTTTATCTTTATCTTTATCTTTATCTTTATCTTTATCTTTATCTTTATCTTTATCTTTATCTTTATCTTTATCTTTATCTTTATCTTTATCTTTATCTTTATCTTTATCTTTATCTTTATCTTTATCTTTATCTTTATCTTTATCTTTATCTTAGTCTTAATCTTAGTCTTTATCTTAGTCTTAATCTTAGTCTTAATTTTTAATTTTTATTTTTCTTTGTTTTTTCATTTTCTTTTTTTTTCTTTTTCATTTTCTTTTTTCTTTTTCTTCTTCTTTTTCTTTTTCTTTTCCTTTTTCTATTTCTTTTTTTCTTACTTTTTCACAGGGGTATCTGTTTAAGTGGATCGGAACGACGTCCACATTTGCAAATTGCGATTTCCAAAGTTTCCTATGTTTGTAAGAACACGTATAGGCAATAAGTACCTCTTATTTTATTAGTTACTAAAATTAATATTAATATAAATATAAAATATTAAAATAAATAAAAAACTTTTAAATGAATTGAATAAATTAATTTCAGTAGATATTTAAAACTAAAATGAAATTATCTAAACTTATTTCTTATGCATATATAAATCATCTTTCTCTTAGCATTATTTTATTGATATACATATTTTGAAAAAGTTTTCAAATTTCGTTGAAATATACATCATATGTACATAAATATATGTATGTAATAATTAAGGTATTTTTAACTTTAAGCTAAAAAATAATTTGGTCAATTGTACAACAATTTGACAGCTCTAAGAGCCTTCGTAAATGTACGAAAGCGGTTTCGTAATATTTACGAAATCTTTCGTTGCTCAAAAGTACGAAATTATTTCGTAAATAGTACGAAAGCCTTTGTAAATACTACGAAAGTATTTCGTAAATACTACGAAAGTATTTCGTAAATACTACGAAAGTATTTCGTAAATACTACGAAAGTATTTCGTAAATACTACGAAAGTCTTTCGTAAATAGTACGAAACCTTTCGTAAATACTACGAAAGTATTTCGTAAATAGTACGAAAGCCTTCGTAAATATACGAAAGTATTTCGTAAATACTACGAAGGTATTTCGTAAATAGTACGAAATAGCTTTCGTACTATTTACGAAACCATTCGTTGCTCAATTTTACGAAAGAATTTCGTAATATGTACGAAAGATTTCGTAATATTTACGAAATATTATTTTGAGTGAGGCACAACATGCCAAACGATCAGCTGTAGTGATGGGCGAGTCCGAGATGTTTAGAGAATCGAGAGAATCGCCATCGTTGCAAAATCACAATCGAGTCAAAAGCTGACTCGCTCCTCGACTACACAATCGAGATGTTTTTGCGATTATTCCGAGTCGGCGAGTCGGAGGTTGTTTCAATGACATCTCGACTACATAAGCGAGATGTTTTTACGATTGTTCCGAGTCGGCGGGCCGGCTGTTGTTTTGATGATATGTTTTAGTTGATAAAATAAACTGAATGAGGTGTGTTGATAAATAAAGTAGGATTTTCAATGGAAGTGAGGCAAATACATAAATAAATTAACCAAATTGAAAAATATGCTATACATAGATGCTGCATTATTGCAATCACAACTAAAGAGTGTTGTGCATAATAATAATAATTAATTATTTAAACATTAATAAATTTTCTGAAGTGAGACGCTTATGAAACAAATGAATTATACGAGTAGCAACAACGGCAATAGATTTTTACCACTCTGTATGTTTTTAAAGCAATTTTAATATTCAAGCGGCAACAACAAATATTTTGTATTTTTTGCAGCGAGTCCGAGATGTTGTAGGGTTGCTTTGAAAACGAGAGGAATCGTTGGCGATTCCGAGATGTTTTAGCGATTGCTTCGACTGACGACCATTTACGACTTGACTCGAATACGAATGAAAACCATCGAGAGCGTTCGAGATGTTTCAACAATCGAGAGAATCGAATAAAACATCTCGGACTCGCCCATCACTAATCAGCTGAGAGTGTCGCAACTTATAGATATAAACTATGCTGCTAACTAGAGTGCTATTGTTTTTGATCACTTGTGATTGGAGTAAAAGAGACAAACCTATTTTGAATAGATAGCCAAAGTACATAAGAGAGAAGATCACACGTACGCAAAGCCAGGCATCACTTTTCTCACAAGGCCCTTAAGAAAGTGCTGTCGACGATGCACAAAACATATGTCAGCGATGAACAGTACGTGCGGTGTCAGCTGAAGCTCACTGTCCCGTAGGGTGTCAAAGTTGTACAGACCGTCGTATCGTGGATAGGCGAGTGTGCAGACCAAAATTTTGGTTTGCACTCAAGTGTGCAGAAAATGGTTGCCAGAGTATGTAGTATATATTTATTTTCTCAATAGATCTCTACATATCGTAAGATTTATTGGCAAAGTGGAGATAATGGGTCGTATTAATAAACAAAAAGCAATTGCTATTTCTAAAATTTTTTGTAATTTGACAAAAATTTGTATGAAGAAATTTTCAAAATTTGAGAAAAAGGCTTGAAAAAGTAATTGCTTTTTTATTAATATAATCTAATATTTTGATAATCGCCAAAAAAGTCGCCATTGCCAATTTTCATAAATTGGTCGCCAATTTGGCGACAAATCGCCAGTACTGGCAATCCTGACGACGCAACAAACGCGCAATATTGCACAACATATTGATGCTTGTGCAATATAATCGATTTATCTATTATCGATCTATTATAGATCAGCTTTAATTCTTAATCGTCGATATGTTATTTTCTTTATTTGTTTAAAAATTCTGAGCTCGCGCGCCCCTTGTAACTACGCGCCCCTAGGCAAGTGCCTAGTTTGCCTTAGGGATAATCCGTCTCTGTTCGGCATACAACTTCACTATGGGGCTCCTCGCACAAAATATTTGTATAAGGAATCTAGGTCCACAGAAAATAAAAATAACCAGTAACTATCATGGTATATGTTTCATTTTATATTTTATTAATAAGATTCTATGGGCTTACAGCCCATTCATATTCTGCCAATTTTAAGGGGAAATCAAATTTAAAATGACAATCAAAAAAATTGTTAAATGTGGCAATAAGTGGTCTTCCACCCTCAAATTGCCGCACAGTGTAATTGAAAGCCACAGAATCGCATGGCCGGGTTTACTAGTAACCATTTAAATAGCAAAGATCATGAAACTATTTTTTATAATAGTATTTGTATAGTATTTGCATAAATAGTAGAGCTCCAGATTTTTTTTGAACATTTTCGAGTAGCCCGAACAAATGTTGTTCAAATGCTCGAACAGTCGTTTGCTTGTTTATTACCCGTAAGTTTGTACGGGCATTTGAAAAATTCGGGTATTTTGAAGTTTGTTTTTTTCTTTTGTTTATTATTTTTTTTCTTCTTCATATCGTCGCTGCGCCAACAAAAAGAGCTATACGTTTTTCAGAAAGTTTTCAGGAGAGCAAAAAAAACCGTTTTCTGGTGATCCTAGAGAATATTTTTTCTAGTTTGAATTGATAACTAATGATACTACACATATGTAATAGACTTGTGCAATTTTTTTACTTTTTTTGACCAACCACTTCGCATGAAGCATTTGCGCCGTTTTACAGCACATAGCTCTTTTTACAAATTGTTTAAATTTGCTAGTGGGGGTAAGAAATCGTGAAAGATGTGTATACAATTCTTCGCTAGGGT
Source organism: Urophora cardui (assembly GCA_960531455.1). Classification (NCBI taxonomy): domain Eukaryota; kingdom Metazoa; phylum Arthropoda; class Insecta; order Diptera; family Tephritidae; genus Urophora; species Urophora cardui. The sequence continues at coordinate 51,089,340 of OY482673.1, forward strand.
CCGATGCAATTAGCGATAGCTTGGAAATGCATTATTTAATTGACCAGTGCCCCTCCTATTTTGAAAATTGGTCACATACGCTTTTTTTAAATAATTTTTTTACACAAAAATAACCTGAAATCAAAAAACAATTATACGAAAATAGATTTTACAGAGCATTTCTACTACTGAGAGCATATAGCTGTGTTTGATAACTTCTAACCAAAGAAGGATATCAGAAAACGGGAAATGCAGAAATGTGGCTAGCGGATAGCGCTAAATAAATCTTTATATTATAAATGTGAAATGGAAATTGTGTTTAAACTCAATTGGCGAGAAAACCGCTGAACGGATACTCACGAAACTTTGCACACATAGGTATTTTCACCCGGTAAATAATAGTGAATTGAGAGAGAGATAAGACGTGTTTACGGTCAGCTATTTTTAATTGCACAAAATATCATAGAAATTGCTAAATAATAAAGTTTTAAACAAGATTGTTGAATTTATGTTTGCTTGGTGCAACGATTGGTGATATGGTTTTGAATTTGAACATATGCAATTAGATTTATTACCAAATATAATATTGTGCAAAGAACTCTCAAAAAATTAGTTTGGCAAATACACATACATACATACATATATTTGAGTGAAGATGGCTTACACTAACAATAACAACAAAAATGGCAGTAAAATGAACCTGAGAAATAAAGATACTAAACAGTTGGAGTCTCCACGCTTATCTCCTGCTCCACTGAAGAGTAATAATGAACTTTCCTCTGTCTTGGTTGAGGAAATGAAGATATTGAGGGAGTCTATTGTAAATGAGGTGCGGAAAGAGTTGAAATGCAGTGAAGAGCGGCTAACACAAAAGATAAATGATCTATACAATGAAGTTCGTGAAATAAGAAATTCGTACAAAATGTTAAGTGTAAGAGTAGCGGCCGTGGAGAGTGCATGTGAAGAAATCGGTGCAATTAAGAGTGAATTGCATGCATTACGAATAGAAGCTGATAAGAGAGAGAGTCAGCTGACTGCGACTGATCTCATCATAAATGGTATTCCCAAAAATACTCAAACCTCATGCTCTGATATTTTTCGTTCTATTTGTAACACACTGCAGCATGAGGTGCCCGTGGTGCGTGATATTTTTCGGCTGCAGTCGAATAATGAGAGACCCTCATCGCCTATTATTGTTAAGTTTTTTACTGCTGGTGCTCGTAGTCAATTACTTAAATCAGTGGCTAGTTTTAGCAAAGCTAACAAGCGTTCGCTCACATTACGTGACATTGGAGAGTCTGGAAATGTCAATATATATTTGCATGAATGTCTCACAAAAACAAACAGAGAGGTCATGTACCACGCAGTGCAGCTCAGAAGGCAGAATATGTTGTCAGCAGCTTTTTCAATTCGAGGACAAGTGTTTGTTAGGAAGGAGAATGGCGGGGAAGCAAGGCGGGTTAATAGTAAATGCGACATTGATAAAATTGTTAGTACTTCACAACAAAAATGACGTTATGCGCTGTAACTACTCTCTTTTTGCTTTTCTCTTTGTTTTTCTGCTTACTCCTCTCTTCTTTCTCCTATACAATACTCCGTATATACCTGCATCTAAAAATGATACTGTTGTCTTCTCTTTTTCACACATCTTTGATCTTTTACTTCTGTTTCTACCTCAAACATTTCTCAAGTATTATATGTGTTATTTATGCTCATTTAAAGGGTGTCTCAATTTGACCCTGTATTATTCTAATTTATATAAATTTTATATTTTGTTTTATGTAAGGATAGCTAGAATCTGGGTATCTGATTATTTAATTGTTTGGTTCCTTCGATATGTGGTTGCTCTAAGCTTTTGCTTTAGATATGACTGTTATAAATAGACTGGATGGCATTGAAAGTAATAGCCTTGCGCTGATTAACATTCTGTGTAAATGGACAGAAGGGGTTTAATGTGGTGCACTTTAATGCACGGAGTCTAAGAGGTGATAAAATGGATATGGTCAGGCGAACATTTGAACAGTCCTCGGTGGATGTTATTTGTGTATCGGAGACTTGGTTTAAGCAAGATATTATGGATGCACACTTCGGGATTAATGGGTACACTTTGTACCGAAATGATAGAATTAATAAGATGGGGGGCGGAGTTGCGGTATACTGCAAAAATTACCTGAAGACCCATGTAGTTTCTCAATCTACTAGTGGTACCACTGAGTATATGTTGATTGAGGTGTCAAATTCCCCGGTGAAAATCCTTATATCATGTGTCTATAATCCTAGTAAATATTACAATGTGAAAGATTTCTTTTCTATGTTATCTACTCTATCTATTGAGTTTGATGAAATTATTGTTTGTGGAGATTTCAATGTAAATATGTTATGTAATGATATATACAGTAATAGTCTTGTGGATGAAATTTCTAGTGTTGGTTTATCATTAGTCAATTCTAATATACCCACAAGATATGAAAATAATTGTTCTCCTAGTCTCCTTGATTATTTCATTGTGTCTGAGCTGTCTACTGTTCTAAAGTTCGACCAAATGTCATTTGTTTCAGACCATGATTTGATTTTTTGTGCGTTTGACATTAACTTTGACCATCTTAATAAAGATTATAAATCCTTTAATTTTCCTGACTACCGATCCATTAATTTTGATCAACTGACTACTAGTCTATTGACTTTCAACTGGACCTCATGCTGGAGCTTGTCATCTGCAAATGAAAAGTTGGAGTTTTTAAACGATGCTGTCTTAAATGCATATCATACGCATGTACCGTTGAGCTGCTCTAAACGAAGATCGAACTCGTGTCCATGGTTTGGTTCTAGTGCTAGGACTATTATCAAAAAGCGTAATAAAGCTTATACGGCTTGGAAAAATAAGCGAACTGAGGCAAACTGGACTGCGTATAAAGCAATAAGAAATATGACAAACACCCTCATTAAACGCGAAAAATGCAGGTATTTTAGTAAAATGTTGAGTTCGGAATTACCTAATAATATATTGTGGCGTAATTTAAAATCTCTGCGCGTGTATGTTAAAGATGGTCCGTCCTGTTCGCTCAATCCTGATGAGCTCAATGATGTATTTGTCGGTCGTAATGTTATATCTAGTCTTACCAGAACTAGAAATATTGCATGTCCCTCTTCATCTATAAATCATCAATTTGAATTCTGTGCAGTGTCTGAGTATGATGTTGAGAAATGTATTTATAAAATAACATCAAATGCTATTGGAGCTGATGGCATTCCTATAAAGTTTATAAAAATTATACTTCCTTATATTTTGCCAACTCTCACACACATCATCAATCATTGTACAACCACCTCAACTTTCCCGGACGCGTGGAAGATTGCGACAGTGTTGCCGATAGCCAAGAATAAGAGCCCTGTTAGTCCATCTGATTTTCGTCCTATCAGTATTCTTCCCGCTGTTTCTAAAGCTTTTGAGTCCTTGCTAGCTGAACAAATCCACTCGCATTTGGGAAAATTTAGCTTACTCTCCCCGTTCCAGTCTGGGTTTAGAGCAAAACATAGCTGCACAACAGCTTTAGTTAAAATCTTGGATGATATTAGGACTGCGTATGATTGTGATAAAGTCACTTTGTTATGCTTGCTTGATTTTTCGAAAGCATTCGACTCTGTAGATCATAAACTTTTGTGCCTAAAGCTTAAATCCCAGTACGGATTTATGGGTTCTGCGGTAAAATTAATAGAAAGCTATTTACATAATAGAACGCAGAAAGTAAAGGTAGGATTGGAGTTCTCCGGCATCAAAAAGTTATCATCTGGTGTTCCACAAGGATCCATATTAGGCCCTCTGCTATTTAGCCTCTTTGTGAATGATATCCTCAGTACTTGCAAGTATGCTCAAATGCATGCATATGCCGATGATATACAACTCTACATGTCTGAAACGTATGAAAAAGCAGCTGAACTTTATTCTAAATTCAGCGACGATTTATCAGCAATCTCTCTGTGGGCGTCGAATAACTACCTCACCCTTAATAGTGATAAGTCATACGTATTGCCTATATGTAAAAAGAAAAATATTTCTGCTAATCTTCCGCATCTGTATATGAATGGTGTGTCTCTTAAGTTTGTGTCCAAAGTGACTAATCTTGGTTTCGTTATTAACTCTAGTTTATCCTGTGATGATCATGTTAATGTAGTAGTTAGTAAAGTATATCATGTTCTGCGTAACCTAAGAATGTCTGCCGCTTTCACCCCGGTTGGAATACGAAGGCGCTTAGTTATGCAATTAATACTGCCAATTATATGTTATTCGGAGTGTGTATATAGCAAGTTGGACTCTAGATCAGCTCATAAAATAGATGTTTTGTTTAATAATGTTACTAGGTATGTCTTTGGGTTGGCGAGATTTGATCATATCTCAGGCTGGAGATCTCGCCTTTTGGGATGTGACATTTTAAGTTACCTCAAAGCTAGGAATTGCGTTTTTCTGCATAGACTCTTGGTCCATAAAACTCCGTCCTATTTATACAATAAGCTAACTTTCTCCAAATCTGTTCGCACAAAGGATTTAATTTTATCCAACTACAATTACCTAAATTCTGCAAGGTTGTTCTTTGTCAATGCAATCCGCATTTGGAACTCCATACCAAATCATGTTCGAAGCAGCTTAAGCGAGAGCAACTTTAAGAATGTATTGTATTCGTACTTCTGTAAATGATGCATGTGTTTACTTACCTGGTTTCTGGCTATCTATGTATATTATATCTATGTATTATGTATTATATCAATATTTTAATATCATGTTAAGAAGTAATATATTACTAAGTAAATCCAACATATTCATAAGTATTTATGTATGTACGTAATATCAGTTATTGTACTGTTATCCCGATGTAATGTCTGATGTACTATAAAAGATCAAACTGGATCTTATTGTACTAATTTTTATATAAATAATAATTAATTAAATAATGGTTAAAATTAAATAATGGTTAATTGCTATAGGCATATTTTTAATCTGATTAAAAGTCAGGGATGGGAACCTCCCATACAAAATTTTCGTTTTTTTCGTAATATCTCTTGAAATATTTGTACTAGAATAATGAAAATTTTTCTGAAGGAATAATACAAAAATATATACTCAACGGATAAACAATTTAGGTCTTGGTAAAGCAGGGATGGGCACTCTCCACCCATATAAACTAAAATTTTCACATCGAATATCTCTGGAAATATTTGTAGTAGGGTATTGAAAACTGGTGTGAGGGCACATGAGATAATTACGTACTCAACGGATAAAAACACTAGGTCTTGGTAAAGCAGGGATGGGCACCTCCCATACAAACTGAAACTTTCTCATCGAAAATCTCTTGAAATATTTATAGTAGGGAACTGAAAATTGGTGTGGGGGCATGTGAGATAATTACGTACTCAAAGGATGAAAGCGTTAAGTCTTGGTAAAGCAGGGATGGGCAACTCCCATACAAATTGAAACTTTCACATCGAAAATCTCTGGAAATATTTGTAGTAGAGTGCTGAAAATTGGTATGGGCGCATATGAGATAATTACGTACTCAAAGGATAAAAGCGATAGGTCTTGGTAAAGCAGGGATGGGCACCTCCCATACAAACTGAAACTTTCACAGCGAAAATCTCTGGAAATATTTGTAGTAGAGTACTGAAAATTGGTGTGGGGGCATGTGAGATAATTACGTACTCAAAGGATGAAAGCGATAGGTCTTGGAAAAACAGGGATGGGCACCTCCCATGCAATCTGAAACTTTCACAGCGAAAATCTCTGGAAATATTTGTAGTAGAGTACTGAAAATTGGTGTGGGGACATGTGAAATAATTACGTACTCAAAGGATGAAAGCGATAGGTCTTGGTAAATCAGGGATGGGCACCTCCCATACAAACTGAAACTTTCACAGCGAAAATCTCTGGAAATATTTGTAGTAGAGTACTGAAAATTGGTGTGGGGGCATGTGAGATAATTACGGACTCAAAGGATGAAAGCGACAGGTCTTGGTAAAGCAGGAATGGGCACCTCCCATACAAACTGAAACTTTCACAGCGAAAATCTCTGGAAATATTTGTAGTAGAATACTGAAAATTGGTGTGGGGGCATGTGAGATAATTACGTACTCAAAGGATGAAAGCGATAGGTCTTGGTAAAGCAGGGATGGGCAACTCCCATACAAACTGAAACTTTCTCATCGAAAATCTCTTGAAATATTTATAGTAGAGTACTGAAGATTTGTGTGAGTGCATATGAGATAATTATATACTCAACGGACAAAAAAAAATAAGAAACCTATATTTGACGTCAATAATGATATCTTTTCTGTGTAACTTTTTAGAACAGACTCAATATGCTAATATTTTTAAAAGCACGTGGTGTGAAACCCGCGGGTAACCTCTAGTATGTAATAAAAAAAAAATCGAAAAAAAACATATAACTGGATTTGTTGGCGCAGCGACGATATGTAGTTGTTTTTATTTTTGTTTTTTCGATACACATTTTTTTGTTTGTAAGCTCGAATGCTCGAATGTTTGTACGGGCATTTGAACAACAAACGGGCTTCAAACAAAAACGATCAATTCGATTTATAGAGCCCTAATAAATAGCCCACAGAAATGAAAGTCCAAATTAAATAAAATTACACTATGTAACGTTTCATTTCCTCATTTATGAAAGGCATGAAGCCTTCGTTGCAGTCGAAAACAGCCGCGCTCTTACTTGTTTTTCTATGATATGCGGTAGTTCATGCTTGAAGCGCAAGCTAACTTTGAGAAAGGAAGCCTTTCGTTGAAACAGCAAGTGACTGTTGAAGGAATGTTGGCACATTCAAGAAAAACTTGTAAACTGTACTGCAAGGCGGTTGAAAGGTCTACTCCTGCTCAGTAGGATAATTTCTGTAAAACATGCAAAGAAGCTTGTCACCACTTCTGCTGAAGTTGTGCGAACAGAGAAAAGCTTGAAGCACAGAAATAGCTTTTGTGCAAATGTCTTGAACTTTGGAGCGAAATGCTGAACGGGTTTTAAAATTTTACAACGTGTTCTTATACAAATTAAATTTGCTAAAGTCTAGCATCTCTACAAACTAACCTTTGGTAACCATTAGCGATTTTTGATATTTTGTTTAAATAAAATGGATATATTTTAATTATTTTCAATAATCACTCATTCCATCGTGATGGCATCAAATAAAGTATTAAGCAGTAGAGAAGACTCTGTTATATCATCAATGAGTTCATTAGGATTATATAACTTACCGTCGGAAACATAGGATTTATTCGTATATTATCTAGCGAAAACTAAATTTCAATTTGTCTTTGGTAGTCTATGAAAATTGCCAATTCAATATCAAAATTTTTAATAAGTATTCGTATAAGTAATGCTATTAATAAGGATCGGAGAAAGAAAAACGGCGGTTAGTCTGTTTAAGTATTTAACCCATATCAATTATAATGAAGTTGCGATTCGAAATGTTGGTCCTCACATACAACTCGAGTTTTCAACTGAGCGCACAGCTGTGAAAAACCTTTCAAATCAAATGAAAATTAAATGCAAGCGGGTGACTATAATGAAATATTAAAAGCGTCTTTTAACAGTAAAAATGAATTTAAATATGTGTATTAAACTGTCTTGCAGAAGACATTTCCGAAAAATGAACTCTTTTGGACTACCCCACACGGCGATTTGAGCGCGCTAACGGCGGAAAACTACAAATATGCTCGTATGAAGGGGAGTATGGTCAACTTTTTTCTTTTCTATACAGTACACATATGTATATACATACATACATATTCATAAAAAGATTTCAAGGAAAGCCAAATATTCATATGTAGCTACCGTAAGAAACAAATAACAATCAATAACATTTGTCCTCCTCACTTTGTATACGTACATATGTACATTAGGCCGGTTCGCCTTATATGGACCAAAAAGAGGTCTACCGTATGCCTCCGCCCCCCATATGATTTATTTTTCTAAAACATTTCTGGAAAAAAAATTTTTTTTTTGGAGTTCTACTGAAGCTATAGAAATATTTATTTTACAAAAGATTAATGTTTTTTAATGAAGTTTAACATGCCGGCAAAAAAGGTTACATTAATAAGGTATGAACTAAGTACTAGCTGGAAGTGACCCCAATGGCGCACATAGGGTTAATACAATTTTAAAGTAGGAACCCTCCTCTCAAGCCAAAGAGATTGGTGTATCAAACATAGGGATCGAACCATAAATACCGATAGAAATTAATTTTAGCGACATCTATTGGCGTCGAAAAAAAAATAAAAAATTTTTCCAGAAATGTTTTCGAAAACGAAGTCATATTTATAGAGTTGGCAAAATATATTGGATGCTAAAAAAAAAATATGGGAGGGGAGGAGGCTAACGGCGAACTTTTTTTTGCGATACGCTCTAATGTACATAGGAGTAAGTAAGTACATTCGCCGAGCAGTTCGTTAAAACTATTCTCGGAATATATTTCCTTGCCATTTGATTGTTCCTTTTTGTTTTTGATTGTTTAACATCCGTCAAACTGAATGTGCATACCATACATACATTATATCAAACTCTTTCATCATAAGTCAAAAAATATACCGCAACAGATAACTTATGCAGATTTTATGCGTTTCCCATTTTTGTTTTAAAAAAAGAAACAATTGATTGGTCATTGTCGCTCAGCGCAGAGAGATCGAATCAAAACGAAAGTGAAGACAATAAGAATTGTAAATAGATGTGTAAGTATGAATGTATGAATAATATATCCCTACAAAAGAATTCTATTACTGCAGCTGTAAGGAACTACTCCCGTTTTGTACGAGTTTGTCATATTAACAGACCGAAAACTGCTTCTTCTTAATTGCGCGTAACCGTCTAGATGATTTTGGCCGAGTCCAATAAATTTATATTCGCTGAAGAATGATTATGTTCAGATATAAAAAATCAATCAAATCAATTGGGCTTGATTGAGCATCTCTAGATTTGGTGTTCAGACATACATATTTAATTTACTTGACACATCAATATTTGTCATGACGCTAATGACATTTCGCTGATCTGACATTTCACTTATCTCGCATTTCCTTTTCATGACATTTCATATTGTTCACTGAACAAAGCTCGCATTGAATTTTGCTTACTAAACAAACCTGTCTAAAAGGGTTGTATTCAGAACTGTTCTTCATTAGGGACTCATTAATTTCCAATGAAGCATTAACTTAACAATATAATAGCATTGACAGACGGCAGCGATAATCCGGAATATCTAGCTAATTCGGACTTAACTTGAGAATTAAGTGGAGGTAATCCGGAATATCTCTTGAGTTAGTCCCCAAATTTTAGCGGATTAGAGCATTTTGTAATAACATCCCTGGTGAAAAATGTCTATTGTGAATGAAATGGAAGAAAAACAAGAACCCAAGGCAGATCTAGGAAGGTAGGCGCATAAGTGAATTCAGAAATTTCGAATGTTATTTGTCATTGTAATTGGTAGATTGTAATGTCAAAATGATATTTCGCCGTGGTTAAAATCTGAATTCGCTTGGGGCTCGTCCATTCCTATTGACCATGATGTGATTTCGTTTTGATTTTGACATTACCCTACCTTTGGAAATAAAACAAGAAGTTTTTGAATTCGCAGCTGCGCCTACCTTTCTTCAGCTGTTTTGTTAATCCGTAATACTTGCCGTCTGTCAGGGTAAAATTTTAATCGAATTAAGTGTTGCGGTAATCGGGATTATCGCTGCCGTCTGTCAATGCTATAAAGCTAGTACAGCACATTATTACATCACCGTCGATAATCGCCATCGCTAACGCGCAAAGATCCATAAATCTTCCGAAGAACTTTTTTCTTGAAATCCGAAACCGAAAGTGATCTTTTAAAAACTGAAAGGGTTCCCGAAGTGCTACTGGTCTCGCGATCCTTATGCCGATTTAAATAAATATATTTGCATATACATATGTAAATATATACGCACATATCTAAATCCATACAAATTCATACTTGCCTTTTACATACATACATATACATTAAGGTGGAGTGAAAACATATGGAGATTTTTTTTTGTTCTTTTTTTGAACGTACCAGCAATGAAAAGTTGCCTTTATATGAGCTAATGAACCCCACAAAATTTTATGGCGATAGGATGACGTTTTGAACTGCCCCCAGCCCCACAAAGTTGAAAGCAATAAGCACGATCTGGTACAAATATGAAATTTTTAAAATTATAAAATCAAAAAACGAAGTACGAGGATTGATAAAGATGGCTAAGCTGAGTATCAAAGTGAATTTTTATTTTTTGGAAACAACAACAACAAAAGTTATTAAAGGTCAAAGTTTATATTATGCATTTTTTAATTTGCAATTACTTAAAAACTACTGAACCGATTTCGAATATACCCATTCGATAGGTATTTTGATTCCCTTTAATTTGATATACATTTTATATATGAAAAGTAAGGGGGGTAAAAGGGGGGTTGACCCCCGAATGGGGGGTGTTGTGGAATCCATATAAAGTGTATACCAAATTAAAGGGAATCAAAATACCTATCGAATGGTATAAAAAAAATATTCGAAATCGGTTCAGTAGTTTTTAAGTAATTGCAATTTAAAAAATGCATAATATAAACTCTGACCTTTAATAACTTTTGTTGTTGTTGTTTCCAAAAAATAAAAATTTACTTTAAAACTCAGCTTAGCCATCTTTATCATCCGTTTTTTGATTTTATAATTTTAGAAATTTCACATTTGTACCAGATCGTGCTTGTTGCTTTCAACTTTGCGGGGCTGGGGGCACCTCCAAACATCCGAGTAGGCCAATAAAATTTTACACGCTTATTTCTGGCCTAGAAAGGTGCCGTTCTGGCTTTGGAACAAATTGAATTTCCAAAAAAAAATGTTCACTCCACCTTAATATACATACACATATGTGTATTCATCAAATGGCAATGACAACAATGATAGTATCAGTTACAAAAAAACCAAAGCGATTGATACCATCGAAAAGAGTTTACAGTTTGTAGAACATATCAAACGTGTGTGCATTTGTGTGATACATTAACGCCAACGACATTAACACCGCATTTATTTCAATAAATTATAAGTCAAGGGACAATATTCATCAGCGTGATCGTTGTAAAAGAGCAATGAGATATAGGTATGTACATACGATCGTATAAATTAATACATACATATGTACATAAATACATACATACGAGTACATTCATATATACAGACATTACAAACCAGAATTTCGATTAGAATTGAGTACACAATACCCAATTGTGAGTTTGGTTACCAATAGTGCGAGTGAAAAAGAATCGTAAGAAGAAGCAGAGGAATTAGAAGAGTAATAAATATAATCATACCTATTTATATATAAATCTAATATCAACAAAGAAAAAAATTAAAATTCCACATTATATATGTATTTATTTCAAATTACAAACCAGTTAACGATCTATAAAATTTTTAATAATAGTAATTAACTTACAACGTATAATGTATGACTTCTCTCTACATTAGATATACTTCGTTTCATTATTCAAGCGACGATATTGTATGTATATATGTTCCTTTCTTTACTTTCCAGCAAAACATTAACTAACATTTCTTGCTAATCTCTTTTAACGAAATTTGCGAGAGTAAAGTGATATTTGCTCTCAGTGAGAGATGTAAGCAAAATGGATAAGGAAACATGAATTAGCAAATGTTAGTGACATATCACCGTTTAAACTTAAACTAAACCGCCTAATTGATACTTTAATAAAGTTAAAGTTTGGTAAATCTCAATTTTGGCATAGACGGTTATGAAAGTTTCATTTAGGCGGTTATGCAGTTTAAACGACGATATGATTGTTTGACGCGTGAAAAAAAGATAAAAGACACGCCCGAAAATTTAAGAAACAATAAAAAATGTATATCATCATCAGAAAAGGAAAATATGGATTTAAATATGTATTACCCTTTAAGCGTTCTATTGCCTTAGAAAAACAAATTTCGACTGACATACTCGCTCGAAAACGCTGCTCAATGCTTTCAAGCAAGCTTCTGGAAATTCGAAAATTATGAAACTAAAGAAACGCAAATTATCTGTCAAATCTTAAAATTAGTGTTTATTAACGTTAATTAGTGGGTAGCGAAACAAAGCTTATATTATAAATACAGTACGTATGTATGTAATTGCCATTTGTAATGAAACAATAACTAATTCAACTGAACTAAAAATGTATATCCACACATAATTAATAACGTGTAAACTACTTTGACATTGATTGCGTAAAAAATATATAAACAAAAGTACAAAACATTCGAGGCGCCAGGTAAACGGAAAAAAACCCGAACCCCTGCAGTGTGACATGTCAAACTTTAGGATCATTAGTCATTTACGTACACAAAAACGAATATCTGTGAAATGACACTTTTACTTTCCACGACTCCACGTCCAACACACACAATTCCTTGCTGGTTGTTTCTTCAAAAAAAAAAAAACAACAATAGTTTCATTATAATTAACTGTTAACTCATGTATCTGCTAAAGGTACATCAGTGGAAAACAAACAGTTCAAATATCCTTGCTGTTCAGTACTTTTGTAGTGGTTACCATCATTTATTTGGTTATTGTTTATCAGGTGTGATTTCTTTTTTTATTTCAATTTTTTGCTTCTTTTCATACAAAGGTAAGTTTATACATAAACACATCATAAAGATGATAATCAATTCCTGGTGAATGCTGGTAAATATAGATATCATTTTTAGTGTGAAAAAAAAAATTCTGAGAAGCATGCATCTATATTATGTAAGTGAGTTGTCTTTAGTAAATTGACAATGCAAGGATATCTTAAAAGTAGCAAGGAATCTTTTAACTTTTAAATACATAGAGGTACATACACTGATGTACATATATGTATGTATGTATGTATGTATGTATGTATGTATGTATGTACAGTGGCTCTCAGAAGTATTTTGCATAAAACATTTATGGGGAAAACGTTAGAAATTCGCCTATTTTTTGAATTCTTTCGGAAAATTGTTCAATATGGTGTTATAGATGAACTTTCATACTATACGAACCATTTATTAAAAATCTAAAAATGCATTTCATCGTTAATATAAAATTAAAGAAACAAAAAAAGTCATACATTTTTGCTCACAAAAGTATTTTGCATTATGGTAATTTTGGTGAATAAACGCATCAACAAGCTGATTAATATTTTTTATGATGTCCATTCTTTTTCGAAATGGCTTCAAAGGGCTGGGGATGGACCCTACTAATTTCTGGCGAAATTCCGGAGGTATTTTGTCCCGTTCCTCGACCGAAACCGCTTTTAGGTAAGTTTTTTGGAAAATCTTCTGTTTTCTCACATAATCTTCAGGACAGGACCAAAAATCTTCTATGACTCTTATACCAGAGCTTAGAACAAGAGTTAGGAAGTATTTGGTAATCAAAATTGTTCAATTTTAACATCATTAGCGGAATTTTTCAGACCAATGTTGCTAGCACAAAGAAGAACGTGCGAAGAAGCACATGAGATATTGAGAGAAAATCAATTAAGCCCCCATATATCCGCTACTAAAATAAACGAGAAACTAAAAACAGTACTCAATAATCAAGTATTGGATGAAACAATATTCAGACTACCGAGAGAAGGACATATTATTGGCTGAGTAACACGCAAAAAAAAACCTTCATTTTAAAATAATTAAAGAAAAACGTTTTCCTCAATAAACCGAAAATAAAAAAATTTTACATGTACAGAACTTTAATTTTAAGAGGCGAAAGCAAATAGAATACATTTGAGTCATATGGTATGGCGGAAGCAAATAAAGAGGTGGAAATCGAAAACATTAAATCAAATGTTAAGCACTGTGTGGGTTTCATGATGATTTGGGGCTGTATATTAGCTCAGGTAGGTTTTATTTCAGCACAAGGAGTTGGAAAGCTTATTGTATTTAGATAGTACGATAGATAAGCATTCTCAATTTTCCATTCTCAGGAGAAATCTACCTTCTAGAGCAGAAAAAATGGGCGCCATGTACAATGGGTTTCTGATGAAACAAGAAAATTACCCAAAAAATACCGCTCATGATGTTGAAATGTGAATACTTTTGAATAAAAGATACGTTTTAACTCTTCCACAATGCTCTGCTATAATTCCGCAAAAAATTGTTGGTCCTATTTTGAAGATCATTTTGGTCCATTTTTGAAGAACCTAAAAGCGGTTTTGCCCGAAGAATGGGACAAAATGCCACCGGAATTTTTCCAAAAATTAGCAGAGTCCATCCCCAAGCCCTTTGAAGCCATTTCGAAAAAGAATGGACACCATCTAAAATATTAATCAGCTTGTTGATGCGTTTATTCACCAAAACTACCAAAATGCAAAATACTTTTGTGAGAAAAAATATATGACTTTTTTTTTGTTTCTTTAATTTTATATTAAAGATGAAATGCATTTTTAGATTTTTAATGAATGGTTCGTATAGTATGAAGCTTCATCTATAACACCATATTAAACAATTTTCCAATTAATTCGAAAAAATAGGCGAATCTCCAACGTTTTATCAACAAATGCAATATGCAAAATACTTCTGAGAGCCACTGTACGTAGTTTTTCGATCAGCAAACAGACAGGTTGCTTAGTGCATATTCTTATACCCCATTTATTCTTACTCAGCCCTATCCCATCGGTAGTGCTTGCTAACATCTTGGGCACATATATATGTACGTATCAAAGTCCGAGTTTCTTTTTGCATTGCCTCTTCCATCGATTAAAGCAGTGTTATAAGCCTTTGCTTCGACATCACTCAGCTATGCAAAGAACGGAACCTTCTAAATACTTTCCTCTCGAATACTCCCAGCGCCATCTCATCTGCTTTTGATATAGTCCATGCCTCTGCGCCGTACATGAGAACTGAAACCATGAGTGTCCTGTAGAATGTGATTTTGGTTCGTCGAGAGAGGACTTTACTTTTCAATTGCCTACTTAGTCCAACGTAGCATTTATTGGCAAGAGTGATTCTTCGTTGGATTTCTGTGCTGACATTATTTTTGGTGTTAATGCTGGTTCCCAAATAGACGAAGTCTTTAACAGTTTCAAATTTATAGCTATCAACATTGACGTGGCTGCTAAGGCGTGCTGTTTCTTTGTGTGATGATAGCAGGTACTTCGTCTTGTCCTCGTTTACCGCCAAGCCCATTTTCTTAGGGGAGGAATAACACTTAACGTACTTTAATTGACGTCAAAGGCCTAAACGATTTTGATACGGTTCAATAAAACATGTCAGTCATTTCTGCTTTGAGATAACCGGTGCGCCAATTACAAGTGTCAAGAGAGGCGAAGTCATCCTCCACTAAATCATAGACCGGCAAAAGTGTCCCGCACGGACAAATGAGAAACATCACACAAATTTTAACCAATGTAGCTCTAATCGGTATGCGCTCTCAGATGCACATTCTCTCAGAATTTTTCCGCACTATTAATAAATAATCTTCATACTTCTGTGCCGTATATCTATCAGGATTTTTCAATTCCTTATACATATGCACATCTTCAAATGTTTAGGTAAACGTAAATAAAACAAGTAAGGAAGCTTAAGTTCGAGTGGAATCGAACATTAGATACTCAGCTGTATGCTTTCATTGTTTGTTTGCGTTTGATGGAATCACGGTGTATTTTATATAAAGGGAGTGCTGCATAAAGTGGGCGTAGCCACGCCCATTTTCAACATTTTTATCAGTCATCCAACTAAGCATATGAATATTATTATTTGTGCAAAATTCCATTCCTTTATGACTTCTAGTTACAAAGATGTCACGTTACAAATTCCCAAAGGGTGTTCCAGAAATATCTTTGTTAAAAAGTAGGCGTGGTCATAAACCGATTTTAATAAATTTTTGCGTGTCTATTAATACAAGTTATAAAAGTGTATAAACCAAGTTTCGTCATAATATCTCAATTATTTGCCGAGTTATGGGCTCCGAAATCTCGTATATTCCTTTGTCTAAAAAGAGGCGGTGCCACGCCCATTTTCCCAAAATTTTTATATTTTTTGTTTCCGGTCTATTGTGGAACTCATGCCACAAAATTTCAATGAATTATCTTTATATTTGACAAAGATATCGCTTACAATGTTTTTATTAGGCCACTTTATAATACCCATATATAAAAGTGGGCGTGGTCGGCAACCGATTTCGATAAAATTTTTAACATATATTACCACAGGTAATAAAAGTGTACACACCAAGTTTCGTCGTTATATCTCAATTATTTGTCGAGTTATGGGCTCAGAAATCTCGTATATTCCTGCTTCTAAAAGTAGGCGGTGCCACGCCCATTTTCCAAAATTTTTGTATTTTTCGTTTTATGTCCGCAGTTGGACTCCTGCCATAAAATTTCAATGATATATCTTTATATTTGACAGAGATATGGCTTAAAATGTTTTTATTATGCCACTTTATAATACCCATATATAAAAGTGGGCGTGGTCGTCAACCGATCTTGGCAATTTTTAATCCAAACATTTGCCTAAGTAATTATATCACGCGTACCAAATTTCATCGATATATCTTCAACGGTTTCTGAGTTATGACTCATAAAACTTGAAATGTTTGCCCCTTAATAAGTGGGCGTGGCACCGCCCATTTTCCAAAATTTCACCATATTTCTTCATAAGGGCCTGAGCTCAATACGTGGGTAAAATTTTATCACTCCAGCTCTATTAGTGACTGAGATACAAAATTTCCGATTTTTACTATATAGGGGAGGTGGGCGTGGTCATGGTCCGATTTCGCCCATTTTCAATACCATCCGTTCCTGCCTTGATACCAACTTACATTTCAAATTTCATCAAAATATCTCAATTTTTGCGCGAGTTATCGTGCTCACAGACGGACAGACGGACAGACGGACAGACGGACAGACGGACAGACGGACAGACGGACGGACATGGCTCAATCGATTTCTCTTTTCACCCTGATCATTTTGATATATATAAGTCTATATCTATCTCGATTATTTCATTCTGTTACAATCCACCGTTAGGAAATCAAAACTATAATACTCTGTGTACTAGTACAGCTGAGTATAAAAATGTAATCTGTTTTATTACTTGATTCGAATTTCACATTGATTTAGAATCAAATTGCATGAATAAAACATGTATACGCACTGGAGTCCTGAGATTCGCTTTTATACCATCGAGGAAACAACATAAAAATCAATTTAATACACATTACAATAGTGTTTAGTAGAATTTGCTAATCTTTCATTTACAAATGTAGTTGTGGTTAAAACACCCACCAAAAAATCTAAGCCTTATTTAAGAATTAAAACAGCAGATTTAAAGGCTTCCGAAATAAGGCCTGAAAGTTATAAGTGTTACAAATTTGTATGGCATAAGGCTTAAAATAAAGCTGATTTTCTTGTGTTGATGTCATCAGGCCAGAAAGAGTACTCTCTCTCTCTCTGAGAGCACACCTTATTCCAAAGGCTTATCCGCCATGCGAAATAAGGCCTAGATAAGTATTAGAGAGTTAGGAGCAAACAGAGTGAATGCATAACAGAAGCAACGCTGCCAGCGTACTCCTTTTTAACACGCTTTTATTAGTTTCACCTGTATGTATGTATGTATGTATGTATGTATGTATGTATGTATGTATGTAAACATTGCATACTTTTAGGGGAAAGTGTGGGTATTCATACACTGAAGTTTTTCAGTGTGAGATGTGCTTATTTAGACCTGATTTGTCAACAATAAGCAAAACTTTTTTGCAGGGCACGCATACACACATATGTACATGTATGTATGTACATATGTAGATATGTATGTACATTAGATAGGGTTGGTCCCCATACGAAAAAAAAAAGTTGTAAAAGTCCGACCCTAAATTTGAAGCTTATATTGAGAGGATTAAGGGACAAAAAAAATTTTTTTTTCTGATCCCGCGAAATTCCGCCGAAATGGTTTTTTTCTTGTAACTTTGTTATTTAACATCCGATTTTTAAAATTGATACGTCATTATTTTCGTATTTCGAAGCTCCACATTTCCTTCTAATGTCCTTTTGAGCTCTGAAGTCAAATAACAAAGTTACAATAAAACAAGTAAGGAAGCCTAAGTTCGAGTGGAATCGAACATTAGATACTCAGCTGTATGTTTTCATTGTTTATTTGCGTTTGATGGATTTTATATAAAGCGAGTGCTGCATAAAGTGGACGTAGCCACGCCCATTTTCAAAATTTTTATCAGTCATCCAACTAAGCATATGAATATTATTCTTTGTACAAAATTTCATTCCTTTATGACTTCCAGTTACAAAGATGTCACGTTACAAATTTCCAAAGCGTGTTCCAGAAATATCTTTGCTAAAAAGTAGGCGTGGTCATAAACCGATTTGAGTAAATTTTTGCGTGTCTATTAATACAAGTTATAAAAGTGTATAAACCAAGTTTTGTCATAATATCTCAATTATTTGTCGAGTTATGGGCTCCGAAATCTCGTAGATTCCTTTGTCTAAAAGGAGGCGGTGCCACGCCCATTTTCCAAAATTTTTCTATTTTTTGTTTCCGGTCTATTGTAGAAATCATACCACAAAATTTCAATGAATTATCTTTACATTTGACAAAGATATCGCTTAAAATGTTTTTATTAGGTCACTTTATAATACCCATATATAAAAGTGGGCGTGGCCGTCAACCGGTTTCTCTAAAATTTTGAACATGTATTACTACAAGTAATAAAAGTGTACACACCAAGTTTCGTCATTATATATAAATTATTTGTCGAGTTATAGGCTAAGAAATCTCGTATATTCCTGCTTCTAAAAAGAGGCGGTGCCACGCCCATTTTCCACAATTTTTACGGCTTTTGTCTTACGTTCGCAGTTAGACTCCTGCTATAAAATTTCAATGATATATCTTTATATTTGACAGAGATATCGCTTAAAATGTTTTTATTAGGTCACTTAATAATATACATATATAAAAGTGGGCGTGGCCGTCAACCGATTTTAACTATTTTCCGTCCAAACGTTTGCCTAAGTAAGTATATCACGCGTACCAAATTTGATCGATATATCTTCAATGGTTTCTGAGTTATGACATATAAAACTTTCAAGGGTTGACCCTTAATAAGTGGGCGTGGCACCGCCCATTTTCCAAAATTTCATAAAATTTCTTCCTAGGGGCTGAGCTCAACACGTGGGTAAAATTTCATCGCTCCAGCTATATTAGTGACTGAGATACCAAATTTCCGATTTTTTCTATATAGGAAAAGTGGGCGTGGTCATGGTCCGATTTCGCCCATTTTCAAAACCAAATTTCCCAGTCTCGATACCAACTTGCATTTCAAATTTCATCGAAATATCTCAATTTTTGCACGAGTTAGAGTGTTTACAGACGGACGGACAGACGGACGGACGGACGGACGGACGGACAGACGGACGGACGGACGGACGGACATGGCTCAATCGATTTCTCTTTTCACCCTGATCATTTTGATATATATAAGTCTATATCTATCTCGATTATTTCATTCTGTTACAATCCACCGTTATGTGATTAAAACTATAATACTCTGTGTACTAGTACAGCTGAGTATAAAAAACTATTTCGGCGGTATTTCGCGGGATCAGAAAAAAAAATAAAATTTTTTTCTTTAATCCTCTCAATATAAGCTTCAAATTTAGGGTCGGACTTTTACAACTTTACATATACTGAATTGCTTAAAAAAAATAGTTAAATAATATCTACGTTAAATAACTTCTTTGTGACGTAACTTCTTTGTTTATTAATTTAGTAAAACCATTTCAAGGCAACATTGTCATGAATTTTGAAGCACTTTCATTTGGCAATACAAAGAGGATAATTCGTGGACATACAAATAAGTTAGCTGACCCAACTATGTGAAAACGACTTCAGAGCTCAAAAGGACATTAGAAGGAAGTGTAGAGCTTCAAAATACGAAACTAATGACGTATCAATTTTAAAAATCGGATGATAATTAACAAAGTTACAAGAAAAAAACAATTTCGGCGGTATTTCGCGGGGTCAAAAAAAAATTTATTTTTTTGTGTCCCTTAACCCTCTCAACCAGAGATCAGCAGCGGTGCACCGCATTTTCTAAAGCACCGCAAAAATACTTATTTTTTGAGTGGCTCAAAAAATAAGTACCCAGAAAAAAAATTCACCGCTACCGCATTGATTGAAAACCTAAATGATATTGCGGTATTTAGTGCTGTTTACACCGCATACCGCAAACACCACTTAACGCAAACACCGCATAACGCAAACACCGTATACCGCAAACACCGCATATCGCAAACACCGTATATCACAAACACCGCAATCACCGCAAACACCGCATTTGTTTATTTGTATACTATTCAGTGTTGCCGGAAATTTTTCACACACTGCAAAGGTATAGGCAATTGAAAATTCATTTTTGCTTGTACATAAATACATAGATAGTGTGTCTGATTACAGCAAATTTATTCTCAAGTATTTTTTTTTTATTTTTGTGTGCTTTGTTTTTTGTGGCAGTTTTTTGAATACATAATAAAATATTTTTCAATAATGAAATAATCAAAAAATTTCATTTTTAAATCCAATACGACTAATAGGGCCGTCAGAATGAATACTTTTCTGTCAAACCAGCAATCCGTTTAATTGACAACATAGTTGAATTAAATGCATTTAAATGACGATGGACGCATTCAGTACTTCAGCTTTGCCGTAAAAAAGACATCTAATTTAACTATGTTTCTCAGTTAAACGAATTGCTAGATTGACGGAAAAGTATTCATTCCGACGGGCGCATAATAAAATGTGTAAAAATAAACATGTGTATTGTTGTTGCTCCAATAAAATGACAAAAACTTCGGTTTCAATCAATGTATCGAAGCCAATTTTGTCGACTGTGCAAATTGAATGAATGCCTCGTTGGAAAATAGAGAATTATGTCACAGACAAACAAAAATGTGTAAACAAAACTTATGTGTATTACTAAGAAGCCATAAATGTAATTCAAGGATTTTAGGAAAAACTCTATTTCATGTAAATAGTACATATTTTTATCTTGAAACTCATTAGTAAAATTATTTTGAATGTAAACAAACTCTAAATTTTAAGTGGCCCTTTCAATGAAAAAATTAAAAAAAAAACAATCCTGAGAGTTTTCCTGTATAGATATTCTTTGTTTAAAATCAATTTGTAATCAGTAGTATTTTTCATCAGAAATCCATAAGACGGTAAAAATTACAAACAAAAAATCGCACTGGCAACATTGTAAATATGTTTATTTGGGAAATGCGGTGTTTGCGGTATGCGGTGTTTGCGATATGCGGTGTTTGCGATATGCGGTGTTTGCGGTGTTGTGATATCCATACTACCGTATACCGGAATTGATCAAGAAAATGCGGTGCGGTGTTTATTATGATCGCATATTTTGCGGTTGCGGTCATACTCCCACCGCATTTTTTATGAGTATACTCTAAATCACAAAAAATGTATCGCATGCTGATCTCTGCTCTCAACATAAGTTTCAAATTTAGGGGCGGACTTTTACAACATTTTTTTTCGACCCTATCTAATGTACATCTTAAATGCAATTCAAATACTTTCTGTTAGTTCGAAAATGAAAAGTGGAAACATTTTCATTAGAACGAATAATTTGATTTTGTAGTACGCAAAACCGCTGCAACCGCAAACATTCGAATTCCGAATAGTTTCGGACCGCATGGCTAACTCTCTCTCTACGCAACAATAGAAGAAAGTTTACATTATTTGATTGAATAAAGGATGCTTCCTTACTTGGATATATATGTATGTATGTATGTATGTATTTATGTATACTGCTACGATTGACCGTACCAATGTACATATTGTATGTTCATAGTTAATTTGGCATTGTATGCATAAATAATGTGAATCCTTGTGGTGAATTGCATTTCGTGGATGCAAATCATTCCTTCGCCATTCGTTTAATTTGAACTAACCAGGGATCGTAACGATTATGACTTTTATCGAAAACGTCAAAAAATAACTATTAAATTTTGACTTTTATTTTTTACGTCAGAAAATAACGATTAAACTTTGATTTTTATTTTTTACGTCAGAAAATAACGATTAAACTTTGATTTTTATTTTTTACGTCAAAAATAAAAATCAAAATGGCGTAGATCAATGAATATTGGTATCTGGGTCATATTTGGTATATAGGTCGATGCGTATACCAATACGGAAGCGAATGCGAATACCGAATATCGAGTACGAATACCGAGTACCGAGAACCGAATATGCATATGAATATGTATGAATATGAGTATGAAAAGTGTGTGAAGAGGAATACGGATATCAGTATGAACACGTACATATACCGAATACCGACCACGAATACTGCATATCGAAACGAATACGTATAGCGAATTCGAGTCCCGAATTCAAATATCGAACACCGAGTACCGAATATTAATATGAAAAGTAGGAGGATGCGAATACAATGTGATGTCATGATGTGATTTCATGATGTGATATGATGTCATGATGTGATGTCATGATGTGATGTCATGATGTGATGTCATGATGTGATGTCATGATGTGATGTCATGATGTGAAGTCATGATGTGATGTCGTGATGTGATGTCATGATGTGATGTCATGATGTCATTTCATGATGTGATGTCATGATGTGATGTCATGATGTGATGTCATGCCATGTCATGATGTGATGTCATGTCATGTCATGATGTGATGTCATGATGTGATGTGCTGTCGTGATGTGATGTCATGATACATATGAATATGTATGCATTCACCTACTTTTCAGATTAATATTCGGTACTGGTCGGTATTTGAATTCGTGACTCGAATTCGCTATACGTATTCGTTTCGATATGCAGTATTCGTGGTTGGTATTCGGTATATGTACGTGTTCATACTGGTATCCATATTCCCCTTCACACACTTTTGATACTCATATTCATACATATTCATATGCATATTCGTATGCATATTCGGTTCTCGGTACTCGGTATTCGTATTCGATATTCGGTATTCGCATTCGCTTCCGTATTGTTATACGCATCGACCTATATACCAAATATGACCCAGATACCAATAAAAAATAAAAATCAAAGTTTAATCGTTATTTTTTGATTTTTTCGATAAAAGTCAAAAAATAAAAATCACATCGGATTGACCATCTGTGGTCCACGAGCATCACAATGGTATATATAAATGTTAAAAATATTAACCCTTTCCCTTTGACTTTTTGAGTTGAAATTTCAAAAATAACAATTATTTTCCATCCCTGGAACTAACGTTAAATTGCTTACGAATGTACATACACCCTGCAGCGAAATCAACTAGTTGTAAACTAATTGACAACTAGTTGTCCATACAGCTCAACTAGTCAGTCATCTATCTTTTTTCCATATTAGCAACTGGTATTTTTAACACGGTGATGACCTAGGAAATGGGAATTGTCAGTATCCACACCAGAGTCACACCACTTGACTGACTAGTCAGTATCCACACCAGCATCATACCACTTGACTGACTAGTCAGTATACACACCAGCATCATACCAATTTGCTGACTAGTCAGTGTAGATATCAGAACTATACCAGTTGACTGACTAGTTTTACATGCTACTCCAATGAAAATAAAAGTTGCAAAATAAAGTTTCTAATACATTTATTTAGTTATTAGAATATGATATTTAAATTAAAGAATTCAGGCACATTAGATTGTGATCCTGCATATTAAATATTTAGGTAAATTAACATTAACATTGTGAATAAGTAACACGTTGACCATTCTAAGCTTGACATTTATATTGATGATTTTCTGACTTTATACAAACATATCATGTACTTTTTTCTATGGCTGAAGTAGTATCTAATGTACACGGCTACATTAACATCTCAAACTATGTTATATTTGTGGCATTCACCTGATTTAATGATCTAACAATTTGCAACCAACTAAATCTACAAGGGGCCTACTACGCAGGGTTCGAATACTACAACAATAAAGAATTTGCTTTACTTTTACTGCATACGTGTTCATTGCAACCTCCAGAAACCCCGGATACATTCGTTTTTAATTTAAAACGCTTTTTTTGGCAAAACTTCTTGTGTCATAACTAATCTCAATTTGTCCCCTATGAATCTAGTTGGGCAACTCCCATAATTTATCTAGTCAGTTAACTGGTAGGTTGGCTGACTAGTTTGGACTTTCGCTGCAGGGCATATTTCCGTGTATGTTTGTATGTATTATCTACATATTTACATCCATTATATGGTACATGATAAAAGCCTTTTATCTTTCTTTATTGTTATTTTAGTGCTCCAATTTCTCTATTTAAATACAGCATTAATTTCCTAAGAGCGTCCATTAATGACGTGCATGAAATTCGCGCAGCTATTTTACCTGAAGGTTACAAGGAATAAATTTTTATTCTTCATTCTGGTGGTAAAAATGAAAATATCCTTGTATTTGAATAGAACGGTGCCAAATTTCATTAAAATTAGTGAAAACAACAAACTACATACTTCTTTTTTATTATGTACATATGTATCTTCGTTTTTTGAAGAGCTAGAGGTATTAAACTTTGCATTTTCATTTTTACCATAACTTCGTTAATTACAGAGCTAGCGGCTCTAGGACTCAGAAAAGTAATCGGCTCGGACCCGGAAGAGTATTCGGTTCGGTTTTCGAAAAGAATTCGGTTCGAACCCGGAAAAATATTCGGTTCGGGCTCGCAAAAGTATTCGGTTTCGGATTTGGGAAAATATTCGGTTAAGTATTTGGGTTCGGTCGGATCGTAATGAATTCTTCTCTTTTCTATGAACTTTGATCTGAGCCAACTTTCATGGCTCTAGCTCTTAAAATAACGAAGTTATAAGCCAAAGAAGTTTGAGGCCTCTAGCTCTTCAAATAACGAAGTTATAAGCAGAAGAAGTTGCTCTTCCGATTGGAATGAGTTCCGGTGGTCGGATCCAGCGTTGCCGTTTGGGCCACTAAAGTGGCAATTTGAACCTTTTTTAAAGTCAGGCCACCTGAACCCAACTTTTTGAAAATATGCAATATTTGAACCTTTTTAAAAATTCAGGCCACTTTTGGTCATTTTTTACTTTCAAAACTATAATTATTAAATAATTTTGCAAACAAAAAACCTGTTTTTACTATTTTACTTTGCATTCGCAATTTTCCGTTTCGAAAGGTTCTTTATTTAATTTGTCTGCCAACACTACCCTTGAATACTTTGTAATTTGGGCTGTTCGTTAAGATAATGAAAACGCACGGAGCAGCCCAGACACACACAAACACATATAACGTTCGTTTATCCGTAGGAAAGTGCAAGAAACGTAGGAATTTTACCATAATTTACATTCTTTGCACTCATATTCGCTCTTTTTTGGTAAAATCCTACGGTTCTTACACTTTCCTACGGCTCAACGAACGCTATAACAGTTTTTTTTTTTTTAATTCCTTGCCTTTCTCGGGTTATTCCGTCTGCTCAACGAACGATCATATTAACGCTGCGTTAGTGTAGAGAATATTTTAAATTCCATTTTCTTTAAGCATTAAATAAACCACAAAAATATATAAAAATGTGCTTTAGCTAAAAAAACATTGGGGCCACTTTTTTTTAATTTTTTGGGCCACCTTTTGAAATTTTTGAGCGGCAACACTGGTCGGATCGTAATAAAATTGGGCAATATTTCTTCGCTTTTTTCTGAACTTTCATTTGAGCCAACTTCATGGCTCTAGCTCTTCAAATAACGAAGTTATAAGCAAAAGAAATTGCTCTTCTGATTTGAATGTTTTCCGGTGGTCGGTTCGTAATGAAATTGGGCAATATTTGTTCGTTTTTCTATAAGCTTTCATCCAACCTATTTTGGATGAAGAATAAAATTAATTTTTATTTGAATAAAAATTTATTCAAAACCGCCCATCACTGGTATGTAGTACTACGTTTTGGGAAGGATAAATATTCTTAACCGCTTAAAGTTTTACTCCTTTCACATTAGCTCTAAGGCAAATATGTACTTGATTTTCCCCATATATCAACTACTCCTTTAAGGAAAAGGTCCATTAAAATGAGTTGGCCGTTAGAGTGGGTGCTTCATGATCTAAGGCCGGCGCGAGTACAGCGGATGTGACCTCTTCCTTGCAATTAAGGAGAGTTCCCGTGGCAGTAATCCAAATCCGGATACAAATTTTACAAGCAAATGCAATAACAATTTTGTGATCCTTTTATTTATCTGGATCAAAAAAATCTATTACGGATCCGAAATTGATACAGATAAACACCAGCAACACAAAATTCTTGTTTCATTTGCATGCAAACTTCTTATACGGATCTGGATCACTGCCACGGGAACTCGCCGTTTGATTAGATTAAAATGCGTTCAAGTATGCAGTTTTTTTCTTCGTAAGTGTTTACAACCCCTATCCTGTAAACTTTACAGTGTAA
This sequence comes from Urophora cardui, assembly GCA_960531455.1. Classification (NCBI taxonomy): domain Eukaryota; kingdom Metazoa; phylum Arthropoda; class Insecta; order Diptera; family Tephritidae; genus Urophora; species Urophora cardui. Next base: position 51,115,783 of record OY482673.1, read on the forward strand.
AGCCTTGCAGTAGGCAGATAAGCTTACCCAACCCTAATTGCGCTGAGAACTAGGTACCTAACTGTTATCATTTTGCCTCGATTCGTCGGTGAAGAGATATTCCATCTACATACATACATAGAAGGCATAAAATCTGCCGGTTGCTCGATATGTTCTTTCTAGTACTAGGTACAAGGTCTCAATTTGTGATTTCTTCATCTTGTGACGCAAATGGACGTACATATGTATATACATGCGGATGTATCTATGTATGCATATACACCAGTGTTGTCCAATGCAATAGTATGTAATTTTCACTTGTGTGCGTAAAGCGTTGCTGCAAACTGTGTTGTGTTGTTGTAATTAGCTTCGCAATACGCTGCTGCCGAACCAAACGCTGCTGCCGAACCAAGCTATTCATAGATATACGAGCAGTTTACTGGCTCTTTCGTTTTTTCTGAAGCTGGCAGAAGAGTATACGTGTGAGTATACGTGTTTGACGTCGCAGCAGCTAGCCTATGCCCCGGGCATAGGAAAAATGCATTTTGGCCGACACTGATATACATATATATATTCGCAGCTTAGAGGTAGAAGGCTATTTTAATTTCATTTTGCATCAATAGTACCCTATCGTTGGTTTGTGTCTTTGCTTAAAGCAGTTATGTAATATGTTGAGTATATGCCTTCGAGAGTATGTATAGCCGTATTCACAGTGAAGGTAAATCGAATATGCAATAGATTTTGTTATAAATTGAAATGTATGATATTTTACTTAATTAGAACCAGAGACCAACATAACTGTTAAGTTTTTTCTAAGTGTCCTAAAATAACAGTTTCATATAAACACAAAAGCATAACAGTTGAGCAACGCCGATAACACTTATTGTTTACAGACTAGCTGTTTCCGTCAGTGGGAAACTTTTATTTTCAATTTTTTTCCGTCACTGTTGGACAGTGACGGTTATCTTTGAGCAGCGAAAAATTTCTGTCGCGAAAGGACGGATATTTCGGGCAGAGAAAAAATAAAAGTCTTTTGTGCATGTATGTGTCGTGCGCACGTACATGTGCCACTCCGTTGAGGATGAACATATGAAATGCATATGTACATACATATCTATGTATGTTTGTAATTATACTAAATGGTACGCCGGTATGCCTCCGATCTGGTGGAATGGAAAGCAGGTACATATTGCAATTTTCCATGTTTATTATACATTATTGAATCTTTTGTTTAACATTTTTTTGCATATACATACATATGGGTGTTTCCAGCGTGACGGACGTTCCATGCTGCGACATTATTTTCAGTATAAAACCTATAGTAGGCTTTGGATCAGAATATTTTTTTCTGTCATATGTAGCATTTGTACTCCTCTATCCAAAGCTATCAAACTTTTTTTCTAGAGATGACACATTACCACTGTAGAAGGATTTAAAGTTGCCGTTCGGACGTTCCTCAAAAGTACCTCGTATTTGAGGTTACACCTGACTTCGTTAAAATTCTGCGAATTGGTTGATGCTACAAAAAATGATGTATATACGACTAACAGAGGAATATACAAGGACTGTCACTACATTAAAGTTATATTTCTGTAGACTTTTTTATTGGAGAAATATCGGTTTTAATTTTGTTCGGACGTTCCCGTTCGGACGTTCCAAATTTTTCTATGAAGGAAAACATAAATTTTTCATAACAAAACAAGTGTTGAGCACATATTTTATTACAATTAACTCATTAATTCAAAATTTACATTACTTGCACATTCTGAGGACTAAAACGGTACTTAATAATGTATAGTGGCGATGAATATAAAAAAAAAACTGATGTACACGGAAAGAAATTTGCATACTTGATTCAAGAAAAATGCTTTCTTGAACTCAATTTAGAAAATTTTTTGGGAAATAAGAAAAATTGACTTAATTATTACTGGAATTAAGAAATTGAGTTTTCCAAAAATAAGACAATTATTTTCTTATTCAAGAACACTAACAAAATCTATAGAAAACAAAGTTGAAAAAAAAATGTTTAAATAAATAAGAACATATTTTCTTAAATTTACTTAAATGAAGAAAATATTTTTGCTAATATCAAGAAGAATTTAAGTAAATTGTGTTTCGGTGAATTGGAACAACAAATTACAGCAAAAAAAAATTGAAAATAAATAAGAAAACGTTTTCTTGAGCGAAGTAAAATATTTCTTGCTGAATTTGCATTTCCAAAGTTACATGTATTTTTTTCATTTGCCATCCGCTTTGCATATTTCTGAATATTTCTACAATTCTCAGATTGTTAGTGAAGCATTTGGTATAAGGAGTTCACTATTTGCATCTTCATTTATATTAATTGAAATGTTGTCATTTCAGTGAACAAGTCCTAGGAAAATAAGTACTAGCTGACTAATTATGATTTGCTAATCCCTCATGATTAGTTTTAATTTTCCTTATTTTTTACGTTTTTAATATTTTTAGAAAATTTTTACTTAATTTAATATTTAATATTTTCTTATTTACTTAAGCTCGTATAAGAAAAGTTTTACTTGCAACAAAAAAAATATTTCTTAATTATTTATTTCTAAAAACAAGAAAAAACCACTTACCGTAAGTAAATTATTTCTTATTTATTTAAAATCCAATTTTACTTGAAGCAAGAAAACGTTTTCTCATTTATTTAAAATCCATTTTTGCTTAAAGAAAGAAAACTTTTACTTATTTATTTAAAATCCAATTTTCTTGGATTTTCTTGATATTAAGAAATTATTTTCTAAGTTCAAAATCAAGTCTAATTTTTCTTGTCTCGGCATTGATTCTAGTAAAAAATTCTTTCCGTGTAAGTACTAGCAAAATTTAATAAGAATAATATAATAATACAATGGCGCTATTATAACTCTGACGACTTTTATAGCCGAGCTTATCTCCCAATTCGAGGTGTGCTCCTTTTTGTTTTTTTCCTACTAATTGGGTGGACCTACAGTTTTATGCCGGCTGCGAACGGCGAATGCATTTTTTGTGAGAAGATTTTTCATAGCAGAAATACTCTCGGAGGGTATGCCGCCCACTGCCGTGAGGTGACCGCTGCTCTTAAGAAACCCAATAATTGGATTTTTACTAATTAGAAAAATTGTTTTGGTGTTTTTCTCGGACCGTGGTTTGAACCCGAGACCTCTGGCATAGCAGGCGAGCACTCTACTCACTGCACCACAGCGGTATTTTAAATATCACGTTGCTTAGATGTCGCTGTACGTCCGGCAGTAATATGATGTCCATTTTCGCATGAGAAACTGTGTAATGTTTGAAGGGCTGGTGTTTGTTTTACTTTAGGCCATCGCATACAGGTAGATTTTGAAGTTTTATGCGGCCAAAAATATTTTATTGTCTACATCTATTCCAAATTGCTTGGAGCATTCTTACCTTCAAAGGTTTTTTTATGTTTTTCCTAAAAATCTTTTTCTCTCTCTTTCTTTGTTTTTGAAATCCTTCCTTTTCTGACCATCTTTCAAGAGGTTTAACCTCCACCTCATAGCCCTTTGAGCGGAATTCATTGCTAGATAGCTTTATAAGGAACAAACAAAAAAAAATATCTGAAGAAAAAAAGTCTATACGTTCGGACGTTCCAATGTTTAATATACTTAAACTCAGGAATCCTTTTGATTTTGGGAAAAAAATTAACGCTGCCCGAGAGAGCACCCAAAACTGTGTTTTGTCAAAAAAAATTTGAAAAATATGACAAAGGTAAGTATGTTTATTTTTACTGCAAAGTATATTTTGCGTCCGAACGCTTGAAAAGAAGCACTACTTTAGAATACACTTTATACAAGATTTGAAGTATTTTGTAAATGTATCTATGCTGATATTCCTAGGTCTGACCTTGGGCTAAGTACTCGCAAAGGCCATTTTTCTACCGGCGCTTTTGTTGGGAATTCGCGGATGTATTTCGGAAGTCATATACACTTAGCTAAAAAAAAAATTTTATATGGTAGTCTGAAAAACGTAAGTTTTGTAAGTAGCAGTGCTCCAATGTCCATAAAATTTTGTAGCGTGATAAAGGAAATACGTACCTATATAATGGTATCAAAAAGTTTGGCCTAGGTGCATTTTTAAATTTTTCCCTTTGGTTGACCCATTTTCGGAAACACCCATATGTACACATGTAACGACTTCTTTTTATAGATTAGGTAGTCGCCTTTTATTTAATTTTAAGTGAGAGGCTGTACAATCTTAATACCAAAACAATAAATTCGTTATTTTTAATAAAGCCGAACTCTAAGTATTAAAAATAATAATATAAAATAGTTATGGACATAGGTATGTATCTGCGTACTACTAAGATTAACTATGATATGTTAATATGTATGTAAGTACATACATATGTTCATATGTATGCATGTATAAGAATTACAGAAATATGCAAAGCCGACGGCAAATGAACTGGTGCCTCTCAGGGCCGTAGCTAGACTTAAATTTAAGGTAGGGCAGCGTTGGTTTAAGGTAGGGCGGAAGTCAGTCTTGGCACTACCACCATTGAGCGCTAGGTCAGTTTTGGCAATTGACATGCATGTGAATAGAAATATAATTAATGGAAGATATCGACCAACCGCCATACGCAAATAAGCGAGAGACAAAATTGAAGCCGAAAATATTATAAAAAATGTAATGCAACAAAAAATTAAATTTTTTAAATTTTTAATTTTAATTTAATTTCCTTCGATTATTCCATACTGAAGAGAGCTATGATCTTTAAATTTGGTATGTGGGTCGCCTGTAGGTATGCACGCAAGTCAAGGTGAGAAAAAAACTCTCGAAAATGATTAAACGATAACCGTAGAAAATTTAGACACCTCATTTTTCCAACGAGTAAAATGTTTTAGATTAGCACACAGCCTTAGAAATCATTTCCGCGATTTTGGTGTTGTTCGCTCACAGTGAGATTAGTTTTTGTCAGAAAACTGCCGGAATGAACCATTCCTTTAACCAAACTACAAAAATTTGATGGTCTTATTTAATTATAATAACACTGTAGGGAGGTCAAAATATCACAGTGAAACGCCGAGATACCCCCACTTAATTTTTGGCTGTAGAATACGATGGCGTTTTCAGAAAGTCAAAGTTAGCTCTAGGAAAGAAGTTTCAGAGCTCCGAAGGTAATTTTTTTCCCGTTTATAAACTTTACTTAGGTTTTGAACCCTTTTCCCGCGTAAGGATTTTGACGGTTGTTCTTACTTAATTGGGGCATTCTAAATTCAATGCCATCATTAGTTTTTCCAAGCTGGCTCCGGTTTATGAGATAACGGTATTTAAAAAGTACCATTAATATGGACTTTTTTTGTTAATAACTCAGTCATTTTATGAGCTAAATTGCCCAAACTTTGCACATGACAAAACTATTGTTTGAAAACAATTGAAGCATACTTTTAGGTATTATTTCGAGAAAAATTTTATGAAAAATTAACAAAAAAATTATTCAAATCCTCAAACATGCATATATTTTCTTCATTTAAAAACTGTGTAATAGCTCTTTTAATTCTCTGTAAGACGATATAAAGATCATCTAATTCATTTAATACGATATGATGAATTTCATATCAAAGGCTGAAAAAAACGAACATTTTGAACCCGACCCCCTCAAAAATTTTTCAAATTTGAATTTTTTTTCAGTGTAATATAGAATTTTTACAGTGTATGCATTCAAAAGATGATTTTAATACCTTTCTAACGGTATAAAAATTTTTGAAATCGGTTGATTAATTTACGCGTGATATCAAAATATAAGAAAGCCAAGAGATGCATTTACTTAAATAAATTTAAAAAAAAATAAAGAAAAAGGCCATTTTAGTTTTCAGATATGTTATATATATTAAATTGACCTTTCTAAAAAAAGTTCTTATTTTTCAAAATCGCTTGATCTTTGAAGTGTTTTTTCAGTTTCAAATTTTATTTTGAAAAACATTTTTTTCAGTGTACTAAAACAAAAAAAAATTTGCAGTGTATTATTTTGAAAGCTAATTTCAATACCTTTCTAATGGTATGAAGATCTTTGAAATCGGTAAAGCCATTACCTAGTAATCGCACTTTAAAAGTACCTATTATCGTCATTTTTCGAGTATTTTCGAATATTTTCGAATATTTCAATACCTTGCCACGCCCACAATTTTTCGAAAATGCAATTTCTAAAAATGAGGTTGTGCTTGTGTAGGTAAGATGTACCTCAATGCAAAATTTCATCAAATTCTCAGGGGGTCGGGTTCAACGCATATTGGGTTTGATATGAAATTCATCATATATGAGTTATTGGGCTTGAAAAAAATGCCTATGGTGAAATTGCAACTTTGGTTGCACAAAAGTGCAATAACTAATGCAGATACGTGGAAATCGTATATGAGAAAATTTTTCACCTATTCATTTTGAATAAAAGTCTTCATGTTGCTTTTTCACGCAGAATGACTATTATCGGAGTTATAAAAAATAAAAGTGCAAAACCATATATCTGAACAATCAGTTGTATGGGAGCTATATGTTATAGAGACCCGATCTTGACAGTTTTCAGGGAATAGATTAAGGTCAATACAAGTACAAATTCTACAAAGTTGCATGCCCTTAGCTGTTTAAATAGCGAAGCTATGCCCCAAAATGTCCACATCTGAACAATCGGTTGTATGACAGCTATATGTTATAGTGACCCGATTTCAATTATTTTCAGAAAAAGTTAAGGTAATGCTAAAATATGGTCATGTGCAAAGTTTGGGCAATTTAACTCATAAACTGACTGAGTTATTAACAAAAAAGTCCAAATTGATGGTAATTTTTAAATACCGTTATCTCATAAACCGGAGCCAGTTTCGAAAAACTAATAATGACATTGAATTTGGAATACCCCAATTAAGTAAGAACAACCGTCAAAATCCTTACGCGGGAAAAGGGTTCAAAACCTAAGTAAAGTTTATAGACTGAAAAAAATTACCTTCAGAGCTCTGAAAGTTCTTTCCTAAATTTCTCGAAAACAAGAGCTAACTTTGACTTTCTGAAAACGCCATTGTATTCTACAGCCAAAAATTAAGTTTACGTGTTTCGGCGTTTCTCTGTGATATTTGAAAAGTTAAAAATTTACCTACAGTGTAATTAATCTCACTTGTTGGCCTTTTTAAGGTAGGGCATTCTAATTTTAAGGTAGGGCATTGCCCCACAATGCCCCCCCCCTAGCTACGGGCCTGGTGCCTCTTTGACACATTTTCGCTAGTTCTGAACCAGAAATTCTGTTCTCTAGTTACCTATTAACTTCCTGCAGAGTATGTAAAAAAATTCAGATACATGCCTTTATAATTAAATACCTACCTATATTAATATGTACATAAATATGTAAGTAACGAATCTAATATCAAAGTATATTTTAATACATATACATACATATTATGTATTAACTAAATAATTCAAAATAAAATTCCTGTCCATACCTGCTAAGTTACAAAATTGGTTATTTTAAATACAGTCATACTACGAACACAAATTTTCTTCCATTTGTACACATGCGTATGCGCACGAACGTACATGCATATCTACATATGCAAACATATTTTTCAGCAACACTTTTCTTTATCCCTCTGTTTTTAACTGTTATCAAAGGACGGAAAAAAATAAAAGTCTCATTGAAACCGTCACTTGCTGAGGGATATTTTTGAGTGTTGAAAAATAACTCTTAAATGGCAACAGAAAAAAGATCGTTGAGAGAGGTTGCCCACGGTGAGAAACACTTTGAGTGAAAGAGTTTTCTGTTTCAGTCAGTGGGAAACACTTTGCGCTCACCATTTTTGTGTTTCCGTCAGACTGAAATGGAATGAAAATAAGTGTTAACTGTTAAAGTTGGTCTCTGATTAGAACTGAAACGGTAGCAGGTACATACATGAAACCGTTAGACTCTATTCACACCTGCGAACCAAATCGATTTAGTCGGACTTTGATTTGCATGGGGATGTATGGAAGTGTTCACACTGCACCCAACTAGTCGGCCGTAGAAACATACTACAGCCCAGCCCGATCGATTTGGCCGCAGGTGTGAATAGGCATTTAAGAATGAGCAATTTACCTAAGAATGCATTTTTTTTGAATATGTACAGTGGCTCTCAGAAGTATTTTGCATAATTCATTTATTAAGAAAACGTTAGAAATTCGCCTTTTTTTCGAATTCTTTTGCAAATTTTTTTAATGTGGTATTATAGCTGAATCTTCATACTACAAAAACACATTCATTAAAAAACCAAAATGCATTTCATCTTTTTTAGAAAATTAAAGAAACGAAAAAAGGCATACATTTTTGCTCACAAAAGTATTTTGCATATTGGTATTTTTGGTGAATAAATGCATCAACAACCTGTTTAATATTATTTATGATATCCATTATTTTTCGAAATGGCTTCCAAGAGTCTAGGGATGCGCTCTCAGTGGCGTAGTAACAAATAATATTAGTATAAACTACAATGGGGATAAATATGCAATGTGTAAGAGTATCTGAACTTGAGATTTTACTTAATGTCTGTCAAAATGGAATATTAAAAAACTAAATTATATAAGACAAGTAAGGAAGCCTAAGTTCGAGTGGAATCGAACATTAGATACTCAGCTGTATGTTTTCATTGTTTGTTTGCGTTTGATGGATTTTATATAAAGCGAGTGCTGCATAAAGTGGACGTAGCCACGCCCATTTTCAAAATTTTTATCAGTCATCCAACTAAGCATATGAATATTATTCTTTGTACAAAATTTCATTCCTTTATGACTTCCAGTTACAAAGATGTCACGTTACAAATTTCCAAAGCGTGTTCCAGAAATATCTTTGCTAAAAAGTAGGCGTGGTCATAAACCGATTTCAGTAAATTTTTGCGTGTCTATTAATACAAGTTATAAAAGTGTATAAACCAAGTTTCGTCATAATATCTCAATTATTTGTCGAGTTATGGGCTCCGAAATCTCGTAGATTCCTTTGTCTAAAAGGAGGCGGTGCCACGCCCATTTTCCAAAATTTTTCTATTTTTTGTTTCCGGTCTATTGTAGAAATCATACCACAAAATTTCAATGAATTATCTTTACATTTGACAAAGATATCGCTTAAAATGTTTTTATTAGGTCACTTTATAATACCCATATATAAAAGTGGGCGTGGCCGTCAACCGGTTTCTCTAAAATTTTGAACATGTATTACTACAAGTAATAAAAGTGTACACACCAAGTTTCGTCATTATATATAAATTATTTGTCGAGTTATAGGCTAAGAAATCTCGTATATTCCTGCTTCTAAAAAGAGGCGGTGCCACGCCCATTTTCCAAAATTTTACGGCTTTTGTCTTACGTTCGCAGTTAGACTCCTGCTATAAAATTTCAATGATATATCTTTATATTTGACAGAGATATCGCTTAAAATGTTTTTATTAGGTCACTTAATAATATACATATATAAAAGTGGGCGTGGCCGTCAACCGATTTTAACTATTTTCCGTCCAAACGTTTGCCTAAGTAAGTATATCACGCGTACCAAATTTGATCGATATATCTTCAATGGTTTCTGAGTTATGACATATAAAACTTTCAAGGGTTGACCCTTAATAAGTGGGCGTGGCACCGCCCATTTTCCAAAATTTCATAAAATTTCTTCCTAGGGGCTGAGCTCAACACGTGGGTAAAATTTCATCGCTCCAGCTATATTAGTGACTGAGATACCAAATTTCCGATTTTTTCTATATAGGAAAAGTGGGCGTGGTCATGGTCCGATTTCGCCCATTTTCAAAACCAAATTTCCCAGTCTCGATACCAACTTGCATTTCAAATTTCATCGAAATATCTCAATTTTTGCACGAGTTAGAGTGTTTACAGACGGACGGACAGACGGACGGACGGACAGACGGACGGACGGACATGGCTCAATCGATTTCTCTTTTCACCCTGATCATTTTGATATATATAAGTCTATATCTATCTCGATTATTTCATTCTGTTACAATCCACCGTTATGTGATTAAAACTATAATACTCTGTGTACTAGTACAGCTGAGTATAAAAATTATTATTTATAACCGTAGCACATAGGTAGAAATATTTTATTGTGTACATCTATTCCAAATTGCTTGTTTAATGCAAAATTTTAATAAACTTTTTTAACTTAAAAGTCGATTTTATTGAAAAATATATACAGTGACTCAAAAAAAAAATCATACGCCAGAGTTTTTAAATTTATTTCACAGTTCTGTCGAAAATTTGACTCTCTTATTTTCGTTTAAAAATGTAAACAATTTTTCAATAAAAATCGGATTAAGCAGGATTTCTAAGCTTATGGAAAAATCCGAAAAATCGTAGAAATTTCTAAAAGTGGATTAAAAATTTCAAAGCGCGGCCAGAATTTATAGAAGATAGTGATGGGCGAGTCCGAGATGTTTAGAGAATCGAGAGAATCGCCATCGTTGCAAAATCACAATCGAATCAAAAGCTGACTCGCTCCTCGACTACACAATCGAGATGTTTTTGCGATTATTCCGAGTCGGCGAGTCGGAGGTTGTTTCGATGACATCTCGACTACATAAGCGAGATGTTTTTACGATTGTTCCGAGTCGGCGGGCCGGCTGTTGTTTTGATGATATATTTTAGTTGATAAAATAAACTGAATGAGGTTTGTTGATAAAGAAAGTAGGATTTTCAATGGAAGTGAGGCAAATACATAAATAAATTAACCAAATTGAAAAATATGCTATACATATATGCTGCATTATTGCAATCACAACTAAAGAGTGTCGTGCATAATAATAATAATTAATTATTTGAACATTAATAAATTTTCTGAAGTGAGACGCTTATGAAACAAATGAATTTTACGAGTAGCAACAACGGCAATAGATTTGTACCACTCTGTATGTTTTTATACTCAGCTGTACTAGTACACAGAGTATTATAGTTTTGATTTCCTAACGGTGGATTGTAACAGAATGAAATAATCGAGATAGATATAGACTTATATATATCAAAATGATCAGGGTGAAAAGAGAAATCGGTTGAGCCATGTCCGTCCGTCTGTCCGCCTGTGAGCACGATAACTCGCGAAAAAATTGAGATATTTTGATGAAATTTGAAATGTAAGTTGGTATCAAGACAGGAACGGATGGTATTGAAAATGGGCGAAATCGGACCATGACCACGCCCACCTCCCCTATATAGTAAAAATTGGAAATTTTGTATGTCAGTCACTAATAGAGCTAGAGTGATAAAATTTCACAAACGTATTGAGCTCAGGCCCTTATGAAGAAATCTGGTGAAATTTTGGAAAATGGGCGGTGCCACGCCCACTTATTAAGGGGCAAATATTGAAAGTTTTATGAGTCATAACTCAGAAACCGTTGAAGATATATCGATGAAATTTGGTAGGCGTGATATACTTACTTAGACAAATGTTTGGACGGAAAATTGCCAAAATCGGTTGACGACCACGCCCACTTTTATATATGGGAACTATAAAGGGGCCTAATAAAAACATTTTAAGCGATATCTCTGTCAAATATAAAGATATATCATTGAAATTTTATGGAAGGTGTCCAACTATGGACATAAAACAAAAAATATAAAAATTTTGGAAAATGGGCGTGGCACCGCCTCCTTTCAGAAGCAGGAATATACGAGATTTCTGAGCCCATAACTCGACAAATAATCGATATATTATGACGAAACTTAGTGTATACACTTTCACTACTTGTAGTAATAAATGTTCAAAATTTTAGCGAAATCGGTTGACGACCACGCCCACTTTTATATATGGGTATCATAAAGTGGCCTAATAAAAACATTTTAAGCGATATCTTTGTCAAATATAAAGATAATTTATTGAAATTTTGTGGCATGAGTTCCACAATAGATCGGAAACAAAAAATATAAAAATTTCGGAAAATGGGCGTGGCACCGCCTCTTTTCCGACAAAGGAATCAACGAGATTTCGGAGCCCATAACTCGACAAATAATTGACCTATTATGACGAAACTTGGTTTATACACTTTTATAACTTGTATTAATAGACACGCAAAAATTTATTGAAATCGGTTTATGACCACGCCTACTTTTTAACAAAGATATTTCTGGAACACCCTTTGGGAATTTGTAACGTGACATATTTGTAACTCATAAGGGGATGCAATTTTGCACAAAGAATAATATTCATAAGCTTAATTCGATGACTAATAAAAATTTAGAAAATGGGCGTGCTACGCCCACTTTATGCAGCACTCGCTTTATATAAAGTACACCGTGTTTCCATCAAACGCAAACAAACAATGAAAGCATACAGCTGAGTATATAATGTTCGATTTCACTCGAACTTAGGCTTCCTTACTTGTTTAAAGCAATTTTAATATTCAAGCGGCAACAACAAATATTTTGTATATTTTGCAGCGAGTCCGAGATGTTGTATGGTTGCTTTGAAAACGGGAGGAATCGTTGGCGAGTCCGAGATGTTTTAGCGATTGCTTCGACTGACGGCCATTTACGACTTGACTCGAATACGAATGAAAACCATCGAGAGCATTCGAGATGTTTCAACAATCGAGAGAATCGAATAAAACATCTCGGACTCGCCCATCACTAATAGAAGATTTTGAGGAGATTTCTAAGTGTACTGTTATGTAGCCAACCAATTTTAGTGTAAAAAGTGCTATTCTCAACGCTGTCAAAATTTCCGTCGATTTTAGTAATTTTTTTCTGTAGGGTGTTTGCCTTATATGTACGTGAGACCGTTCCAATTAAAATTTCCGAAAAGCCAATGAAATTTTTCAATAAGTTGAATGTTGCATATTATTATATTACAATTGAATGAGCTGCAAAATTGCATACTCAAAAATCTTCTAAAAAATGTAGCTTTATAATTCTTAGCCCCTTTTTATGATAAGTACTTCCTTAACTTTGAAAAATTGGAAATACTAAAAATACTGCCTAAAAAGTTAACAATAATCGCTGCTAAATATCTGGGTTACTTTCGAGCATCACCTACATTAACCAAGATATGCGTTAGAAATATAAACATTAAAATTAAATATAAAGCACAAAAAGAAAATTATTGTAGGTACATATGAAAATAAATTAAATATCCCAACTTTAAAAGCTTAAAACTATAAACTTAGAATTATTGGAAACCAAGGATATTATTGAAAAGTGTTAATAATTACTTGAACCTTTAGGATTCATCACGATTACTTAAATGAAATGTTTTAAATAATAAATATTCAAGTTGAAACTAGCACTTAAAAATATGTAAGAAAAAAACAAAAAAATTAACTTCAGATATGCTACGTTACGACCATCTGGGGCAAGTGCAGAATATGGGGTCGGGAAAAAAGCGATGAATTATTGTTCCCCATTCTATTTCCAATATGTGGGTATGTTTTTTTTTCTGTAATTGTAACAATTTTACAAAATTCAATTTTGGGCGCATAAAACTTGAAAATGTACCTATGCGCGTAGATTTCCAGAAGAGAATATGAGACTTACTTTTGAAGTATAGTTAAAGGCCCTTGGCAACTGACAATCTGGCATGTCAAGCAGTGTGTATGTGTGAGTTTTTTTGTGTGTGTTAGTGCAATCGGTAGTCGTCGTGCTACACGTTCTTGTTCGGGCTCGCGTTGATGAGAATCAAATCTTTTAGATATTTGCGTCAATCACCCGACACTCACACATATGTATACACTTCTTAACATTCCAGATTTTAAGTAGCCAAGGGCCTTAAGAGTTTGATATATGTATTATAAGCGATATTTGTGTACTAAAATGTTAAATTATAGTCTGAAAAAATTACATTTCGCTAGTTTAGAGTGCAAACTGTGTAAGTCCACTTTTATGAAAAAGTGTATTTTTATGTAGAACGCTAGAAAAATCAAATACGCACCGCGCTAAACAAGTCTGAGATACTTGTCATATTTCTACTCGTTGTTATTCAGTGATACGCAAATTGTGTAAGTCCAAAAAGCGAAAAAAATTGTGTAAGTCCAAAATATTTATGTGAACAGAAATTTTTTTTCATTTCGATTTTTTTTTTCTTTTTTGTTTTTTGTCTCTCCTACAAAGTTTTAAAAAATGACTTACACAATTTGCATTCTAAGCTAGCGATTTTTATCATTTGTAAAAAAAATTGTAGTTTTTTTTTGGTAATTTTAATTTTGGTAAATTTTTTACATTGGCTGTGACCCCCCCCCCCCGAAAAATTCTCTAGCTACGCCACTGTGCGCTCTGCTAGTTTTTGACAAAATCTCGAAGGTATTTTGTCCCATTCCTCGGCCAAAACCGCATTTGGATAATTTTTTGGGGAAATCTTCGATTTTCTCACATGATCTTCAAGATATGATCAACAATTTTTAATGGTTCTTATATCGGAGCTTTGAACACAAACTTGGAAGTGGTTTTTATTCGAAAGTGTTGACATTTTAACATTATGAGTGATATTTTTCGGAAAAAAGTTGCTAGTACAAAGAAGAACGTCGCTAGAAGAACTCGAAATATTGAGAGAAAATCAACTAAACCCTCACACATAAGCTCCTACAATAAACAGAAAACTAAAACCAATACTCAATAATCAAGTATCGGACGAGGCAGTGCACAGAGTACCGAGAAAAACCATATTCACCGCCGAGTACTGCGCAACCAACTCTCTATCTCAAAGAAAGTGTCTTAATTTCCCCAACAAACACAAAATAAAGAAGAATTTGACATTTCTAAAATCATAATTTTAAGTGCCGAAAGCAAATATAATATTCTTTAGTCGTATTTCATGGCGGAAGCCCAATTAACAGCTGAAAATCAAAAAAAATTAAAGCGACTGTTAAGCACTGTAGGAGTTTATGATCAATCGAGGCTCAGGGAGTTTGTATATCACCTCAGTGAGTTGTAAAACTTATTTTAGTGGATAGTACGATGGACGAGCTTTCCCGATTTTCCATTTTCAGGGAAAACCTACGTTCTAGTGCAGAAAAAATGGGTATGATATACAATGGGTTTTTAATTCAACAAGATAATAATCCGAAAAATACCGCTAATGATGCTAAAATGTGAACACTTTGGAATAAAAAACACTTCCAAACTCTTCTTCAAATCTCTGATATAAGAACCAATCAAAATTCTTAGTCCTGTCTTGGAGATCACGTGAGAAAATCGAAGATTTCCCCAAAAAATAACCCAAATGCGGGTTTGACCGGGGAATGGGACAAAATACCTCCGGAAATTTTGCCAAAAATTAGCAGAGCCCATTCCTAGACTCTTGGAAGCCATTTCGAAAAAGAACGGATATCATAAAAAATATTAAACAGGTTGTAGATGCATTTATTCACCAAAATTACCAATATGCAAAATACTTTTGTGAGCAAAAATGTATGCCTTTTTCGTTTCTTTAATTTTATAAAACAGATGAAATGCATTTTGGTTTTTTAATGAATGTATTTTTGTAGTATGAAGATTCAGCTATAATACCACATAAAAAAAATTTGCAAAAGAATTCGAAAAAAAGGCTAATTTCTAACGTTTTCTTAATAAATGAATTATGCAAAATACTTCTGAGAGCAACTGTATCTGTGTAATGAAATAATAATACACTAGCGTGAATATACATATGGGCTAATCCTGGGTAACGCACGCGACATTCGTACGCATATAATCAATGATAAAGGAGGGAAACAACGAGAGGATTACATGTTTATTTTATCTAATGCAAAGCACTACCAGAGTACTACATTCACGAGAAAATTTAAGCTGGAGTAACAGTTAAGTTCTGATATACACGCAAATATATAGTGGTAACGCACACGACAAAAAATATAAGTAGTGATGGGCGAGTCCGAGATGTTTTATTCGATTCTCTCGATTGTTGAAACATCTCGAATGCTCTCGATGGTTTACATTCGTATTCGAGTCAAGTCGTAAATGGCCGTCAGTCGAAACAATCGCTAAAACATCTCGGACTCGCCAACGATTCCTCTTTCAAAGCAACCCTACAACATCTCGGACTCGCTGCAAAAAATACATAATAATTGTTGTTGCCGCTGGAATATTAAAATTGCTTTACAAAACATACAGAGTGGTACAAATCTATTGCCGTTGTTGCTACTCGTAAAATTCATTTGTTTCATAAGCGTCTCACTTCAGAAAATTTATTAATGTTTAAATAATTAATTATTATTATTATGCACGACACTGTTTAGTTGTGATTGCAATAATGCAGCGTCTATGTATAGCATATTTTCCAATTTGGTTAATTTATTTATGTATTTGCCTCACTTCCATTAAAAATCCTACTTTCTTTATCAACAAACCTCATTCAGTTTAACTTGAAAGAGTTTTTAGTGCTTAGCACGAAATTTTTATTTTAATTCAATTTTTAATTGTTGGGGTAAGTGGAAAAAAATTCAACAACTATTTACAGCGAAGGTTGAGTGTATAGCTATTTCACGAAAAACCATTTTCGATCATCAGCACTCTTTTCGGAAGTGGATGCACTGGGGATTGAACCCGAGTCCATTCCAACTTCAGCCGCAATGACCCAACGCATAAACACACTCGGCCATTGAGACTCTGTGCAAGCTGTTGGATTTTCCCCACTTTTTCCTTTTTCATTTTCAACATTAACGTTAGTGTGTATATGCTTTTGCATATATTCTCCACAAACGTGCTGAATTTTTGTTGTAGGCAGTTCGCAATGAACATTGGAAAAATCCAACAGCTTGCACAGAGTCTCAATGGCCGCGTGTGTTTATGCGTTGGGTCATTGCGGCTGAAGTTGGAACGGACTCGGGTTCAATCCCCAGTGCATCCACTTCCGAAAAGAGTGCTGATGATCGAAAATGGTTTTTCGTGAAATAGCTATACACTCAACCTTCGCTGTAAATAGTTGTTGAATTTTTTTCCACTTACCCCAACAATTAAAAATTGAATTAAAATAAAAATTTCGTGCTAAGCACTAAAAACTCTTTCAAGTAAAATTGTTAACGTTGTTTGGTATACCTATACATAAAAATAAAATACCAACAACAATGTTCATTGCGAACTGCCTACAACAAAAATTCAGCACGTTTGTGGAGAATATATGCAAAAGCATATACACACTAACGTTAATGTTGAAAATGAAAAAGGCAAAAGTGGGGAAAATCCAACAGCTTGCACAGAGTCTCAATGGCCGAGTGTGTTTATGCGTTGGGTCATTGCGGCTGAAGTTGGAATGGACTCGGGTTCAATCCCCAGTGCATCCACTTCCGAAAAGAGTGCTGATGATCGAAAATGGTTTTTCGTGAAATAGCTATACACTCAACCTTCGCTGTAAATAGTTGTTGAATTTTTTTCCACTTACCCCAACAATTAAACATTCAGTTTATTTTATCAACTAAAACATATCATCAAAACAACAGCCGCACACTGGGTGATAGCGGCCAAAAATAAAATCGAAATTAAAGCTGATTCCACATAAAACTTTTTCCGCTTTGCGTTACGCCGCTTTCTATGTCAAACAACGCAAAACTGAAAAACTATGCCACAATGAACGCTGCAACATCACTCAAAAAATATTTGTTTTCTGAAAAATCTTTCATTCTCCGTTTTATTTACAAAAAAGTAAATAAGAAAATAAAAATCTATTAAATTATTTTTCAATTGTGTGAAATTTAAATTTGTTTATTTACATTTGAATTAAAGTGAAACTGAAAAAAAATTTCAACGCCCCAAAAAGTTGAGATTTGGGCAACTTTGTGCTTTACGTAACTTCGGCGTTGCGTTACTTTTTGTTATGTGAGAAACTTCTTATAGATACATGTATTTTAATCTCAGCTGTCACGCAGAAAGTGTCACGTAGCGCAACACAAAGTTCTATGTGGAATCAGCTTAAAGTATTAGCAAATCAAATTTTTTTGAAAGTGATTGACAGATATAACAATTTGTAAAAAAAAAGCTTATATAAAATTTTTTGAGTCTCGTTTTGTTTAGCCGTACAGGGTGTTAAAAACTGAGCAAAAAATAGGTCCTTTTATTTCTCAACAATTACACCTTATACAAAATGCTGTAACTCATTCAATTATTAACGTATGTAATCGAGTGATACATCATTACATAGATATTGATTTGGCCTTTTAGAAACAATAAGCCTTTTGTAACCAGCGGTAACTCTTAGATTTATATGAACTTTCAAATATTGACAAAAAAAGTCGTAAAAAAAAAATTTTGCTCAACTTTAAACAAAAAAATAAAAAAAATAAAAAATATGACCTCCCCAATTTTTTCATATGTTTTGAAATGATATATTTTTAATCAAACTGCATTTTAATTCTTGAAATCCACCTGCGCTTTTCGCTTAAATAATCTTTTTCCCATTTGACTAAAAGTGCCTTTTTCAAAACGCAATAATTAGGCTACTTTTGACATTATGAAAAATCTTATTCTTAGGCGACTAATCGAATAGTTTGTTCACCGTGTTGTAGGCAATGGTTCACACTTTCAAATTATGAAAGAATTTTTTTTATCAGCGTTATCATTATTTTTTTGCAGCCTTTTTCTTTTCGAACAGAAAAAAAAATTGTGTAAAAATTGGAAAATTTCAACATGAAATAAAAAAAAATACAAAATATGACCTCTCCAAATTTTTAATATTTGGTGCTAGTGAACGTGCTTTATAAACAGGTGAAGAAATCTTAAAAATTCGTTTGCGCTTTTTTGTTTTATGAACTTTTTTATGGAGTGAGTTTTTCTAAGTTTTCATACATTTTTCCCATACAAAATCCCCAAAAGTATGCTTCAAAAAGTATTAATAATTTTGTATGGGGAAAATTTGCCAAGTTAATGAAACTTAAACAACAATTTCTCCAATTCTAATAAAGATATCTGAAAAATTTAAACGCCATATTCAGGGGGATGGTTTATGCTTTCTAACGGTGTATTTGATTTTGAATAAAAAAATATTACGTACAAGATATTAAGCAGGGAATATAGTCAAAAACGTGTTTTTTTCCCTAATTGGACATGAATATCTCAAAAACTAGAACCAATTTGAAAATTCTGACTTCAGATTCAGATTCAGCACACTGAAATCCTTTAGAAAAGTATAGTTTCATTTGTGGTATAAAAATTTTTTTAAATGTGATTTTTTTGAAGGAAAATTTTATGATGAATGCTTATAAAATGCTCAAAAGTGCATATATTTTTAATTTGAAAACCATGGAATACTTTGCGCTTTTTCCAAAATGATTACTGTATATTATTTATATTTAAAAAATGTGTGCTCTTATTAAAATTGAGCATTTTAGCTATAATAGTTAACAAAATATTGAAATTTCAAAAATACCGTTATATGGGAGGGGGGTGTATTTGTGGGCCGATTTTGTTCAAATTTTCACAGTTTACTATCTTCTTAAGTTCCGAGTTTAAAGTTTCTAGCTCAATTATTACTATTTTTGGCCGCGTTTGTATGGAGGTGCCCCCACTGTGAGCCGGCCCGCCGAATCGGAACAATCGCAAAAACATCTCGCTTGTGTAGTCGAGATGTCATCGAAACAACCTACGACTCGCCGACTCGGAACAATCGCAAAAACATCTCGCTTGTGTAGTCGAGATGTCATCGAAACAACCTCCGACTCGCCGACTCGGAACAATCGCAAAAACATCTGGATTGTGTAGTCGAGGAGCGAGTCAACTTTTGACTCGATTGTGATTTTGCAACGATGGCGATTCTCTCGATTGTCTAAACATCTCGGACTCGCCCATCACTAAATATAAGTTATTTTTTAATGTGTTTGGAAGTATGCAAAATTTAGCGAATTTTGCACAATAACATATTTACTAAAAATGAGGAAATGAAGTTCGAAGAGTACCTTATGTTATGTTCAGACACAACTAGGGACACGATATCGAATCAAAAGCATCGATCTGGTACTCATTTAAAATATCGGTTAAAAAGAATCGCGAACCCGATAATATCGAAACTAAACTACTCGATACTCAAAGTATCGGTATCGAAAGCGGTAATTTTCTGGAAGGTGCAACCTTAAAATTTCCTTTAAAATAGTTAAGAGGGACCAATCGACGCATTCTGACCTCTAGATTATGAATTCGAAAGCGGAAATAAAAGATTTTTCCACATTTAAAAGATATTTATTAAAACGGTTCAAAGTTGCACCGTCTTCTAGAAAGTTACCAAAAACGTAATAAAACTGCATCCTGATGCATACGCATATCGCTGTATTAGTTCTGATTCCATGGCAAAGTATGCCATAGCTGGTTCCAAAGTTTTGATTTTGACGTAAATCCTTTTCCAACTCATAAGAATAGTTCAAGCTGATTAAAAAAATTATACAATATAAGTTTATTAAGTTCTTGAAAAAATTTTTTACAAACCAACAGCTTTTACAAAATAACAGGTGTGTTTAATGCAATTACAGTTGTAAAAAGATATTTGCAAAATATTTAGTATTTTGAAAAATAAACATCCTAAATAACATTAACAATTCATTTTCATTGAGATTATATGTATCCATCATTCAATTTTTTTTTGAATTTGAATTTAAATTATCGAAACAAAAAAATGATGAAACTCACGTGGCAGCATAGCTGTGCAATCCATGTTATAAAGATAAGCCATTGCGCAGTATGATTTTTCTTCCGGACTTCTTCTTTCCCCTTACGGCCAATGCAGAAGCTTACAAGAGGCAAATTTAAAATTTGTATTTCCATATATTTTATATTTTAAAAATAATTTATTTTATATGAAAGAGTTTTTAGTGCTTAGCACGAATTTTTTATTTTTAATTCAATTTTTAATTGTTGGGGTAAGTGGAAAAAAATTCAACAACTATTTACAGCGAAGGTTGAGTGTATAGCTATTTCACGAAAAACCATTTTCGATCATCAGCACTCTTTTCAGAAGTGGATGCACCGGTGCATGCACCCCAACAATTTATTTTATAGTTGTTAAAATGAAACAGTTGTCAGAAAAAAGTGCCGAATGTCAAAAAACCTATCAAAATACAAGCTGGCTCATTGGTTTTTAACTGCCTAGATGGTATTTCGTTAGTTTTTTCCAACATAGCTTACTCCCTTGCACCAACACAAAACTGTATTTGACCACCTCTTTCACACAAAAACCCTGGTAGAATACCAGGCAAAAAACGTAGTGTCATATGGGCATTAATGGAAAACAGACCCTTTTTTTTGTTTATAACGTGTTTTTAGTAAAATGAGAAATAAAATTATATTGGCGATTTTTTTCGCTGAAATGAAGATTTTTTTGCAAACGTCAAATTATCGTACGAAAATGACAAATATATAATCCTATATCTCCAGTTATCATTATTTCTATCGCATGGTAATTGCAAATTCTAAGCAAGTTTCGGTGGTAAGTGTGCGCCTCGTTTAATGTGAAAATCAATAAACAAATTTGGGTAACTTCTTACAACTTCATACAAAAAACCTTACGAAGTAGCCCAAACCTGCAATTATTTCAGCACGTGGATCAGACCTATTTTTCGATATGTACCAGTGCTTGCGCATTTTTCGGCACTTTAGGAAGCAGCTTGTCACTTCTGCACACTCGACCGATTTTCGGCACTATTTTGGGTTGCATAATTTTTTGGACAAATATGAAACAATTTTAATTTTCCATCACTGAATGTACTCATTTATTCGATACCGTGGTTGAAGTACTCGATACCAAAAAATATTGTCGCAAAAGAATCGAGTAAAAAGTATCGGTATCAAATGCAAAAAATATCGATTTGGTATCGTATCGTATCGAAATTCGTGTCCCTAGACACAACCTTAATTGAACATTAAGAGCCTTCATTCAATTTTCAAGCCCAATGATTCTCAATTTACCATACAAAAATTGACCAAGTTAATGCTTCATTAGAAATTAATGAGTTGTTAATGAAGAACAATTCTGCATGCAACCCTGTTAAAAGGCTTGTTTCATAAGTAAAATGAAATGTCATGAAAAGAGAAATGTGATTAGCGTCAGTGTCCACTAAACAGGTTGGTTCGTCAGATCAGCTGCATTCTTGTTCTTCTTCATCACCTATCAAATTTGTTTTTATTTCTGCTTATTTTATACATGCATTCGTGTTTACGATTGGTAAAAATTGTGAGATGAATGTCAAATTATTTCGTCCTCCTTGCAATTTTGACATTTAGGTCACGAGAGTTTGATATTCAGCTCACGTCGTGTATGTGTGTATGTATCTTGAGCCGACCTGTTAAATGGGCCAAGTAAATTAAATATGTCTGAACACCAAATCTAAAGATGTTCAATCAACCCCAATTGACTTAATTAATTTTTATGTCTGAACATTATATTAGGTTCGTAGATTTACGAAATTTTAAAAATATTTCTCTAATTTTGTTTATGAACTATAATAGTAGTACTCACGCGACAGTAACGCACGCGACAAAATTTCCCAATGAAAAAATATAAAACAAAAATTTTTTTTAATTCTCATTTTTAATGAATTTTTAGCAAAGAATGAATAAAAAGTACATTTAAAGTATTTTGATAGAATAAGTAAAAAATAACTTAAAACTTGGTACGTTGTACTTTAATTTTTTCTTCGGCGAATAAGCTGTTCGAGCAACCTCAATAAAGTCGCCACCAATAATGTTTGGAACACTTTTCCATAACTTAGAGAGATAAAGTTTGTATCGGAGATGCCACGCCCCCTTTTCCAATAGCTCCCATTTGACATTTTTTATGTCCCTACAAATTTCCAGGGTCTTACCATGAACACTTCCAAAGATTTTGAGTATAAAAAATTTGGGGTAAATGGGAGGTGCCACGCCCTTTTTTGTAATAACGCTCATCTCTGTTTGTGAGCTTGGCATCTCGTTAGTATATCATTCCAAGTTCTAAGCCTTACAAAGAATATTTTCAGAAATACGTATACAGTATGAAACGTTTTGTTTGTATGGGAGGTGCCACGCCCTTTTAACTATTTTGAAATTATTTTCCAATAGAACTTTCTCCAGACAATACTAAACTCAACAAAGAAAGAATTAGCGAAATCGTTCCATCCGTTCAGGCGTGATGCGATGACCAAGGAAATAGTGATTAATTTTTTTTATATACATACATATATAGACTGAATTTTTGCACTTACGGTAACGCACGCGACAAATTTGAAACACACATAAAGTGGTAACATTCAGCTTTCGGACAACACTGATTTTATTTTTGGAAAAAGGTACACAAGCTTACTTTGTCACTGAAATTTCTTTTTATTTCAAGTGGTTTCCTAGGTTCAATAACTATTTATATAGTTTTTTGGTAACGCACGCGACAAAAGGATAAGCGAAAATTTAAAGTAAAAAAACTCCTTTATTCTTACTAGCTTCACAAATTTTATACTCTTATATTAAATTACGTTCTAAGTAGAATGATTAGAGCGTGTATCAATAACATAACTCTCTTTTCAATAAACTAAACCCGCGAAGAAAAAAAATGATACTTTGCTAATAAAAAAGCCTTAGTGAAAATTATTTTTTTGGCGATTTTTCTCAGCCTGAGTTTAAGAACGAATAGAAAATGCTTATGTTTTTCTAACATATACATGTATTATCTTCACTAACAAATACCAAAAAGAAAAGTAACTCTAGCGGTTATGGCTTGTGGCCACAGATACTATATTATTATTAATCTCTGAATATTTCAAAGCTTGTATAAGTTGCATGATAAATAGAAGTTATTTACAAGAGCAACTGGTATAGACAGTTATATATGTACATACCTAATATTATAGAATTGCTATAGAAACCTTTTCTTATTTACGTCTTGCAACGTCTCGTTTGCAATTATTTACATAATCGAACACTGTTAGCTTTTTATATCACAAAAACACTGAAAAATTTATCAAAATTTATTTAACAAAAAAATAACAATCAACATCAAAATCAACATTCAATATTTTTTCTATTTACATACATACATATGTACATATGTACATACATACATAAATATTTAGCTTTAATCAGGGTGAAGCGAAGCATCTAAAGAAAATATCAGCGGAATGCCAACAATAACAAATCGTCATTATGCGGGTGTCAAAGGTGGTAATGTTAACGAGGATGGCGGCGGTCGTATTGCCAACATTTTCGCACTTGAAGGAAGTGCACCTCAAACGCCATTGCGGGCAGAAGTAAAGGAAATGGAATTGACTTGGAGTGCGGGTATGCAACGTTGTCCTGCGCCTGCTTGCAAGCAATCTTTTTGGTGGTCTTCAGCACCGAAGCCTATGGCCAAGAAGTCTGGCAAAATGCAAAAGTAAGTACATACATACATACATAAGTACATAGATATGAGGTTGTGGAATCACAATTATTCTTTTTTTTGCGTAAGTTCATACATATCGTCGCTGCGCCAACAAATTCAGTTATATGCTTTTTTTTCGATTTTTTTTATACTCAGCTGTACTAGTACACAGAGTATTATAATTTTGATTTCCTAACGGTGGATTGTAACAGAACGAAATAATCGAGATAGATATAGACTTATATATATCAAAATGATCAGCGTGAAAAGAGAAATCGATTGAGCCATGTCCGTCCGTCTGTCCGTCTGTCCGTCTGTACGCACGATAACTCACGCAAAAATCGAAATATTTTGATGAAATTTGGAATGCAAGTTGGTATCAAGACGAGAACGGATGGTATTGAAAATGGGCGAAATCGGACCATGACCACGCCCACCTCCCCTATATAGTAAAAATCGGAAATTTGGTATCTCAGTCACTAATATAGCTGGAGCGATGAAATTTTACCCACGTGTTGAGCTCAGGCCCCTATGAAGAAATTTGATGAAATTTTGGAAAATGGGCGGTGCCACGCCCACTTATTAAGGGGCAAACATTGAAAGTTTTATGAGTCATAACTCAGAAACTATTTAAGATATATAGATGAAATTTGGTACGCGTGATATATTTGCTTACGCAAATGTTTTGACGAAAAATTGCCAAAATCGGTTAACGACCACGCCCACTTTTATATATGGGTATTATAAAGTGACATAATAAAAACATTTGAAGCGATATCTCTGTCAAATATAAAGATATATCAATGAAATTTTATGGCAAGATTCCAACTAAGGACATAAAACAAAAAACACAAAAATTTTGGAAAATGGGCGTGGCACCGCCTCCTTTTAGGAGCAGGAATATACGAGATTTTGGAGCCCATATCTCGACAAATAATTGATATATTATGACGAAACTTGGTGTATACACTTTTATTACTTGTAGCAATACATGTTGAAAATTTTAGCGAAATCGGTTGACGACCACGCCCACTTTTATATATGTGTATCATAAAGTGGCCTAATAAAAACATTTTAAGCGATATCTTTGTCAAATATAAAGATAATTCATTGAAATTTTGTGGCATGAGTTCTACAATAGACTGGAAACAAAAAATAGAAAAATTTTGGAAAATGGGCGTGGATACGCCCACTTCATGCAGCACTCGCTTTATATAAAGTACACCGTGTTTCCATCAAAGGCAAACAAACAATAAGCATACAGCTGAGTATCTAATGTTCGATTCCACTCGAACTTAGGCTTCCTTACTTGTTTTATTACATATTTATTTAGCGCTATCCGCTAGCCACATTTCTGCATTTCCCGTTTTCTGATATCCTTCTTTGGTTAGAAGTTATCAAACACAGCTATATGCTCTCAGTAGTAGAAATGCTCTGTAAAATCAGTTATACATCTTTTTCGTATAATTGTTTTTTGATTTCAGGTTATTTTTGTGTAAAAAAAATTATTTAAAAAAAGCGTATGTGACCAATTTTCAAAATAGGAGGGGCACTGGTCAATTAAATAATGCATTTCCAAGCTATCGCTAATTGCATCGGACCCTAGCGAAGAATTGTATACACATCTTTCACGATTTCTTAGCCCCACTAGCAAATTTAAACAATTTGTAAAAAGAGCTATGTGCTGTAAAACGGCGCAAATGCTTCATGCGAAGTGGTTGATCAAAAAAAGTAAAAAACAAGTAAGGAAGCCTAAGTTCGGGTGGAAACGAACATTAGATACTCAGCTGTATGCTTTCATTGTTTGTTTGCGTCTGATAGAATCACGATGTATTTTACATAAAGCGAGTGCTGCATAAGGTGGGCGTAACCACGCCTATTTTCAACATTTTTGTCAGTCATCCCACTAAGCATATGAATATTATTCTTTGCTCAAAATTTCATTCCTTTATGACTTCTAGTTACAAAGATGTCACGTTACAAATTCCCAAAGGGTGTTCCAGAAATATCTTTGTCAAAAAGTAGGCGTGGTCATAAACCGATTTGAATAAATTTTTGCGTGTCTATTAACACTAGTTATAAAAGTGTATAAACCAAGTTTCGTCATAATATCTCAATTATTTGTCGAGTTATAGGCTAAGAAATCTCGTATATTCCTTTGTCTAAAAAGAGGCGGTGCCACGCCCATTTTCCAAAATTTTTCTACTTTTTGTTTCCGGTCTATTGTGGAACTCATGCCACAAAATTTCAATGAATTACCTTCATATTTGACAAAGATATCGCTTAAAATGTTTTTATTAGGTCACTTTATAATACCCATATATAAAAGTGGGCGTGGTCGTCAACCGATCTCGCTAAAATTTTGAACATGTATTACCACAAGTGACAAAAGTGTACGCACCAAGTTTCGTCATTATATATCAATTATTTGTCGAGTTATGGGCTCAGAAATCTAGTATATTCCTGCTTCTAAAAAGAGGCGGTGCCACGCCCATTTTCCAAAATTTTTGTGGTTTTCGTTTTATGTCCATAGTTGCACTCCTGCCATAAAATTTCAATGATATATCTGTATATTTGACAGAGATATAGCTTAAAATTTTTTTATTAGGTCACTTTATAAGACCCATATATAAAAGTGGGCGTGGCCGTCAACCGATTTTAACTATTTTCCGTCCAAATGTTTGGCTAAGTAAGTAAATCACGCATACCAAATTTCATCGATATATCTTCAACGGTTTCTGAGTTATGACATATAAAACTTTCCATGTTTGACCCTTAATAAGTGGGCGTGGCACCGCCCATTTTCCAAAATTTCATCAAATTTCTTCATAGGGGCCTGAGCTCAACACGTGGGTAAAATTTCATCGCTCCAGCTATATTAGTGACTGAGATACCAAATTTCCGATTTTTCTATATAGGAAAAGTGGGCGTGGTCATGGTCCGATTTCGCCTATTTTCAATACCAACCGTCCCAGTCTCGATACCAACTTGCATTTCAAATTTCATCAAAATATCTCAATTTTTGCGCGAGTTAGAGTGTTTACAGACGGACGGACAGACGGACGGACGGACGGACATGGTTCAATCGATTTCTCTTTTCACCCTGATCATTTTGATATATATAAGTCTATATCTATCTCGATTATTTCATTCTGTTACAATCCACCGTTATGTGATTAAAACTATAAGAGCCTATACACACTTGCGACTCAATCGATTTGGTCGAATTGGACTGTTGTATTCACACTACTCCAACTATTTAGTCGAATCGGTGGCAGCTATTCACACTTGAGACTAAATAGTCGTGCGATTGACAATGACATAGTGTTGCCAATGTTCACATTTTACTCAGGAAATTTTACATTAGTGGTCTTCATATAAAGTGATGAAGTATTAAATTGTTAAAGTTTATCTGCATTCTTACATGAAGGCACCTTCTTGTCAGCTGTCAACTTGATTAATAAATAAAAAACAATAAAATAAACAAAAAGTGCATACATTGTTTGGCTTTGTTTCTTATTAAACTAGCAACTAGCTGTCAAGTAAATGAAAAGAGAAAAACGGAAGGAATTACGCTCATAAAGGCGAAACGAACAGAAGTACAAGAAACGGAAAAATAGTAAAAATCAGCCATTAATAATTTTCTTGAAATTTCATTTTCATTATTTCTATTTTAAAATGCGATTAATGACATTTGAAGAGAACAACAATATCAAGAAACATATGAAAACGGAAGTAAATATCCTTAGTTAGATAATTCTTGTCTATAACTACATCATTTCCAGATGGATTTTAGAAAGCGTCAACTGGATTTTAGAAAGGGGAAATTGGATCTTAGAAATGTCAATTGGATTTTAGAAAGGGGAAATTGGATTTTAGAAATATCAATTGGATTTTAGAAAGGGGAAATTAGATTTTAGAAATGTCAATTGGATTTTAGAAAGGGGAAATTAGATTTTAGAATAGCCAAATGGATTTTAGAAAGGGAAAATTGGATTTTAGAAATTTCGATTTGATTTTAGAAAAGGGAAATTAGATTTTAGAAATGTCAATTGGATTTTAGAAAGGGGAAATTAGATTTTAGAATAGCCAAATGGATTTTAGAAAGGGAAAATTGGATTTTAGAAATGTCGATTTGATTTTAGAAAAGGGAAATTGGACTTTAGAAACTGTAAATTGGATTTTCGAAAATTTATATAATTATTAATTTATACTTTCATACGCAATAAAGAATTTCTATTCGAAAAATTCTGTGTAAAATTTATTTTAAACGCACATTCTGAAATCCAATTCAAGCTTTCAAAAATCCAATTTTGTTTTCTAAAATCCTTTTAACGCTTTCTAAAATCCAATTGACATTTCTAAAATCCAATTTCCCCTTTCTAAAATCCAATTGACATTTCTAAAATCCAATTTCCCCTTTCTAAAATCCAGTTAACGCTTTCTAAAATCCATCTGGAAATGGTGTAGTTAATAAGAAACGAACCTTTTGTTTTTAAACATTTTGAAAATATTAATTGAAATATTCAATCTCTACAATTTACCAAAAGTGAAATAAAAGTAGTGCTGTCAGCATGGCAACTCTTTCCACTACGAATATCACTGTTGTTGTTGTAGTCGTTCGACTAAATTGTCTCAAGTGTGAATACGTAGAAGGGCGCCTTGCTGATCAAGCAGTTGTACAACTGTTTCAGTTGGAATGAAATTGGGCTGCAAATCCAACTGTTTCAGTTGTACAACTAATTGAATGTAGTGTGAATGCTTCCATACATTCCCATGCAAATCAACATTCGACTAAATCGATTGAGTCGCAAGTGTGTATAGGCTCTAATACTCTGTGTACTAGTACAGCTGAGTATAAAAATTGCACAAGTCTATTACATATCGACGCTTCCAAACAATACTGTACTAAGTCGACTTAGTACATTTTACCGTATTTGGCGTTTTCAAATAGAGCAGCGTGCCTTAATTTAGATGCTGTCTAATTTTGGTATCAATCGGACAATCCAATCAAAAGTTATAAGCAAAAGTGTACATATAATACAACGAGATTTTTACAGAATAAAAACCTTGAGAGCTTGCCATGAAAAACCACGTAGCAAATTTTTATTTCTTCTTACGGTTTTATATAAAGCGTACCCTGACTTTGATATTGTCGAGTTTTGGTGTTGATCGTTCCATCCAAACAGAAGTTACAAGTGAAAATATACTTAGCATACAATCGAAGTTTCATATCGAGTTTAAACTTTGAGAGCTTCTCCTGCAAAACACAGTTTTCAGACTTAGTACAGTTTTGTTTGGAAGCGTCGATATGTGTAGTATCATTAGTTAACAATTCAAACTAGAAAAAATATTCTCTAGGATCACCAGAAAACGGTTTTTTTTCTCTCCTGAAAAGTTGCTGAAAAACGTATAGCTCTTTTTGTTGGCGCAGCGACGATATGTAGGTACATATGTATGTATTTATGTATATATTTATACCCAATAAACCTTTTGGCGAATGTTCGAAAATTTCTTGGATATACAATCGAAGGCGAGCCGCGAATAACGTTTTAAACGCCATTTTTTACGAACCCCATTTTTTTGCATATTACCTCTTGCATTATCTCAACACCAAATCAACTAAAATTGTTGACCTTTTCGCATGCAGAATGCAATTAGAAAGTGTCAGTCAGTGGAAGAACGTTTTAAGCAATGTATGTACATATGTACATAAATAAATAAGATTATTTTTTGTCTGTGTGAGATTTCGATAGATTTTCGATACAAAATTAGAGAAGACATCGATATCATCGAGGTTGGCAAGATGATTCAGAATAAAACAGTGTTTCAATCTACACTCGCTCTCATGGAAATTGGCGAGTTTCGGCACTGGTTTCCGTGTCGAAACAAGATTGAGAGAGAAAATGCAGAAAAAAAGAGCGAAACACGTTATGTGGAGACATGGTATAAGAAGAACAACAAAGAGAAATGTTAAACTGAATCACGATCAGCCACGTGGAGACGGGTTTTTTAGCGAGATGTTTCCCTAAATGTTTCTCTGGCGAATCAAGTTATGTGGAGACGGGCTTTTAAAGGAGGCCGAATATTAATTTTAAAAACCAAACGGCAATACCATTACTTGAACACAAGCACGTGCATGTAAACAATTATAAAAGTACTTACCAATTGATACCAACTTTGTAACAACAAACAAGCTTCATACACCACTACCACATAGATAGAATGGTAAGAAAGCTTGCGAGCATTGGCCGGCTTTCCTTCCTACCAACGAAGGAACTGACCAACGGCAATACACACACATAAATACGTACATACACAAGCTTAATAAAAGCCGATACGAATGAATCGTGCCAAACATGCTCCTCGACACATGGCTTGAGGTCATTTGGTCATCGAGTGCTGTGGCATACGCGACCTGTAACGGGAACGTTACATTAAATTTATATAAAAAAAACATGTACATATAGTATGTATGTATGGATTACACATAAAAGTCACGCACTTCAATTCTACATGGCAAGTAAAAATAAAGTTACTAAAAATATACACTTTTTTGTCGTTATAACATGTGAAAATCTAGTACTAACGTACTTACTATCGATTTCTAGCGACAGCCATACATACATATAAAGTGGATTTTTTTTAGTAAAGTTTGTGTTAAAGTTATAAATTAATAAATGCCTGCCTGTAGTTAAAAATGTTAAAATAGTGTCAAAAAGTGCTTTTGAAAAGTGTTAAATAATTGAATATGAAAATTGACGAGCAGCAACTTCAGTCAACAAGCCCAGAGGAGCAGCATGTGCCCGCAAAGAGCCCGACAACAATAATAGAAACTAATACACACACCGTTAGCGCAGACACCAATAACAACAACAATAAAACAACTTCCAATAATGATATAGAAGATGCCAATGCGATTGCAGATTCAAATGATACAAGCGCCTCGACTCCTGACGTTGCCGAAACTCACGAAATCGCCGTCACAGAATCGGAAAATTTGAATAGCAGCAGGATAAATACTGCAACGCCAAGCCAAAAGTTTTTTTTCGATAACAAATATCGGCCATCGGCTTTTACCATACTCAATAACAACAACGATGACTTAAATATCCAATTAGATAATATTAAGCCAAATGCAATTGTGCGCCCAACACCACGCTTTGAGGATTTGGAAAACGCACAAGCTATTTCTAAAGATGGCGGCGATATTGACGAGAAGAAATACTTTGATCATAAAAAGAAAACTACTCATTTCTCAATGAAAAATAATGATTTGGAAATTGAGAATTTAAGAGGTGCATTAAATCGTTACAAGCTACGTAATTCGCTCTCAACATCTGTGTCAGAAGATTTGAATAAATCTAGGAATTCTTCAAATGTATGTAGGAAATATTAAATTTTTTTTATTTGAGATAGGGAGTAGGGCTCTTGAAATTATTCGAATAGTTGGATTAACCACAAATTGCTCGATTGACAATCGTGTATTCGATTCGGCATAAAAATAAAATGACCTAGGAGCTATTTGACTTCTGATATTTGAATCCTTAAATTCCTTCATGGAGCTAACAATTAAATTATTATACAAAGAAAGAACCGGAAGGAATAAGAGGGCAAATGCCTCCTTGAAATATGCAACAAATTTTATAAGCTTTTTTGTGTTATGTAAATATATTTCTGTGATTTTCAAGGATGGTTCGGAGAATAGGTTAGGTGCATCGACATCATCGCTGCCACACTGAAAAAACAACTTACTCAGATTATGGAAAAGTGGGAATGATTCGGCGCTAAAGACATATTTCCATATTTTGATGTACGATTTTCTTCAAATCAAGGAATAAAAACCACGTTTTAAAGAAAATTGTACATCAAAATATGGAAATATGTCTTTAGCGCCGAATCATTCCCATTTTTCCATAATCTGAGTAATTTTTTTTTTGAGTGCATGAGAATTGCAATGACTCTTGATCGTCGCACAGTTTGTAACAGAGGAATATGGAATATTCGACAGTGATTGAGCAACTTAATTCGAATAGTTCGAATATTCGATTAATTGAATATCAAGAGCCCTAAAATACCTGCATATCATATCATATATATTATTTCTAATTGGTGTTTTATAAATATCCCTTTTTCTGCTCACATAATTTACCAAAATTAATAAGTAAGGCATCGTTTTAAAGGTATAAATTAGCTATGCATGCGAAACGGTGTTTTATTGGGCGTGGTACTTTATATGAAAAGTAAGGAGGGTAAAAGGGGGGTTGACCCCCGCAGGGGGGATGTTATGGAACCCACATAAAATGTACATAAAATTAAAGAGAATCAAAATACCTATCGAATGGTATAAAAATATTCGAAATCGGTTCAGTAGTTTTTAAGTAATTGCAATTTAAAAAATGCATAATATAAACTTTGACCTTTAATAACTTTGGTTGTTGTTGTTTCCAAAAAAAAAATTTATACTCAACTTAGCCTGTTTATCAATCCTCATACTTGGTTTTTTTTTTATTTCATAATTGTAGAAATTTCACATTTGTACCAGATCGTGCTATTTTTTCAACTTTGTGGGGCTGGGGGCACCTCTAAACATGCGAGTAGGTCAATAAAATTTAAAAGGCTTATTACTCGGCTAGAAAGCTGCCGTTCTGGCTTTGGAACAAATTGAATTTCCAAAAAAAATGTTCACTCCACCTTAATATCAAAACGATCAGGATGAAAAAAATGATTGAACCATGTCCGTCCGTCCGGCCGTATACACTCTAACTTGCGCAAAAATAGAAATATTTTAATGAAATTTGGTACACAGATTCTAATGGGAAACACGTAAAACATGATAATTCAGTCACTAATAAAGCCCGAGTGATGAAATGACGTTATGCAGTTATGAGGAAACGTGCTGAAATTTTGAAAAATGGGCCAAGAGGAGCCCATTTTCAAAGATTTATAAGTCAAAACTCAGGAACTGTAGCAGATAAATCGATTAAGCCAAGGCAAACGTGTGGAAAAAAATTACCCAAGTCGGCAAGAACCACATATACGCACATAAAAATATATATAAAATATATAAAAATATATTGCACATACCTATATAGGAATAATAAAAACATTTTATGCGATATCTTTGTCAAACATATATCTAGGTAATTCATTGAAAGTTCCATAAGTTCCACCAAACCAAATAAATAATAAGTTTTTTAAAATGGGCGTGACAGCACAAACTATACCGACTGGCGCCAAGTATGTTTTGTTATTTTTTGCGCAAGATGCGCACGGGTCCGGCTAGTATCACCTATTTTTAAAACACACATTTCTTCAGTTAAAGTCCTTTTTACTACACAATTTGCACCTTAAAGTCAAATACATACGCACATACATACATACACTAATATCAACAAACAAACTTCTAGGCAAGTCAGCATGACCACCTAACGAAGCGTCCACTATTCATTACTACCGTACCTACTGGTGTATTTTTACCTCCACCCAAAGAGCCACCCATTCCACGCTACTTAAAGGCACACGTCTATGCATATTCCTCACAACCGAAGGTGTTGACGAGCAGCGACGGCAGCAGCACCGCACAAGTTCGCGACAAAGAAAAGTCTCGCTACAAAAGTGCACCATCTACAACGTTGGCTAATGGCGGCGGCAAGGCACTTAGTACCTCAAAAGCGAAGTATCCAATACACAATAATAACACAAGTACACCACATATTAGTATTATGGAAAAGGAAAATGCAAATTTTTCGCTAAACGCAACGTCATCAATGGAAAAACGCGGCGGTCAGTCGCCTTCTTCAGGTGAAGAAAACTCTCTGGTGGGTGGCGGAAAACGCCTAACGAAAAAACAATTTCAAGAACAAATTCAACAGCGACGTGCGAAAAGGTAACGGAGGCCGACTATTTGATTACATGTTTGTAATTTTTTTGCTTTTGTATACATAAGTAAATATCATATGTAGTATGTATATGCAAATCTCTGTGTGTTGCATATCGAGCCCTAACCGCCAAAAAAGTGTATCCGACAAAAAGTAATTTTTACAGGAGGTTTTTTTTTAATTTTCTTTGCATACAGTTTGTATCTATGCATAATTGAAATTTAGTTAGTGTCTAGCTTCGATACGGTACATTTCACCGCTATGAAATTTTGGGAGTTGATGCTTATGATAATAAATTATTGATTTCAATAAAAAATCTAAAAACGATAATTTTGTTGGTTACACTTTTTTGGCGATTAGGACTCGATATGTACATATGTATAAATCAATAGAAGTCAGCTGTAAAAATTTACAATCTTGCTCCTTAGCAATCAATGATTGTTCTACCAATTTTGATTGTGAAAAACTGCAGTCAACAATAATTTATGTTCCATAAACGGCAATCAACTTGATTGCAAAAAAAAAAATTGAAATCTTTGTAAACTATTGCAATTGTTATTTCTTACGACTTCGTAATTTTCGAACGTTCGCCACTAGGTGCATACATACATACATATATATGTATGTATCAGTACATCATCCCTGAAGTAAATTTGTTTCACTGCTGAAGGATCAGTGATGATTCTTTGTTGAATATTCATCACTGTCGTCATAACTCAGTATATTTATACTCAGCTGTACTAGTACACAGAGTATTATAGTTTTGATTTCCTAACGGTGGATTGTAACAGAATGAAATAATCGAGATAGATATAGGCTTATATATATCAAAATGATCAGGGTGAAAAGAGAAATCGATTGAGCCATGTCCATCCGTCTGTCCGTCTGTCCGTCTGTGAGCACGATAACTCGCGCAAAAATTGAGATATTTTGATGAAATTTGAAATGTAAGTTGGTATCAAGACAGGAACGGATGGTATTGAAAATGGGCGAAATCGGACCATGACCACGCCCACCTCCCCTATATAGTAAAAATCGCAAATTTTGTATCTCAGTCACTAATAGAGCTAGAGTGATAAAATTTCACACGCGTATTGAGCTCAGGCCCTTATGAAGAAATATGGTGAAATTTTGGAAAATGGGCGGTGCCACGCCCACTTATTAAGGGGCAAACATTGAAAGTTTTATGAGTCATAA
Source organism: Urophora cardui (assembly GCA_960531455.1). Classification (NCBI taxonomy): domain Eukaryota; kingdom Metazoa; phylum Arthropoda; class Insecta; order Diptera; family Tephritidae; genus Urophora; species Urophora cardui. The sequence continues at coordinate 51,151,105 of OY482673.1, forward strand.
CTCAGAAACCGTTGAAGATATATCGATGAAATTTGGTAGGCGTGATATACTTACTTAGGCAAATGTTTGGACGAAAAATTGCCAAAATCGGTTGACGACCACGCCCACTTTTATATATGGGTATCATAAAGTGGCCTAATAAAAACATTTTAAGCGATATCTTTGTCAAATATAAAGATAATTCATTGAAATTTTGTGGCATGAGTTCTACAATAGATCGGAAACAAAAAATAGAAAAATTTCGGAAAATGGGCGTGGCACCGCCTCTTTTCAGACAAAGGAATCAACGAGATTTCGGAGCCCATAACTCGACAAATAATTGAGATATTATGACGAAACTTGGTTTATACACTTTTATAACTTGTGTTAATAGACACGCAAAAATTTATTGAAATCGGTTTATGACCACGCCTACTTTTTAACAAAGATATTTCTGGAACACCCTTTGGGAATTTGTAACGTGACATCTTTGTAACTCATAAAGGGATGAAATTTTGCACAAAGAATAATATTCATAAGCTTAGTTGGATGACTGATAAAAATTTTGAAAATGGGCGTGGCTACGCCTACTTTATGCAGCACTCGCTTTATATAAAGTACACCGTGTTTCCATCAAACGCAAACAAACAATGAAAGCATACAGCTGAGTATCTCATGTTCGATTCCACTCGAACTTAGGCTTCCTTACTTGTTTTATTTGTTTTTGTTTTTTTTTCTGAGGAAAGCAAACCATTTATATGAAAAATTCAGCGGTCTTTATATGAAAGTATTCACTGATGCCTCCTCGTCATAGGTGAATTGCATCAGTGGTGATTCATTAAGGATTCATTGCGGACTATTACTGCAGGGATATTATGATGTGTATCTATATACATACATATGTACATACCTAATTATATTTTGTTTCAACAGAGAAACTCCCCAGCAACCTTATCGTAATATCATGCACGATCGTCGTGTGATACGAGGACCCGTATTTGGCGCTCAACAGCTTTTGGTAAGTTCAAACATACATATGTATGTATGTATGTATGTCACGACTATCGTGTTTATGTTTGCATATATGCATGATGCATACTTTCTTTCAAATTTCATTAAATTTATCCAAATTTTCTTCTTTTTTATTAACAACAAGGAAAACTCCGATCCATTTGATAAAGCTGCCGAAATACGTCGCCATCATGCGATCAGAAAACAAAGTCGAAATCAACGCAAAATTCTCGGCACACCGCCACCAGTTAACGGTCGAAAACATGAAGTAATACAAACTGAAAAATATCTGGAAGAATTAGTGCAGCGTCCAGCTGAACTCTCAGTGACCACACAAACCGATTTATTTCTTCAAAGGCCACCAGAGCCACCTTACATCCCAGCGAAAGTCGGCGTTGATGTCGCTACCGAAATTGAGGAGGGGGAACTTTTTCATTTCGATGCTGAAGTCGAACCGATTATTGATATACTTGTTGATGCTTGTATTGAGCATAGCATTTTGGAGGTTGCGCACGAACAAGAGATTGCAGCATTGCGTCAGAAACAAGCCGAGTATAAGAATATCAATTTGAGGTTTCTCACATAAAACTGGGTTTTAATTAATGTTTGTTTGTTTTTGTTGTTTTTTTTTCGTCAGATTTATTGCTAAACGTGAAGCTGAATTGGCAGAACTACGTCGCTTAGAGGCCGAGGAATTACGCTTGCAAGCCGAAAAGGAACGGCGCCTACAACAAGAGGCTATCGCCAAGGAATTGCACGAGGAAATGCAGAGGAGTGTGACTGCAGCTAAATTACTCCAAGGTCACATTGCTGGCTTATTGCCCGAAGTTTTGGACAACCTTGAACCGGCTAGCGATGCAGCCAAGAAAGAACATCTCATGAAAACGGTCGGTCCATGGTTGAGCGCTGAGATAGCCGAAGAGGTGGGACACATCGTGGACTCACGTGAAATACTCACAGCCATCATTAAGGAGATCATTAAGCAGCGCGCCACTGTCTATGCTGGCTATGAAGAGGATATGCCGCTTGAAACGGTAATTGAACGTGGCGAAGATGTCATGGATGAAGAGGAGACAGTGGCGACGGAAAAGGAGGAGGAGGAGGTATGTGTGCGCGAGTTGAACGATGTAAACAGTGTTGAGAAGGCGCCGGAGAAATTTGATGATGACGGTTCAATGAATGTGTGAATGTATGATGTTCCGATTGCTCAGTCCTTATATTTTTTTCTAAATGAAATTGTTATAAAATATTTTAGATTATAGATATGTATGTACTTATCAACATTCATTCACCACCTGCCCTATGTTTATTCGAATAATTATGCTTATAATTAAATGCAATTTTTAAAATATAGAATCGAATTCAATTTCAAGTTTTAAAATTTCTATTATATATTTAGGAGTTGAAACGCATCTATTGCATATTTTTAGGCTAAAATTCGTTTCCATACAGGTGTTTTCAAACAATTGAATTTCTTATTGGAAACACCGCTTTTTGATAATATCATGTCTCCACATACAGTCGTTCGCTTTTTTTATCGTTGTTGGCTCGCATTCGTCGTTCCACCTCGAATCCAGTAATACCATGTCTCCGCATAACGTATTTCGCTCTTTTTTTCTGCATTCGCTCTCTCAATCTTGGTTCGACACGGAAACCAGCGCCGAAACTCGCGAATTTTCAAACAAATTTCTAAGAGCGAGTGAAGAATGAAACACTTGTTTCGTTCTCAATCCTCTTGCCAATCGCGATGATATCGATGACTTCTCGAATTTTGTATGGAAAATCTACCGAAATCTCACGCAGACCAAAACAAAAACGCAAAAATAAGCAAACATACAAACATTTAATAAGAACAAGAAAGAGAAATGTTAAACTGAATAACGATCAGCCACGTGGAGACGGGTTAATTAGCGAGATGTTTCGCTAGATGTTTCGCTGGCGAATCAAGTTTTGTGGAGACGGGCTTTAAAAGTTCGTTTGAACATAACTTAATTTGCATTCGAATAATATAGCGAATAAACTTGTGAAATAACCCGTTTTCACGTAACTGATCTTCGTTCAGCTTGATATCTCTAGTTCTATTTCTTCTCATTTCGCTCATTTTTGCGCTTTTGTCAGTTTTTATTTAATTTAACGAGCACAGGCCCAGGTTATATTTTATTTTTTATTTTTTAGAAACTAGAAAAAAACTTTTTAAGCATGGATGTAACTACAGCTGTTTCACCTTAGAGCGCTTTCACATTACTCGGTGCGGTATCGGATCGACATTTTTGGTTTTTACCGAAAGTATGCCGAAACCTTACTGACCACATGTATTTCAATGGCACTTTCACATTACTGTTGCATACATGAAATCGGAGCGGATTGATTTCGGTATACCGCAACGCGGTAAGACCGGTCAGTAAAATTTGAGGAATTACTGCATACATTTTTGCGGCGTGATGAAAGAAGAAGAACAAAGTCAGTAAAAAACTCGTTTCGGTAATAAATGTAGCAAGTTATAATGTCTTCGTCTTCCCTAGAAGACATTATTGTTATTATTGAGTGATTTGTTGAAGATAAAAATTTTGTTTTGCAAATTTCGATGTTTGTTTTCCTATTTTCTGCCGATTACGCACCGAAAGTATTCCCACCAGTGTTGCCAGAACTTTTCCAGAGTTCCAGCTAGATTCTCAAAAAAAAAAGCTAGAAAAAGCTAAAAAAAATTGTTAAACACATCAAAAAATATATATAGCTAAAAAAGAAGCTAAAAAATTACGAAATTACCCAGTAGAACTTGGAGCGAGATCTCCCCAAGCGGAGCAGAAAAGTACTCTGTTTGATATCCTTTCCGAGCAATATCAAAATTTTTTCAGTTTTGTTTTATTTTGTTTGTGTTTAGTACTTCCCTTCCTAGGACATACAATGTTAAAAGCGAGTATACAAAATTGTATACTTATACAAGAGCTACAGGGAGTAATGGAGTATCTATTGACTAGTACTCCCGGATTGATAAAACGATGATACCAAGTCCTACTGCGTATTTCAGTGCTTTATTAATAGGTGATTTCCCGGGGCAGTAATCCGGACAAAAAATTTGCAAGCAACTGCAACAACAATTTTTTTATCCTGATGTTTATATGGATCAAAAAAATCTATTACAATCTATACGGACCCGAAATGGATCCAGATAAACACCAGGATAACAAAATTGTTGTTCCATTTGCATGCAAAATTGTTATGCGGATCTGGATCACAGCCAGGGGAACTCGCCTAATGTGTTTTCAAAACACACATAAATTCAAGGTCAATTTAACAGGTCAGTTCAAGATACATATACATATACACGCCGTGAGCTGAATGTCAAACTCTCGAGACAAACTCCCGAGATGTCAAAACTGTAAGGAAGGCGAAATAATTTGACATTCAGCTCATGTGCGAATGATGGATAAACTCAGAGAATGAAGAATTTGACGTATTTTAAACGCAAATGCATGTATAGAATATGCAGAAGTAAACAAATTGGATAGCTGTCGAAGAAGAACAAGAAGTCAGCTTATCTGAAGAACCGACGTGTTTAGTGGAGCCTGCATAAGTTATTTATTTTCATATTCTACATATATGTAAATTTGTACTTCAAAGTCAATAAAAATAACGAAATGTTAAAAAAAAATGTTTTACATTCAAATAATGGTAACTATAATGACTGTATGAATGTATATGAGCAGTGAGCAGCGCTCATTTTTTTGGGAGTTTTAGCAAATAAAAAAGCTAAAAAAAAAAGCCAAAGCTAAATCAGAATTTTTGCAGCTAAAAGACAAAAAAAAAAGCTAAATCTAGCTTGAAAAAAGCTAGAATGGCAACGCTGATTCCCACAAGTGTGAAAAACACAGCAACGCGGAATCGTTTCGCTAAGCTGAAAATACCGAGCAAAAAATGTCGATCCGATGTCGTACCGAGTAATGTGAAAAGGCCCTTACACTCAGAGAAAAATCAATCTAAATTTCAGTATAGCGGGCTTGAATCAAGCCGAAAACGTTATGAAAGTCTGTTAAGCTCGAAAATGCTAAAATCAAGAATATATTCTTATTTTTAGGATGATATTTTTTGAGAATAACAAGCTTTTATAAACTTATTTTGAGCATTGCACATGATTGATTTGAGAATGTAAAGTCTTGTTTAAAGAATGTTCAACTTTGTTTTAAGAATATTTATTCTTGATTTTCCACTTTTTCGAAATTCAAAATTCGAAATAATTTAACCCACTTCACAAAAGAAAAAAAAATAAAAATGGTTATTTCAATGAATTGTATTTTATTTTGTTTTATTTTATTTTTATATACACATATAATATACAATTCATTTTTTACATATGTACATATACTTTACATATATATATATATTCCGCACACTTCGTATATTATAAAATTAGAAATATGTACATATTTATGCAAAACAGGTCTTAAGATAATATTATAATTATGCCCAATGCGCATGACACGTAGGCCTGTGTGAAATCGGATCCAAATAAATGCCTGTTCCATGCCAATGAAAACCATAATGGAATGAGCAATTTTTGTTTGCGTTCCTTCTTGATGGAAAGTGGCCAACAATAGCTCCATGCTCGATAGTTCTTATGCCGATTGTGAACCTTAAGGGATTTCAGAAGATGGTAATAATGGCAACAGGCGCAGTAATAAAACATAGATAAACCATTGATACATACTTCCAAGATTTCATTGTCTGGTACACGATTCAAGCTGCCATGACCATTGCAGTCATGCACACAAAAGTTCACGCCGCAAAACTTCAAATCCTCTTACGAGATGATAGCGTTGGAGTCCCCGCCACTGCCATGAGCGCCACTTCAAAGCAGTGTAAATTGAGTTTTTTTATTTTCATTTCGTACATTTTATTTTCCATCTCGTACATTGTATTTAAATTTTTCTTTTTCTTTTTTGTTAAAAAAATTTTTCGTTTGAACAAAAAACGCAACGACTATTGAAAATTATGTACATATGTATCTTTTCAGAGAACACTTGACGCTAGTATTCTTAAATTAAGAATTTCATTCTTAAATCGAGAATGTTATTCTTAAAAAAGATTTTTATCTTGCTTCAAGAATGCAATTCCAGTTTCAAGATTGGAGAAACTTAAATTTTATATATTTTTCCTTAATTTCAGTAGTTCTTAAAACAAGTACGACATAGCTTGATTTTAGCCCGCAACTTTTCTCTGAGTGTAGATCCCTCTAAGACTCATCAGGTTACTTTTGCTTCTGCCAAGACTCGAACTTGCGCACCTTGCAGTACAATAACTACAGTTCTAACCGCTGAGCTATTGCCTGCCTTCGCCATCTGATAGAAAATTTGTTGCTAGTTTCTTTCCTAATATAATTCGTTTCTAACTTATGCACATACATATTATTGTATGATTAAACATAAGTAGCGAATAAAGTGTAGGGATGTTCAAATGAACTTAATTTTTTATTTCAATTTATTTAATTTAACGAGCACAAGCCCAGGTTATATTTTATTTTTTATTTTTTAGAAACTAGAAAAAAACTTTTTAAGCATGGATGTAACTACAGCTGTTTCACCTTAGATCCCTCTAAGACTCATCAGGTTACTTTTGCTTCTGCCAAGACTCGAACTTGCGCACCTTGCAGTACAATAACTACAGTTTTTGTTTTTGGTATGTGTGAGATTTCGATGGATTTGCGATACAAACTGGCATTGGATTCGAGGCTGAACGCGAGAAAACAGATAAAAGAAGCGAACGACGTTATGTGGAGACATACTATTACGAACGACGCTAATTTTCATAAAAGATCATAGTGTATAGCATACAGTGAAATGGCTCTGGGATGCGTAGTCGAAATTCGATAAAAAAAAAAGATGATATGTCATCGGCATGATGAAATAATAAAATGGTGGACGCAGCAGAGGACGGCTATTTTGTTTTTGGGATAGTAAGCTGTCAAATTATCGTGTTTTGTTTTGATTTTGCCCTCTTGCACGTGTTATTCGTGGAAATAGCTTGTGTGTTCGCATGTATGTTTGCTGGCATTTTTTCTGTTTTTGACATTTTTATCTACGGCCGTTCAACGGTAATCGCCTATTCTCTTTTAGCCGCTACGACCATATAGAATTATTGGATCATGGTCATCGGCAAATGTCAAAATCGGGGACAGATTAGTATGGCGGCACTTCCGGGGGTACAGATTGGTATGGGCGGCCGGATGTGGTTGTTGTAAGAAAAGGGACCATAATGACATGGTCGTAGCCATGGTATAATGAGAAGGTAGAAGCATTACGAAAAATGCAACCCTTCCATTATGTTTGTTGTTGCCTCATGTCGCTAGACTGTCAAACGTGAATTGTCCAATTGGCGAACACACATCCCCACACTCAATATAATTTGACAGTTCAGAATCGTAAGATCTTTCCCATTAAGCACTGAAAAAGAAATTCTCAAACGTTGAGAAAATATTGTTTCTAAATTTGAGAATCAACATATATCGACACTTCCAAACAATACTGTACTAAGTCTGAAAACTGTGTTTTGCAGGGGAAGCTCTCGAAGTTTAAATTCGATATGAAACTTCAGTTGTGCGCTAAGTATATTTTCGCTTGTAACTTCTATTTGGATTGTAAGGTTAATACCAAAATTCGACACCATCTAAGTTAGGGTACGCTTTGTATAAAACCATAAGAAAAAATAAAAACTTGTTTCGTTGTTTTTCATGGCAAGCCTTCAATGTTTTTATTCTGTAAAAATGTCGAGTTGTATTATATGTGAGTTGAATTTTTTGAAGTGGGCCACCTAAAATTTTTTTCGACGGCCATGTATTTTAATGAAAGTGGGTAGTATGGCTCACAACGCTTAAAAAAAAAATACGTATTTAACAATTTTTCGAAATTCGAATTATTTTCCAAGTTATGGCTATCAACACTTTTCGAAGTTCCTCAGTTTTTGCCGATTTTCTCACGATTGGTCAACCCGATTTTGCTAAATTTTGACATATATATAAAAAATGATATCTTCTAGCAAACTGCATTTCTTATTTTTGCAAATAATTCTTTTTGCAAACATTATTCGCAATTTTTATGTTCTGGACCACGGTCGCATGGCGCTTTTGTATGATGTTGTTGGGCATTCCATTAGTAACTATTAGCAAAAAAAAAATTTTTGGGGCACTTTAAAGGCGCGGGAGTTATTTACTTTTTTACACTTGTTATTTTTGTATGCAATTTTTTTGTTACTTACTGAGTACTACGAATAATGAATTAAAGCATGCATAACTCCCGCTCCCTTAAAGTGCCCCAAAAATTTTTTTTTGCTAATAGTTACTAATGGAATGCCGAACAACATCATAAATAAGCGCCATCCGACCGTGGTCCAGAACATAAAAATTGCGAATAATGTTTGCAAAAAAAATAATTTGCAAAAATAAGGAATGCAGTTTGGTAGACGACGTCATCTTTTATATATATATCAAAATTTAGCAAAATCGGTTTCACCAATCGTGAGAAAATCGACAATAACTGAGGAACTTCGAAAAGTGTAGATAGCTATAACTTTGAAAATAATTCGAATTTCGAAAAACTGGGCCAAACGTTTTTTTTTTTTTGTTGTTGTGAACCATACAAAAAAGTTTCAGAAAGATAGTACAACTTCGAAAAAAGTGGCCCACTTCAGAAAATTCAACTCATGTATACTTTTTATTGGATTGACAGCATCTAAATTTAGACACGCAATACTTGAAAACGCTAAAAAAGGGGAAAACTTACTAAGTCGACTTAGTACAGTAGTTTGGAAGCGTCGATATATAATTTGAAACTGAATATATTTTCAAGTGCTCGTCAAATATTATTATCAATTTCAGAATAACTTACAAAACATTTGAGAAAAACTTGTTTCGCATTTTGTACCATTTCACGAATTTCAACATTCAAGGTTTGAAATAACGAAGAAATTTTGTGTATTTGCAAATTTCAGTCAGCGTTCGTTGTTCTATTCGAGCGATCTCTGAACGGTTGAAGTGATGATGGTTGGAAATTATTGTGTATAAAGATAATTTTGTATTTTTTCCTCTTATTTTGTGTGCTTGTGGGTTTTTGTGAATTTACGCAAATTTTATTAAAATGTAGTTTGTTTCTACACAGGCATGTATATACATATACTAAAAAAGATATTAATATACTCACGTAACTTGTCGAAAGGCATCGGCGAAATTCGCCCGCACGGGTAAATGAAGAACATCACATCAGAATACAAATATGTAGTACATACATACATCTATTGATTCCATTCCATTTCATTTGATAACTAACGTTTGATATTTGAGAATATGGTTAGTTCTCGGATGAACCTCAAGTTGCAAATTAAAATGTTTATTGGGTAAACAAATGTACGTATGTGTGTGCACACATAAACAAGATTTGACAATTCAAGGTTAGTCTCGAAAAATACTACTAAAAAAATCAACCCTTGTGCTTCTACCTTATAAGTGTACCCTGGTCGTAGCAATCAAGACAGAAACGCAATTCCGGAATTGGGAATTGAAAAAACCAATTCATAATTTCGAAAAGAAATTAAGGCTGAGTTCCTAAAACGCAATTCCCGGGGAGGGCGTAAACGCCAGCTATTCCACGAATAACATGTGCAAGAATGTAAAATCAACAACCTACAGAACAGAAAGAAGAAGAGCAATTTATATTGCATTCACGATCGGCATTGGGCCAGAACAACAACTTCAAAATCAGCTGAGCACAGCTGTTCGACCTCGTTTAACACACATCCCAAAGTCATTTCACTGTTCTCCGTACACAATCGCTAACCCCGGTAAAATCGATGCCTTCTCTAATTCTGTATAGAAAATCTATCGATTTTTTTTGTTCAAAACGCATAAATAAGCAAAAGTACATATTAAATAAATTAATAAGCTCTACTGTATATAAAATTATATCTTTATTTAACTTACACTTTTTCTATATCGTAAATTTCCAGTTTTAATGTTTACAGCAACGGGGTAGTTCGCGAAATACTTGGCGAGATTGTCCGAGTGCGAAATACGTTATATGGAAACAGGCTTTAAAACTGTTCAAAAATATATCGATTATTATGGCCTCGTGTTCTCGTCATCGATATATCTATCGATATAATATCAACATCAAAACAGCTGATTCATAGTCAAATTGCGCTGCGGTATTTAAAAAAATTTGTGAAAAGATGTCCAAAATATTTACACCTACAAATCAAATTCGACTCACCAATGTGGCAGTGGTAAGGCTTAAGAAGGGTGGAAAACGATTTGAGATTGCCTGCTACAAAAACAAGGTTCTATCCTGGCGTAATAATACGTAAGAAAGAAGGAAAATAAATTGAAAATTCTAGATACAAATTACCAAATTTCTTTCCCCGGTTTAGAGAGAAGGACATTGATGAAGTGCTACAAACCCATACTGTCTTTACTAATGTATCCAAAGGGCAAGCGGCCAAAAAGAATGAGCTCATAAAGGCATTTGGAAAAAGCGACGAAACCGAAGTATGTAAGGAAATTCTAGCTAAAGGCGAACTGCAAGTGTCGGAAAAGGAACGGCAATCTGTATTGGACTCGCAATTGCACAGTATTGTCAACAGTGTTGCAGCGTTATGTGTGAATCCGGAAACACGCCGCCCATATCCGTCAACTTTCATTGAAAAGTCACTCAAAGATGCGCATTTCTCTATAAAACCGAATAAAAACACAAAACAACAGACACTTGATGCCATTAAGCTACTGCGTGAACATATACCCATAGAAAGGTCACGTATGAAGGTACGCGTTTCGTTTGCTGGCAAAGAAGGTGGCCATCGATTGAAAGAAACAATAACAAAATTGGCTACCAAAGTGGAACATGAAGAATGGGCTGAATCGACGCTGCATTTAACATTACTCATCGATCCGGGTCACTATCGTGAGATTGATGAGCTTGTACGAAATGAAACGAAAGGCAAGGGACTGTGTGAATTGTTGGAACTAAAGGAAGTTGTGGAAAATGAGGAAGTTTTCTAAAGTCTAATCGAATATTTTGCAAGCGGCGATTTATTTAATTGAATTAAAATTTGTTATATGTAACAATAATTACTGTTGAATAAAATATATTTTAATATGAAGTTTTTTTAAATACATGGTTTTAAAATACACGCCTCTTACATACATATATACAAATATACATGCGCGATTGTAATAAATTTATTGTTGGTGAATTGTAATACGCTTGATGCTTAAATTAAACAAGTGATGATTGTATACTGTCTTTTGTTTTTTTTTTTTGTTTACTCCGACGAGGACAAAAGTCACAGCTATAAATATAATTTCAGATCGTAGCGATACCCACGGACCACAAAATCGTCGTAAATCGGATGCGTGCATACATTTGATACATTCTTAAACTTATTTACGTTTTTTCAAATTTTCAAATCGACGCGATAAATCATCAAAATCTATATCATCGTTATCTGTATTATTCGGTTTTACATCATCTACCGGCATATCTGGCAAATCATTTGGAACATTCGGCAAATTTGGTATATCTGTCATAGCTGGTGGAGCGCTCGGGCCGGGCGGTTGCAGTTTTTGACGTGGCTGAGGTTTTGGTTTATTGCCATTCTGTAAGAGAGAAATTCATGGTCAATTGAATACGATCTTGTAGATCAATTTGAAATTAACGACAATAAAACAAGTTTTATTATATAACCATTAAAAATATTACATGTAATGTGTGTACATACATAATATGTATAATACATATGTATATTTATTTACTAAATAAAAAACCGAAAATGGTGTACTACCTGCATATTAAAGGGATTTATTGATGAGTATCGTGGTGGAGGATCATCATGCGGGTTAGGTCGCTGTTACATAAAAAGAAATTAATTATAAACAAAACTTAAAAGTGCGTATTAAAAAAATAAAATATAAAGTGACTAGGTAGTAACGTGTCTTGAGTTAATTACAGAAAAAAATACATTAATAAGTATTTATAACAAAAAAAAAGAGTAAGATTGTAAATAACGTATAAAAAGTATAGACCATAAAATAAATCTGGTTGTGCAATTTAAAATGTGTAGGAACAGGAAACACAAGGATGGGATTAAACTTTTGGCACTCAAGAAAATTCGTCACGTGACTTAAAAAGGAATGTGCAAAATTTCTAATAGAAATTTTTTATTATACTTACATATTGCTTTTATATTATTTTACTTTGTTTTCTTTGTTATCATTTAATAGGATGACTCACGCCATTTATAAATAGACTTGAAAAATGGACGATCAAGTAAGACAAGTATACCTACCTTCATTATCTTATACCAGTATCAATATCAATATTAAAGACAAATTTAAATTTTTTGCAAGCTCGGTACTTTTATGAAAAGAAGCAGTTCAATGTATAAAACCTACCAAGATATTTTCTTCAGGACTGCCGCGTTCTGTGTCAATAAAGGAAGATGCAGCTTCTGCTTCTTTAGATGGAAAACCATCGGTTTGTTCATTCTATAATATGTAGCATTTGTTGTAACGAAATGTATATGCATGTATGTATGTATGTAAGATGGTTATAAATGGAGCTATCATAGAAGCCATTGTTACGAATATGTTAGTCTTTTTAATGATTAGTAGTGCATCTTTAAAAAAAAAAATACCTTACTAATATATAGGTTGACACATTGGAATTTATTTTTGTTACCAGACGGCTCTCCATCGAAATAAGAGAGTTTACAATGGATTCTATGAATAATCTTATTAAAGTGAAGAAAAATCAGCCAAATTTTTTATATTGCTTACATGTGTAACGTTTAAATCCTTCTGTTCGTAATTATTGGGGGGTTGTGTCGGCGGTATGTTATAAGGATAGGATTGAGGTGGCCGAGCACTACCTGCGCTTGGCATACCACGACCACCACCTCCATCAGTACCTGGTCCTGGACCATATGGTGGAGGATAATTAAATGGCTTGGCAGCTGGAGGGTCCGGTAGTGGCGGTAGAGATGGATATCCAATGAAGCCGATATGTGGTGGTGGCACTGATGCCCCACCTCCTCCTCCACCAAGGTTGTTTCTGTCAGATAAATCTATCAAATGAGCTTGAGGTTGTTCAGCTATTAAAATAGAAACACAAAATTTAAATATCGAAAGAATTACGATATTCATGCAAACTCTTACCAGCATTCTTCTCCTCTTGCATAACTTGCGGATCAGGCTCATATTCAACATTATAGTTTTTAGCTATTTCAATTAAATACTTTTCCACCAACAACTTTGGTGGAGCTTGAAGCTGTAATTTATGCATAAGCTTTTCAGACACTTGATGTTCGCCTGTAGCGGTGCGAGCATGTTCCGCGAATTGAGGTCCATATTTACTAATGAAAATATCTGAAATAACTTTGAGCTCGGCCACATCACTCTGCAGTCGTGGACAAACCCATACTAAGCTGTATACAGCTTCGGATATGCCATCATCCAGCTCTTTCATCTGATTAATTAGTCCGAAACGTGCCAGCAACAAGTCACAATAAACTTCAATTATTTCCATTGCTTCCACAAGGTAATCCTCCCTACGGAATCACTGGATTAAATTGAAAATTCAAGTAATGAAAGGTTAATCAATTACCGTATAATATGTTCTACGCGTATATGCGCTCTTTCTGTTTTCCCTGTGGCCAATAGATCGGCAATCTCCTTGCGTGCCTTCTGTGCCAATTCGGCTTTTTTCTTTTCAAGCAATTTAAGCCTGTTCAAAGCGAGACGAAGATTCGTCTTCAGCTTTGTATAATTTGGTCCACTGGAGAACATCTTTTTACTCGCCTAACATGAAAATGAATCACTTTATTGTGGACTTCGTAATTAACGAAAACTACCTACAAAATAAAAGTAATCACTAGATTTTATAAAAATAACAAATTTATGACTCAGAGCAAGACCAAACTATACAGGTCGTCTTATGGGAAGGAGAATACGTGATTACAGTTAGACGGCCGTTTTCACAAATGTCAAAAGCAGAGAAAACGCCAGCGAACACACAACCGAACACACAAGCTATTTCCATGAAACCAAGGCAAATTCATTCTTATGGTAATGGTACGTGAACAGCTGATTTCTTCTTCTTCTCGTTTTTAATTCACCGTGTACAGAAGAATACAGGAGAATGTCAAAGAAGGAAAAATTTTACTCTGAGTCAAGGCAAATTCATTCTTATGGTAATGGTACGTGAACAGCTGACTTCTTCTTCTTCTCGTTTTTAATTCACCGTGTACAGAAGAATACAGGAGAATGTCAAACAAGGAAAAATTTTACTTTGAGTTTGACATTTTGATGGACAAAAATTTAAAGCGGATCGAGGCGAATATTGCCGAATTCGCCGTGCCACTACCATAATGAATTTGCCTTGCTTTGAGTTTGACATTTTGATGGACAAAAACTTGAAGCGAATCGAGGCGAATATTGCCGAATTCGCCGTGCCATTACCATAATGAATTTGCCTTGAGTTTGACATAAGCTGCAAATACGATGAAGAAGAGCTATTCTCCTTGTATGGACCTTCTATAGTTAGGTTATAAACTCAGAGCAAGGCAATGCAGATATACCAGGTAGGCGCAGGGGCGAATTCAGAAAATCCCCATGTATTTTGTTATTGTAATTGGTAGAGTGTAATGTCAAAATGATATTTCGCCGTGGTTAAAATTTGAATTCGCTTGTGACTTGCTCATTCCTATTGTCCATGATTATAATTCGCTTGGATTTTGACATTACACTCTACCTTTGGAAATAAAAAAAGTTGTTTCTGAATTCGCCCATGCGCCTACGTCTAAGTTACTGTACCATGGAGCAAGGCAGATCCATTAAGCAACTAGTAAAGGAGAACGCAAGCCAAGCTGAATGCCATAGAAAAATGAATGTAAAAGAATATGACAGCACTCTTCCCTTAGGCACTCTGCACACGAGGCGAATCGTCATAGACGCGTATCAGACATTTTATGTAGCGTCGATTTCCTTACGCCTCAAGATCTGCACACGAAGCGACATGAAACTTCGCTGCACAAACAAACAAACAAATTAATAATACGGCATGGAGGAACAATAAAGGAGAATGCATAACGACATACCTTCATACATAGTGGGGCCAGAAGTGTCATGCAAAGAGGAATGTAGAAGAATTTGACAGATTCGGCCCCTATGGAAATGCTAGGGTGCGTGTGTGTGTGGCATATGTCAACAAAAGAAAATGCTTGTGTTCGTGTGTGTTTATGAGGATTGAAGAAGAAGTCAGCTGATCTTATGCATTCTCCTTTATTGTTCCTCCATGTAATACGGTATTTGCTTTAAATTTCGAAGCTTTAAATAGAAAAGATTATAACTTTTATGGAATCTTCCATTTTCTTTAATTTTACACTCATTTTTCCGATTTTTTACACAAATTTTACTGCTTTCTTAAATTTCACCAAGTGGAAAAATGTAAACAAACATCTTCTTCTTCCTGTTTTCTAAGCGTAGTACGCCTAGCTACTAGCACTGCTTTACGCCAAGCGACATGTAGCCAGCATACTTTGACGAATGCATGAAGCTGACGACTCGTGTGCAGCCCTCAATTGAAATATACGTGCGCGACATCAAAGCGTACAGCTTTCGTCTGTAGTATCTAATACGCGTCTAATAGTCCAACTCTAATGCACCGTATGCGAATGCGTGTGCGTATGCGCATCTAAACGTTTTCTTGCGTGCGGCCCTGGCTGCTCCAGTGTATGCGCATGGTTGCGTCTATCAATTACACTACATACATATATACAATTCCCGCCATTGTTATTTTTGAAAATACATATTTTACCAATTCGCTAAAGATTTAATAAAATGTATAATGGATGACGATTTAGAATTGATATTAATTATGTTAGGAAGTGTTATTGCCGTATATAAGGAATACTTTAAAATTATTAAAAAAAAAAGTAACACTCGAGTACGTGATTTGTTTTTGGAAAGGGAAGTTAGTGTTTCTTTAATTTGATGAAAACCCGTGAAGTGGATCAGTTCCAAATTAATAATAATATAATACACTGGCGCTATTATAACTGTGACGAGTTTAATGACCGAGCTTCTCTCCCAATTCGAGAAGTGCTCCTTTTGTTTTTGCTAATTGGGTGGACCTACAGTTTTATGCCGGCTCTGAACGGCGAATGCATTTTTTGTGAGAAGCTTTTTCATGGAAGAAATACACTCGGAGGGTAAGCCGCCCACTGCCGAAAGGTTACCGGTATTTCTAAAAACCCAATAATTGGTTTTTAATTAATTAGACAAATTTTTTTTGGTGTTTGTCCGGACTGGGGTTAGAACCCGAGACCTCTGGTATAGCAGGCGAGTGCTCTACCCATTGCGCCACAGCGGCCACATTGCCAAATTGCTATCCATTGATTTTTATGTATTGTAAGAATTACAGTTGCTTTGCCTTAAAATATCAGGCTATAAATTTTGGTTAATACAAATATGTATGTACATATATGCACAACCTCTGAAATCTGGTGTTCTGTTATACCAAGGCGAAAACTCCCTATTCAAAAGAGTACTCATTTCACTTAAATATTTTTTCACAGTTAAACTTATTTAAGTTTCAATTATGTATTTTTACACGGGTAACTACATATGTATATGTAATTTAAATTCATGTACTATGTACATGGATATTCAGATAGTAATTAACATATAATTAATATTAACCATTTCTAAATATATTTAAAACACCTTTTAATTAACATTTCTGCTGGCAAACAAATTTTCACTACTTCACTTTAAATCAATTTAACGAAGTTTTTACGATTAAATATGTATACCGATGTAGCAACAAAATTAATATTGGCTGCGAAACGCATAGAAGTAGAAAATTTTCAACTTAGCTGCATTCGAATGCGTGTTCGAAATCATCTTCGAATTTTCTATGCGTGTGGTGCATTTACATCCGTGCCACTGGAGTTTGCCTCATTTAAACACAGGTATGCAACACGGCTGTCAGTGACACGCACACGCATACGCATCTGCATACGGTTCATTAGAGTTGCACTATAAAGCAGTACGCTCCGTGTGCAGAGTGCCTTACTGTGTAACCTAAATCAAACGCGCGCCGTCAATTTACTGTCAAAAATTTCTCATGCCCATACAACTTGTATGGGAGTAACCGAAATTGAACGGCGTGCGTAAAAAGCAAATTCGACGCCCAATTTTTGTTTTGCGTGACAGTTGAAATTAAGCATTGTGGGTGATTGTTTGCAAAAAAATTGACACTTGCTTTTGATATCGTGTCTGTTAGGTACATATTCCACAAAATAACAAGATTTTCTCTGATTTTCTGTATTTTTCTATTTCTTTATCTGAACACGCACGCAAGTCAATTTCGGTTCAACGCATATGGAAAATTTGCGTGCGTGCGTTAAATTGACGACTTGCGTTTGATTTAGGTTACACAGTTACGCCGAAACTCCACAAAACAAGAATTATGTTAATTTTGTCTACCAGAATCATGTCTAAAATCCATGTTTTCATATGCGTGGGCACTTCATTATGTTAGACATAATTTGCAAAATGGCGCCGAATTGGCATGCCGTGTACGCAGAAGCACTTAGAAAGTTAAAAAAAATTGTTTAAAATTGGCGATGATGCTCGCAAACTGTATATATGCACTTAATGTTCTTTTTATTTATTTTTTAAGCCCAAACACTCAAGCCAAATGGACGCCGTGCGAAATTTCACGTTCAATGTGGAGATGTTGCCACTGTGAATTTTTCGTTGAAATGAAAAATTAGCTGTCAAATCATCAAACTGAGAGCTCATGTTAAGCTGAAAATACCGAGCAAAAAATGTCGATCCGATACCGCGCCGAGTAATGTGAAAGCGCTTGTTATGGTACACGTTTTCTATACGAGTGGAGCAGCAATGCATGGCGGTCGGCATGATCTAGGGTTGCACTGTGGCTAGTCATTGTCGGCTGGGCGGGGTTCTTGCCTACATTGCTGTCCTGCGCCATAAACAGAAAAAATTCATATCATGCCTTTTCAAACCAAAACGAGTAAAATCAAACGAAAACAACATCCGGTTTTAGCCGGATGCCACGGACGGACCGTTGAAAAATTCAAATATTCAAAAGATAACCCGGAAAAATCAAATTCAAAAGGCCAGGCGTCAGTTAAATTTAAATAAATACGAACCGAGGGAAAATGACGTTAAAATTTGAATATGAATTTTGAACGTACATATGTACGTTAAAATCAGACGGACGTTAGCAAAACATTTAAACCGAAATTTAAATCGGACGGAAATACTGACAATCGACGGAAAAATTTAAAAATAGATGAGCGCACGTTAAATTTAAATAACCGCGGACGGACGAGAAAATAATCGTTGCACCAAAATTTAAATTTGAATGTACGTTGAAATCGATATGCACTAAATTTGAATAAAAACTGTCAAAAAAAAACTGTCAAAGTGAATTTAAATTTGAATACTTATATCGCAAAAAAAAATCGTTAAATTTGAATTTAATTTGAATCAACCGGAAGGACCGGTTATTACCAGGCATCTGAAAATACATAAAAGAAGCTGAAATTTAAAATATATGAACAATCAAAAAAAAGTTAAAGGCCGAACTCACAAGGGGGTGGCGTTGCTGATGTTGTTGCAGCGCCGGTGCGTTTTTGTCCCACCCTAATCCATGGTTACTGTCGCACCCGAATACCAGTAACCCCTTACCTGTGGTGCGCCGCTGGTGTTGTTGCAGCGCTGGTGCTTTTCGACCCACCCTCATCCATGGCCATCGGTGCACCTTAAATTCGATGACCCCATATTATTATGCGCCGCCGGTGTTGTTGCAGCGTCGGTGCTTATCGACCCACCCTCATCCATGGCCATCGGTGCACCTATGATTCGATGACCCCATATTATTATGCGCCGCCGGTGTTGTTGCAGCGTCGGTGCTTATCGACCCACCCTCATCCATGGTCATCAGTGCACCTATGTTTTGATGACCCCATAATTGAAAATCCCTATGCCTTTTTAAATTAGGGTAGTCAACATTCCCATTTTAAATTTATAATATTTATTTACATTATTTTGTAACGTTCATTCAAAAAAAAAATTATTTTTATAATTCATATACATACTAGCGTATATTTAGGTGCATTAACTATTCATTGTATCTTAAATTTACGGAAGAGAAGAAAAAATAAATTGCGTTTTTCTCTCGGAAATTTTTAATTAATCATACATATGTAGATTTGAAAATAGACGTTTGGAGGGAAATATCGCTGGGTTAGGTTCTTATATCTTATTATCGGTTGGCCTTTATATTGTTATTAACGATTATTTAGTTAAGCAATTTAAAGTTTACGCTTTGCTATTACTGTTTCCCTTCTACTTCTCTGTATATATATAAGGAGATATTTTTTTTTCTTCTTTCCGGTTCTTCTTATTCAAAAAAATCCCTTTTCTTTTTTTTTTTTGTTTTTGAATATAAATCCCTTTTTCTTTTCTTATGTATATTTCTTAAATTTCTAATCCGCCTCACTTATCTTAAATACCCAAATATTTAGTTTGACAATGTTCAAAACACTACATATACACATATGCATGTATTACTAAATATGGGCATCGGGAAAAGTTGGGTGTTGATGTGAAATTATTCTCGGCTGATCTGAACTAAATTGTTCCATGCTGAACACACGCGAAATTCTGGCTAACCAAAAAGTACATTTTACTACCTCTTCACTATAGCGTGCTACGCCATACCCACACCGGTGATACATACATATGTGTATATACATAAGCGGATTTACAGAGGAAAATTTAGCAATTAAATTAGCTGACATACATATGTAACTACCTATTTTACAGAAAAAAAAGGAAAATTGTCATCCCTTTTGGGACTCACCGCCCGTTGCGGTGCACCTTTAGTGGTGGTGTCACCGATCTGCTGTCACTGTTGGTGTTGCTGGGCCACCATGTGAGACGCTGTTGGTGTTGTGGCAAAATTCTTGTTATTGTTGCTGTTGTCAGTTTTCAATTCCCAATCTTCCTCGTTATGCGCTCGGTAATAGGCGGGCGTATCGCTGCTTATTTTTGGTTCTGTTGCGGTTGCATTCGACAAATGGGTTTTACTTATTATTACCAATGAGTGATTCAGATATGTATGTACCGGTATAAGTCAAAATCGTTTAACTAGCTGATAAACCTTTTACATGTAGGATTTTGCACGTTACTTGATTTTCCTTCTATCTCATAAAATATGAACGTTTTCATGTACACAGATGTGTCTGTATGTGGAAATTGATTTTCCCCACCCGGCAACTGAAAAGTTATCCAATGCAATTATTTTAACAATTCGATTTCACATGTACTTTGGCACAGCTGACACGCCAATGCATGTATGTTTGTTTGAGTGGATGTATAATTGAGTCACTAATTCGCGCCATAAAATAAGTATTTTGCAATAATTTGCGATTAAAAAAAAATACATAAATTGTCCACAAAAGCTTCAATTTTCGTTGCGATTCGCCTTGCTTGTAGTGTTTTTTTAATTCAATCAATTTGCTTGCTGTTCATTATGTTAAATTCTTTCACAAATCTTAGTTATTTCATTGAATATCGTACAAAAAAAAATTATTTGTCAAAATGTTGAATAAAAATTGCAGCCGAAGAACCGAACGAATAATCACCAGTATCGTGCCTATTACAAGCGTCCCGTTTGCTTTCGTATCACCATCTAGTGCCGTGTGCATAATAGTCGCCTGACTTTACGGTTACCCGAATGTCTATATCATGGTATGACGCTAGCAATGACACAAGTGAGATAGAATACGGTTGCCATGATACACAAAAAAAAATTACCAAAACTTTCGGAATAAAATGCCTCAAGCATTTTTCCCATGAAACTATTTCAAAATAATCGATTGTATTCGTGCCCTAGAAAATTTGCTACTGTAAAATTCTACTAGTGTACGTTGGGAATACTAATAGACATTGTTGTCTTACGCTCAAATTATAAAAAAGGTAAGAGACAGGAATTCTGGTTGATGAAACAATAGTACATGAATAATTAATTAATTTTCTGAGGACTACGTAAAATTTGAAATTGCATAGAGCGCATAAGAACATTTTATAAAATATGCATTTGAAAGTACCAAGTCACCGAATAACCACGTGTTACGTATTTTCACATTTCGAAGTGTTCATGGCAACCCTGGAAGAACCAGTTTGTCCATCACCAATGCTTGTGCATCTTTTCTCTCTCATGCCAACATGTCGCCATCATTCACTGGAAGTTATTGGGAACTACTAAAAAACTACTGAAATAGTGGTGCTGCCACACAGACAGAATTGAGCAACCGAAATTAACCCGTTTATGATCGATATCAGCATTGATATCGATAGCAAACCATAACACGCTCTAACGCCGAAACTCCACAAAACAAAAATTATGTTAATTTTGTCTACCAGAATCATGTCTAAAATCCATGTTTGCATATGCGTGGGCACTTCATTATGTTAGACATAATTTGCAAAATGGCGCCGAATTGGCATGCCGTGTACGCAGAAGCACTTAGAAAGTTAAAAAAAATTGTTTAAAATTGGCGATGATGCTCGCAAACTGTATATATGCACTTAATGTTCTTTTTATTTATTTTTTAAGCCCAAACACTCAAGCCAAATGGACGCCGTGCGAAATTTCACGTTCAATGTGGAGATGTTGCCACTGTGAATTTTTCGTTGAAATGAAAAATTAGCTGTCAAATCACCAAACTGACAGCTCATGTTAAGGCAATCTTGTTAAAGCAATTGCCTTGGCATCTCTGTTATACCAGAAGACAGAGGCGGTCTCCATTTGAAATCTATGTTATAATGGTGCTTGTGATGACAGAATTTTGTTTTGAGGAGACGCCGGGTAAGGCAATCTTGTTAAAGCAATTGCCTTGCCATCTCTGTCATACCAGAAGACAGAGGCGATCTCCTTTTGAAATCTATGTTACTGTGTAACCTAAATCAAACGCAAGTCGTCAATTTAACACACGCACGCAAATTTTTCATATACGTTGAACCGAAATTGACTTGCGTGCGTGTTCAGATAAAGAAATAGAAAAATACAGAAAATCAGAGAAAATCTTGTTATTTTGTGGAATATGTACCTAACAGACACGATATCAAAAGCAAGTGTCAATTTTTTTGCAAACGATCACCCACAATGCTTAATTTCAACTGTCACGCAAAACAAAAATTGGGCGTCGAATTTGCTTTTTACGCACGCCGTTCAATTTCGGTTACTCCCATACAAGTTGTATGGGCATGAGAAATTTTTGACAGTAAATTGACGGCGTGCGTTTGATTTAGGTTACACAGTTATAATGGTGCTTGTGATGACAGAATTCTATTTTGAGGAGACGCCGGGTTACGGAAATGCTTGCGTGCGTGTGTGTGTGTGTGTAGGTAGAAGAAGAAGTCAGCTTATTAGATGCGTTCTCTTCCCCTTGCCTCATGGTCAGATCTCGGGAGGTAGGCGCAAACGCGAATTCAGAAACTACTTTTTTTTATTTACAGAAGTGAGTTTCTGTAACAAAATCGCGAAAATTGTCGATCAAAATTACGTCACAATAATACGTTCCACACCTTGTCACCACCTGAAAAGCAGGTGAGAATCTATCAATTGACATCATTATGACGTTACTCAGTCGAAAACATTTACTACGTTTATACGGCAGAATTCGTGAACTCAGAAACTCAGTACAGAAGCAGAGTGTAATGTCAAAATTAAAGCGAACTCACAACATGGCCCAATAGAAATTGGCGATTCCCAAGCGAATTCTTATTTTAACCAAGGCGAAATATCATTTTCACATTACACTCTACCAATTACAATAACAAAATATATGGGAAATTTCTGAATTCGCCTATGCGCCTACCTTCCTAGATCCGCCTTGACTCAGCCTTCAAACAAAGCGCTGTATCCATGGTATAAGTATACCAGGTAAAACAAACGTCAAGTTTTCGTCGCCATATTAACCACCTGACAATTAAGCAGATTATGACATTTCGTGCTGCCATACTCAATTTTCGCTGCTTTGTTTTAAAAATAAATTGTAACCATGGTATTCATAGTAACGAATTTTTTCAATTTGAATTGAAAGAAATTTTTTCAATTTGAAAAAATTACACATCCTGCAGTAAATTTGTTTCACTGCTGAATGATCATTGCTGATTCTTCTGAGTACAATTTTTATTATTATTTTTATTTTTTTTTTGAAAAAAAGCAAACCATTTATATGAAAAATTCAGCAGTCTTTATTTGAAAGTACTCACTGATGCCTCCTCAGTCATAGATGAATTTCATCAGTGATTCATAAAAGATTCATTTCGGATTTTTACTTCACGGAATATCAGTTTGGCCGTACTACAAAGTAGCCCCTTTTCGGTATTCTCGGTGAGTTTTTAATTTAGTTTAGTAGTTGCGATCACTTTTGATTTAGGCTTTGTGATCACTCTGGTATATAGTTTGGGGAGGTTTTGGAGATTGATCTATTATAACTCCATATCGTCGCATAAAGTGCAATACCGCGTATCCGCTACCACCCAAATTTTACAGGAGACAGTAAAAACTTTTTTAATTCAAAACGGTTTGGAATTTTGCAAACCCACATCCAAACCAAGGTAGATTTTTGGATTATATTCTTAATCCAAATATCATTTTGGCGAAAAACAGTTAAATGTGCAGTTATTGGCTTACTTATCTATTTATAAGCGGTTTGCGTCTTTTATTTTGTTCAATAGTGACGTATAGGCGGTTTTGCAGGCGTACGTAAAAACTTTTCTTCAATAAAGCAAAGTTATAATCCATTTCGTGTTTATGAAAGTATAATCAACTTTAGTACATTACAGTACAGTTATAAAGCAATAACACCCATTATTCGCGGTATTGGTTCGAAAAATTTCCTTAAAAAAGCGGTTTTGAAACTGTGTCATTATTTGGAATTGCGTTGTGTGAATCTCAAAATTGTTGCATGAATGGATGGGGACGGACGCCAGGAATGTATTTTTGATGAAATCTCATTTTTGGCAAAAATGTCACGCGGTTTTGCACTTTAAACGACGATATGTATGTACACCACTATACCAAGTGAGCATTTCAGTCTATATATGTATGTATGTACATACGTCCAATCCAATTACAAAAATATATGTACCCTAGATTTTAACAATATGAGTTGCTTATTTCCGCGGTGCAATAATACCAAATATGGCTGCAAAGACGGTGATATAAAATTTTTCCAATTTCCGACGATACCCTTTATTCGCGGAGAGTGGATGAAGATTTGTGGAGTGAGCGAAGAGGAGCTACCGGAAGTTCCATAAATCTGCTCACTAGTGCCCCTTCTCTTTCTGTCCTTTGATTTCTGTAATACCCAAACTTTCAAATAAAAATCTACGCATTCAAAAAATAAAAGTCTGGCATCGCTATACTCCAAAACTGACATAAGATCAAACTTCAAAAATCTGCTTTTTAATCAAAAAGACAGCGTCAAAATGACAATGCACATACCTGTATTTTTATACCATGCGCTGTATCACAAGCATGAAGGAACTATGAAGGAGAATGCAGGCGATCAGCTGGCTTCTTCTTCAATCTTCATAAACACACGAACACAAGCATTTTGTTTTTGTTGACATATGCCACACACACACGCACCCTAGCATTTCCATAGGGGCCGGTTCTGTCAAATTCTTCTACATTCCTGTTTGCATGAAACTTCTGGCCCCACTATGTATGAAGGTATGTCGGCATGCGAAAACCTTTATTAAACCCTGCTCAAACAGAAGCGATACGATACAGCCGACAAACCAAAATCGTATCGCGTTGGTATCGCGTCATGCGCAATTGGTCGCGTGGGCTGTATCGTAATACCATGTCTCCACATAACGTGTTTCGCTCTTTTTTTCTGCATTTTCTCTCTCAATCTCGGTTCGACACGGAAACCAGTGCCGAATCTCGCTAATTTCCATACAAATTTCTGAGAGCGAGTGAAGATTGATACACTGTTTCATTCTGAATCATCTTGCCAACCTCGATGATATCGATGTCATCTCTAATTTTGTATCGAAAATCTATCGAAATCTCACACAGACCAAAACAAAAACGCAAAAATAAGCAAGCATACAAACATTTAAGAAGAGCAAGAAAGAGAATTTTAAACTGAATCACGATCAGCCACGTGGAGACGGGTTATTTAGCGAGACTTTTTTTTTATATTGTAAAAATTTAAATATGTAGTATTAATTAAATAATGGCGCATATTCATAGTCGGTAATCTAAACCGAAACTAGTAAAGTTGCAACTTAAATTTAGGAACCAACTTAGAAGACACATGTATTCATAGTCGTTTTTCAGACTTCTGCTAAATAGTTTCGATTTAGATATAGTTATCGATAACATAATGTAGAACAAAAAACCACATACCTAATTTGTTTACATAAAATTTGTACAAACGACAACAAAACGTACTCAAATAGCTTAAACAGAATCAGCGTCGGACGAATTTTCGTCGGACGTGGCGTTCTGTGAAACGATTAAAGTACACGGCAGTATATGTGAATGAATAGAACGAAAACGCTGGTGAAAATCGCCCGGCGAAAATTCGTCAGAATAGACTTATTTCTAATTTGGATGCTATCACCTGTCAACTAAATTATTTGGAACTTGATAAAAACATGTAATAAAACAAAAATATACATTTTTTGTTGTGGAAAAAATTGAAAATATGGACAGAAGAGAAGAGTCAATGAAAGAAGTAAGAAACAGCGTAATTATAAAAATATGCATATGGCAATTTCGCCTCGATTCTGTTTTACTGGGCGATATTCGCAAACAAATGTCATCGCCGCACCGGGCGAAAACACGTCCGGCTATTGGTTCTGTTTAAAGCTAAAGGCTGCAGAATTTGTAAAAGTAAGTTAAATACTGCGAAAACTCTTTAATATATCTTAGCAAATGTAAATATAATATAATGTACAAAGTACAAAGTACTTGAAGAGATAAGGGAACAGGCAACCCTCGGTTATTATTTGGAGAATTTCTTTTTAACATGTTAATGGTAAATTGTGCTGTGGCTTTGTCAAATCTGTAGCGTGCATAAAACTCGTCATCTTCAAGTTCAAATGGATCACTTCGCTCTTTGTATGTTTTCCTCTTTCTAATTAGCTCTATATCTTTCAAAACTTCGAAATCCCGCTCAATATGCTCCATATTTTTTTTAAATTACATTTTTTCCTTCAGCTTGTAAAATATTTTCCACTGGTTTCGACTTAATTTATGCTGCAGTCGAAACTAAGTTTTAGCTGAGACTTAGCAAGAAAAGTCTAAACTAAGCCGACTATGAATAACTTTAGTAGCAACTTAAAATAGTTTCGACTTAAGTGTGAACTAAATGCGACTATGAATACGCGCCATTGGCATTTACACATTTCTTTTTAATGAAATAGTTTTAAGAAATAATTATGAATTTTGAAATTCTGGATGTACTATGTACTATACAATGAATTAGGCTTTTTGGCCGTAATAAATAAAATAATAATAATAAAAGATGTTTTGCTAGATGTTTTGTTGGTGAAACAAGTTATGTGGAGACGGGCTTTAACGCTTCTGTTTGAGCAGGGTTTTATTGAATCATGATCACAAGGTTGCAACGGATGGCACTACAATAATAAGGGCCGATTTCACCACCTCCGGTTAATTTAATCACTGGTTATTTCGACGTAAATTGTATAGCGAGCTGTCAAATAAATTGCTTAATCGGATATGGTGAAACAGGCCCTAAGCGTCTTGTTAAATGAAAAACTATTTTACACCATTTTTAGTATTAAACATGTAAATATGCATTGTAAATTATTACATAAATCACCGATCCATTTTCTCTCGTACATAACTCTAACATCACCTTGCATTTATATATTATTTTCTCACTATAACGAACCAAAATTCGGAACGTACATATGTTTCGTAAAAACAAAACAAACTTCGCACTGTTTTATTTCACCACGGTGGCAACATACTCTTCTGACAGCTCCGAGAATTCGATTCAAACAACAAAGAACAGATCATGATCCAATTACCAGGTCGGTGCATGGTACATACACACAAACATGCCGTGAGCTGAATGTCAAACGGAATGTCAAAACTGAAAGGAGAACGAAATAATTTGACATTCAGCTCACGAGCGAATGATGGAGAAACTCAGAGAACGAAGAATTTGACCAATAGTAAACACGAATGTATGTATAGAATATGCAGAAGCAAAGAAATTGGATAGCTGTTGAAGAAAAAGAAGAAGTCAGCTGATCTGAAGAGCCGACCTGTATTGGTGGATCCTGGAACAGATGACAAATGTCAACATGAAGCAAGAAACTACAAAGTATTTGACGTTCGTTTTCATCACAGCTTCGTGCATTTGCTGGGCAAAATAATCATATTTTTCCGGAAATTCCTAATAAATATTTAATATAATGCAATAGTTATGTACTTTAAGTACGAGTGCTTTTAAAAAATATATATACATGTAAAAAAATGGAAAAGAGGATACAGTGTTTAAAAAAGCTACTTGCAAAAGGAATTGTGGTACAACTATTCTCTTGGTACAAATTTATGCTACAACTTGTGGGACCACTATTCTATACCAAAACAAGCAATACCGTAATGTCAAATGCTAAGGGAGAATCGAAAAGCAAAATGTCAAAATGGATTTATACAGTAGAGGTCGCAGCTGCTGCTGACAGGAGAGCGCGATGGCGACCGTCTGCGAAAATTCGTAGTTCGAAATTATCCCAATGATTTGACAATTGCCGCGGAGTGGTGCGAAGAGGTTTGCTTTTTATCCACGCCATATTTGATTTCGACAAAGAGGAGAAAGAAAATTTTATGTGAATTTTTAGCTTGATAAATTGGAATTGAGTATGAATTTGGAATAAAATCAAAGTGGAAAGTTAATGCACTGTAATTAGGAGTAACGAGTGCCATATTGAGGTATTAATTGTAAGTTTTTTCCTAGTATTTCGTAATGTATAATTGGTAAAAAAAAAGCAATTTTTTGTCGTGGTTGTGTAGCAGTGCTGCTATGTTGGAAAACCGAGGTCGTATGCGTGAATCCGATAGTTTATTTGAGCATCCAAACTACGTAGCCTGCATAGAAATATTTTTTTTTAAGTGTTTATATGTGTATAATTTAAAATCAAAACCATTAGTGATATGCATCTTTCCCTTTGTGGAAATAGTAGAATATTGACAATGCGCCGTGTTAAATATGTATCTTTGGCAAAAGTTACGTACATTCATACACACCAGTGCTATGATCTTAATATGTGTAGTAATCAATATAAAGAAATCGGAATGAAAGTTGTTTGTATACCATAGAGTATATTCGGGAAAATTTTCCAACAGTCTACCACGCGTTGAAAAAAAGTTATTGGGGGTTTTAGAGGAGATGCTCCTGATTCTAAATCCAAAAGTCCCGTCGACCAGAGATCTTTGTAAGTTG
Source organism: Urophora cardui (assembly GCA_960531455.1). Taxonomy (NCBI): domain Eukaryota; kingdom Metazoa; phylum Arthropoda; class Insecta; order Diptera; family Tephritidae; genus Urophora; species Urophora cardui. The sequence goes on from OY482673.1 coordinate 51,179,671, forward strand.
TAAAATTTACCAAACAAACCCCCAAAACTACGCACAATTACATATGTGTGTGTAGAACACCTTGCATTAGCGGCCTTCGGCCGCGATTTAAAAAAATAACCCCCATCCCGCAGAATTCCGTTTCTGGAGTAATATCTTTGGACCCATGCAACTACCAAAAAATTACCAACGAATGTCTTGTGAGCTATAAGCCTCCGGCAGCTTTGTATTTCCGTTTTGAGATCTGTGAGAGGCCCTCTACATGCCTGAGAAAGTAATTTTTCTCGGACCGTGGTTCCTTAATGTAAAGCCGACCCTTTTTGTAGACAGAGTGAAGTCTGAGCCGTATATTCTGATCAAGAAAAACTAAAATTATGTATATGTACGTACTATGTATATTTACCCAATAGCAAAATTTATATAAACTACATAATATGTGGGTATGTACCTACTTATAATTTAAGTTTGCTATACATTGTTTTACAAAAGCTTTTTTGGTTGCAATAACTTTTTGTTAAATGTAACCTTTTCCAAGCCCTCGAATTCTCTCATTGGTTTTTTTATAAACCCTTCCAAACACATCAATTAAATGTGTCGTGCCCTTGTAGAAACGAAATTTATTAAAAGAAATATTTAATTTAGCTATATGTTTTACATGTTTAAACCTATTTTATATAACTTTTTTCTTAACGTTGCAGACAATTCAATGGCGCAATATTATCAGATACAGAATCTTGATGAAATAAAGCAGATCTACGCGGATGTTCAGGTCGTGCACGTTGCCAGTGAAGATGTTGGTGCCAATATACATAATCGATCGCAGGTTAATATACACATATTATTTTACATATTGCTAGCTTAGAGTGTAAAGTTGCTAAGTGCAATTATTAAAAAAAAAAATTATATATTTTTATGTAGAACGCGAGGGAAATTAAATACGCAACACGCTAAACAGTTCTTTGATACTTGCTAAATTTCTACTTGTTATTCAATGCATTGTAATTTAGTAAGTCCAAAGGCGCAGTAAACTTGCTATGTCTAAAATATTTACATACAAAAATTAATTTTTTCATTTCGATATTTTTTAGTTTTTTGTCTCCTGAAAAAAAGGCACTTAGCAACTTTGCAATCTAAGTTAGCGATATACATACATATGTTTGTACATATAACACCCGAAAAAACCTGCAATATTTCTAATAAGATAAGCGGGACTCTTTTGAGATTTCTCTTATAACGATAACCACAACCAGAACAGAATTTTGTAATTAACTTTTTATATCTATATATCATTTTGTAGCAACTAATTTTGCCTGAAGACCAACTTATGCTTAACGATGGTCAGCACGTAGTTTATCAAACAGCGAGTGTACCGCCGCAACAGCAATACCATCAACAAACAGCAACAGCCACCCAATACACAATTGGCGGGGATGATATATCACAACAACAACAGCAAGCAGTGCAACATCAACAAGTACAACACGTCATGTATGATCACCATCAACAGCAACAACAGCATTATGTACACGAAAGCCAACAGATGCAGCATGATCATCATCAAATGGCACAACAAACGCAACAACAGCAACCGCAATTATATTATACAACTGAGCAAATACTACAGCCGAATTCGCTGGTACAGCAGCAACAGCAGCAAGATATGCAACATCAGCAACAGCAGCAGCATCAACAATTGCATGTACAACAACAGCAGTACCAACAGCAGCAAATAGCACATCAGCAACACGCAATGCAGGCACCACAACAGCCACAGCAAGTCGTTTATCGTATGCAACCACAACAGCCTCAAGCTCAACAAACTCAAGTGAGTACTGTTCTTAAAAATGTGTTTGATAAATAACGAAGTTTTAGTTTACATCAGGGATTATGACACTAATAATATATAATTATTTTCTTACTTATTAACGAAACCAATTCTTAATTTTAGATGCTTAACAACACGCATGTAATACTACAGCAGCCTTCCGGACAACAAGTGTTAATTCAATCTCCTCAACATCAGGAGATAATTATGCGTCAACAGATTCCCCAACAGCGAATTATCTATAACACAAATCGAGTCCTGTACACTCCTCAGCAGCAGCAGCAGCAGCAGCAGCAACAACAACAACAACCTCAAACACAAGCGGCCCTGCAACAATCTCCACAAACTCACCAACAACAACAACAACAACCACAGCAGCAGCCACCGCAACAACAACAGCCGCAACAACAATCACAGATGCAGGTGCAGCAACAATCGCCACAACAGCAAAATATGCAATTACAAGCAACAGGCACTCCAACCGGCAGTCCTATTAATGCACGCCTTGTTCAGACCAGAGTAGTATCGACACCAGAAAATGCCCACCCGCAGCAGTCCCAGGCACAGCAAAATGTTGTGTTTCATCCCGTTCCGGCTACCGCAGTTCAAAGTCCACAGCAAATGAAACCTCAGTTGCCGCAACAACAACAGCCTCAAATACAAATTCAACAGCAACCGCAACAACCGCAGTTGGTGGCAACATCGATGAGTGGTGGCGTTGTCGGTGTGGCTGGAGGGGGCGTGATGCGTGGGGCTATACGTAATAAAACGCCACGCGGTGGAGCTGCCCTTGCAGGAGCTCATGCATTGGTTGCACGTTTACCGGTACCAATGGTTGGACGTGCTGTACGACCACAAGTGCCAAGCGCGCTGCAGCCGCAACAACAGCACGGCCAGCCCGCTCGTATGACACGCCCCAGAGGCGGTGCAGGTGGTTGTGCGCGTGGACGTGGTGGGGCACGTGGCCGGGGAGCAGCTGCAGTTGCCGGAAGAAACGCTCAGGCACCGCCGCCCACTGCGCAGACCCAACAACAAATTCAACAGCAAAATCAACAACTACAACAACATCCGCAAGTGTCGCCATCGCAACAACTGCTACAGAACGCAATGGTACAAGGCAAGAGCATTACCATTGTAAATCCGCAGGGGCAAGTAAGACAAATTTACCGCGTTGGCGACACACATCCCCAATTGCATTTGGTAGCTGGTGCACAACAACAGCGCACTGCACACCTGGTGGGCGCACGTTTTCGCACACCAGTTATGGCACCTGGCGGCGCTGGCGGAAGTGGTAATGCTGATGGTGCTGCTAATAGCAGCAGCGGTAACTACGAACTGGACTTAGAAGACAGTATTCAAGCTGTTGTGGTTAAGAAGGATCAACAAAAACCCCCCTTGGGGCCCGCTACGATGGCAAATCCTGTAGGCACCACTTTGACCAGTTACTATGCTAAGGAGGAGGATGACACACGAATGGTGCGCACACAAAACGGTACTTGCATTACCTTGGCCGAATACCGTAAGCGACATCCGCCAACGATTGGCTCACCCACTACATCTACCGCTACTATTTTGCAAATGAAAGCACCGATACGACCTGGCGCACCACAGCCACCGAATAAAATGTTACCCACACACGGTGGTGCTAGTACTGGAATGGTGCCAATTGCACGCGTTGCACCACAACCAGTCCAACAACAAACACAACAAACGCCTATGACAAATACTACGACGACATCATCATCGGCGGTACATCGTACGTCACACAACAATTACGAGATTCATACGCAACATGTAATGCAGAATCGCAACAACACGCAAATGGCCGAAAAAGATCGGAATAGTGCCAAAATGTTGGTAATCTTAGTTTCGGGCGAGCAACGACTCATCACATTCACTTTGCCGCGTGAGTCGTGCACTGTTCAAGATCTGCTAGAACAAGTTGGTGTGCCATTTGATAGCTCCACCACAATACAATGTGTTGAGAATCCCGGTGCCAACATTGATTTTGTTGTCACAGTAGGCTTTTCCGTTCAGGAATCAGCAAGTGAATTAATATCACGAGCAGAGCAGACTTTGCAAATGAATCGACAGCAGGATACAACAAACAGCGGTAATCTGGCGGCTACAAATGCTTCTGCAGTTAGTAGTGCAGCCAGCACAAATGTGTCACAGACCACAGCAGGTGTCACTACTTTTGGCAATGCACCGAGTAATATACAAACGTCTAGCTCCTCCACCACCACCGCTGTTATTGCCGAAACAACGGCACAAAAAGACGCAACTAATACCACCACCACCACCACCACCACTGCTAGTGGCATACAAAGTAATAAAGCTTCCACGTCGTCAACACCAACAACGCCATCGGCAGCAACAGAAGAGTTACCAAGGAAAATAATACAGGGCTTCCTCGCCGTTTGTCAAAGCTGTGGATTTAGTGGCTACGATCATGCTAAATGCGAACGTTGTAAACGCGTCTTCCTCGATCCGCCGAAACGTGTGCCATGTGTTAAAAGTTCAGGCAATAGTAGTTCTTCAACGTCGTCTAGCGAGTCCCTACTACCGAAGGTTATTGGCAGTAGCGATCTTACGCCCAGTGAGAAACGGAGAGGCAGTGAAATATTAGCGCGCGCTCAAGCAAAACACTCACTTAGCGGCTACAGTGGTGCAAGTACATCAGCACGAGGTCGTGGTGGCTTGAGTGGTGTTGCGAGAGGGCGCGGTACACGTAGTGGTCGCCGGAATGCCGAAATCGAACCTGTTATACTCACACTAAGTAGTGATGAGGAGGATGATGATGAGTTGTCAAAGAAGGCACCGGGAGCGGTAGGTTTCATATACAATTTTTTTTTTAGACATATGGTAACATGTTAATTATTTATATGTAGATTTCATCCAACTCTAATGCCGCCATTACAACGGCTGGCAAGACACAAGCTTACGAACCATTGAGGTTTGAATCATTAATGCCGGATGTCGATGAAATTACCGTGTATAAAGGTAAGGCTTTTCACCAATGCTACATTTATATTTAGTTTATTTCCTGCAAAAGATGGCGTTGGTTTTAAAATAGCCGCTTACATAATACAAGCCTACACTGAAATAAATTTATCATGTGTGGGTACAGAGTTTTGTAAAATTATGTGGATACAAATATTTGAGGAAACCGAATATTTAATGCAGGTGCAACATAAAGAGGTATTAGCCATTCCTATTTTTAAACATTTTATATGTATAACTTTTTGGTTGCTTGCTGGGTCATAAACTTTGAAAAGAGGTTTAAAATAGAGCTTGAGAGACAAAAAATCATGGAACGTCTCTAGTATCGAGAGCTACCTACAATCTCACCGCTTAATATGGTACACCGACGGCGGAAGTGTATGCCATAAGTGAGTGCGCAGGTATGATACTGCGACGCGGGCACTCAAATGAAGGAATGGTCATACTAAGTGACAGTGAAGCAGCACTTGAAGAAATATCTTCTTTCGAGATCAAATTCTCGACTGTGCTTGAGTGCGTTAACAGATTGAACGCACTGGCAACATGGAACTCTAACCTACTGGATAGGCCATAGAGGAATAGAGGGCAATGAGCAGGCGGACAGTCTGGCGGCGGCTTCCAAATCAATAGGACCGGAGCCATTCATGCCAATAGGCCCACATACTATCAGGAATGAGCTCAGGAACGAGGAAAGGAAGTTAAGGGAACAGTACTGGCGCCAAACCAATGGAATACGACAGACAAAGGCACTAATGTTGTTGGGGAGAGGGTACAGCACAAGTCGATTCAAAGAGCTTCGGAACCTCTCTAAGAATAAACTGAGAGGGTTGACAGGAATTCTCACAGGACAATGCAGGCTTAGGAAGCATATGCATAGGCTAGGTATTAGGGCAGTTGACACACAAGCACCGACTCACTAAAAAGAGTTGACTCACTGAGTTGGCACGATTGTGCTACAACACGATTGTTCTACAGCATACATATATTACTTTCGTGCTATGGTCAACCAAAAAGTGTTACTATGTGCTATCAGAGACTGTGTCAGTGAAAAAGTTGCTCTTATGATGAACTGATATTTGTACGTGAATGGCTTATTTGCTCTGAAGTGCATATATGTAAATCAATAATACATAGAATTGAAGTGATGGGTGTGGGTGGGAAAATATATGGAAAATTAATGAGTTGATTAATTAAGTTCGTTTTTGTTGTTGATGATTGATTTAGACCTATGTAGCCCTGAGACATAGGGTATTTAGGGATTTTTGAGATGTTCATGACTGAATGGTTACAAAAGGTGTAAGGAATTTTTGTGATTGACGAAATGTTAACATGAAGTACACATATTGGGCTATCTGTTGGATAAATAAAATATACATAGGTGTGCCAATATAAACTTAATTGATAAGATCAATTACAAATTTCAAATGAATGTATCTTTTTATATATGCACATATGTACATACGATATGAAAAGGAAGCGCTTCATATTTAGGGTTGCCAGACGTACTGCTTTGATCAGTACAATACTGATTTTTCGTGCTCCGTACTGATGGTTTTAAAAACCTTAAGAAATACTGATTTTTTGGATTTTGTACTGATTTTTAGCTGACACTAAAAAAATTCATTTTTATCACCCCGCTCTGTTTTTAATTTTCCAGCTGTTTTCATTTGACAATTGTAATGCCGTGGTTATGCTTACGACAATACTCGACGAGCAACGTGTAATTGTTGTTGTGCACTCCGACGAGTGAGCGAATTTTCGGACTCTCACATCGATCAAATTTCGGTTTCGGGGTAATAATGTGTTATGTTGTGTATGTGCACTCTAATCATCGATTTAAGCGTAACTACCTCTCACCGAGGACGAAAATGTGTCCGAATTCCATCGGTGTTTTACTCGTAAGCATAACCACGGCCTAACCATGAAACAATTAGGAAGGAGGAAGCAACGCGAACGCTAAATGTCATAGAAAAATGATTGACAATTAACGATATGGAAACAAAAACAAAATGCCAGTAATAAACACGATTTTCTCCGCATATATTGTTTTTTTTTTTTGTTGAAGGCATTGCAATGTACTTTTTTCGGGAAAAGGTATTTGGCAACCCTATTCATATTGGTGTCTTCTAAGAAGCGCATCTAAATTTCCGATTGGAATTTTTATAATTTTTATATACCTACATACTAGCTTTGGTTAAAGTAATGAAAACGCGCGAAACAGTCTAAAGGTCCGGTTATACTTGCATAGCACAGCAGCGCACAACATAAGAACTGTCACATACGAAATCTGTTTAATGAGCTTTCCGTGTAATCGATTACTCAACGCATAGCGGCACAGAGCACAGCATACAAGTCTGTTGAATTTTGATTTGATTTCTGTGTTATGTGCTATGCGATTTGACATTTGGCAACACGAAAATGTGTGTGTTGAGTGTGCGAAGGGTTGCACGCAAGGCTAATTTATATTTTGAGAAAAGTGTGTGTTCTACTCTTATGCTTCCATGCTGATACTTTTCAAGATTTAGCCCAAAGTTTCAACGAACAGACATAACAATTACCATTTTCTGGTCAATCGATATCCGGTACAGTGTTGCCACTAAAAATTTCAAAAAGTGTCGGGGGGAAAAAGGATCCAACATAAAAAAGGTCCCCGAAATTTCTTTAGCTAGAAACATATTTTTTTATTTTTGTGTTTTATTTAATGCTTAAAGCAAATTACAGGTTAAGGAACATTGTTTTATTAAAGCTAAGTAAATCTAGAGCAAACATATTTAATTTAAGTTTATACATATGTATATGTATAATAAAAATAAATAATTTAATGGATTTGAAATTTAGTTCTCAGAAGTAAGTTTTCTTCGGGTATCCAAGAATCTAAATCATTTCCATTTGTTAAATTGAGCGCTGAGATCATTGATTTGCACGTATCAAGCGGTATTTAACTTTGTTCTTAAATAGAGAAAGTTCTGAAAATAAAATTTCTGCTGACGCACTGCTATGTGGCAGCTTTAATATATGTATTTGCAACGAATATATATTAATTTTTAAATATGCTCATGTAAATTGTTTGTCGTTGTGCCAAACTCTTATTTGGGTTTGTATTTTTCTTTATGCATTCTAAAAATGTATACTCCTCAACAGTGGCGGATCCACGTGGGGGGCGGGTTTTGGGGGTTCAAACCCACCCCCCCCCTTGTGGTTTATCATAGATCCCAAATTAATGCCTTTATAGATTCTGCGCCCAAATTTCCCAAACTGATCAAGGAAAACTCTATTATTCCAAAAGCAATGGTTGGACCACATAACATCCAAAATATGTCCCTACATGCGAAAAAAGTTCATGTAGGTACCTTTGGACGCACGTGCATAAAATCAAATTTGTCAAATGCTATTCGCAAATTGCCAAATCGCAAATTTATTTTATTTTCTTTCTTATCCCTATTTTTATCGGGATTGTACAGAATTAATTTGGTCAGAAATGTCTGGATCGTTGGAGAAATTGCCTTTTTCAGAGGCATTTCGCAATTCTTGTTTAAATTAATCTTTTAAAAATTTGAGTATATAAACACAAGAACTTCAATAAAGTAAAAATTCTATGTATTAAAAATATAAATATAACCAAAAAGTACTACATACATATATTCTTATTTATTTTGGCTTTAAATGCAAGGTTAAGTGAAATTGATCAATTTGCCACCAATACCATACGATACTCATTCGCACGTACCAATGCAAAAATATACATACATACGTTATACATGTTATTTAGAACTTCAATTGAAATTTCCTGCACTTTATGTGATGACATACATATTGTTAATTTGGTGGGTTTTGTGTTTGGTGTTTTTAAGGTGCGGGAAATGGCGCAACTAGTATATAGAATGATAACACTGCTCTACAGCCAAAAAATACTCTGAACGCAACCATCCTTTCTATATGTAAAATCGGTCGCTGATTCCGAAAATCGGGTTCATTTTTAACATGCATAAAATATACCCGTGTAGAGGCATTGTGCGACTTGGCTGTATTTACTTGATCGCCTATAACTTTTCCATTTTACCATGGATTTTCTTCGTTGATAGCTTATTTTTTTGCTAATGGAATGGAGCTTCACGTAAAAGATTAAAACCGAAGGTGAAGACATTGGTTTTAAAGATATTGTCTGACAAAGTCAATTTTTTCTTCAAAAAATCGTAAAAAATCGAAAAAATTAAAATTTAATCGTCAATATTTCAGAAACTATAAGAGTTAGAGAAAAATGTTATAGGAGCCATGAAAAGGAAATTTAATTTTCTTTCGTTTGGTGTCACCCTAAGGAATATAACTCACTGTGTTAAAGAGTTATACTGGATTAAGTGTACCCATTGGCCAAATAACGGTAAATTTCCGATATCTCAAAAACCTTCCCATAGAATTAAAAATGAACCCGATTTTCGGAATCAGCGACCGATTTTACATATAGATAGGATAGTCACGTCCAAAGTACAGACAAAAAATTTCATTTTGTGATCCAGTGTAATAGTAGGTGGTATTAGTCCATATTTTCACCAGCGCACATAGGTAGATTTTCAAGTTTTATGCGGCCAAAAATATTTTATTGTCTGCATCTATTCCAAATTGCTTGTTTAATGCAAAATTTTATTAATTTGAGTTAAAAGTCGATTTTATTGAAAAATATATACAGTGACTCAAAAAAAAAATCATATGCCGAAGTTTTTAAATTTATTTCAAAGAGTTCGGTCGAAAATTTTACTTTCTTATTTTAGTTTAAAAATATAGAAAATTTTTCAATAAAAATCGTTTGAAGCAGGATTTCTGAGCTTATGGAAAAAATCTGAAAAATCGTAGAAATTTCTGAAAGTGGATTAAAAATTTCAAAGCAAGGCCATAATTTATAGAAGATTTTGAGGAGATTTCTAAGTGTACTGTTATGTAGCCAACCAATTTTAGTGTAAAAAGTTAAATTCTCAATGCTGTGAAAAATTCCGTCAATTTTAGAAGTTGTTTTCTGTAGGGTGTAGGGTGAGACCGTTCCAATTAAAATTTCCGAAAAGCCAATGAAAATTTTCAAAAAGTTGAATGTTGCATATTGTTATATTAAAATTGAATGAGCTGCAAAATTGCATACTCAAAACTCTTCTAAAAAATGTAGCTTTAGGGTTCTTAGCCCCTTTTTATGATAAGTATTTCATTGACTTTGAAAATTGGAAATACTAAAAATACGAAAGCAGGTAATTTTCCAAATAGGCCAATTTTTAATCCATTGTTGATAATTTCTGGCTTTGCATTTTTCCGTAGAGAAATTGACGGGTAATCGATCGGAGGCGATAATATAACTAAAATGCTTTTGAATTAAAAAATTAACAATATTTTTTCAAGAAAGGCCAATATGCTTAAAAGCTTCAAAATGGTGGGTCTTTTATTATGCTAGGTTGACGATTTCTTCAATAAATAATGATATTTACCTGAAGCACTTGAATCCATGATGTTTACTTTGAGAACTGTCTTAAAACTGAAAATATTGACGTCTAAAAATGGGTTACTTAAAATACGTAAAAAATAAAAAATCGAAAAAGTGGGAGAATAATAAGTTTCGACTAGCGGCAGGGACACCCCCGTTGTCTATAAAAGCCGAGAAGACCGGTTTATTATCGCCCGGTCTATTATAAACGTAGAGCGATTTTGGATTTTGTATTTGCACCAATTTTAAAATTTTCAATTTTGGCCGCATAAATTCGTAAAATCTACCTACATATGTGCAGCGTCTGTCCTTAAAAAACATCTTCCAAAAAAAGAAATTTTCAAAACCCCCCCCTTGCCGAAATCCTGGATCCGCGCCTGCTCCTCAATAACTCTTTCAGAAGTTTCCTTCGGAGCGGAGAGTTTTCTTATGAAAAGCAGCCTTGCCGTTTTAAATTCTTGAGATTACCAAAAAAAAATATTCAAATTACCCATAATTGCCCAAAATTCCCCATACAAATTTTCAAATTACACACACCCGACAAAATTTCAAAAATTTTGATATCCTCGGCATTTTATACATCTTGTATTTAACTTATTTTTTGCATAAAAACAAATCTTTTGTCCGCCATAATTCCGTCACTTTAATGTCGATTTTATGTAGAGTTGGAAAGGGTATTTCATCCTCTCAAAATGAAATGAAATGACATAAAACTCAAGATGGTAATGGCGGAGATATTGACAGATTAGTAATCCTCCTTTTCTTCTTAGCGCGAAAACTGAAATTTCAAAATATCTCGAAAACTGTTCTACTTTTGAACCATTTGATTACATATTAGGAATTAGCAGCAATACATAGGAATCAAATGTCGAAGATATTTTTTTTGTCGGGTAGTGTTATCAAGAGATTTCCAATAAACAATTATTTTCAAATTTATTTTACTTTATAACGGTTTGTATTTTTAAATTCATGTGCATATATGTATGTACATATATGTGTGGCTAAAAAAAGTTATAAAGAAACATAAAACAAGTAAGGGAGAAATGAAACATTAAATAGTCCGATTTTATTTATAAAAAAATATTGTAATGATCTTAGCTATTTAAGTGGAGAAGTTTTACCCCAAAATATATGGTTGGTTGTAGGGGAGCTATATGTTATAATGGTCCAATTTGGCTGATTCCGACAAATGATCAGCGTATCTTAACAACTGAAGAACTAGCTTATGATTCTGATAATATCGGTATATATTTTGGTGGGTCCACTTTTTCTCCTTCTGGAACTTTCGACAAACCTGTTTTGGCTCGATGTTATAATGTATATGTATATAAACATGTATTTGAATGACGATCGACACATTCAGTACTTCAACTTTGCCGTAACAAATATATCAAATGTGTCAGTCAGTTAAACGGAGCTCGATTGCCGGAAAAGTATTCATTTTGACGGGCCGATTACTGACAAAAAAAATGCCATTTTGATATAAATTTTTCATTGGGTCATATTAATAAAAGCCAAGCATTGGCTTTTGCTTAAAATTTCAGACCTTTTACTCAAATTTTTAAATTTGGTTCATACAAATTAATGTCAAATTACTGAAATTTTGAGTAAAAGCATTTGCTTGGAGTTTATTAATATGGCCCATTGTTTGAATTTTTGTCACCAAACGTTTGTTATTTTAAATACCTTTAAAAATATTGACTTAAATCCATCCACATTTCATATATAAAGAAAATATTGTTAATTGGGGAATACTCAACTAGTCTATGGAGTACTCGAAATTTTTGTAGAGTATTTCCTTGACTTCCAGTTCGTTCATACTGCACAAAACCGAATACGAATAAGCAATGGTGCAATTCTGTTTTTCTTGTTTGCCATTGGCATCACACAAATATTTTATTTTCGAGTAATGTGGCAATACAATACATATTCGAAGTTGTAATGACTAATTTTCTCCGTCAGATGTCGCACTTGTCAAACGTCTCCGCCATAGTTTCGGCAATGAAAAGCAAAGCAAAGTTGTAAAACGACTAATTTAAAGATAAAAAGTAATTTTTCCGCTTTAATTTAATTGCGGAACAATAAAATTTTTGAATGAAAAAAAGTGTGTGATATTTTTGCCAAAATCCCTTTATCAAAGCGATGGAACTAGAAGGTAGGATTGTAAAAGAAATATACATATGTATGCTCGTAAGTAACGTCAGCGAAAGTAAAAAAAAACGTGTAACGTGCATACATACGCTAATGCCTTTTTATTGAATTGTGAAAAAAAATTTACCTGAAATTTTGCGGTTTAGCAGCATATCTGATACAGAACAAAATTACTTTCCGCCAGGAATTAGGTGCATCTGCATACATATATGCATATGCATCTACTTCTGTACATACATACATACAGCATGCATACTACCGCTTGTAAAAGAAATTTTTCTTTACATATTGGCTTTTTCGTCACGGGGTGAACACCCGTTCGTATTACAATTTATTGCAGAAAATTTGCATTCAAATCATCCCTCACTTAGTTAGCAGCAATACTCGGAGATGTGTTTTTTACTTTATTTTATTTTTTCAGATTTTCAACGGGACGATGTGACTGATTTATCAAATTGTGCGGATAAACTTAGCACGACGCTGAATTGCAAAGTTATACGTATTGGAACATACCGCTTTGAACCAAAAGAGCCGGTAAGTAGACATTTGTCAAAAAGGCATGTGAATATTATTAGCTTTGTTCAATAACTCAAAATTTTTAATTGCTTTTACAAATAGTTGCGAGTTTTATGTTCAATAACCCAAAAAATTTGCAAAAGAGATGCAAATTGGGAGAGTAAGACTTCGAGAGAGTTGAAAATTGTTGCAAGTAAAATTTTCACTTGCAACTACTTGCAGCTTTAAAAAAATAGAAGCGTCAAAAACATATGATCACAAAAATTTCAATTGGAAATATGCCAACATTTTAATCGCAAATTTCTAACTGCTTACTAAATAAATTAGCGCAAAAAGGAATCTTGACGATGTTGTGGAATATCCAAAGTAGATTTTCGTTTTCCTAATTCAGTTATTTACATTTATTTGCAACTTCAAAGATTTCAATTACAACCTAACCTAAAAATCAAATTGTGAAAACAGCCCATCAGCTGTTTACTTGCAAATGTTTACGATTTTGTGTTCAATAACTTTGGTTGATAATTTTCTCTTTTTCTCGTTTTTACTCTTAATTTGTCACTGATGCTCTTCTTGCAAGTAAAGTTGTTGAACAAAGCTATTTTCATATGCTATTTTGCTCTAAAATATCTTTTTAGGTAACTTTTACCTCCAAAGGCGTATGCATTGTAGCGCCATTGGTCACCAATGCAAATGAGACTTTTCCATTACATATACATAAAATAGAAGTGGTAAAAATTATTGCACACTTCTCTAAGGCATCAGAGTCGATGCTATGCTTCTACACACTGCGCAGCTGTGCGCAGTACATAAAATCCAGCTTAGAGATGAAAGACGACGCGCAAGTGGATAATCGTAAGTGTAAAAACTTATTAGAAAAGTAGTTACCTATATATGTATATACATATATTTACTTACGACTGGAAGCAAAATATGATCAAATATCTCAAATGCGTAACATCAAAAACGAGAGTTTTTAAGGAGCTTATAAGAATTCTAACATAATTCACCACAAAGTCTTTTAATATGTACATACATAGTCGTATAATCTTGCATACTTAGATATGTAATACAACAAAAACTAACATTGCTTGGTAAGTCATACCGAAATGAGAATACATATCCGATAATTCTAATGAAAGCTACTCTAGTCTAATAGGTTAATGCTCGCTTTAGTACTTGAAAGCAGCAATTTATTCCTTCACAATTTCGAAACTAGGCCACTCACTTCTAATTTTAGGTTGCCATTATATCAAAAAGGAGTTTAAAATCTTGCAATGTACAAATAACCTGCTCTGCATTATCTTAAAAAAATTATATTTTTAGCTACTATCTTATTAAAACAAAAAATATCTAATTTAAAAATTTTGCAACCAACTAGCGGCGTACTTCTCACCAAACGGCCCATATCAAGTACGCAAAATCATATTACAATTTAGCGCATGTTCTGATCAATCGCGCAATGTTATAAAATCGATTTGGGACTTCTTTGACGAAATATCCGAAACGGATGCCCAAGATTTACTACAACGGGCAGAAGCCGTAGATCGTCAAGCAACGACTAAAACTAATGAGTATGTTAAAATACATTTTGTATTTTTGTTATATATGTATGTAGATATATGACTAACACACATTGCAATATTATAGCTCATCAACTACGCCAGCCATTACCAAAACGCAATTGAATCCAAATGAAATACGCCAATTGCTGATTTACCCACCGGGTAAAGGTGGAATTTCCATTAACACCGAAGATTACCTTTGTTTAGCCACCGATCAATATTTGAATGATATAATAATTGATTTCTATTTGAAATGGGTTCATAATAATATTGTACCGCAAGCGCAACGAGAGCGTGCCTTTATATTCAGTACGTTCTTTTATAAGCGCTTAACCACGCTGACACGGCATCATCACAACATAGATAAAGATGTTAAACAGACGGCAGCTCAAAAACGGCACGCTCGTGTACAGAATTGGACAAAAAATGTGAATCTCTTTGAAAAGGATTTCATTATTATACCCATCAATGAGCAGTCGCATTGGTTTTTGGCGATTATATGTTTTCCAAAGTTGGTGGGACCCGTTACGTTTGATACGAATATTCCAGTGGAACCGCAACTGCTAAAAAAGCAAAGTGAGTATAAATAGCAGACCTGGGCATCCTCAATTACATTTTTTTTTTTTTTCAATTAGAATTAGATTAATTGGTAATTGAAATATTTGTTTTTGTTTTAGTTTTTGTGTTTGCTTTTGTTTTTGGTTTTCTTTTGTTTTTGTTTTTGCTTTTTTTTTTATTTTTTTCTTTTATTTTTTTTCTTTTGTTTTGTTGTCGTCAATACCAAAATAGTATCAACAGCTGTCAACAGTTATCGACTTTGATGACGGCAATACCAATTCGGAGGCATCGACACTATTTTTGACAATATTGACATGATATTGACAACACTAATAGGGGTGAATGTAATTGATGCCATTCCATTACAATTACTTGTAATTGGAAATTTTCAATTACATTTACAAGTAATTGTAATTGCCATTTTTCAATTACCAATTGAAATTAAATTAGTTGAAAAATGGCAATTACAATTACACATAATTGTAATTGAAGGTGTACTCAATTACAAAATTTAATTGAGGGTGCCCAGGTCTGATAAATAGTTATAGATTACGCATGCTTACGATCGACAATAATCAAATATGTTTCATGTACATATATTAGCTATGGCAACACAGTTCTAATATATATTTCTGTATTTTTTTGTTTACTAAACAGGAGGGAAAAAGGTATCCTTACAAATCGGCAACACAACGATCACACCACTTTCGAAACGCGAAAACACCAATATGTTAGCTGAAGTGTGCGGTGTGGGCGACGATGACAGTGAACGTGATGAAGCCGAAGGCGACGAAAGTGATTTAGCATCTGAAGATAGCGATTTTGATAGCGCTGCTAGCGCATCCGCTCCGCCGCCTGCTGCAGTAGCTATACCAGCACCAACACCAGCCGCCAGCAACAACTCTTCGTCTAACAACAGCAATGCCAAGTCATCACCACAACCCATCAAGCAACCTTTGATATTGATTTTCGATTCATTGGCGGGAGCGTCAAGAAGTCGAGTAGTGGCCACTTTGCGAGATTATCTCTCGTGCGAATATCGTGCAAAGATGCCCGATGCAACACCTCACCTCTTCAATAAAGATAATATGCCCGGTCATTGCGTGAAGGTGCCACAACAAAATAACTTCACCGATTGTGGGCTTTATTTGCTACAATACGTAGAGCATTTCTTTAAAGACCCAATTAAGGATTATCGCGTGCCAATTAAGCAGCTGAGTAATTGGTTTGACACATTAACGGTGACACGCAAACGCGAGGATATTTCACAGTTGTTACAACAACTGATGGATGAACGCAATGGACCAAATCATCAAGTGATTTTGCCCGAAATTCCATTGCCAACATTAAATGGGCAGCTGGTTGAACCACCTGAGGGCTACAATATTGAATTCGAAGAGGAGGAAACTTGTGAGGATGGCGCAGAGGAGGTAAAAGAATACTTTGTTTACACTACAAGTAAGAATAAATATTTAATAAAATTTTTTTTCTTTTTATATTACAGGATGACGATAATACAGCCAGTACTAGTGCAGATGGTGCGGCAAACGATGCTGATACCACTAGTAGTGCACAAACAGAAGAGGTAGTTAGCGTGAAATTACCTGTCAGCACTAAAGTTGTGACAACAACAACAGCGGTAGTGCCGACACAGGGACGCAAAATCGTTGTAAAACGGCGTATGCAATTAGCAAGCGCAGCTGTTGGTGCCAACAACAGTGACTCAATAGCAACAGCAGCAGCAGCAACATCTGCAGCAGCGACAGGAACGCCGAGCATTCGTAGTGGGAATCAATCAAAATATCGTAAATTCGAATAGGCTTGTAGATAAATGAGTTACTATGAAAGTGTCGTGGCGCTTCAAAGCATACTAATTAGAGACATTAATTTAGAATAAACAAATCTTCATACATATAAACTTAGACTACAGCTTAGTTTTTCTTTATTTTTTTGTTTGCATTTTTTAATTTTTGTTAACATTGATCATATGTGTGCTTTATAAGATAGTTTAGTATATCTTAGGCTACAATTTTTGAAAATAATTTTTGTTATAAATACAGCGCAACAGTTGATTCCGATTGACGAAACTACATGCATGCACGGTAGCAGTAATTTTTTTATAACAACGAAAATTATTTAAACTACTACCATACGCTGTTCCAATCGAAACAAAAAGCGCTAAACAAATAATATTTTTTATTGTGTAATTTTATATTTAAATTGAATGAATATGTAATTGCAAGAAGTTGAACAATTAAAGTATCATTATTTTTCTATTGAAATAACAACTGACAGTTGATTTGCTGTGCAAAGCGCTATTTTTTCTAAAAAAAAAAAAACAAAAAAAAAACACTCACACTTGTACATATGCAATCAATAAAATTTGTGTAAGCTACATACATATATTTGATGAAATAAATATCGGATAATATTTAAAAATAGTAATAAGTTTTTATAGTCCAAGCTGTTTCTGAACTTTACTCTCTCTCTCTCTCTCTCTCTCTCTCTCTCTCTCTCTCTCTCTCTCTCTCTCTCTCTCTCTCTCTCTCTCTCTCTCTCTCTCTCTCTCTCTCTCTCTCTGAGGACATCACGTTTTATAACAATACAAATTTTGCCAAATCTTCATCGTGTTGTTATTATGAATGCACCATTAGTGTACGACAACTACTTTTTCGAATCAATTAGCAGGAAAAATATATCGTTAACATTTTCCTACGGAGAAAATAGTTGTCCTTACAACAGGACAACATCCTATAAATATCAACGCACACTTGCCAAAGCCATGAATGTGCAAATTTTCTGATTTTGTGTTAGTGGGTTGGTTAGATAAGCTTTGGTTGTTTTATGTCATCCCAAAATACAGTGCACTATATGCAAACGGCAACCACATTAATTTAACGAGTGTATGATTCGGCCTTCATAATAATTCACTATGGCTTTGTTCAGAAACTCAGTTTGAAGCGCAACCTGCTTTTGTAGTAAAAGCCGAGCGTTCATAAACGCAAATTTTTCATTAAGCGTCGCTCATCAGAATAATCAAAAAAATATTTACTGCCGCTGTTGCACTTTATGCTGCGTTTCTGAACATACCCAATAATACAATTGAATAATTTCAAATTTATTTTCCAAAAAATTTGATTTTTAACATGCATGCTTCTGGGAAAAGGGTGGCGAGATGCTGTATTACCCTGCAAAAATCATTGTATTATATATGGTCCATTTGTGATAGGTTGGAGTACTTCCAAAGTGATCATTAACATAGCCCAAACGACCGATTTCGTTAACATAGCATGTTAACAAACGGAAAAATATTTTGATAGTTTGTTGAGCATCCTTGGTATACATACATATGTCTGTACATATTTATGTATGTATGTTAGGTACTGCATGGATTAATTTGATGTTATGCGGCGCTGGAGCATTGGCGCACTCAAGGGGGGGTTTTGGGGTTGGTGAAATTTTGGAAAATGGGCGGTGCCACACCCACTTATTAAGGGGCAAACATTGAAAGTTTTTAGGTCATAACTCAGAAACCGTAGCAGATATATCGACGAAATTTGGTACGCGTAATTTACTTACTTAGGAAAGTGTTTGGACGAAAAATTTCCAAAATCGATTGACGACCACGCCCAAATTTATATATGGGAACTATTAAGGGGCATAATAAAAATATTTTAAGCGATATCTATGTCAAATATAAAGATATGTCATTGCAATTTTGTTTCATGAATCCAACTATAGATATAAAACAAAAAATAGAAAAATGTTGGAAAATGGGTGTGGCACCGCCTCTTTTCAGACGAAGGAATCTACGAGATTTCGGAACCCATAACTCTACAAATAATTAAGATGTTATGACGAAAATCAGTTTGTACACTTTAATAACTTGTGGTAATACATGCTCAAAAATTTAGCGAAGACGGTTTATGACCACGCCACGCAAAGATATTTCTGGAACACCCTTTGGAAATTTGTAGCGTGACATCTTTGCAACTAGAAATCATAAAGGAATGAAAGTTTGCACAAAGAATAATATTCATATGCTTAGTTGAATGACTGATAAAAATGTTGAAAATGAGCGTGGCTACGCCTACTTTATGCAGCACTCGCTTTATATAAAGTACACCGTGTATGTACATATTTGATGGAAATACAAACAAACAATGAAAGAATACAGCTGAATATCTAATGTTCGATTCCACTCGAACTTAGGCTTTCTTACTTGTTAGTTTTAGTTTAAATACAGATAAAATGCAATGAATTGAGATTTAAAAGGTGCCTTTATTTAATGTGTGCATACGTAGGTCCACTCCCCAAACATAAATTTAAGTAAAAATTGTCTGGACGAGTTTTAAGTATTTTTTTTTAATTTTCCGTTGGATATTGAAAACCCCCCCAAAATTTTTTTCTGTGTGCGCCACTGCGCTGGAGTATATACCTACTCCATTGCAATGACGTGCAATGTTAATGGACCATATTTTTGTATGAAATGCGACACGTTATGGAGTAGGTACTCGGTTGTTCCATAGCGAGCACTCCATGGATGAGCGAATAAAGTACTGGGAATTGTTGCAGGGTAATACAACGCACAAATGTACATACATACATATATACCAATGTAACTCAGTTGACATGCGTTTTTTACAGTTGGTACACAAGGCTGATATCTGTGCTTGCAGGGTAAATAATCACATGTTCAATCGCATGTACTAGCTTATGCTTGTACATACTTACATATCTAACCAATCTTAGGCTATCCATGTACACAGTTGGTTTGTAGAGAAAAGTGTGTACGACATACATGGGAGTCTCAAATATATCCAAGGCCATGCGCACGTTTCTATGTATGTATGTTAAATGTACATATGTCTATATTATGATTGCATGTACTTTGTTGACAAAATTAGTAGATTAACTGGTCTCCAAATGCGACATAAATTGCTGTTTGATAGAAACTTTGATTTAAGGTCAGAAATTAAACTTCATATGTACATACATATCTACAATTACGTAGCCCCAAATAAAGTGTTGAGGTTATATCTCATGTATTAAAGGTAGAGCACACACTGCACGATGACAACTATTTGCCTGTTTTTTCTCATGTATCTACTTAAGCGGTTCCATGTATGAATGCGGACATTGCCATGTATGTATGTGCAAAAAATAACACACACAAATACGGTGCTATGCATATATATACATACCATATACCCACCAAAACATCAAGCCTTATTTAAGAATTAAAAGGGTAAATTTAAATAACTTTTTGGTTGCTTGTTTTTCCGACAGGGTAGGAATATGATGTATTGTGGAACGATTTTCCGTCATCCCTTGTCAAGATGGCGCATATTAGCCGAAACCGGTTTGTCTCCAAACCAAACTTGACAAGGGATGACGGAAAATCGTTCCACAACACATCAGGAAATTTAAAAATTTTTGAAATTAGGCCTGAAAATTATAATTGTAGCAAATTTGTATGGCGTAAGGCTTAAAATAAGGCTGATTTTCCTGTGTTGATGTCATCAGGCCCCAGCAGTACTCTCTCTCTCTCAGAGGCCACCTTATTCCAAAGGCTTATCCGTCATGCGAAATAAGGCCTAGATAAGTATTAGAAAGTTAGGAGCAGACAGAGTGAGTGCATAACAGAAGCAGCGCTGTCAGCATACTCCTTTTACAGACCTGATTTGTCAACAATAGGCAAAACTTTTTTGCCTTCTGATATGTGCATATATAAGTACATATGTTTGCACATACATAAGTTAATTTTTACCCTCTTTATCGAAAAAGTGGGAATATATGTATGTAATTAGAATGCAAGTAAAACAAAGACGTTGTATTTTGACATGGTTGCTTTTTCCGGTTATATACATATAAAATAATTACATATGTATATACCTATATATATACATGCACATGCAGATATTTAATACATAGGGTACGTTCGCGACGGCAATCAGAACCGCAGTGTTGCAAGTATCACGTTCTTCGTGTTTGTGGTATTATAGGCTCGTTATAGCCCCGACACATAGCATACGTCAATCCGTCTACGTCGACGTATGTGACTGACAGGTCGGTAAACTATGGGCATTTAAATGTACCTCGTCACAAGTACGACGGATCCGTCGCCGCAACGTACCAAAGTTGCCCAACACTCAACTTTTGGCATACGTCAATCCGTCGCTATGTCAGCTGATTGCTTTTGATTCTTAACCTTTAGCTACTGTTGAATTTCACTTTTTTTGCAATTTGTTTTTCGAGTTTTTTCTCATTTGTAAAACATTCCTAAATGGTCAATAATTATCAGGAGATGTGAAGTTACTGAAAACTGAATTTCAAGAGGGCAACTTAAAAGAGAAATTACAAAATATTTTAAAGAGTTAAATTTTTGCCACCACCTCTGTAGTTAAAGGTTAATCAAACAGCTGATTTATGTATATCCGTCAACGTTTCCTATGTGGCGACCTCTCCGTCAAGTACGTGAGCTGTCAGTCACATACGTCGACGTAGACGGATTGACGTATGCTATGTGTCGGGGCTATTAGAATGTTTTTTTTTTTTGCACATTAACCCTTATATGATTGAAACCAAATATACGCGGTTGCGGAAAACTCATTCATATAAAACAGCATATGCAGATTTCATTTATTTCGAAAAAAAATGTATCAACTACATACATATGTATGTATGTTTACTCACATGCATACATATTGTTATAAATACAAAGCGGAGTTCCGGCAGTAGCCATGGGTAATGGCGCAATTTTTTTGGCGCTGATACAATAACTCCAGCGCCACTCGTGGCGCCAACTCACGGTACTGGCGCAATAACACCTTTAGCGCAATTGTCATGGAATAATCGATAAATAACATTTTTTCGCTTGTTACTGTTTACCAATCCCGTTTTATTTCTTTTGGCGCAATTCTGCTTACATATACGAGGGCACAATTAATTTTAATTTTCATAATCATTTGGAAACATATTCCGTATATTTGTGAAAATATGCTGGCAATTAGAGTCAGAGCGCTTTCACATTACTCGGTGCGGAATCGGATCGACATTTTTGGTTTTTACCGAAAGTATACCGAAACCTTGCCGACCACATGTATTTCAATTGGCACTTTCACATTAGTGTTGCATACATGAAATCGGAGCGGATTGATTTCGGTATACCGCAACGCGGTAAGACCGGTCAGTAAAATTTGAGGAATTACTGCATACATTTTTGCGGCGTGATAAAAGAAGAAGAACAAAATCAGTAAAAAACTCGTTTCGGCTATAAATGTAGCAAGTTTTAATGTCTTCGTCTTCGCTAGAAGACATTATTGTTATTATTGAGTGATTTGTTGAAGTTAAAAATTTTGTTTTGCAAATTTCGATGTTTGTTTTCCTATTTTCTGCCGATTACACACCGAAAGTATTCCCACAAGTGTGAAAAACACAGCAACGCGGAATCGTTTCGGTAAGCTGAAAATACCGAGCAAAAAATGTCGATCCGATGTCGTACCGAGTAATGTGAAAAGGCCCTCACTTAGATCACTATCAAGCATACATAACTGTGACGGTGTCATACGTATACATATACTATGGTGCTGTTATTGGCGTTGTGGTGGTGCCATTTTACACTAGCGCTATATTGGTGCTGGTGTTAGCGCACGAAATTGAGTCGGTTTTATATTGCAAAATTGAGTTGGCGCAATATTGAGTTGGCGCTATATTGGGTTGGCGCTATTTTATAGGGCCCTTACACGATCAAATCATTTGATCAAATCGCGTGTCTGTGTAATTTGATAAAATCGTTGTCAAATAGCTCATCAAATAGCCCATCAAATATCATTCTAGCTTTCTATTATTTACAATAGATATTTTATCACGTATTAATGCTGACATTTCTTTTAATTTGTTTATAGAATTAAATTTTGGAGCACAAAATGAGTGACACTGACGATTGCATTGCATATATCGCGTTAGCATATAATGCAACACACGTTTATTTACATTTGAAATTTGATCAAATGGTTGCAACACACGTCAAATGCTAATTTGGCACTGAAATTTGATCAAACAGCACCTTACACGCATCCACAACGCACGTCAAATAGCCATCCAATTTGATGGAAAACAAAAATTTTTGATTTCGGTCAAATCGGCATCAAACACGTACGTGTGAAAAACACATAGACAATTTTACTACCACATATACAAGATTTGATCAAATATTTGATCGTGGAAGGGCCCTATTAAGTTGGCGCATTTTCCAAATCGGAGTTAGCGCAATAACGCCAGGGTTGGTGTTAGCGCAATTGCGCCGCGCAGCGCAGTGTTACCCATGCCTATCCGGCAGTCCACACTCTCGCTCTATGGCAAATGCTACACTGTCAATATGAATCGCGATATTTGAATCGCGATTCATATTGATGGTTTGATGAATTGCAAACTGGTGCTACACGTTCAATATGAATATTGCGATATTTTCTCGCTCTGAGATTCAAAATATTTTACTTCCGTCCTTTTCCCACTCACTTTCAATTCGTTTATTGCCAATATTGCGATCCAGATCACGTATTTCAAAATTTCTAAAAATACACGCATTTTGATGGATAGCAAAATTTTCATGCTATACAGTCAATCCGTATTGTCAATATTGCGATCCGGATCGCGGATTTCTAAATTTCTAATTTTGATGGATCGCAAAATTTTCATGCTACACAGTCAATCCATATTGTCAATATTGCGATCCGGATCGCGGATCGCAAAATTTCTAAAAATTCGCGATCCATCAATACTCGATGCTACACTGTCAATATGAATCGCGATCCACGGATTTCGTCAATATATATTGATAATGTAGCATCTGCCTATGAAATTGCAAATTATCTGTCATGTACATACGTATTTTGTCATACATGCATTTTTTTTGTTATACTCCGTTTGTCGCTTTACTTATGTACTTGAGTTTATATGTATATCGTTCAATAGTCCGTTTGTCAAATACCTAACTACCGTTTTGAATTGTTTATGTACAAAATATTTTCAGCTTTTCCATGATTCAACAATAAAGGTTTTCGCATGACGACATACCTTCATACATAGTGGGGCCAGAAATGTCATGCAAAGAGGAATGTAGAAGAATTTGACAGATGTGGCCCCTATGGAAATGCTAGGGTGCGTGTGTGTGTGGAATATGTCAACAAAAAAAATGCTTGTGTTCGTGTGTTTATGAAGATTGAAGAAGAAGTCAGCTGATCTTATGCATTCTCCTTTATTGTTCCTCCATGAGCTTTTCTCTACATTAAATTTGAGCAGCGATTTACTCGTTGGCCAGCAGAGGAAAGAACATTAAGGTTGTTCTCTCTCTGTTATTTTGGCCTGGCAAATTTGCCGAGATGACATAAGTGTGATAAATTTTCCGAGCACAACAACAAAATACACGTCTTGTCAAATTTGGAGCTTCGGCAAATTTCTCATACCCCAACCCGTGATATGTGATATCATGAGAAAAATATCACGGGAAATGCAACCATGTTATTATATTCACAATGGTCTTCTATGAGAAGTGAGTTTGAATCAGCGATGCCGTTCCAAAATTTATGAGCGGAGTGAAAATTGACATATAGCGGAGTGTTTCGGAGTGACGGACGAAAGAGCGGAGTGAAATTGCGGAGGGATGTCAAAAATAAGGAAATCAACAAGAAATGTAAATATGGGAAAGCAAACGCAAAAATTAAAGGACATATGTATTTATTAGAAATGAATTTAATTAAATTAAAATTGTGTTTTTATTCATAGCACATTTGTTTATAAACTTTTGTATACATAAATTAGTGCATGTTATGCATTATATTTAATTTACTTGGCCCATTTAACAGGTCGGCTCAAGATACATACACACATACACGCCGTGAGCTGAATATCAAACTCTGGCGACCTAAATGTCAAAACTGCAAGGAGGACGAAATAACTTGACATTCAGCTCACAACTTTTACCAATCGTAAACACGAATGCATGTATAGAATAAGCAGAAATAAAAAAAAGTTTGATAGGTGATGAAGAAGAACAAGAAATCAGCTGATCTAACGAAACAACCTGTTTTGTGGACCCTGACGCTAATGACATTTCTCTGAACATGACATTTAATTTTGCTTATGAAACAACGCTTCTAACAGGGTTGCATGCAGAATTGTTCTTCATTAGGAACTCATTAATTTCTAATGAAGCATTAACTTAGTCAATTTTTGTATGGCAAATTGAGAATCATTGGGCTTGAAAATTGAATGAAGGCTCTTTATTTTCAATTAAGGTTGTGTCTGAACATAACATTAGATAAATGTCTTAGATATAAAAGTACAAGTATGTATATATAAGTAGGATAAGTTTTTTTTTTTAAATAAATTATGTATTTTGTGTTTTTGTAAAGACAATTCTGCCCTTTTATGACCATCAGAATTGCCATACCTTTCCAAATCAGAAATATTATTTCCCAACAATTTTACACAAATTTTACAGAAGCTTTTCTCATCTTTGTTTTCTAACCAACAAAATTTCATCTTCCATTTATCGATGAATTTTTGTTTGAACGGCTTTATTTTCACTGTCTTTGGTGTAAAAATCGTAGAAAACAGCGGCACTACAATTATTTACCATACATATGGTGTGAAAATAATTCATAGCAGCAGCACTACAATCACCCGAAACTATAGCAGCATCGAAGTCACCGTCTGTGGTGTGCAAATCATTCATAGCAGCAGCACTACAATCATCGGAAACTATAGCAGAAATAGCAGCATCGAAGTCACTCGTACAGACGGCAGCAGCCACAGGATCCAAATCGTATACATAAGTATGGTCATTTGCAACAGCTACATCATAGGCCAATTTCTGTGTTGTAGCAGCAGGTGAATTTTCTTCTTGGGAAAATTTTCCAACCGTCTACCACGCTTTGGAAAAAAAGAGTTATTGGGCGTTGTATAGGAGATCCTCCTGATTATAAATGTAAAAGTCCTGGCTTCCGGAGATGTATAGTTTTTAAGTAATTTGTAGTTAAAGTTGCAAAAAAAGTCATATTTTATCTCACTTTTCTCTGCGAAACAATGAAATAGAAACACCGGTGTTGCCACACGCAGTCGACTATTTCATAAGGCCGTCGTCACAGTGGGGCGTATTGAATTTTTCTGCGTTGGCGGCCTTCGGCTGCGCTTATAATAAATAACCCTGGGCTACGCCATCCGTCCGGACGTGTGCCCTAACCGTGGCTACCGCCACGGTGATGTCCTTCTGCGTAGTACACTGTTCAGCGTAGGCGGCCTTCGCCTTTATTTACTAATATCATTGGTTCCGAATCGCGCACTGTGCATGCGACCTTATCATGTGACTTACCTTTTGATAGGTGTGGCATCACCATTATATGTTGGTGGCCATTATTATTATAGAAAAGGTACAAAAGCAGTTGGTCGAAAAATTAAAATGTAAAATTCGGCAAATAAAATTAATAAAAAGTGTGTAAAAGTGCTTCGAACAGCTTAATAAAGCTATCTGTGAAAATATAGTAAGGATTAGGTGTGTGTTTAATTTAGAAATTGGTGATAATGGTATTAGTTTATTTAACAACAATTTGCTATTATTAATAATAGTAAAATATTTATGAAAGTAATAAATTTAGATGAAGAAAAGTCTCGCCTAACATCCCCTGAAAGATTCATTTGAAAAACATTAATACTTTTGGAGATATAGCTTTTGGTAGACAGAAGGAAATGTGAGCCTTCTTCTTTGATAAAATAGCTGGAAAGAGAATATGAGGTTATGAAATATGGAAAAGTATCCTTTAGAAATATAACTTACCTGTCAATGTACCTTTTTTTGCATTTGGTCCAGGGCAAACTTTTCTGATGAAAACAAAAAAATGTAAAAACCAGCTAATGTGTTTTTATAAATTTTAACTCAGCTGTTCATTTTAGAGCAATTGATTTGAAATTTTCCATGGAAGCGCGCACAAAACAAAGATCAGTGAAAAGTTGCCACTGCGGCAGAATTATAAGACGTAAACAATAACGCTGCCAGATTGTAATTTTATACATACAAAATTGAAAGTTGATTCAAAATTTCTGAATTATTTCATACATGAAAAAGTGGGAGTGATTTAGTCCAAGAGGGAGTGGCGGAGTGAGGTCAAAATCGGAGTGAAATCTTCCAATTGGAGTGACAGCGGCATCGCTGGTTTGAATTTATGTTTCTAGTTCTTTTTTTTAAGTATTTTATTTTATTCAGATAAAAAATTAATTAATTCGAAATTGAAGCAAGCAAAGCAAAGCGACAACAGTTGTATAAAGAGTGGAAAGAATATGACTAACATGCTAGTTCACAATGAAGCCAGTTAGAATTTTATTTTCTTAAAGGTGCGCTCTCTCTGTGTGGCAAATTTCTCAAGATATCATGATATCTCGGCAAAAATATTAGACACAGAGAACAACCTTATTGTCAAAATAGCTGAGTTCCCGTGGCAGTGATCCAGATCCGGATACGAATTTTGCAAGCAAATGCACCATCAATTTTGTGATCCTGACATTTATCTGTATCAAAAATATCTATTACAACCTATACGGATCCGAAATTGATCCAGATAAATATCAGGATCATAAAATTTTAGTTGTATTTGCTTGCAAAATTCGTATCCGGATCTGGATCACTGCCACGGGAACTCAGCTAATATACAAGTCCCACAGCTCATCGAAAATCGATAAAAAAAAGACGATATGTTATCGGCAAATGTCAAAATCGGGGACAGATTGGTATGGCGGCGACTTCCGGGAGTACAGATTGGTATGGCGGCCGGATGTGGTTGTTGTAAGAAAAGGGACCATAATGACATGGTCGTAGCAATCAAGACAGAAACGCAATTCCGGAATTGGGAATTGAAAAAACCAGTTCATAATTCCGAAAAGAAATTAAGGCTGAGTTCCTAAAACGCAATTCCCGGAGAGAGCGTAAACGCCAGCTATTCCACGAATAACATGTGCAAGAATGTAAAATCAACAACCTACAAAACAGAAAAAAGAAGAGCAACTTATATTGCATTCACGATCGTCATTGGGCCATAAGCTTAGTATCGACCTCTCAAGAAACGCAAAAGTTTCATATAAAATGACGTACAAGAAATGCTCAAGAAATTTTTCTTGTGAAACTTTCTTGAGCGAGTATCGACCTCTCAAGAAATTTAGTACACTTTTTTAATACTATTTTTCAACGTTATGCGAACACAGCAACACAGGTTTTGCCAAGAAATATATCATCGAGCATTTATTTCTTAAAGAAACGTTGACGTTTGTTGCGTGTTGAAAAAAAATCGTGGAAATCGTTAGTGAAAATGGCAAAAAAGAAACGAAAAATAGAATGCACAATTTTTCTAATGATGCAAGGGCATAGTGGGCATCGATTTCTCATATTATTCCATTCCGACCATCAATATACCACAGTTTACTAGTAATATAAGGTCATCCTCGTCGCTTTCGATGATTTCATAAAATAACAACAAAATAAAACTATTGAAAACATATATGTAAAGCTTTTATTTAATATTTTTTAAGAACTTACTAATTGCTTATGTTTACAAAAAGGTTTATTTTGTTTACGTTTTTGATGCTCTTCTTCATTTCACTTGGTATTCACGGTGGATTACTAAACGTCAAAATTTCTTGCCAACTACTATTTTTTACTCAAGAAATAATTCCAAAAATTTCTTGAGCTGTTTCTTGAGAGGTCGATACCAGCCTTAAATTGTAAATTCAATAATTATTTTTTTTATATTTCTATATACGTATGTGGTCTGCTCAAAAGTATAAACAAAAAGAAATTTATAATGCTTTTGCGATTGCGATTCACATAGGTGAACTGCTTACTTGGTACATCGATAGCAGTTCCCAATAAAGCTTAGTATCGACCTCTCAAGAAACGCAAAAGTTTCATATAAATTGACGTACAAGAAATGCTCAAGAAATTTTTCTTGTGAAACTTTCTTGAGCGAGTATCGACCTCTCAAGAAATTTAGTACACTTTTTTAGTACTATTTTTCAACGTTATGCGACCACAGCAACACAGGTTTTGCCAAGAAATATATCATCGAGCATTTATTTCTTAAAGAAATTTTGACGTTTGTTGCGTGTTGAAAAAAAATTGTGAAAATCGTTAGTGAAAATTGCAAAAAAGAAACGAAAAATAGAATGCACAATTTTTCTAATGATGCAAGGGCATAGTTGGCATCGATTTCTCATATTTTATTCCATTCCGGCCATCAATATACCACAGTTTACCAGTAATATAAGGTCATCCTCGTCGCTTTCGATGATTTCCTAAAATAACAACAAAATAAAAATATTGAAAGCATATATTTAAAGCTTTTATTTAATATTTTTTAAGAACTTACTAATTGCTTATGTTTACAAAAAGGTTTATTTTGTTTACGTTTTTATGCTCTTCTTCATTTCACTTGGTATTCACGGTGGATTACTAAACGTCAAAATTTCTTGCCTACTACTATTTTTTACTCAAGAAATAAATCCAAAAATTTCTTGAGCTGTTTCTTGAGAGGTCGATACCAGCCTTAAGTAGTGAACTGCTATTTTGAAAAAGTGATCGCAATTGCGATTTGCGATTTTTTATTCACAGTGAAAAAATCACCTTTTGCGATATATCGCTCATCACTACACCACTTGTACCACTTGTAGTACCACTTGTAACAATTATACATTAAATAAATCGTCATGGTAAATTATTTTATTGCACAAATTAATCAACGTTTGAAATTATTTGGCGCAGGTTTTTACGCGGTTAGTATTTGGAAAAGTCGAGTGCGTTAAATTCGTATTTCATAATGGCCAACGAGAGCACATATGTATATTAGCTTCCATCCAAAATTAAGTAAACAACAAATATTTTTTAACCAAACATTTAATTAAAATTCTAATTGAATACAAAATATTAAGATATATGTATATACTAAATTAAACTATACTAAAATAAATATATATACATATAAACATCAAACAAAAAACAAGTATTAGTAATAATAACTTTTTGGTTGCTTGTTTTTCCGACAGGGTAGGAATATGATGTATTGTGGAACGATTTTCCGTCATCCCTTGTCAAGTTTGGTTTGGAGACAAACCGGTTTCGGCTAAAATAATCGTTCTCGAGAACGAAAGAAGACACTGAAGATGGCGCATATTAGCCGAAACCGGTTTGTCTCCAAACCAAACTTGACAAGGGATGACGGAAAATCGTTCCACAATACATCTTATTAGTAATAACAATTATAATAAAACGGACTAAAAAAGTAAGGATAAAAATTAAAGTTATAAATACAAATAGCATAATTAAAAAATCACTTAATTTAACTAAAACTAACTCCTGGCATATGCCGCATCTCATTACTCTATATATCTCCCCATTTACTTCCCGCAAATCGAAAATTTTCATTTCGTTTTGTTTTAATTTCAAAATAGGAGATCAAGTAATACAATTTTTTCAGTATTTGACTTACTTCAAAACAAATTCAAAGGTTGCTTTGTTTCATGGAAAAAATTTGCTAGACGTTTTAAATAGAATAGACTCAATTGAATACTTCCTTCTGAAAATTTGTTTGTAATTACCTCGAATCGGTTTAGACGTTTGTATTTTGACATGGTGGCCGCTGTGGTGCAGTGGGTAGAGTGCTCGCCTGCTATGCCAGAGGTCTCGGGTTCAATCCACGGCCCGAGAAAAACACCAAAACAATTTTTCTAATTATTAAAAATCCAATTATTGGATTTTTTAAGAGCAGCGGTCACCTCTCGGCAGTGGGCGGCATACCCTCCGAGTGTTTTTCTGCCATAAAAAAGCTTCTCACAAAAAATGCATTCGCCGTTCGGAGCCGGCATAAAACTGTAGGTCCACCCAATTAGTAGGAAAAACAAAAAAGGAGCACACCTCCAATTGGGAGAGAAGGTCGGCTATAAAACTCGTCAGAGTTATAATAGCGCCATTGTATTATTATTATTATTTTGACATGGTTGCTTTTTCCGGTTATATACATATGAAATAATTACATATATATGTACATATGTATGTATGTATATACCTACATATATATATATGCATATGTATATATTTAATACATACTCTATTTTAATTGCAAACATACATATATACTTCCATAATAAAATACTTTCATTTGAGTGCATTGTAGGTACATACGTATGTATTTTATTCTTTAGAAGAGGTAGGTACTAAAGGGCTGCAAAAGTGCTAAAAAAGTTAACTCTGAGCTACACTAAAAAATTTTGAACTTGAACGCACACAACAATGCAGGCCATGCACTCAAATATTTGAGTAAAATAAATACGAGGCCTCTGAGTGAACACGACAGCAGTGTCCGCTCAACTCGTAGCACTCTCACAAGTAACGATCCACTCTTAGCAGAACACGCGTTGAAATGAACTTCATTGTTTTTGTGTGAATGAATGCTGTGCAGGCAAATTTGTGTGCTAGTGAATGAAGTTTATGAGTTAACACTGTTAACTCTGTCGACTGCTATGACTAGACGTGCGTCATTGCGTGCACAAAAGCAGTGGCATACATACATGTGTACATATGTATGAATGTGTTTTTCACAGAGATTCAACATTAAAATTCCTTTGGGTTTTTCACAGACAAAAAATAAAACTTTATGTCTGTGATAAAAAGGTGCTTTTGAAATCATTTATTTCTGCTTTTTGGTGACAAAGAATTTCGATTTGTAAAAAAAGGCGCTTTCTGCCGTCATGTGTGGCTAGTCTGAATCACACTTGCACATAAACTGAACTAGTGATGGGCGAGTCCGAGATGTTTTATTCGATGTATTAATGTTTAAATAATTAATTGTATTTATTAAGCACGACACTCTTTAATTGTGATTGCAAAAATGCAGCGTCTATATATAGCATATTTTTCAATTTGGTTCATTTATTTACATATGTATTTGCCTCACTTCCATTAACAATCCTACTTTCTTCATCAACAACACCAGGGCTGAAATTTATTGATATTTTTAACGATAAACAAAAAATAATTTTGTTTATGTTGAAACTTTTCATTTTAAAAGCATAAAAAATTTAACTAAATTCAAATTGCTTCAACAAAAAACAAAAAAATTATCAAAATTTTTTTCGTTTCGATAATTGGCGAAACAAAATTTTTTTTAAAATATTGTTTCAGCTGCAAACGAAAAATTGATTACCAAAATAATTTTGTTTCCTGTGCCTATAAAAAAAAAACTGAAAACCTATCATATAAATATGTATTCATACATACATATGTACATGCATACGTATGTATATCTTAGCAACAAACAAACAAACATAAACAAAACGAAATCCTTTTTGTTATTTTGTTTTGATATCAAATTAGCAAAATTAATTGTGATACAATTTTATTGATAATTTTGGAAACGGAAATGTTTTGGTTTTGATAAGCAGCAAAGCAATATAAATTTTTGATATTTTTTTTATATGTTTATTGAAACAAATTTTTTTTGTTTATTTTGTTGAGCAGCCTTGAACAACTCTCATTCAGTTTATTTTAGCTTTGTTCGTTTACGGATATTTTTTGATGTTTTTTGAAAACTTTTAAAAACAAACACTTTGTCGCCGTTTTTTTACGCCAAATCTCCAACAGAAGAGAACCAACTGAGAGAGAAAACTGACATTTCATTTTGTGAGAAGCTGTTGAATTCTGTTGGACAAATTTTTGCCAACAGCAATTTTCCAACAGGAAAACAGCTGATCAAACAACAGCTGACTTGAATTTTTGCAAGTAACAAGATTTGCAAAATATACAAATCAATTATAAAATTGGAAAAATACACTAAATTGGCAACAAATATGGATAAATTAAATATGCAAAATAAGTTACATACTATTTGCGAAGTATTTATATGCATATTATGTACCTTAGTAAATTGTAATCTCCTTTGCGGGAATATATATTAACGGGGCCGCTGTGGTGCAGTGGGGAGTTGTGGCCACTGTGGTGTGGGTGACAGTGGCCAGTCTGCCA
Source organism: Urophora cardui (assembly GCA_960531455.1). NCBI lineage: Eukaryota > Metazoa > Arthropoda > Insecta > Diptera > Tephritidae > Urophora > Urophora cardui. The sequence continues at coordinate 51,212,787 of OY482673.1, forward strand.
TACCAGAGGTCATGGGTTGGATCCCCAGCCTGGATAGAGGGAAAATTTTTATATAATGATCCACGATCCGATAACAATTAATTTTCCAGAGGGTAGGGGTGGTCTCACAGATCACAAAAAACAAAGTACTACCCTCCGGACGCTTATAGTTCAGGAGACATTCCTTGTTAAATTAATTTATGTATGTGTAGAACATCTTTCTGCGTTGGCGGCTTTTGGCCGCCCTTCAATAAAATTACCCTCAGCCGGCGGAATTCTCTTTCTGGATTAATATCCATGGAGCAATCCACAGTTGTTTTGTATAGAACACCTTTTGCCTTCAGCCGCGCTTTACAAAAATAACCCTCAGCCGGGAGAATTCTATTTCTGGAGAACTTTAATATTATAATTTAATAATAGTTGAAAGTGTTAAGATAAGATGAATTATCATCTACGGAATATTTCCTGAAAGTTTCACTGAGCCTGGATACACAACAAATTCTAACTAAAACCCAATTATCCGGATTTTAAAAATAGCAGCCACTCTAGGCAATGGGTGGCACACCCTCCGAGAATAGTTCTGCAGTGGGTCGGCTTCAGTATAATGCGCCCGCCGTATTTATTTTCAAACCACTGGAACTTTCGGGAAATCTTCTATGGATGTTAATTTTACTAATTATAACACTCCCGATCGCTCCGCAGATATAATTCGAGAAAGGAAAATTTGCTGGCTGGAGCTATTTTTTTTAAAGCGCGGCCAAATGCCGCCAACGCAAAAGTTTTTTCATAGAGGGTTATTTTTTTAAAGCATGGCCAGGGCCGGGTGCATTAAATTGAAATCTCTTCTGCGGGGCAGCAGACGCGAAGACATACTGCGGTGGAAAACAGTATGGACTTGGGTACAAAGAAATGCAATTGTTAGTGTGATAATTATTACAATGAACCCCAGCGGGTTAGGGGGTCTAGAATATACCCATTGTAAGGAATGCCTGTCGTAAGACGCGACTAAAATCCACCGGCCTAGAAGGTTGATTATGGCCAGAAAAAATCGTTCGCACGACAGTCGGGCTAGTGTCAGAAGGGACTAGTACCCGAGCGTACCGGATTTATCCGGCAAAGGACTGTCACATCCCCTGCACTCCCCAAAACCTTCGGGGAGTGTCTTGGTGGCTACAACAACAACATGAAGTTAATTGTATTGCAGATACATACATATGTGCATATATCTCCACTGTTTTCAGGCAGAATTGTAACTCCATTAGCATTTATATAGAACAAACAGTGCCGATTTATTGTAAAAGAGAGTTCCGGATGCATTTCCGAACTTCAAAAAACCTTTTTGCGAACCTATGCGAACGATTTTTAGATTGAGGAGGTTATCGCGAGGTGACAAAAGACTGACCACAACGAAACCCAAAACGAATCAAAAGAAATTAAATAAGAAAAAAACTATGTTTTATTTTATTATTTTGATATTATATGTACATATATACATAATTAACAGCAATAATTTCCACCAATTTTATTATCATTTTAATTTTAATCCTTTTTATCCTTTGAATGTGGGGCTTGTGAATGTAAATAAAAATCAGCTGTTTGCCAAAGCTGTTGAACTCTGCAAATTTTGTGTTCGTTTACCTCTTACGATATTTTTCTCTTGTGAGAGGATAGGTGACATTTTTCTCCAACACCTGGCTGTTGGAGGCTGCTGAGTAAATGCTGTTGGAGAAAGTACGCGAACAAAGCTTTTATCAACTAAAACAAATCATCAAAACAACAGCCGGCCCGCCGACTCCGAACAGTCGCAAAAACATCTCGCTTGTGTAGTCGAGATGTCATCGAAACAATCTCCGACTCGCCGACTCGGAACAATCGCAAAAACATCTCGGTTGTGTCATAGATAACTAGATACGAAACTCTTTGTTTCGTGAGAGCGCTGAAAAATGCGCATTTTTTATAACATTTTCCATTGGTGCCACTGCGTAAAAAAGTGAATGTGGGTATTTTAAAATAAAATTTGGGGGTATTTCGTTGTTTCTTGCAAATGAATAATATTACGTAATTTTTGCTGCAAAATATGACAGTGACTTCGCAATTATACTTTAAATTTGATCTAAAGTATAATCTTGAGTATTTAAGATCATGTAAAATGGTTTATATGTTATTAAACCAGTTAATAAAATGCACGCAAGTATTTCATTCAAATTTTGTTTCCAGGCTAAAAAGGAAAATAATATTGTGTTTTCATTGAGAAATCAATTAATATAGCATTAATTTTAAGGCAAATATTTTATATTTATAGTATATCCTACTTCCCATATCTAGATATTTGTTACATATTTTTGATTCAAAAAGGTAAATATGCAAACAATTCCATTCTCACCCCTTTTCAAACTTTATTATACATTTTTAATTGACTTCTCGATTAATATAATAAGTAATAAAGTAATTTCATGAAATGGTGGCAAATATCCAAAATCCCTCATTTGTTTATTATTTATGGTGGATTTGATCTGGTTTGTGGTATCAGCTGATTTTGCTGTCAGCTGATCCCCCTGATTCGTCAGTGTTTGAAAGTGAAAAGACAGTTCAGGACCGCGTGAGAGCAGATAAATTTGAGAGTCTCGTATCTAGTTATCTTTGGTTGTGTAGTCGAGATGTCATCGAAACAACCTCCGACTCGCTGACTCGGAACAATCGCAAAAACATCTCGATTGTGTAGTCGAGGAGCGAGTCAACTTTTGACTCGATTGTGAATTTGCAACGATGGCGATTCTCTCGATTGTCTAAACATCTCGGACTCGCCCATCACTAAACTGAACTCAATAACAAAAATTTATAGGTACTGAATATTTTTTTCTATCACCAATTTTTTTTGTTATAAATAAAACTAAGTAGAACACGGAAAAAATTAAAATTACTCACTGTCGAAAAAAAAATTTTGATATCAATTTTTCCAATTACCTAATTGCTATTTTAAAAACTTAAAATTTTCGATATCTGGTTTTTCAGTATCTTTTCAGGATAGCAAGCAAAAAATGATTCCTGGGGTTCATTGGCAAACTTTTCTCAGAAATAAGTCTTGCTAATAAATTGAGTAGGTATGGGTAGGTAGGTAGGGAGAAATTCAAATATGTATCGTCGCCCGGAAAAATAAATGTCGTATGTGAAATTTGGGCCGAATTGAGTTAATAATGCAGTTATACTAAACTAATCAAGATCTTTCGAATGACGTTATCCGTTTTTTGCTATCTCTTTTAGTTTAAGAGATATTGAGCAGTATTTTGTCGTATGTGCAAGGTCACAAGCGATTTCGTCGAATTTTGTCGTATGTGTGGGACTTTTTCCACATACGACAATTTTTGATACAAATTTCGTGTTTTTAACTCTCGGTAAAATATTGGGGGCATTTCAGTTATTACATCTGGGTCTGGGTTCAGATAAATTTTTACTGAAACAATCCGGCTCATAATGAAAATTGGCTGCACTTGAAAAGAACTAAAAAGAAGAAGAAACATATACAACATATACCCAGCAGTAAAAATCTGAAATGAATCCTTTATGAATCACTGATGAAATTCATCATGAGGAGGCATCAGTGAATGCTTTCATATAAAGGCTGCTGAATTTTTTCAAATAAATGGTTTGCTTTCCTAATGCCTATATGACTCCGTTCGGAGCCGGCATAAAACTGTCCAATGCTAGGAAAAACAAAAGGAGCACACCTCGAATTGGGAGAGAAGCTCGGCCATAAAACTCGTCAGAGTTATAATAGCGCAAAAACAATTATTCTGTACGTTGAAAAGAGACAAATACTCCCTCAAAAAGAATTTGATTGACTTTAAACTAAATGAAAATAACTATTTCAAAAATTATTGTTTTGGGAGATTTGAATTTAAATTACTGAAATAAATTATGAAACTCAAATGGCGGGATAGCTATGTATTCCATGTTATAAGGAGAAGCCAGTGCGCAGTATAATTTTTCTTCCGGACTTCTTCTTTACCCTTACGTCCAAAGCAGAAGCTTACAAGAGGCAAATTTGAAATTTGTATTTCCATATATTTTTTATTTTAAATATAATTTGTTTTATAGTTGTTAAATTGAAAAATTTGTCAGAAAAGCTGCCGAATGTCAAAAAACCTACCGAAATACAAGCTGGCTCGTGGGTTTATAACCGCCTAGATGGTATTTCGTTTGGGTTTTTCAATATAGCTTGCACGCTTGCACCAACGCAAAACGATAGTGATGAATATTCAACAAAGAATGATCAATGATCATTTAGCAGTGAAACAAATTTACTGCAGGGTATATGTATACATACACAAATGTCACTTTTCAGTTCTGCCAAATCAAAAAAGCACTGTGCTGCCAAATCAGCACGGAAAAAACAAATCGAACAGGGCGGATCAGAAATTGAACCAGCAATTTATCTGGTTTAATCGAGCTGAAATCTTTGTTGTTGCATTTACATGCAAAAATTTTTATCTGGGTTAGGATCACCGTATGTGAAATACGGCTATTGTCGTAACCACCAATTAAACCAACACATACGACAAACTTTTACAGAAGATTGGTAAACTTTTGTCTTATGTGTCATACGAAACCGCATGATCGCACAATATTTAGTATCGATTACTATGTCGGCGAGTACGGACGAATCACCTGCGCCATATTTGCCGCCGGAAATTATTGAGTAAGTATAAATTCAAAAATATGCAATGCAATTACATAATTGTTAATAATTTAATATTATTACAGTATAGAACATGAAATATTAAGCGATATTGATTTCTCACCGGATGATGATCAGAAAGATCCGAACTACGTTCCAAATATTTCCAAAAAGTCTGTAAAACGCAGACGGTGTGAGACCGAAAGGCAGGATGACCCAAAAAAAAAGAACAGCTTTAAATTCTATTTGAAACCACGTACCAAAACTGTACAGGTTTGCAAAAGATTTTTCATAAATACCCTATCAATATCCGAACGAGTCATCTACTACTTTTTTCGCAAACATTATGCAGTAGATACGAAAGAATCTTTGTCTAAACTACATTATCGTGGAAGGAAACGCACCGAAGAAAGTCGAATAGAGGAAGTAAAGAATCATATTTTGAGGTTTCCAAATGTCGAATCACATTATTGTAGATCCTCCACCTCAAGGAAATATTTGGAGGCCCATTTAAGCATCCAAAAAATGTATGATCTACAAAATTTCGGTCAATAACCCAGTCAGCTTAGATATTTACAGGCAGGTATTTAACACAAAGTTCAACTTAGCGTTTTATACACCACGTAAGGATGTTTGCGACAAATGTAGTCTCTTCAAGGCAAATAATGCTAAACAAACGGTAGCTTGTGTTCAACTACATGAGAAACATTTAAATGAAAAAAGATTTACAATAGCTGAACGTGATGCCGATCTCAAGATTGTTGACAAAAATACTGCGGTTTTAGTGTATGATATACAAAATATATTTTCACTTCCGAAATTATTTGCTTCAAGCTTTTACTATAAAAGAAAGTTGTCTGTATTTAACCTTACTGGTACGCTTATATTACCTGGATGCGACAAAGTAACATACTGCGCCTTATGGAATGAAACTTTGAGCGGACGAAACGGAAACGATATTGCCAGTGCCTTAATTAAAATATTGAATAAAATTTTAGAAGACCATCCAAACATTAATACCATTATATTATGGAGTGACTCATGCGTTCCGCAAAACAGGAATCGTATAACTGCGACAGCTTTGTTACCATTCTTACACTATCATCCACATATTATAGAAATTAAGCAAAAATTCAGTGAGCCAGGGCATTCTTGCTTACAACTGGTTGATTGTGTTCACAGCGTAATTGAGAAATATTTACGAAACGTCGAAATTCCTAGTCAACTTACATTATTAAGACTGCTTAAGAATACAAACTTTCCAAATATAAAACTCCGTTTATTGCAAATGACTGATAGTGACTTTAAATGCTATTCTATAAAATCGGACAATCTGAATTATAAAGATGTACAATTTTTTAAATGCAAATCTTTATTATATTCTGGAAATGATTTGTTCAAAATTGGAGCGAAAATTTCATTTGAACATGCAAATTATTCGTTCACAAATATTCAAAAGAAAACTAGATTTTCAAAATCCGTAAACATTTGGGAGAACCCCCTTCGTCTTGTGCCGAAAAAAGCACTGGATGTAAATAAAAAGAAAGACTTAACAAGTGCCATTCCATTCCTGGAAAACCAGGAAGATAAAGCTTTTTATCAAGCTTTACTTAAACTTTAAACTATGTACTTATTTACCGAATCGCTTTGTTTATTATTATTTATTTAATTCTTTAATTGTTTGTTTACTTTATTTTTGTTTAAAACTGAATTGTTATACTTATTTATTTGTTTAAGTTCTTTGTTTATGATAAATTTAGTTTTTTTTTTAAATACAGAATACGATTTTTTTTTTAAAGATGCGCATTCTGATGTGCTTTTACTTGCTGTGAATTATTTAATTTTTTGAGAAATAAAATACAATATTTAACTAATTTAAAAAAATCTTTAATTTAGTTGAAATTGGGAGCACATTTTGTCGTACGTTATACATATTTCCTGCAAAACTGTTGCTAAAGGTAACATACGACAAAACTTTACTGAAGAAAATCCTTTATAAATTCCAAAATAATAAAGATTATATAACAAAATTAAAATAATTTAAGAATTTTGTGGCCTAGTAGTGTTCTGCCAGACTTTGGAGAAAATCTAATGAGGCGTTTTGGAGAAATACAATTCCAAACTTCAAACCTGTTTTCCCAAAAGTGTTTAAATGCAACATACGACATTAATTTATCCGGGCGACGGTATGTAAAAAGCGTCAAATACTACCTATTCGTCGTGCATTATTTCGCTAACATTCCCGTATAAAACATTTCATTTTCAGCTTGATCAAGATTATTTGCTTAATTTTTGCGCTGAATAAATCCTGAAAACAGTTGTTCTGTATTATTTGAGAGAGGTTTTGGTGAACTAATTTCATTATTGCTTTGATCCTGTTCAGTAATCATTTCTTCTAACCTATTTTTGCAATAGAGTTTTATGTCGACCTTTTTTCGCTTGTATATTGCAGTAATCTCTTGATTGGTGGAAACAAAAACAAAGCAAGTTTGTGAAAAATTGATTAGTTTTTAATTACCACATCACCTATCAATTTGCTGAGATGAAGTTTAAATGATCTTATACATTCTAACTCATCATTACTATTTGCGTCACACTTTCGTTTTAAAAAGTAAACATGCACAATTTAAAGTCGGGTACTTATCTCCTTCTAGTTCTTTAGATGATTTTTTTTTGTAACTGAACTACTTACATCCATTATTTATATAAAAAATCCAAAGTCCGGTTAAAAAATTTAAGCGGTCTGTATACGTGGTCAGGCCCGCAGAGTGTCGTGTCGGGCCCCTGGGACAGTTCGCGTTTACGGGTCTCCCTAAAAAATAAACTCAATCTAGTAAAAAAATAACATAACAAAATTTTTCAATTAAAAAGTAAATATTTCTGAGAAGCTTGGTTCACCACCTTACCAATCGCGGTACTTTGGAAACTCTAAATCAAAGTCGATTCTCCTAAATTTCAACTCACTTTTCTAGGATTTGCCCATGTATAAAAAAGGTAAATATTTGATCGGATGCTTATAATTTTAGTTTGGTGATTTGGTTAAGTTAATCAATCTCTGTTTTCACAATATAAATGAAATATTTAAATGTTTGCTAACTATACATATACGTATATGCATTTACATACATACATACATATGTATGTATATACATAAATACATAACTATCGCCCTGCAAGAACTGTGCAGGTCATTTGACCGGTCATATGACCGGCAGGCATGACCAAAAGTTTTGGGATATTTACTATCACATTCTTAAGGGCATCGGTAACTTTTGTGACCGTTTCATTCATCACGTTCCCATATGTGTATTTTCAAATTCCATTCTATCCTTATCTATCTCATTGGGTTTGAACTTGGCTAGAACACATACGAGTGCAAATGTGTTGGTAATATTATATTTTTGTAATAGTGTTAGTACTTTCGGTCACACAATTCTAGCAGGGTCGGTTAATCATCCACGCCCGGTACAGTACAAGCAAACATACAGGCGGAAAAACCCTGCATTTTTCTTTGTTTGCCTAGCTGAAAAAAATGAATGCACCCAAACTTTGAGTTCACATAACATTGAGTGATTATCTCGCTGTTCAAGTTTTAAGTGAACAGTTAACGCCTTGCATTCATGTCTGGTTTATGGTGTTGGCTTTGTTCAGAAACTCAGTTTGAAGCGCAACCTGATTTTGTAGCACAGGCAGAGCGTTCATAAACGTAAATTTTGCATGAAGCGCCGCTCATCACATAAAAAAAATAATTACTGCCGCTGTTGCGTTTCATGCTGCGTTTCTGAACATAGCCGTTATTGCGAGTCGTGTTTATGTATGCGACGAATGAATTGAGTTCGGCGCCAGCGAATAACAATAACACACAACATCGTCTTTCTGTTTGTAGTCTATTTATTCGCACACATCGTCGCCGCTGAACACGAGTTAAGAGAACGATGAATGAATTCTGCTGTGCATTCATAGCGTATGTTAACTCTTGCAACCCTTTAGTAGGTACATAGTACAGTATATAATATGTACATTAGGGTGCTTTTAATTTGTATGAAAAATTTAAAAGTTCATAAAAAGACTGTATCGCCCCCTCAATCTGTAGTAACATGGTCAAAGATATCACACATAAATTTTGGTCCCGATTGGTAGCGGTTAAGGCGTGGCGCATTGAGGTCAAAGTTCAGAAAATTCTATGAAGGGTGTTATGGTTTGCTATCGATATCAATGCTGATATCGATCATAAACGGGTTAATTTCGGTTGCTCAATTCTGTCTGTGTGGCAGCACCACTATTTCAGTAGTTTTTTAGTAGTTCCCAATAACTTCCAGTGAATGATGGCGACATGTTGGCATGAGAGAGAAAAGATGCACAAGTATTGGTGATGGACAAACTGGTTCTTCCAGGGTTGCCATGAACACTTCGAAATGTGAAAATACGTAACACGTGGTTATTCGGTGACTTGGTACTTTCAAATGCATATTTTATAAAATGCTCTTATGCGCTCTATGCAATTTCAAATTTTACTTAGTCCTCAGAAAATTAATTAATTATTCATGTACTATTGTTTCATCAACCAGAATTCCTGTCTCTTACCATTTTTATAATTTGAGCGTAAGACAACAATGTCTATTAGTATTCCCAACGTACACTAGTAGAATTTTACAGTAGCAAATTTTCTAGGGCACGAATACAATCGATTATTTTGAAATAGTTTCATGGGAAAAATGCTTGAGGCATTTTATTCCGAAAGTTTTGGTAATTTTTTTTGTGTATCATGGCAACCGTATTCTATCTCGCTTGTGTCATTGCTAGCGTCATACCATGATATAGACATTCGGGTAACCGTAAAGTCAGGCGACTATTATACACACGGCACTAGATGGTGATACGAAAGCAAACGGGACGCTTGTAATAGGCACGATACTGGTGATTATTCGTTCGGTTCTTCGGCTGCAATTTTTATTCAACATTTTGACAAATAATTTTTTTTGTACGATATTCAATGAAATAACTAAGATTTGTGAAAGAATTGAACATAATGAACAGCAAGCAAATTGATTGAATTAAAAAAAACACTACAAGCAAGGCGAATCGCAACGAAAATTGAAGCTTTTGTGGACAATTTATGTATTTTTTTTTAATCGCAAATTATTGCAAAATACTTATTTTATGGTGCGAATTAGTGACTCAATTATACATCCACTAAAACAAACATACATGCATTGGCGTGTCAGCTGTGCCAAAGTACATGTGAAATCGAATTGTTAAATAATTGCATGGGATAACTTTTCAGTTGCCGGGTGGGGAAAATCAATTTCCATATACAGACACATCTGTGTACATGAAAACGTTCATATTTTATGAGATAGAAGGAAAATCAAGTAACGTGCAAAATCCTACATGTAAAAAGGTTTATCAGCTAGTTAAACGATTTTGACTTATACCGGTACATACATATCTGAATCACTCATTGGTAATAATAAGTAAAACCCATTTGTCGAATGCAACCGCAACAGAACCAGAAATAAGCAGCGATACGCCCGCCTATTACCAAGCGCATAACGAGGAAGATTGGGAATTGAAAACTGACAACAGCAACAATAACAAGAATTTTGCCACAACACCAACAGCGTCTCACATGGTGGCCCAGCAACACCAACAGTGACAGCAGATCGGTGACACCACCACTAAAGGTGCACCGCAACGGGCGGTGAGTCCCAAAAGGGATGACAATTTTCCTTTTTTTCTGTAAAATAGGTAGTTACATATGTATGTCAGCTAATTTAATTGCTAAATTTTCCTCTGTAAATCCGCTTATGTATATACACATATGTATGTATCACCGGTGTGGGTATGGCGTAGCACGCTATAGTGAAGAGGTAGTAAAATGTACTTTTTGGTTAGCCAGAATTTCGCGTGTGTTCAGCATGGAACAATTTAGTTCAGATCAGCCGAGAATAATTTCACATCAACACCCAACTTTTCCCGATGCCCTTATTTAGTAATACATGCATATGTGTATATGTAGTGTTTTGAACATTGTCAAACTAAATATTTGGGTATTTAAGATAAGTGAGGCGGATTAGAAATTTAAGAAATATACATAAGAAAAGAAAAAGGGATTTATATTCAAAAACAAAAAAAAAAAAAAGAAAAGGGATTTTTTTTTTGAATAAGAAGAACCGGAAAGAAGAAAAAAAAAAGAAATATCTCCTTATATATATACAGAGAAGTAGAAGGGAAACAGTAATAGCAAAGCGTAAACTTCAAATTGCTCAACTAAATAATCGTTAATAACAATATAAAGGCCAACCGATAATAAGATATAAGAACTATAACCCAGCGATATTTCCCTCCAAACGTCTATTTTCAAATCTACATATGTATGATTAATTAAAAATTTCCGAGAGAAAAACGGAATTTATTTTTTCTTCTCTTCCGTAAATTTAAGATACAATGAATAGTTAATGCACCTAAATATACGCTAGTATGTATATGAATTATAAAAATAATTTTTTTTTGAATGAACCTTACAAAATAATGTAAATAAATATTATAAATTTAAAATGGGAATGTTGACTACCCTAATTTAAAAAGGCATAGGGATTTTCAGGTATGGGGTCATCGAAATATAGGTGCACTGATGACCAAGGATGAGGGTGGGTAGATAAGCACCGGCGCTGCAACAACACCAGCGGCGCATAATAATTATGGGGTCATCGAAATATAGGTGCACTGATGACCAAGGATGAGGGTGGGTAGATAAGCACCGGCGCTGCAACAACACCAGCGGCGCATAATAATTATGGGGTCATCGAATTTAAGGTGCACCGATGGCCATGGATGAGGGTGGGTCGAAAAGCACCAGCGCTGCAACAACACCGGCGGCGCAACACAGGTAAGGGGTTACTGGTATTCGGGTGCGACAGTAACCATGGATTAGGGTGGGACAAAAACGCACCAGCGCTGCAACAACATCAGCAACGCCACCCCCTTGTGAGTTCGGCCTTTAACTTTTTTTGATTGTTCATATATTTTAAATTTCAGCTTCTTTTATGTATTTTCAGATGCCTGTTAATAACCGGTCCTTCCGGTTGATTCAAATTAAATTCAAATTTAACGATTTTTTTTCGCGATATATATGTATATTCAAATTCAAATTCACTTTGACAGTTTTTTTTTGATTTCAACGTGTATTCAAATTTAAATTTCTAAATCTTTTCTCTTCCGTCCGCGATTATTTAAATATAACGTCCGATTATCTATTTTCAAATTTTTCCATCGATTGTCAGTATTTCCGTCCGATTTAAATTTCGGTTTAAATGTTTTGCTAACGTCCGTCTGACTTTAACGTACATATGTACGTTCAAAATTCATATTCAAATTTTAACGACATTTTCCCTCGGTTTGCATTTATTTAAATTTAACTGATGCCTGGCCTCTTGAATTTGATTTTTTTTTCGGGTTATCTTTTGAATTTTTGAATTTTTCAGCGGTCCGTCCGTGGCATCCGGCTAAAACCGGATGTTGTTTTCGTTTGATTTTACTCGTTTTGGTTTGAAAAGGCATGATATGAATTTTTTTCTGTTTATGGCGCAGGACAGCAATGTAGGCAAGAACCCCGCCCAGCCGACAATGACTAGCCACAGTGCAACCCTAGATCATGCCGACCGCCATGCATTGCTGCTCCACTCGATTGTAGATCGTAATCGAGGTCAAACGCGGATCCATAACAGATGGCGCCCAACGTGGTGTCCTGGGGTACTGGCTTCGGTGGTTTTCTGGTCGTTCAGTGAAGTTTCATTATTCCGCAAGTCCCAGATTGGCAGCCTCAGTAGCCGCCACTGCGTTGCGGCGGAATGACGAGATTGATCGGGATGATTGGAGAGTCATTGATGTCAGTGGCTCAAGGCTCCACGAGACTTTACGTCACCTAGTCTGTTTTTTTTCTTTTGCATTTCACCCGGAGAGGCAGTGTTTAACGCACTTAATTTTTTTTGTAGTTTAAATATTAAATTTGTTTTCACTGTCGTCCGAGGGGCATGTCCGCTAGATTCAGTATTTATTTTTATTTCTTTTTGCCGAATATGTCTTTTGTGCAGTTTTGTGTATCGGATTTTTTTTTCTTTTGGGCCTAGCTCATCTCGCGTCTGGGGTAGTGTTTCGAACACCGCCTTCATTGTGATGAGTTGAGCTGGATCCTAAGCTAGCAATCCTTCTTCGCAAGTCTGGGGTAGCGGCTTCAAACCGTGCCTTTCATTGCGGCGGAGCCAAGGGTGTTGGTCATAAGGAAAATTCGTCCTTTTAATTTTTTTTGTGTTCGTGATTTTTTTTTGCAATTTAGGCCTCAGCCATTCCGCGGCTGAGTTGGTTGCACCTAGCGCCATTTTCATTGCGATGGGTTGGTCTGAGACCTGAGTTAGTACTTTTCATCTCCGCAAGTCTGGGGAAAGCAGCCTCTAGCTGTTCCTTTCATTGCGGCGGAGATTAGGGGGGTATTTTGCAAATTTCTTTTGTTCTGTCTTTTTTCTTTTGTTATGCGATGCAGGCCTCAGTTCATCTCATGCCTGAGTTGGGTGCCTTGGAACATTTAGCACCACTTCATGGCGATGAGCTGAGCCGAGACCCAAGGATGTATTGTCTGTCTCCGCAAGTCTGGGGAAAGCGGATTGAAACCGTTCCTTTCATTGCGGTGGAGATAGGTTAGTATTTCGCAAATTTAGATTTTTTTTGTTATTGCTAACTATCTTTAGTTAGCCAGCCTGTCTCAGGGATTTAGCTTCCGAGCAACCCTGCATTGCGGTTGGTGCGCTGGAGACCAGTTGGCACACACTGTCTTAATTTTTTTTTGTGTTTTTATTTTTCAAGGGGGTTTATATTTTTTTTTATTCTGTAACCTGTGCCTTTTATAATGGGAGGTCAGCATTCCCATTGAATAACGAACATATATATATATATTTTGCATTGTATATCTTTTTACATTTACATATACACGTATATGAACACGTTTATTTATACAAATATTTTTTTTATAAGCGAAGTCTTTTTGAAGCGATATTGTTAGTTAAAATTTAAGATAATTTTTTTTTTTGAATCGCAAATAATTATTACAATTATTGCTTGATTTTTCCACCAAACGCGACAACTAAAGTTTTATTACTTTTTCGGATATGACATAATTTTTACCGGCATGGAGATTTAAAAAGAAAATATTCGTTATAAATGATTGCTGAAGTTATTTCTTTTGGATGTGACATAATTTTGAATCGAGATAAAGATTTAAATTTCGTTAATTGGTACAAATAATTGCATTTGAGCTTTGACACCAAACGTGACTTATTCAAACAGATAATTGCTTTAGATTTGATACAACCGTTCAAGCGTGCCTTGTTTTTTTTTGAAGCGCTCAAACGTTCGATTTTTTTTTGAAAATGCCTCAAAACACTCAGCAGTCGGCTGAAGGGATGCAAACTAGGAGTTCGACTAGAGGTAGTGGTTCTAAAAACAGAGGTAACGGGGTATATTATAGAGGAAGTGGAGGTGCAACTCCGAAACCCCCAGCGAGCCGACCTTTAGTAATGCATTCCCCAATAGTCACCCAGGCAACAGTCGATCCATCCAGGAATGTTCCAAATACTGACCCTTCCGAAAAATATGATAGACCGGTTAGTGCAAATATCCTTGATCTAGACAGTCTTATTAGGAATATGCCGGATCCGCCTGAGCAATGCGCGACAAATACTGTAGGCGAAGCTAGCGCTTTACCACAAGTTCGGTTACAACCAAACGTCTACAATGATAGGGCTTCCAACCAAGAGACCCATCCCGAAGTGTCTCCCTTAAATTCGTGGGTACACGTTCTACACCAATTATTCCAAACGTCACAAGAAGAGCTGCGCCATGAGATGAGAGCTATTAGGGAAAATGTGAATACCCTGAACGCTGCAGTCGCAGCCTCTCGAACGGCGGCGGATTTTGTTAGGAGTGATGCTAGATGTGATACTAGGGATGATACTAGGCAGCAGCCGAACCAAGCGCAGACTTTCGTTAGCAATTCAATTATTCCCACACCCAGTAATACGGTTGTGAAACCACAAGATTGGAAGATATCTTATGACGGTACTGGTAGTGTTTCAGATTTTTTGTTTAAATTGGACACCTTGCGTGAGCGCACGCAGTGTACAGAAGATCAGCTTATGGCCAGTTTTCATCTTTTCTTGTCAGGCCGTGCCGAAGAATGGTATTGGTTATTTACCAAACAAAACCCTAATGCAAACTATCCATTTTTGAGTTACTCCCTAAAGCGGGAATTCGGCACCCTGAAGACAGACCATGAGCTGATGATGGAAATATCGGTGCGCAAACAAAAACCAAATGAGACTTACGACGTTTTCCACACGGACATTCTGGCATTAAACGCGAGACTTAGAGAGGCCATGTCTGAGGCCTTGCTAATTGATATCATCAAACGCAACGTTAATGGTAATTTGAAATTAATGCTGTTTAACGCAAGTGTAAGAGATTTGCACGACCTTCGCGATGTAGCTCGACGAGGCGAGCAGGTGCTGAAGGAGAGCAGGAGCCTAGTATCAAATTACCATAGGCCGAGCGTAAACGAAGCGCGTGCCATAGCTCCGGATTGTAGGGTCGGAAGTGAGGATTATATAGTAGATCCACAGATAGAAGCACTGAATTATCGTCGCATGGGTAGGCCAGACTACTCAGGGATTAAGTGTTGGAATTGTCAGACAATGGGTCATTCCTATATATACTGTGAGGAGCCAATTAAATCTCAGTTTTGTTTTAAATGCGGTCAGAGAGGAGTGTTGACTCCGAAGTGTCCCAACGACCACCGTGGTCAGGGAAACCGTTATCCGAGCGAGAAGAGAGAGGGGGAAACTCGTTCGGGACTATAGCCCCTACTTCGGTCAATACCCAGCAATTCGTCGCGAGTACTGAGCCTAGTCCACTTTCGACCGGTTCCGCAAGTAGTCAACACTCACCAATAGTAACTTTCCCTGATAGTACGGATAACTCAAACACTTCAGATTCAGATAGCCCGACTTCGTCACGAACAAATTCTCGACCAATTCGTATTTTGAAAGCTTCAGTTAGAAATGTTAGTTGCCAGACCATTTTCCGACCCAGTTTAGAAGAAAAAGAACAAAACTATCAATTGGTTAGGTCAAATATTTTCACGAATGATTCCCAACTATATCCACCCGAAAGAATTTTGCAGTGTAGGAAAAGGTATAGCAAACGTGTCCAGGTGCGCAAGCTTTTGGAAAGCACCACACTCGTCCTTAAAGACGATGAAAGATCAATGATTAGGGTGAGGATAGGAAATGGATCACTTGTGGGGCTATTGGATTCAGGAGCCAATGTCTCTATTCTGGGTAAGGACTGTTTGAAATTTTTAGAAGAAAACAATCTCAACTATAAGGGAATGAATGAATGTATATATACAGCAGGCGGCGACAAACGGAAGATAATAGGCTGCAGTTCATTGCCTGTCACTTTTAAAAATACGACAAAATCTATATCCTTTTACCTTGTTCCTTCGCTTCTCCAGGAAGCCTATTTCGGAGTAGATTTTTGGAAAGCATTTGCTTTAGCTCCCGAAATATTTCCAAGTGTATCTTGCCTAGAAGCAAAGGAAGATATAGAAGAAGGTCCCAATTTTCATGATTTGACTCCATCCCAGAAGTACGATTTGCAAAAAGTTATTGATATGTTTCCGTCGTTTGAAAAATTAGGCCTAGGGCAAACACAGCTGGTGGAGCACGACATTGACACGGGTGACGCAGTCCCAATTAAAAGCAAACATTTTCCTCTTTCGCCACCAAGACAGGCTGAAGCCTACAGCGAAATTGATAGATTATTGAAAATGGGAGTCATCGAAGAGTCGAATTCGCCATGGTGTAGCCCAGTAGTCCTAGTACGGAAACCTGGTAAAGTTAGGCTCTGCATAGATTCTAGGAAGGTAAACGCAGTCACGAAGAAAGACTCATATCCGCTGCCGCATATCAACGGGTTATTGAGCCGCCTAAAGGATACGCACTTTATTAGTGGTATCGACTTAAAAGACGCGTTCTTCCAAATTAAACTAACTGAGTCGTCAAAAGAGAAGACAGCGTTTGCGGTGCCAGGTAAACCCTTGTACCATTACAAAGTTATGCCCTTTGGGCTGTGTAACGCGCCGCAAACAATGAGTCGACTCATGGACAAAGCAATTCCCTCGTATATGCGAGAACATGTTTTTGTGTATTTGGACGACCTGTTGGTATGTAGTGCGGACTTTGACGACCACATCAAACTTTTAGCAGATGTTGCGAGGTGCTTGAAGAGTGCAGGCCTTACAATCAATGTGAGTAAAAGTAAATTTTGCCAGAGAGAAATTCGTTACTTAGGGTATGTTATAGGCAGTGGATGTTTGAAAGTGAATCCAGAGAAAATTGAGGCAATGCAGAATTTCCCCATTCCCAAATCTCCTCGACAGGTTCGCAGATTTGTGGGTATGGCAAATTGGTACAGGGCATTTATTACCAATTTCGCTGATTTAGCAGGCCCTTTGACAGACTGTTTACGTAAGTCACCTGGTCCTTTCAAACTCACTCCAGAAGCAATAGAAGCCTTCGAAAAACTTAAAGTAGCTCTGAGTTCCGCTCCAGTCTTAGCTCAACCTGATTTTTCCAGAGAATTTGTCATTCAATGTGATGCTTCCAAAATAGGAGTAGGAGGCGTGTTATTCCAGGTCGATGATAATGGTGCAGAGCATCCAATAGCTTTCGTTTCGAAGAAATTAAATAATGCTCAACGCAACTATACAGTCACCGAGCTGGAATGCCTCGCCGCAATTGTCAGTGTCAAGCGTTTCAGACCCTACGTTGAAGGGCTGCCATTTCGTATAATCACGGACCACTCAAGCCTTAAATGGTTGATGACGCAAAAAGACCTTAGTGGTAGGTTAGCTAGATGGTCACTGTTACTACAGAGATATGATTTCGTAATGCAGCATCGTAAGGGGGCCCTGAACGTAGTACCGGACGCTCTGTCGCGTTTTGACGTTGACGAGTTGACTTCATCTCCCGCGCCTTACGAAATAGACTTAGACTCATCCGAATTTAGAGCCAATGAGTATCTGGATCTTATCAGAACAATTACAGTAAACGGTGAGGCTCTCCCGGATTTGTGTGTTAGAGACGGGTTGATTTTTAAAATGGTTAAATTTCGGAAGGGTGTGGAGGGCGAAGAAGACTCGTTATGGCGGTTGTGGTTGCCCGAAGGACTTAGGGAGGAAGCAATGCGAACGGCACATGACGCGGTTAGGAGTTATCACGGGGGTTGGCAGAAGACCTTGGAACGAGTTAGGTGGAAATACTTCTGGCCACAACAAGCTAGGGACGTTAGAGATTATGTGAAGGATTGTGACACTTGCAAGACTGTAAAAGCAACGAATCAGCAGTCAAGACCACCTATAGGAAGCGCTTTTGTTACAGAGAGACCTTTTCAGCGCTTATATTGCGACTTCTTAGGACCTTATCCTAGATCAAAACGCAGGAACCAGTTTATTTTTATTATTTTAGACCATTTTTCAAAGTATGTGTGGCTGAAGCCAATGCAGAGAGCGACAACTATCAATGTAATGAACTACTTCAGTACAGAGATTTTTCCAGCCATAGGGGTCCCAGAATATATCCACAGCGATAATGGGAAACAATTCATCTCAAAAGAAATGAAAGCGTTCTTTGAGAAGTACGGTGTGACGCATGTAAGAACAGGAGTGTATTCCCCACAAGCTAATGCGTCCGAACGCGTGAATAGAGAGATAGTTTCCAAGATAAGAATTTTCCTAAAAGATAAGCAGGATCATACGGACTGGGACAAACATATACCCGAAATTCTATCAGTTCTGAGAAGTGATTTTCATACGTCAATTCAGTGCTCTCCGTACTTTGCATTATATGGTCAGAATATGGTCCAACACGCATCCGCGTATAAGTTATTAGAAAAATTGGATAGCCTTAAAGAAGATTGCGTACCGATAGTGAGTAGGGCTGATAGGTTAACAGGGATCCACGAGCAAATCCGTAAAAACTTAGCGCATGCAAATGATAGAGTCAAGCAGGTTTACAATAAGCGCTCTAGGCTTGTGAATTATAGGGAAGGTCAGGAAGTATTTAGAAGAAATTTTGCCTTGAGTAACTTCAAACAGGGCATAAACGCGAAATTCCTGCCAAAATATATTAAGTGTCGAGTTCGTGGAAAAGTAGGCAATGCTCTGTATGACTTAGAAGACTTAACAGGGAGATTAATAGGACGATTCCATGCTTCTGATATCCGTCCTCAATAAGACTCCGCTGGGCGTCTTGGCGGTCGGGGACAATTCGCCCAGTATTCTCCCCGAGCAGTTATAATAATAGGTGGATCACAAGCGCTCCCACCGGGAACCGTGGACCATCTAGCAGTCCATATTCCAATTGGTCTGCTTATACGGAGTTTTGACGAGTTCTCCCAAATTAAAATGTCTAGTTTTATGGAGTTTTGGCGAGTTCTCCTATATCAAATGCCTAACCTTACGGAGTTTTGACGAGTTCTCCAATACAAAAATGTCTATTCAAACGGAGTACTGATGATTTTCCTGTTAAAGTTTTTTTTGTCCAGCTTCGCGAGGTTAGGGACCATAGACCAGCTGATAGGGTGATTGTATTCGGAGTTTAGACGCGTTCTCCTGTAAAAAAATGTCTAAGGCCGCGAAGCCTTAAAATAGGAAACAAAATAATTTAATTTTTTTTGTAAAGCCCATTCCGGGGGGCGAGAAACCAGCGGACCAAGGGTCTTTTTCAAGACCGCCTGTCCTGGGTCCAGCGTGCGGGGTTGGATCAGCCGGGGGGGACAGGTTGTTAAGACCGACCAAGATCGGCACCTAGGAGGAGGGCTCCTAGGGGGGAGTAGGCTTCTCTGGCCTAAGCCAATAGAGAATCACCGCAACACCGGACTTACGCGTTTTGGTTTTTTACCAAATGAATTTTTTTATTATACCTGACTTTCAATTATTCTCGGATTTTCATACACTACTAGATTGCACGTTCATATAGCATACGTTTTTTTTTGTATCACCTGATGGAGCCTCTGTTGCCCGGTTAGCTGTGGTAGAATTTGAGACTCTTATCTAGGGGTGAGTCGTGCCCCACGTAGTTAACAGTTGAGTATTATCGCAACAACCTTACAGGCAAACCATTTTTCCTGTTCGCTCCCTCGTCAGGTCTTCGAAGCGAAGCAGGCCTGTTATGGTTTGCTATCGATATCAATGCTGATATCGATCATAAACGGGTTAATTTCGGTTGCTCAATTCTGTCTGTGTGGCAGCACCACTATTTCAGTAGTTTTTTAGTAGTTCCCAATAACTTCCAGTGAATGATGGCGACATGTTGGCATGAGAGAGAAAAGATGCACAAGTATTGGTGATGGACAAACTGGTTCTTCCAGGGTTGCCATGAACACTTCGAAATGTGAAAATACGTAACACGTGGTTATTCGGTGACTTGGTACTTTCAAATGCATATTTTATAAAATGCTCTTATGCGCTCTATGCAATTTCAAATTTTACTTAGTCCTCAGAAAATTAATTAATTATTCATGTACTATTGTTTCATCAACCAGAATTCCTGTCTCTTACCATTTTTATAATTTGAGCGTAAGACAACAATGTCTATTAGTATTCCCAACGTACACTAGTAGAATTTTACAGTAGCAAATTTTCTAGGGCACGAATACAATCGATTATTTTGAAATAGTTTCATGGGAAAAATGCTTGAGGCATTTTATTCCGAAAGTTTTGGTAATTTTTTTTGTGTATCATGGCAACCGTATTCTATCTCGCTTGTGTCATTGCTAGCGTCATACCATGATATAGACATTCGGGTAACCGTAAAGTCAGGCGACTATTATACACACGGCACTAGATGGTGATACGAAAGCAAACGGGACGCTTGTAATAGGCACGATACTGGTGATTATTCGTTCGGTTCTTCGGCTGCAATTTTTATTCAACATTTTGACAAATAATTTTTTTTGTACGATATTCAATGAAATAACTAAGATTTGTGAAAGAATTGAACATAATGAACAGCAAGCAAATTGATTGAATTAAAAAAAACACTACAAGCAAGGCGAATCGCAACGAAAATTGAAGCTTTTGTGGACAATTTATGTATTTTTTTTTAATCGCAAATTATTGCAAAATACTTATTTTATGGTGCGAATTAGTGACTCAATTATACATCCACTAAAACAAACATACATGCATTGGCGTGTCAGCTGTGCCAAAGTACATGTGAAATCGAATTGTTAAATAATTGCATTGGATAACTTTTCAGTTGCCGGGTGGGGAAAATCAATTTCCATATACAGACACATCTGTGTACATGAAAACGTTCATATTTTATGAGATAGAAGGAAAATCAAGTAACGTGCAAAATCCTACATGTAAAAAGGTTTATCAGCTAGTTAAACGATTTTGACTTATACCGGTACATACATATCTGAATCACTCATTGGTAATAATAAGTAAAACCCATTTGTCGAATGCAACCGCAACAGAACCAGAAATAAGCAGCGATACGCCCGCCTATTACCAAGCGCATAACGAGGAAGATTGGGAATTGAAAACTGACAACAGCAACAATAACAAGAATTTTGCCACAACACCAACAGCGTCTCACATGGTGGCCCAGCAACACCAACAGTGACAGCAGATCGGTGACACCACCACTAAAGGTGCACCGCAACGGGCGGTGAGTCCCAAAAGGGATGACAATTTTCCTTTTTTTCTGTAAAATAGGTAGTTACATATGTATGTCAGCTAATTTAATTGCTAAATTTTCCTCTGTAAATCCGCTTATGTATATACACATATGTATGTATCACCGGTGTGGGTATGGCGTAGCACGCTATAGTGAAGAGGTAGTAAAATGTACTTTTTGGTTAGCCAGAATTTCGCGTGTGTTCAGCATGGAACAATTTAGTTCAGATCAGCCGAGAATAATTTCACATCAACACCCAACTTTTCCCGATGCCCTTATTTAGTAATACATGCATATGTGTATATGTAGTGTTTTGAACATTGTCAAACTAAATATTTGGGTATTTAAGATAAGTGAGGCGGATTAGAAATTTAAGAAATATACATAAGAAAAGAAAAAGGGATTTATATTCAAAAACAAAAAAAAAAAAAAGAAAAGGGATTTTTTTTTTGAATAAGAAGAACCGGAAAGAAGAAAAAAAAAAAGAAATATCTCCTTATATATATACAGAGAAGTAGAAGGGAAACAGTAATAGCAAAGCGTAAACTTCAAATTGCTCAACTAAATAATCGTTAATAACAATATAAAGGCCAACCGATAATAAGATATAAGAACTATAACCCAGCGATATTTCCCTCCAAACGTCTATTTTCAAATCTACATATGTATGATTAATTAAAAATTTCCGAGAGAAAAACGGAATTTATTTTTTCTTCTCTTCCGTAAATTTAAGATACAATGAATAGTTAATGCACCTAAATATACGCTAGTATGTATATGAATTATAAAAATAATTTTTTTTTGAATGAACCTTACAAAATAATGTAAATAAATATTATAAATTTAAAATGGGAATGTTGACTACCCTAATTTAAAAAGGCATAGGGATTTTCAGGTATGGGGTCATCGAAATATAGGTGCACTGATGACCAAGGATGAGGGTGGGTAGATAAGCACCGGCGCTGCAACAACACCAGCGGCGCATAATAATTATGGGGTCATCGAAATATAGGTGCACTGATGACCAAGGATGAGGGTGGGTAGATAAGCACCGGCGCTGCAACAACACCAGCGGCGCATAATAATTATGGGGTCATCGAATTTAAGGTGCACCGATGGCCATGGATGAGGGTGGGTCGAAAAGCACCAGCGCTGCAACAACACCGGCGGCGCAACACAGGTAAGGGGTTACTGGTATTCGGGTGCGACAGTAACCATGGATTAGGGTGGGACAAAAACGCACCAGCGCTGCAACAACATCAGCAACGCCACCCCCTTGTGAGTTCGGCCTTTAACTTTTTTTGATTGTTCATATATTTTAAATTTCAGCTTCTTTTATGTATTTTCAGATGCCTGTTAATAACCGGTCCTTCCGGTTGATTCAAATTAAATTCAAATTTAACGATTTTTTTTCGCGATATATATGTATATTCAAATTCAAATTCACTTTGACAGTTTTTTTTTGATTTCAACGTGTATTCAAATTTAAATTTCTAAATCTTTTCTCTTCCGTCCGCGATTATTTAAATATAACGTCCGATTATCTATTTTCAAATTTTTCCATCGATTGTCAGTATTTCCGTCCGATTTAAATTTCGGTTTAAATGTTTTGCTAACGTCCGTCTGACTTTAACGTACATATGTACGTTCAAAATTCATATTCAAATTTTAACGACATTTTCCCTCGGTTTGCATTTATTTAAATTTAACTGATGCCTGGCCTCTTGAATTTGATTTTTTTTTCGGGTTATCTTTTGAATTTTTGAATTTTTCAGCGGTCCGTCCGTGGCATCCGGCTAAAACCGGATGTTGTTTTCGTTTGATTTTACTCGTTTTGGTTTGAAAAGGCATGATATGAATTTTTTTCTGTTTATGGCGCAGGACAGCAATGTAGGCAAGAACCCCGCCCAGCCGACAATGACTAGCCACAGTGCAACCCTAGATCATGCCGACCGCCATGCATTGCTGCTCCACTCGATTGTAGATCGTAATCGAGGTCAAACGCGGATCCATAACAAGGGTAAAAAAATCAAAATATTTTTTTTAATTATCTAATACCCAAAATTAATACTCTATACCCAATGATAACAAATATAAATTTTGGTTCCGATTGATGACGGTTTAGTGGTGTTTTAAGGGGGTCAATGTTCAGATTGCCATAGAAGACTTACATTTTTAGTGTCGCATATGGTAATCTGAACTTTGACCCCCTTGAAACACCAGTAAACCGTCATCAATCGGGACCAAAATTTATATTTGTTATCATTGGGTATAGAAGTATTAATTTTGGGTATTAGATAATTAAAAAAAAATATTTTGATTTTTTGACCCTTCATAGAGTTTTCTGAACTTTGACCTCAATGCGCCACGCCTTAACCGCTACCAATCGGGACCAAAATTTATGTGTGATATCTTTGACCATGTTACTACAGATTGAGGGGGCGATACAGTAAAATATCGTTAATTTGAATTTTAAACGCACTCTAATGTACATACATAGTCATTTCAGTAAAAACAAATAACCTGAAAACAAGATTTTATCCCAGTTTTTTATCAAATCAAATCCCTTCGACTTTTTACATAATACCACTAAATGTAATCTCAAACAAAAAAAAACAAAAGCGTATTGGCGAACACGAAAAGGTAATTACATTGGGCGTTCTTTGCCTAATTTTCACCACTCCATTTCTTAATAAACGAAATCATAAATGGTGCAACCCTCTCCGGATTATTTAAATGCACGTGATGTGTACCGTCTACCTCATGATACTCAAAATTGGCATTACGTTGCAAAATCTCTAGCGCATCAGCTGGATCTCTATCCCCGTGAACAGATTGCAATGCTTTGATAAACATGAAAGGCGAAGATATGCGACGGGCCAATTCCAACGAAAAATCTTGAGGAAATGAATAGAAAACCATATTTTTTAGTCGATTGTCTCGTGAGAAATAGTACTTTTGTGGATGATGCTGCGAAGGCTGTATGCCACGCTCCAATAGAAATTTGCACACTTCTTTGTTGATAGACTTTTTCGAGGCGTCGTGTAAGCGTTCCACAAGTTGATCCCATTCATAACATGGCGGTTCAGCAGAACTCTCTGTTGTATTATATTTTTCGTAAGCCATAGAATTTTTCAAATTTTTCTGATAAACACCAATGATCTTATCACTGCTGTATGCCATGGGCTTAAAACAGTCCAAGCCAATCATCATATCAACTTTATCGGGGAAAAAGGCCGTAAATAAAAACCCATTAATGGAACTCATTGAATGGCATAAAAGTGATATTTTTTCCCATTTAAATGTGTCCATTATTCGTAATAAAATAGCGATATTATCTAAAGCATGGTAGCACATGCCTGGCGGTAACCATGAGGAGCGGCCATGACCGGGTAAATCCACAGCTAGAAAGCTTATATTACGCGGCAGAAATGGAACTAAAGTATCAAAGGTACCAGCATTTTCTTGCCATCCGTGCACTCCAACAATCGGGCGAACGTTTTTTGGTCCATACAGTTTTCCGGCAATGTGACCCCATGGTACTGGAATTGTAACTTCTTCAAACTTAAAAATCGTTATTTATTTTTTTCATTTAACTAATTAGATATCATTTATGTACATAGAAATTACCGATGTTATATCTTCTTTTCCCGTATTGACTGCGAATTTTCTCATTAATAACTCTGACGACGCAAGTATTCCTCTTCCCTGCATGCCTGTGCAGGGCATTATTAGTTTTTGCAAATTTGCTATCGCCATTTTCAAATAATAATAGCTTTATTTTTTAAGTATAATACTTTATACAACCAACAAGCCTACGCATGGAATTGTTAAAGCAATATTATAGAATGAAGCAACTGATTTTTTGGCACTACTGCCATACGTAACACAACTGCCCAGATCATAGTACAACTATTTACATATGAATATATAAATGTATGTATGTACTTACATATGTATATATATACTTATGAACAATTATAGCATGTCTCCACATGACGTCGTTGTTCTTTTTATCGATGTTCGCTCTAGGGTTGGGCGATATATATCGATATTTTAAAAATAGTACAGCCGATAATATCTACGATATTTTGAACTACCGTGCATCGATAATCGATAATTTTTCGTCATTTCGAGCCGAATTCGATATTTTTCATACATTTCTGATTCGCTTTGAATTTAACAGCAGAACATTTTTAGGAAATGGTATAACAATAATGTCCGGGTGCTTGAATTTACATTACTTTCTTCTTCACGCATTTCTTAATGATTTTTATGTTCATACTTCAGAATTGGTAGAATATATGTAGACACGTCCAACTTTAACAACAAATATCTAGTAAACTATAAGTCTCCGGCAAGTTTGGATATCAGTGTTGAGATCTGCGAGAGCACCTCTAACCCTGTGAAAAAATGGGTTTTCGCGGGGCGTGCTTCCTTAAAGTAAAGCCGACCCTTTCGATATATTGATATATCGATGTTTTTACACGGCATAAATCGATGTTTTTTTAAATATCGATATAATATATATCGATATATTTTTCCAATTTGCCCATCCCTAGTTCGCTCTCATTGTGTACGGAGAACAGTGGGTTGACTCTGGGATGTGTGTTAAAAAGGTCGAACAGCTGTGCTCAGCTGATTTTGAAGTTGTTGTTATGGCCCAATGAAGATCATGAATGCAATATAAGTTGCTCTTCTTCTTTCTGTTTTGTAGGTTGTTGATTTTACATTCTTGCACATGTTATTCGTGGAATAGCTGGCGTTTACGCTCTCTCCGGGAATTGCGTTTTAGGAACTCAGCCTTAATTTCTTTTCGGAATTATGAATTGGTTTTTTCAATTCCCAATTCCGGAATTGGGTTTCTGTCTTGATTGCTACGACCATGTCATCCCAACAAACACTGAGGTTAGTTATCGATTTGAGAATGACTCGAGAACTAGCCTCATTCTCAAACCTCTAACGTTAGAGGACGACTCGAAAATCTATCGAGAATCATAGCGTTCACAAACAAAAGGGTACCTAATTTTCAAATCGAGAAAATTATAATTCTCGAATCGAATTCTAATGTAGTTCTGTAATGAGATTCTAATCAGAATTGGAAAATACTTCCAATTGAAATGAAAAACAAAGCTTTGTCTCCTTTTACATGATTTTTTCATTGTTTAGATTTTATTAGTGCACCCAGAAAAAAAAAGTGTGAAATCAACCAAAAATCAACAAATTTTGTGGTTAATTTTTTTTCAACACGATGCTTAATGTATGCCATCATGTAATCGTGTAAATTTAACACTACTGTCAAGTGTTAGTTTAACAGGATGACAACTGTAGAATTAACACTAAAAAGTATTGAGTCTTCCTGTTGATTTTAACTAGTTAATGTTACAATAAAAGCTGGTTAAATTAACACGAAATGGTCCTGTTGAATTAACAATAACATCTTTTTGATTTTACATTAAATTTATTGTTAAATTAACTAGAAAGTCTTGTTGATTGTACAATTTATTTTTTTTTTTAAATAAAAAAACATATAAAACATAAAATATATATTCATCACTTCAATTAAGCACATTCGTACATCACCCGCACAACTGACCAAATTGAAGGCGTCCTTCTCATACGAACACAAATGTACCGGCGATAGTTTATACATGGGTGATAGTACTATCACTTGCACCGAGTAATGTTTGGCCGCTAATGCAACAATCGCATGCTGCACACAAACCCCCATTCGCTAAAAAACCTCCTCGTGATATTGCAACCTATGAAGAGGAAAAATAAAATATTGAACATTAAATACTTTTAGAAACAAAAATGTAATCCTCTTTTAACGCACCTGCAAACTGAAAATATAAATCGAAAACCCACTATCGCGAACTGACAATGATGCTAAACTCGCATCACTGCCACGACACAAAATTTTCCTTTTTTTTTTTTTAAATTATAATTTGCGTTTTGCACGAAAATCAGACTTCAAATGATCAAAAAAATTATGTATGTTTCAAAATAGTTTTGACGTTCTTTTTTAACACTTTTTTTTAGATTACATTGACACTATGATCGTGTTGAATAAACCAAAATTACAAATGATGTTTATGTTTGAACATTTTTTCGTGTTATACCAACCAAATTTTATTGTTAATTGTGGTTCTTGTTGTTTTCACATCTGTTTCCATGTTGTATTAACACTAAAATTGGGACGTAATTTTTCTAACATTTTTTTTAGTTTATATTGACATTATCATCATGTTAAATAAACCAAATTCCAAATGACATTTAGGAATAAAATTTTATATTTGAATCATCTTGTATATTTTAAAATTTCTCAATGTTGTATCAACAATAAAATTTGGTTGAATTTACCAAATTTTCAGATGACAGTTACAAAGCCAAAATCATGTTTCAAACATCGTGTAATTTGAATAAATAATAGCTTAAAAACTAAAAAACATGCTTTAATCTTAAAAATCGTACTAAAAATTGAGAAATAATTTAATTAGAAACAAAATGATGAACGAAAATATAAGTATTTAAGGAAAAGCGTCGGGTGGTGCTCAGTATGTCAAAAAATATTTAAGATCGCTGTTTTTAACTAATATTTTTATTTTGACTTTTTTGAGATTTCATATAACGTACTCTTTAATTTCGCAACTAGGTATGTATATTTTTGTACTAGTTGTACCAATCGAATATTTTCATGTTCAAATATTATTGAGCACACCCACGCTTTTCCTTAAATACTTATATTTTCGTTCATCATTTTGTTTCTAATTAAATTATTTCTCAATTTTTAGTACGATTTTTAAGATTAAAGCGTGTTTTTTAGTTTTTTAAGCTATTATTTATTTTTAACTTTTTAGTGAAATTTTTCATTAAAGGATGTTTTATGCGGACGCAAGAATATAAGTAAAAAGAAGTCTGATGAAGGGATGTGGTGATCTCCGAAATAGATCTATATACATATGTATTTATAACTTCTACCAAAAATATTAATTTTTCACATACATTTTTTCCTTATAAAAAAAAACATTGGTCATGAGAGCTCAAAAATGAAGCCTAAACGAAAAAATATCAACTAATATGTACTATGTGTATCGAAGCAAAACTATTTCAGTTTTTAATCGGAGATATGCTCTTCTTTATTTGCCTGTGCATATTCACAATGAACAGTCAGCGCTCCAAAATATTCTCATTGTCCTATAATCACTTCCATATTTTTCTTGTATACCAAAAATAGTAAACAACTTCTTGAAAACAAAAATTGCCAAACAGATGTGAAAGTTACCAAGAAACCAACAGCGAAAAATAACCTATTTTGGTAATTACCAAGTTCGTCAACCGTGCTATAAGTGCTATAAATAGAATTTGAACCAGGGTTTGAAATTGCTTAGCTACTTTGCTGCATTTGCTTTTGCTTTGCTTTTGCTCAGATTCAACAATAAAGGTTTACGCATTACGACATACCTTCATATATAGTGGGCCAGAAGTGTCATGCAAAGAGGAATGTAGAAGAATTTGACAGATGTGGCCCCTATGGAAATGCTAGGGTGCGTGTGTGTGTGGAATATGTCAACAAAAAAAATGCTTGTGTTCGTGTGTTTATGAAGATTGAAGAAGAAGTCAGCTGATCTTATGCATTCTCCTTTATTGTTCCTCCATGCCACGTGGCTAATCGTGATTCAGTTGGACATTTCTCTTTCTTGTTCTTCTTAAATGTTTGTATGTTTTGCTTATTTTTGCGTCTTTGTTTTGGTATGTGTGAGATTTCGATAGATTTTCGATACAAAATTAGAGAAGACATCGATATCATCGAGGTTGGCAAGATGATTCAGAATGAAACAGTGTTTCAATCTTCACTCGCTCTCAGAAATTTGTATGGAAATTGGCGAGTTTCGGCACTGGTTTCCGTATAATACCATGTCTCCACATAACGTGTTTCGCTCTTTTTTTCTGCATTTCCTCTCTCAATCTTGTTTCGACACGGAAACCAGTGCCGAAACTCGCCAATTTCCATTCAAATTTCTGAGAGCGAGTGAAGATTGAAACATTGGGTGAGTTTCTAAGACAGAGCTGTTGTGCAACTGTTGAGTGTTTGTCTTAGAAACGCACTGTTGAGTAATTCCGCTCAGCTCAACAGTTGGCAACTTTTCGCCATTTTTTCCATCACAAATTTTGTTCGCTACTTGAGCTCAACATGTTGTGTAAAGGCAAACAGCTGATAAATTCATCAAGCCGTTTCTAAGACGTAACTGTTTAACTCAACTGCTACACAACTGTTGGCAACTGTTGAGCTCAACCCTTGCGGAGCAGCTTTGTTTTAGAAACTCACCCACTGTTTCATTCTGAATCATCTTGCCAACCTCGATGATATCGATGTCTTCTCTAATTTTGTATCTAAAATCTATCGAAATCTCACAAAGACCAAAACAAAGACGCAAAAATAAGCAAACATACTGTTACGTATTTGTCGATAGCTCGATTATTTCTATCGTATCACTAAATTGTTAAATAAAAGTCTTTATTTACTTCTTAATTCACACCGCTTTATTTCACGACTAAAAAGCATTGTGAATGGATACAAGTGACTTGACTCTGGGATGTGTGTTAAAAAGGTCGAACAGCTGTGCTCAGCTGATTTCAGGGTTGCTGTTATGGCCCAATAACGATGGTGAAAGCAACAGAAGTTGCTATTTTTCTTTCTGTTTTGTAGGTTGTTGATTTTACATTCTTGCACATGTTATTCGTGGAATAGCTGGCGTTTACGCTATCACCGGGAATTGCGTTTTAGGAACTCAGCCTTAAATTGTTTTCGGAATTATGAATTGGTTTTTTCAATTCCCAATTCCGGAATTGCGTTTCTGTCTTGATTGCTACGACCTTGTCATTATGGTCCCTTTTCTTACAACAACCACATCCGGCCGCCATACCAATCTGTACCCCCGGAAGTCGCCGCCATACCAATCTGTCCCCGATTTTGATATTTTTCGATGACTTATCGTCTTTTTTTTTATCGAATTTCGACTACGCATCCCATAGCCATTTCACTGTATGCTATACACTATGCTAAAAAGTCTACACTTGTTTTATTTGAGGGCCTTTTCACATTACTCGGTACGACATCGGATCGACATTTTTTGCTCGGTATTTTCAGCTTACCGAAACGATTCCGCGTTGCTGTGTTTTTCACACTTGTGGGAATACTTTCGGTGCGTAATCGGCAGAAAATAGGAAAACAAACATCGAAATTTGCAAAACAAAATTTTTAACTTCAACAAATCACTCAATAATAACAATAATGTCTTCTAGCGAAGACGAAGACATTACAACTTGCTACATTTATAGCCGAAACGAGTTTTTTACTGACTTTATTCTTCTTCTTTTATTACGCCGCAAAAATGTCGGCAGTAATTCCTCAAATTTTACTGACCGGTCTTGCCGCGTTGCGGTATACCGAAATTAATCCGCTCCGATTTCATGTATGCAACACTAATGTGAAAGTGCCAATTGAAATACATGTGGTCAGTAAGCTCTCGGTATACTTTCGGTAAAAACCAAAAATGTCGATCCGATACCGCACCGAGTAATGTGAAAGCGCTCTGACTTGATGTTAACACTTCTACGGTTAAATTACGACTCACTGCGGAGCGCCTGCTCGCCGCCTTATATAGTCTGTCAAACGCAATCTGGAAAATTCTGGCAACACTGGAAATTATCTGGTCTCTTCTTCTAGTTCTGGCAGTTTCTTTAGAGATGTGTTCAGTCATTTAGTGATGTGAGAGTGGAACCGATTATATTCGCCACACTGCCCTCCACCTAAGTCTGATCGTCCCGATCTGACACATTACTCGTTCCAAATGCTGCTAGCCTTTCCAGATGAACCACCTTCATTTTATTCCTCGGTCTTCCAATCGTTTGTATGCGATACACAACATCGTTGAGCCGCTTAATCACTTTGTAGGGCCCTTCCCAAGTACACTGCAATTTCGGGGACAAACCTTTCTTTCGCTGCGGGTTGTATAGCAAAACTAAATCTCCCTCAAGAAAACCTTCTGAGTTCATCGCCTTGTCGTATCTGGCCTTCATTTTGTCACTCATGATCTTTGTTCGCTGTCTCACAAGTTCATGTATTTCTCTCATTTCCTCTTCCAGAACATTGTTAGATTGTCTGGCATTTATTCCCGCATCAGCACTTATCCCAAATTTCAAGTCAGCTGGCAGTCGAAGATCACTACCAAAGATTACTTTTGCAGGAGTCTGACCTGTTGCATCGTGTACGGCCGATCGATATGCCATCAGGAACAGAGGAATATGAGTGTCCCAATCTCTCTGGAACTTGTCCACCACCTTTCGTAAATGTTCCTCTAATGTTCTGTTAAATCTTTCTACCATGCCGTCTGATTGTGGATGCAACGCAGTTGTTCGGGGTTTCCTAATACCCAGTGTCTTGCACATCTCCTGAAACACTACTGATTCGAAGTTCCTACCTTGGCCAGAATGTAGCTCTATAGGTGCACCATATCTCGCCACCCAATTGTTGGTGAATACTTCGGCTATAGTTTCTGCTTCTTGATTTGGAATCGGGTACACTTCCGGCCATTTGCTGAAGTAATCCATGACCACCAGAACATATTTGTTTCCAAGTTTGCTAGTAGGAAATGGCCCAGCTACATCCATGGCAATTCTCTCAAATGGTGCTCCTGAGTTGTATTGTTTCATCGACCCATGACTCCTGGATTTGGGACCCTTAGCCTTTATGCATACATCGCAGTTCGCAATCCACTCAACAACTGTCTGACGGCATCCGACCCAATAAAACCTCTTCTTGATTTTCTCTACCGTCTTTGTTACTCCAAGATGACCTCCACTTGGACCATTGTGTAGTTCATTTAGCACATCCGGTATTCTTTTCCTTGGAACAACTATCAATGTTTTAGAACTTTGGCCATCTTCACTCTCCCAAACACGATGTAGGCAACCATTTACCAATTGCAAACTATTCCACTGTGCCCAATATGATTTGGCAACAGGACTCTCTGCTGACATCTCTTCTTTTGATGGTCGTTCATTTTGCTCCAAACTGATCATTACACGTGCCAGATCTGGATCTTCTAGCTGACACTTCCTTAATTGTTCCGCATTCCATTCGTCTGTAGATGTTATTGTCATTAACCGAACATCTATGATGTCTTCCTTCTCCTCAGCTTTAGAGCAATGCTTGCATTCAAGATTACATGGTCGCCGCGACATTGCATCAGCATTTCCATGGGTACTGCCTTTACGATGGTCTATAGAAAAGTCATAATTTTGTAGTCGCTCAATCCACCTTGCTAACTGACCCTCCGGATTTCGGAATTTCAAAAGCCATTTTAACGCTGCATGATCAGTCCTGCCGTGGAATCGTTGACCATAGAGGTACTTATGGAAGTGTTTGATGCATTCTACCAATGCCAACAGTTCTCTTCGTGTTACACAGTAATTTCTTTCCGGTTTCCCAATTGATCGGCTGTAATATGCGATAACCTTCTCCTGTCCGTCGATTTCTTGTGACAAAACACCTCCTATAGCATAACCACTCGCATCAGTATCCAAGATAAACCTCGCTCCTGGAACCGGGTATGCTAGCATTGGGGCAGTACAAAGCCGATCTTTTAACGTTTGGAAAGCCATTTCTTGTTCCTTCCTCCACTCAAAAGTCTTATTTTTCCTCATAAGCTCCGTGAGACTATTTGCTACGCTGGCAAAATTTGGTACAAATCGGCGATAGTAAGTGCACAGCCCAAGAAAGCTTCGCAATTCATGTAGATTCCGAGGTCTTGGCCAATCTTTTACTGCTTCTATTTTTTCGTTATCAGTGCAGATTGTAGTCACTTTATGTCCCAAGTATTTTACTTCTTTCTTGAATAATGCACATTTCTTAGGACTTAACTTGAGACCAGCGCCAGCTATTCTTCGGAAAACTTCCTCCAAATTTTTGAGATGTTCATCAAAGCTTTTTCCCAATACAATGATATCGTCCAGGTACACAAGACATGTTTTCCAGTGTAATCCTTTCAGTACCTGATCCATAAGTCTCTCAAAGGTAGCTGGGGCATTACATAATCCAAATGGCATCACCGTAAATTGCCAAAGACCATCGCCAACACTGAAGGCTGTTTTCTCCTTGTCTTCCTCTTTTACTTCAACTTGCCAATAGCCGCTTTTCAAGTCCAGTGTTGAAAACCATTCCGTTCCAGATAGCGAGTCCAGAGTGTCGTCAATTCTTGGCAATGGGTAACTATCCTTTTTCGTTACATCATTCAGTTTCCGGTAGTCAACGCAGAATCTCATCTTGCCATCTTTCTTTTTAACAAGTACTACCGGAGAACTCCATGGACTGACTGATGGTTCAATTACCCCACTGTCGCTCATTTCTTGTATAATCTGGCTCACCATTTGACGTTTAGCTAATGGAACGCTGCGAGGAGCCTGACGGATTGGCCTTGCATCACCGGTGTCAATCTGATGCTTCACAATATTTGTCCTGCCTGGTTTTGTACCATCCTTGTCAAAAATGCTGGAGTACTTGGCAAGTAATTCTTTCGCCTTCCTTTTGTGATTTTCCTGCAGTTCTTCTGTCCAAGCATTTATTTCATCTGAAAGATCTGTATTGCCAGTAGAAACTTCTCCTTGGGATTGTTCGCAATTCATGATGATGTCAACCTGTTCGCATTTTCCCAATATAGCACCTTTGGAGAGTTTGATTGGTGACTTGAACTCATTAAGTACTCTTACTGGCATTCGTCCATCTTCTTTTGTCATAGCCAGGGTTTTTCCAACAAGTACATCGGATTTAGTTTCTGTTTCTGCTTCGACAACCCACAATTTGTTTGTCCCACAATCTCCATCAATCTTTGCCCAAATAATTGCCTCGGACTTTGGCGGTATCTGCTGATTCTTTTCCACGAGCACTTTCTTACTGCTGTATCTCTTATCGTAGCCAAAATTTAGCGGCACCTCCAAGTTTTTGTAACTCATAACCTTGTTTTTCATGTCAATCTTAATGCCTTGGTCGATTAGGAAGTCCACACCAATTATGACTTCATCAACAATTTCCGCCACTATGAAGGTGTGTAATACGACAACATTTCCAATTACAACTTCGCATGTAACTTCCCCTAGGACTTGGGTATCCTCGCCTGTTGCCGTACGCAATTTTGCTCCATGCAATGGCCTTATTTCCTTCTTTACCAAGTCAGATCGAATGATGGAATGAGATGCTCCCGTATCCACAGTCAACATGCGCTCTATTCCGTCCACGAAACCACCAATAGTAACATTACTCGTGCTTCTTCCCAACTGAGAGACAGAGATTATGGGGCATTCCATTGTGGGGACCAGCCCACGCCCCTTTTGGCTGGCCCGCTTTAGTTTAACGACTGAGTTGATTTGGGCGCTTGTTCATACCCCTCTGCCTTGCGCTTGCGCCCATCTGCAGTGCT
The DNA here is from genome assembly GCA_960531455.1 of Urophora cardui. NCBI lineage: Eukaryota > Metazoa > Arthropoda > Insecta > Diptera > Tephritidae > Urophora > Urophora cardui. The sequence continues at coordinate 51,247,715 of OY482673.1, forward strand.
GAACTTACTGGAATTATTGCTGCAGTGACGTGCTATATGTCCTATTTTTCCACATCTGAAGCATTTCACAGCATTACTTTTCTTTTTCTGCATTTCATTCAACGCCTCCCATATTTTGCTTAGTAAGTCTGGCGTTTCCACTTCCACACGATGAGCCTTGTAGGTGGGCTTGCTCAATAGAGATGCTGTTTCCTGCGTCAAGGCATATGATACCGTTTCAGCAAAAGTTCCTTTTGGATTTGCATAGGTAGCCCGCTTCGTTTCAATATCTCGTATTCCATTGATGAAGCTTTGAATTTTCATCCTCTCTATGAATTCTTGAGGTGCTCCTGCGTTTGCCAAATGAGCTAGCCTCTCAATCTCAGAAGAAAATTCTTGTAACGTCTCATTTGGTTTCTGGAAGCGATTCTGCAACTCCATTTGATATATCTGCTTCCTGTGCTCGCTACCATAACGTCTCTCAACGGCACCCATAATTGCGTCATAGCTGTTTCTTTCGCCCTCGCTAACAGTCTGTAATATTTCTGCTGCAGGTCCTTTCAATGCTACGAACAGGGCAGCGACTTTGTCCTCCGCACTCCAATTATTTACAACTGCCGTTTTCTCAAATTGTAGCTTGAATCCTTGAAATGGACCACTTCCATCAAACGACGGAGGTTTTATCTTCTGTGTAGCAGTTGAAGCGACTGGACGACTTAGTTGAATATCCTGAAGACGGACTTTCAATGCTTTTACATCGTCCTCTAATTTTTCTTGTCTTTCTTCAAGGACCTCCTTAACTTGTATAATTTTTGCATCCTGTGCCTTGAATTGTAAGGACATGCGTTCTTCTTGTGCCTCCAACTGAGCCGCAATGCCGGACACCTGTGATGAAAGTACTGACTGTTGCAATTCCATTTTGGACGTTATCTGTGCCTGTTGATCTTCCATTTTGGCCGACATTTGTGTCAGTACAGCCAATATCGAGTTCATGTCTACGTTTCATCGAATCAGCGTTGCTACTGACCGTGGAGCCTCTTCCTTCTGGGTTTCTTCCTTTTGGACCTCTTCGACATCATCGTTGAAATCAAACTCATCTACATTAATGTTATATGCTTCCATAGCTTCTTGTAACCTTGCCTGTAGTTCAATTTTATTGCCGCTTGTACTCAGTTTTCTCTTTTCTAACTCCCTTTTAAGCTCTTGGATTTTCAGTTCGTTTAATTTTGCCATTATTATTATATATTATTATTTCGTTATCCTTGTCTCGTTATCCTTGTTTCGTTATCCTGGCTTCGTTATCCTTGCTTCGTTATCCTTGGTCCTGGAATTTATTTAACAATTCCAATTCTGACACCAATTGTTACGTATTTGTCGATAGCTCGATTATTTTTATCGGGTTCGTATCACTAAATTGTTAAATAAAAGTCTTTATTTACTTCTTAATTCACACCGCTTTATTTCACGACTAAAAAGTCTACACTTGTTTTACTTGACTTGATGTTAACACTTCTACGGTTAAATTACGACTCACTGCGGAGCGCCTGCTCGCCGCCTTATATAGTCTGTCAAACGCAATCTGGAAAATTCTGGCAACACTGGAAATTATCTGGTCTCTTCTTCTAGTTCTGGCAGTTTCTTTAGAGATGTGTTCAGTCATTTAGTGATGTGAGAGTGGAACCGATTATATTCGCCACAATACAAACATTTAAGCAGAACAAGAAAGAGAAATGTCAAACTGAATCACGATTAGCCACGTGGAGACGGTTTATTGAGAGAGATGTTTTGCTACATGTTTCTCTGGTGAATCAAGTTATGTGGAGACGGGCTTTTAATCTTCGTTCAACATCGAATCACCGTTGCCGTTTTCAATTCTTGAGATTACCCAACAAAATATTCAAATTACCCAAAATTACTCAAAATTCCCCACACAAATTTAAAAATTACTTTACCCGACAAAATTTTGATATCCTCGACAATTTATACATCTTTTATTTAACTTATTTTTTGCATAAAAATAAATCTTTTGTCCGCCATAACTCAGTCACTTTAACTTCGATTTTAATTATTTTTCCTTTGTTGGAAAGGGTATTTCACCCTTTCAAAATGAAATGAAATAACATAAAAACCGAGACGGTAATGGCGGAGATATTGACAGATTATTAATCCTGCTTTTATTTTCCTAGCTCAAAACCTGAATTTCAAAATATCTCGAAAACTGTTCTACTTTTGAATCATCTGATTGCATATTGCAACCAACAGGAATTTCTACATAGGAATCAAATGTCGAGTATATTTTTTTGTCGGGTAGTGTTATCAAGAGGATCCCAATATAAAAGTATTTTCAAATTTATTTTACTTCATAACAGTTTGTATTATTTTTAAATTCATATGCATATATGTATGTATATGTGTGGTTAAAAAGGCCGTACCGATGCCTTCTTACCTGAAGGGGAAACGAAACATTAAATAGTCGGATTTTCTTTAATTTATACCTCCAATTCTGTGGGTTGTTTATGCAAATATTTATTAGAAAAAATATTGTAATGACCTTAGCTAAGTGGAGAAGTTTTACCCCAAAATATATGGTTGGTTGTATGGGAGCTATATCTTATATCTTATGGTCTAATTTGGCCGGTTCCGACAAATGATCAGCTCATCAGCTTATCTTAACAACTGAGGAACTAGCTCATGATACTGATAATATCGGTATATATTTTGGGGGCTAATTTTTGTCCTTCTTGTACTTTCGACAAACATATTTGGCTCAATGTTATACCATTTCATGTTCATGAAAGGTATAAAAATTGCCTTTTTTCCAAGCTAACTTCTTACTTTAATGGGCTTATGAAATTTGCAGGCTTGTTCATGTACCACAGCCGATAATTCAAAATAACACAAATGCTGCAAAACTCATGCGCACTCACACAATGCGAATGTAATAGAAACTCATAAAAATAATAAATTTTTTTTATTATTATTCATATAAAACTATTAAAAGGCGAATTCCCCAAAAAACCCAAATCATAGCGCTCCCCAAAAATTCCCCAAATTTTAAAAAAATCCTCAAATTTGGGGAATTACCCACAAAACGGCAATGCTGCATCGAATCCAGTTTCGAACCCTGCTAATCAGCATTGCCGTTTGGGCCACTAAAGTGGTAATTTGAACCTCTTTAAAGCCAGGCCACCTGAACCCAACTTTTTGAAAATATGCAATATTTGAACCTTTTTAAAAATTCGGGCCACTTTTGGTCCTTTTTTACTTTCAAAACTATAATTATTAAATAATTTTTAGTTTTTTTCTTAAATATAATAACAAAAGACCACTTTGTTACTATTTTACTTTGCATTGGCAACTCTCCGTTTCGAAACGTTCTTTATTTAATTTAAGTTTTCTCACAAATAAACAACACAAACCTACAAGTCGTCAAATCACTGACGTTGACGGCAACAGCTGTTTGTTCGATCGCGAATGTTGTTAAGGAAATAGCTAACGAATAACCAAGGTGACAAAAATATCGTAACGCATGTTCATGATCCAATTACCAGGTCGGTCCATGGTACATACACACAAACATGCCGTGAGCTGAATGTCAAACGGAATGTCAAAACTGAAAGGAGAACGAAATAATTTGACATTCAGCTCACGAGCGAATGATGGAGAAACTCAGAGAACGAAGAATTTGACCAATAGTAAACACGAATGTATGTACGAATGTATGTATAGAATATGCAGAAGCAAAGAAATTGGATAGCTGTTGAAGAAAAAGAAGAAGTCAGCTGATGTGAAGAGCCGACCTGTATTGGTGGATCCTGCGCATGTTGTTAAAATTGGGTAGTGAATTCCGATACAGGCACACACAAACACATAAAGCGTTCGTTGATACGTAGGAAAGTGCAAGAAGCGTAGGAATTTTACCACAATTTACTTTCTTTGCACTCATATTCGCTCTTTTTTGGTAAAATTCCTACGGTTCTTGCACTTTCCTACGGCTCAACGAACGCTATAACAGTTTTTTTTTAATTCCTCGCCTTTCCCGGGTTATTTCGTCTGCTCAACGAACGATCATATTAACGCTGCGTTAGTGTAGAGAATATTTTAAATTCCATTTTCTTTAAGCATATATAAAAATGTGTTTTAGCTAAAAAAAAAAATGGGGCCACTTTTTTTAATTTTTTGGGCCACCTTTTGAAATTTTTGAGCGCCAATACTGCTACTGCGATATCCTTCTTTAGATAATTCTTGGTTTCCATATATCAATAGGCGAGTTCCCGTGGCAGTGATCCAGATCCGGATAAGAAGTTTGCATGCAAATGCAACAAGAATTCTGTGATCCTGGCGTTTATCTGTATCAATTTCGGATCCGTATAGATTGTAATAGGTTGTTTTGATCCAGATAAATACCAGGATCACAAAATTGTTGTCGCATTTGCTTGCAAAATTTGTATCCGGATCTGGATCACTGCCACGGGAACTCAGCTAATGATTCATGGAACTAGGGGTGAGTAATGACACGATTTTTTGGGAGTTGACACATAAGCACTGACTCACTAAAAAGTGTCGACTCACTGAGTTGGCACGATTGTGCTACAACACCTTGTGTTACAGCACGATTGTACTACAGCACGATTGTACTACAGCACATATTACTTTCGTGCTATTGTCAACCAAAAAGTGTTACTGTGTGCTATCAGAGACTGTGTCAGTGAAAGAGTCGCTCCGATGATGAATTGATATTTGTAGGAGAATGGCATATAAATCAATAATAGAATTGAAGTGATAGGTGTGGGTGGGCAAATATATGGAAAATTAATTAGTTACTTAATTAATGTCGTTTTTGTTGTTGATTATTGATTTAGACCTATGTAGCTCTGAGATATAGGGTATTTAGGGATTTTTGAGATGTTCATGAAGTACACATATTGGGCTATCTGATGGATAAATAAAATATACATATGTGTGCCAATATAAACTTAGTTGATAAGATCAATTACAAATTTCAAATGAATGTATCTTTTTATATATGCACGATATACGATAATGGGTTAAAGTCCAAAAGTTGGGAAAAATCATCTAGCTTCTGAATATCATAACCAAATTTACCAAAATTAAGGGGAACAACCGAAAAAAACCCAAAATATGGGTCCATACAAAAACGGGTTAGTGTCCGAAAGTTAGTACAATTCATGCAGAATACATCTATATACACCAAATTTGCCTAAATCACCTGGAACAAATGAAAAAATGCATAAATAGGTGACCACCCCAATACCAAAAACCACCAAAATACACCAAGTACCATATAAAGTAAGCATGCACAAGACGACACTTAAATAAGAGGCGAAATCGAACGTGCCAGCGGAGTCGAGTGTGCTAATGAGTTAACATGCTATAAACGTGCCAGCGGAGTCAAGTGTGCCACTGAGTTAACGTGCTATAAACGTCCCAACGGAGTCAAGCTGATTCCACATAAAACTTTTTCCGCTTTGCGTTACGCCGCTTTCTATGTCAAACAACGCAAAACTGAAAACTATGCCACAATGAACGCTGCAACATCACTCAAAAAAATTTATTTTCTGAAAAATCTTTCATTCTCCATTTTATTTACAAAAAAGTAAATAATAAAATGAAAATCTATTAAATTATTTTTCAATTGTGTGAAATTTAAATTTGTTTATTTACATTTGAATTAAAGTAAAACTGAAAAAAAATTTCAACGCCCCCAAAAGTTGAGATTTGGGCAACTTTGTGCTTTACGTAACTTCGGCGTTGCGTTACTTTAAGTTATGCAGGCCCGTAGCCAGGAATTCGTTTCGGGGGGGCTTACAGAAATTATGGACAAATTGCACTCCCCCCCCCCCCCCCCACATACATATACATATGTACATACATAGGTCAAATGAAAGTTATTCATATTGGTTGATTATTTTGAAAATGAATATGGAAAAAATTTGTACATATGTACAAGATTACTGAAAAGCTATTTTAATTGACTTTTATTATGTACATACATACATACATATACATATGGAATGTGGTACAAAATTTCATATAAAACTTTCTTTTACAATAACCTTTTCATCAAAGAAGTAGCCTTCTGGATTTGTTTTTTGATAAAATGTCTATGACATGGTCAGGATCAACAGCAATATCCCAGTGAATGGAGATCATAGCGAGTGAACTCAATCTTTCATGACCCATTACACTCCGAGGTAAAGTTTTGATTCTTTTCATGGTAGAAAATGATCTTTCCACGCTCGCCGTTGTCACGGGCAAAGTTGCCAAGGCAGTGAGAAGAATTTTTATACCACGGAAATAGTTTCCATCGCAGTACTCCAATAGTTTTAAAACCTCGGGTTCGTTTTTAATCGACGATATTTTCGCACACCACAACCTATATTCGGCCTTTACTGCTGATGATGATATGTGATCTTCGAAGAATGGCGCCAAGTTGTCAAGCTCATCTGCTTTACTTACATCAGCGAATCCTGGAAGAAGCAGTTGGAAGCTCGGTAGAATATCTTCGTTTTCTAAAAATCGTTGCGTTAAGTTTTCAATTAATAAGTCGATGCATGGCAGGAATATTGCGATTCTGAAATACTCTTCACTCGACGTTGTTCCCGGGTTAGCTCGGTTTCTTTGACGCGATACCACTCTTGGAGCACGGATTTCACCGTCAAAAAAGTCTTCGGCGATTTTTGATGCGGAAACTAAGATTTGCCCGAAGAAATCATTAGCAGATTGTCTAATTTCGCGCAAAGACTGTATTACTTCTTTCGTGCGGTTTATAGCAGAGATAAAGTCTAAAGATTTTTCTTGGAGAGGAGTTGAGGAAATTACAAAAAAAAATACTTCCTTCGAATTTCGGGGGGGGGCTTGAGCCCCCCGAGCCCCCCCCTGGCTACGTGCCTGAAGTTATGTGAGAAACCTCATATAAATACATGTATTTTAATCTCAGCTGTCACGCAGAAAGTGTCACGTAGCGCAACACAAAGCTCTATGTGGCATCAGCTTCAAGTGTGCTACTGAGTTATAATTTTATCGTGAGGTGAGCTTGAGCGTGCAGCTCACTGATGGGAGTTGACACGGAGTCATGACTCAGTGCTGAGTTACCCAAGCCTACATGGAACAGCCTGAAAAAGAAATGTAAAAATTGTATTGTTAAAAGCATGGAGGAACAATAAAGGAGAATGCATAAGATCAGCTGACTTCTTCAATCTTCATAAACACACACGAACACAAGCATTTTTTTTGTTGACATATTCCACACACACACGCACCCTAGCATTTCCATAGGGGCCACATCTGTCAAATTCTTCTACATTCCTCTTTGCATGACACTTCTGGCCCCACTATGTATGAAGGTATGTCGTTATGCATTCTCCTTTATTGTTCCTCCATGGTTAAAAGAAATGAAAACAAAATAACCAAACCTAAATTCTTTGTTATATTTTGCTTTAATTGGGCGAATGAGAACGAGTAAATTAAGAATTGCATACAAAACATGAAGTTCTCCTAAAGAGGAAGTTCGTCGATATGTGTGAATTATTGTCAATTTTTTACTTTGCTATCTCGCATACATCATTTAGTAAGCATACGAAAGTCTAATGGTATTTTATTGAATACATGCATACATTTTAATCATCAGTACGGGTCAATGGAGTTCACTTGTGACAACGGTCTTAGTGAAAGCAGGCTTAGCCCCGCCATGAGTAATCAAGAGATTAGAGTAACTCAAAAAAATTTCAGCGAATGGACGGTATGTAAAATATGTATATATATGTAGTTGATTTTTTACTAGAATCCAGTCGAATATGCTTTATCCAAATAAGTTCCAAACAGAGTCATGTCAATACTTTTTGGTTCCTTGTTTTTCCGACAGGGTAGGATTATGATCTATTGTGGAACGATTTTCCGTCATCCCTTTCGAGAACGATAAAAGCAAACCTGTTAAATAATGATTATTAATCGTAATGATTACCGGCTTGATTGATTATTTTTTCAACTGTCCATTTAATGATTGATTACCCATTGTTTTCAAATTTTAATGATTATTTTGCAATTACCAAAAATAATCAAAAATAATCAAAAAAAAATTATTTTGATTGTTTTTGATTATTTATGATTTTTTTTTGATTTTTTATGATTTTTTTTTGATTTTTTTTGATTTTTTTTAATTTTTATCAATATGGGTTAAAGAAATATGCACATTTGTACGTATGCAGGTATGTATATAGCCTTTTAAGGCAGACTCCCGACGGTAGCTTGATGGTAGTACCGGGGGGTTTGATACGATGAGCGTAGGTGGTGTAGTGCGGTTAAAGTCCCACACTAACAGGATAAAGGCTCTATATGCTTCCTCCTCGTATATTTGTGCAGAGAGGCATACACATTTATACATATCTTACAAGCTTGGAATTATTGTTAATTTGTCATTGACCGTACATAGTACGATGCACGTTTATATCAAATTATTTATCTTTATGAAAAATTGTTTAAAGTGGCCAAATCAAACATTTTAGTGTAACATTCGCTGTTGTACTAACTCATAAATTGGGCTTAATACAGAAGTTCTCGTAGTTAGGTATACAATGAAAAGCAACTAATATTGCGGCTGTCTTCGACTGTATCGAGACTTTATGACATTCATGAATGAGGAAAAGAAGCGATACATAGTCTCATTTTCATTAATTTATACAGTGAATTATGTGTTAATTTATAGTGTGAATTTATGGAGATGTTATAGTCCAAAATGTCTATATCTGAAGAATCCGTTGTATGGGACCTATATGTTATAGTGGTCCAATTTCTCTTAAGAAGTCACCCAAGTACCAAATTTCAAGTAGATATATCAAAAAATGAGGGATTAGTTTGCGTTTATACAGACGGACTGATGGACATGGCTTAAACGACTCAGCTCATGATCCTCATCATAGCGGTTATATTTTGGTGGATCTGTCATGCCTCCTTCTGCATTTCCGCTCAAAGTTATAACACCATTTCATATGAGTATAAAAAGAAGGGTATAAAAACTTTGTTATAATTGTACTCTATGTTAGTCAATCAAATTTGCTTGGAGTTTTACTTTAAAATATACGTATGTATGTATGTACATTAGAGCGTATCGCAAAAAAAAGTTCGCCTCGCGCCCACCCATATGATTTCTTTTTCGAAAACATTTGTGGGAAAATTTTTTGTTTCGTTTTGGACGCCGCTAGATGTCGCTAACCTACCTTATAATGGATTGACTGGCTGTCCTCTTAACCATCCAATCTTAGCTCGCAAAAGGTGGGTTGGGCGCAGATGAGAGAATCTGAGATAATAAAAATATTTTCAGTGTGGCTTACACCACTTATATATATGTACATGGTATACTTTACAGTTTTATTATATTTATCACTTCACGTTTCAATGCATTTTACTTAAATTATATTCTTGCACTTCTACATTTATGTGCCAAAAACATATATATGTACATATGTTTTCATGTTAAACAAACCTTAAACAGCTATATATAAAATCATACTATATACTTATAAAAATATAAAAACAGAACTGAATTAATAAATGTATGTTAATAAGAGTGTTTTAATTAAATTGTCGAATTTCAGCGAGGTAGTCTGTTGAGAATACCAATATTACCAAATTGTCTTTCGTTTCAAAGAGCAGACTATAGCATTGATTGACTGTTAGGGCCGGTTTCACCATACCCGGTTAAGCACTTAACCAGAGATTTTTGCCCGGTTAAGCAATTTATTTGACAGCTCGCCATACGATTTACGTCAGACTAACCAGCGATTAAATTAACCGGAGGTGGTGAAACCGGCCCTTACACAATATCAATGGGCCTTATGAATAAACATCCTTTTGCTGAAATTTCTATTAATAAAACTAGTATTTGCTATTTCTATAAGCAAGAGGTATTGATTTTTTAAGTCTGCCGCCAGTTATTGAATGTAAATTTCCTCCAAATATTGCATAAATACTTCCATAAGGATAGCTGATGTGGGGCTACCCATGCCCAGTCCGTGAGTTTGTCTATATATTTTATTGCCAAATTTGAAATAATTCTGGTCCAGGGTTATTTTCAGCGTATTTACGATCTCTGTTGCAATGTCTTTGTTCGTTTTCTCTGTCAGTATTTTAGTTAGAGCTTTTAGTATTTCTGTCTTTGGTATCGAGGGGTATAGATCCTTCACGTAAAGTGATACCTGTTTTGAGTCCTTGGGTATGTTCAGAATTCTCAGTTTGTTGACTAGTTCCGTTGTGTTTTTGATTGCTAGTAGCATATTTAGATGTTTTGAAAGTCTATATCCTGGTGCCGATTTATGGTTTACTATTGGTCGCATAGGTGTTCCTGTTTTGTGGATTTTAGGTAGTGCCATCAGTGATGGGGCAGATGGATTCATTGCTGTGAGAGTGTAGGCTACTTTGCTGTCTCTTATATTTTTCGCTTGTTTTATTGCACGCTTTATTGCCATTTGGTATTCTTCCGTTGGGTCTTTTCTCATCACTCGGCAGCCCATTTCTTTGATTAGTTGACCTGTTTTTGCGGTGTATTCCTCTTCCTCCATTAGCACAGTTGTATTTCCTTTGTCTGTTTCACACTTCATCAATTTTTTCAAAAAAGGAAAAATTCTTAATTTCATATAAGTTGTTTTTATTGTTCATCATACGCCATACCGTTTCAGCCCTAGTTATTGCCCTATTGTATTCTTTTAAAAGGCAGAAATATTACGTACTTAGGTTCCGACATTGTTCCTCAAATAGGATTATTTGGGAATTTGTATTCGTCTTCGCATGCCTACTACATAATAAAGCAGTACACGATTTGCTATGTTGCAAATAGATTTACGTAAAGATAATCTCTGTCATAATCAGAATTCTTTATTCGCTCTTCCCTGTCCTTATACTGAACCTAGAAATGAATCTTCCCCAGGTGTAGGAAGGGTTTGTATCCGTATCTAGTACGAAAAACTTCGAACGAGCCAAGGTCTATACAAATTTTGTACTTCTAAATTTGTCGACATTTTAATTAGTGCAGTTGTCGCTCTAGAATACACAATGACTTGGATACACCTGTCCCCATATTTACTGCAGGGTTACGTACTTTAATATGCGTTCACATACATTTGTACAAACAAACTTTATGCCTCTCTGACCAAACATGCATGCCTACCTGAATACTTATGTGCATGCATATCCAAATTTCTTTACAACAATATTGAAAAAAATCAAACAAAATAAAAAAAAATCAAAAAAAATCATAAAAAATCAAAAAAATCAAAAATAATCATAAAAAATCAAAAATAATCAAAAACAATCAAAAAAATTATTTTGATTATTTTTGATTATTTTTGATTTTTTATGATTATTTTTGATTTTTTTGATTTTTTTTTGATTTTTTTTTTGATTTTTTTTAATGGTAATCATTAAAATTACTTTTTTTCTGCAAAAGAATTAAAATAATGATTACCAATTAAAAAACAAAACAATTTAATTGATTACTAATCCTAATCGGAATTTAACAGGTCTGGATAAAAGACACTGAAGATGGCGCATATTAGCCGAAACCGGTTTGTGTCCAAACCAAACTTGACAGGGGATGACGGAAAATCGTTGCACAATACATCATCTCAATACCTTCACTGCACTGGGACTTGTTTTAAATTTCATTTCGTAACTGATTTATACATTAATTAATAAATTTTTACTGAACAGGTTGAAGACGTTGTTAAATGGGCGGAGGATCAACAATTGTGTAACGAGGTTATAAAATGCCTGCAGTCTGAATGTATTGATGGTAACGATTTGCTTGAATTAAATGAAAACGATATACGCGACTTTCGTTATCGCCTTCCATATTCACTTACCATGAGTGATATGAAAAAGCTTTGGGTTGCTGTTCGAACTTTACAACAGAATCATTATTCATCGATGTCATCATTGCATCATAACTCATCATATGCCACAGATTCTCCCGATTGTTCGCCCTTACATCGTCCAAACAATTTAGGCACTTGCAATTACCCACTCACTAGACCAAGTTGTAGTGGTGGGAGCTCACAAGCAGGTTGCTGCTTCTATGCAGATACATTACAACCATCATCAGGACATTTGAGTAGTGGCAGCCTGGAAGGTGAGAATCAGACACCGCCAATGTCAATTGATGGATGTGCAACAAATATACCACCGGAATTTTTTAAGACCGCAATAAGCTTAGGTAATTTAATAAATAATAATTTTCATTTTAATATGTTAATGTTGTCTTTTTCTCTTGATCCCAATTTTGAGGTTATTCATTCGTTGTCACATGGATAACATCATTTGTAATGGTTATAGTTCATGAGCGTGTACCGGATATGAAACGTTATCCGCCTCTGCCTGACATTTTTCTCGACAATGTGCCGCACATACCGTGGGCATTTCATATGTGTGAAATAACTGGCACATTACTGTTCTTAATCTGGTGCTGCGTATGTATCTTTCACAAATATCGTCTTGTGCTCTTAAGGCGTTTCTTTGCTCTTGCTGGCACTGTGTTCCTGTTGCGTTGTGTTACAATGCTGATAACTTCTTTAAGCGTGCCTGGAACACATTTGCAATGCAATCAAAACGATTACGCTGTGGATGATACAGAGTGAGCCTAAATGATTGAAAAAAGTTTATTTCTCTCAATATACATACATACATAACATGTATTATTATTTATGTATATGTTTATGAAGCAAAGCAAATGTTCATATTTTGTTGTAAATTTCATTAGATTGACTATCACAGAAGCACTGGTGTTACGTATTTCTCGTGCCTACACAATTTGGAGCGGACTAGGTATGTCTATACAGGGTGTTCGTACGTGCGGCGATTACATGTTTAGCGGGCATACGGTGGCGTTAACGCTATTAAATTTTTTCATTACTGAATGTAAGTGTTTGAAGAGTAAAGGTATGGTACTTTTATTAAATATGTACATACATATATTTTTCTTACAGATACTCCTCGCAATTTATATTTTCTACATACGCTCACCTGGCTTTTAAATATGTTTGGAATATTTTTCATACTTGCCGCACACGAGCATTACTCCATTGATGTGTTTGTTGCCTTCTATATAACATCCAGGCTATTTCTTTATTATCATACCTTAGCAAATAATCAAGTATGTAAATTTTTAATCAATTCATTATCATATTTAATTTTAATTTTATAATTTTATTGCATACCTATAGGCGCTTATGTCACACGACTCCAATCGTACCCGTATCTGGTTCCCAATGTTCAGCTATTTTGAGAGCTCCATAGATGGCATTGTGCCCAATGAATTCGACTCCGTCGGCACACTTATCGATAATGTTTTCCAGTTCATTTTACATCTCAAAGATATCTGTATGTTGACAGCGCGTCGCATTTGGCTGAAAGACTTGCAACAGTCTTCTATTAGACAAAATCTACAATTTCTTTCCAATAGTTCGAAGTTCATGAATAATGCGAATAATAATATTAAATCACATTTGACACAGCAGCAACAAAATACTGTTGACAGCAACACAACGATGCATGCACTGAGCATATGTAACGATAATGCAAATACGCCAATGCCCGCACAAAGTTCTGCGAATTTAAAGTCAAAACCGTCATTATTCAATGATGTGAAAGTGACTTCCGTACTGGCCGCAGAAGGTGACAACAAAAAAACAACGAAGCCGGCAATATCAGTCAAGAACGCACAAAATAAAAAAAATATTTAAGTTATATGTGGTACATACATATGTATGTATGTACATGCACGGGGTGATTTCAAGTGTTTAGTTTCTAATTGTTAATTATATTTAATTATTTTAAGATAGCTGATTTTTGTTTTAACTTTTTTTTATCAAGCAATGAATTAATACAGTAACTAAAGTATGTACATATGTATATGTTTACAGAAATAATAAAATAACATGTATTCTTAAATGAAATCTAAACTCGGTTGGTTGATGTTTGGGTTTGTTTATGAAAAGTGTAAGGATGGCAAGCAACATGCGCTTTGGAACTTTTACATGCACAAGTTTTACCACAAAAGTTTAAAATGGAAGTTAATTGTGTTGTTGCCGCGGCAAAAATACTCCACAGAACTTCTGAGAAGTGCAGCTGGAGTTACGGTCCTTGGCTCTGATATAAACCCGAATACATTCATTAAGGTAAGAATTACCTAGTTTTTAAATCTCTAGAGTTGTATGCAGAGGATGTACATCAATACCTATAACTACATAATTAACTATATCCATGGTTAAACGTTCTTTAGTTGAACGTTTCTACCTATATACATTTAGGTGCTTTGGCTGCAGAAGTTCATCACAAATTACTTTCTTAGCTATGGCACGCACCAATGGTTTATATCTATGCTACACTTTTACTATTGCGTCAAGCTTTCTTTATGCATGTTTTGTATGATGATAAAATGAAAAATCAAGAGAACAGTGGTTCATATCCTAGATACAAAGTGTTTTAATTTTTACGCTTGGGCTTGACTCCGCCAGGCTACTCTTCCTGTGCAACACTGAGCTAGCTGCCTGACTGGCTGTCACATGGTAATTTACTACTGAGTTGTGCGGTGCTAATAAACAAAGCCAAAACATCTTTATTCTTCCCAAATATAGAAGTTTTAAATTTTATAGTCTGACCAAAAGTAAAAGTTCTATTTGGTAGCATAGGTAAGTACAAAAGTAAATTCTTGAGTTCAATATTACCAGCATATATGAATTTGGTTTTTTTTTAGGTGATCCAGCCAGGTCGCAGATGACAATTGCAGACGATCTTCTGAAAGTCAGCCATTAAAAAAGTAAAGCGATCGTACTATTTTTCAAACTGCAAAAACGATTTCCAAAAATTCTAAGGAGTGCAGCCGGAACAATTGAATTTGAAATGTCTGACAATGAAGAAATTGTAGTAAAAATAGAGTTTGATGAGGACGACGAAGACGAACACGCAGAGAATACGATCCGTCAATTATTACTACAGAATAATGACGATCTTCATTATGAACATAGCGAAGTACTAGCAGCAACATCGAAAGCACCAACCAAACGGCCATCAAAGACTGATGAAACCGTATTCCAACCACCGACAAATACGGTGCCGGAAAATGATTCTATCGTTGAGCTTCAAGTTGGTGATGAAGTTTTTAAAATAAATATGAACATTAGTCAATGGTTTGAATCACACAAAAATGAGTTGGTAATAAAAAAGCGAAAATTAAACACAGCAGATGATGCAGGAAATAGCAATACGACTCAACAGACTGCATCGACAACACCCAAAATACCTCACAAACAAGCAAAGAGCACTATGACAGATAGATCGACCGTCACTGCGTCTGCGACTGCTTTTAAGGACCTATCGCCAGCCGATCGCAGTTTAAAAGCGTTCTTTGACTCAATGCTACGTGCCACACAACGTTTGCCCCTATTTCATCAAGGTCGTATTAAAGGTGATTTAGTGAAAGCTTTACGCAACCAGGATGTCAATATAAAAGACTAACTACCTACTAAGTACATAGTATTTTATTTTGTATATACCTATATATTTTTTAATTCACTATACTCATATATACATAGTACATATATGTATGTAAAGTAAAAATAAATCTATTTGTATGATAATGATTTTTTGTAAATTAACGAAATTACATTAATAGACATATGTATGTATGTCTGTCATACAAGCTACCTCCGCTAAAAGTAGTGGGCGATTTTCATCCCAATGCGTACTTGGGCGGACATGAGGCCAGAATGTTAAGTAAGTATTCTTGTCAATGACGTCTCACTGAATTAGGTATGTAGTTGGCTTTTCTTCCTCAGCTGCCAGCTCCGCATTATTTACCGAACGCAAGAGTTCTTGCTTAACATTATTTTGCAAATGCACTGGTAAGCAGCTTGTTGTACGAAACATAGCATCGAAAAAGCTGCGCAGACAAATATCCCTATCTGACATATTCTCATTGCATAAAGGCGTTATATCCATATGTATACTTTCTGTTGGCGTCTGTGTTTCGGCCGATGCAGAAAAAGCTTTGATTTGGCAAACGTCGGCATTATCATTGTTCTCATTCGATCGCATAACCAACGGCTTCACCAATTGAATCAGTCTTTCTAATTCAGGATCTTTTTTGTCGCGGAATGGCACTATAAAACGCATATCGCTATAATAATTTAAACCAGTGTTTAATGCATCGTCATTTTGTTCTTCCTCTGGTGGCAATGATACAGGATTTTGGTTGTAATTAGCACGCGCACGTCGTACTAATACATTGCGTAGACAAATCATGAAGTGATTCTTAAGTTCCTCCCAGACTTTTTGCGCCTCTTCACCTAAAAAAGTGAGTTAACATCATTGTAAATTAAATAAATAAGCATTCAATCTCACCATTTCTATAGCCGCATTCCTTGGCCACATCAGCCCAAACTGTCTGCTTGAACGCTTCGTCCATATATTTTTTTAACCGATAATCGTAGAGAACTTTCTGCCGGCGTACAGCTTGTATGAGTGCAACAGTTTTTGGATTTCTACTTGCTGACATTTTTTTATTATTACCTATTTAAAATCTTCAAGTATCGTGTATTGTTTTTTTTTTTTTCAAAAACGCCAACCATTGAAATAAATTTGGTTTAAAATGTCCTCTAGTTAATTGAAAATCTAAACAGCTGATGTGCCATGATCATTGTGAATTACCGATGAGCGATATATCGCAATCGGTGATTTTTTCACTGTGAATAAAAAATCGCAAATCGCAATTGCGATCACTTTTTCAAAATAGCAGTTCACTACTTATTGGCAACTGCTATCGATGTAGCAAGTAAGCAGTTCACCTATGTGAATCGCAATCGCAAAAGCATTATAAATTTCTCTTTGTTTACACTTTTGAGCAGACCACATACGTATATAGAAATATAAGAAAAAAAATCATTGAATTTACAATTTGTCTTTGAAAAATATTTACAAACAGCGATATTACTGCGGAATACCTTGTTATTGCTATCATTTTGTTAACATAAAATAAAGACAGGTTATATCGCTCCGAAAACGCAAAATTAATCTCTACCGGTAACTGATGATTTTATACCAGTCCACGCAATCGCAATAGCAGTTTAAAATCACAGTGATTTAAAGGCTGGTATCGACCTCTCAAGAAACAGCTCAAGAAATTTTTAGCTTTATTTCTTGAGTAAAAAATAGTAGTAGGCAAGAAATTTTGACGTTTAGTAATCCACCGTGAATACCAAGTGAAATGAAGAAGAGCATCAGAAACGTAAACAAAATAAACCTTTTTGTAAACATAAGCAATTAGTAAGTTCTTAAAAAATATTAAATAAAAGCTTTAAATATATGTTTTCAATAGTTTTATTTTGTTGTTATTTTAGGAAATCATCGAAAGCGACGAGGATGACCTTATATTACTGGTAAACTGTGGTATATTGATGGCCGGAATGGAATAAAATATGAGAAATCGATACCAACTATGCCCTTGCATCATTAGAAAAATTGTGCATTCTATTTTTCGTTTCTTTTTGCCATTTTCACTAACGATTTCCACGATTTTTTTTGAACACGCAACAAACGTCAAAATTTCTTTAAGAAATAAATGCTCGATGATATATTTCTTGGCAAAACCTGTGTTGCTGTGTTCGCATAACGTTGAAAAATAGTATTAAAAAAGTGTACTAAATTTCTTGAGAGGTCGATACTCGCTCAAGAAAGTTTCACAAGAAAAATTTCTTGAGCATTTCTTGTACGTCATTTTATATGAAACTTTTGCGTTTCTTGAGAGGTCGATACTAAGCTTAAAAATAGCAATCACCGAAATCACAGATATTGAAAAATCGCAGTTTCGCTCATCTCTATTGTGAATGGCGAAGATTACACGAGACCAAAGTCCCGGTTAACTTGCATAGCATGGCAAAACATAACAGCGCGTAACATGTAGCGCACAAAGCTGATTAATCCTCGCATAGCTGTGCCACCCTTCGTAATAAGTTGTTTGCGAAATTCCATCTACTCCGCCTGCTACCGCTCTTGCAATCTATAGCCAGGATTTGGTTTATTGTAAAGCACATCGTGCGCTCACAAAAAACCCATTTTTTTAATCTTCATGCATCTTTTTCTTTAATTAATTTTAACTATCCTTATATGTAGTCCGGTTAGTGGAGAAAGTGTAGTGCGCCCGCTTACGCAACCGCCCGTATGCAATTTTCAAGATTTTTTGAGCCGGTATGGCAACAGAGAAATCAGCTGTTATACTTACACGTATTTACACACATACATATTTTTTTACATTTTGGTAGGGTCTACATTTAGCCGTTTTTTATCAGTAAAATTTTTAGTAATCTTCAGTGTTATCGGGTTACACTTCAATACACAACTGTACATTATTTGCTAAATAGCAAGAAGATATTAATATAATAATTCTAAAGTTGTCATTGACTTTTATTTAATTAATTTAGCTACTTTTTTCCGGCTTAGGGGTTAATTAAAACACATTTTAGTGATAATTTGTTTGTATTGTCCAATAAATTTTTTTTAATTGGTATTAAATTTTATAAGTTTTCAATTTCTTTCTTTTCTTCTTCCTTCCATAAATACGCAATAATAACCGCATCAAATTCGCTTTTGTCCATTTTTTCCAATGTTTTTATACAACTAAATAAAAAAATTTACATCGCAGCTCCAGTTGTAGTGCGGTATACCAAGAGAATTGCAATTCAAATTGAAACGCAGATTTGCGTTCGTTGACTCTACCTATGTATATAAAAAAAAAGTACCCATTAAACACTGAAAAAGAAATTATCAAACGTTTGAGAAAATATTGTTTCTAAAGTTGAGAATCAGCATATATATCATTTGAAAATAAACATATTTTCAAGTGTTTATCAAACATTGTTTATCAATTTTAGATTAACTTACAACACATTTGAAAAAAAAATTTGTTTCGTATTTTGTACTATTTCACGAATTTCAACATGTGAAGGTTTGAAGGAACGAAGAAATTTTGTGTGTTTGCAAATTTCAGTCAGCGTTCGTTGTTCTACTCGAGCAGTCCCTTAACGGTTGAAATGATGGTTGAAAATGATGGTGTGTAATAATGATTTTATATTTCTTACTCTTATTTTATTTGTTTGTGGCTTTTGTGAACTTACAGAAAATTTAATAAAAACATATGTAGTTGGTCTCCGATATGTGTGTATGTACATATATTAAAAAAGATATTATTATACTCATGTAATTGTACAAAAGGCACCGGCGAAATTTACCCGCACGTGTAAATGAAAAACATCACATAAGCGTACATATATGTAATACATACATATGTACATCTATTTATTCCATTCCATTTCCGCGCTCACACCACAAACTCTCACTCTCACTATCCCTCAATTTTTCTGCACTCTAGAGTACATATATGTAATACATACATACATATATTGATTGCTTTCCATTTCGTACCACCTTTGAAATGGGTTTGAGAAAATGAAATGAGTCAAATTGAGAATCAGCCCAAAATCCCATACTAAAAATGAGCCGTTTTGTTTGAGAACGCTATCAGGGAAAATTTGAGGTGTATTTGAGAACAAACGTTTGATATTTGACTATAGGGTTACTTCTCAAATGAACCTCAAATTGAAAATGAAGAAAAATGTTTATTGGGTAGTTTCTGAATTCGCCACCGGGACTAACTTCATATACATATCTGCCTTGACGTTTCCAAATTTCAAAAACAAAGTAAGGTTGTTCTCTGTGTCTAATCTTTTTGCCGAGATATCATGATATCTTGAGAAATTTGCCACACAGAGAGAGCGCACCTTTAAGAAAATAAAATTCTAACTGACTTCATTGTGAACTAGCATGTTAGTCATATTCTTTCCACTCTTTATACAACTGTTGTCGCTTTGCTTTGCTTGCTTCAATTTCGAATTTATTAATTTTTTATCTGAATAAAATAAAATACTTAAAAAAAAGAACTAGAAACATAAATTCAAACTCACTTCTCATAGAAGACCATTGTGAATGTAATAACATGGTTGCATTTCCCGTGATATTTTTCTCATGATATCACATATCACGGGTTGGGGTATGAGAAATTTGCCGAAGCTCCAAATTTGACAAGACGTGTATTTTGTTGTTGTGCTCGGCAAATTTATCACACTTATGTCATCTCGGCAAATTTGCCAGGCCAAAATCACAGAGAGAGAACAACCTTAGTTTTATAGCGTTCGTTGAGCCGTAGGAAATTGCAAGAACATTAGGAATTTTACCACAATTTACATTAAGGTTGTTCTCTCTGTCTAATCTCTTTGCCGAAATATCATGATATCTTGAGAAATTTCACACAGAGAGAGCGCACCTTTAAGAAAAAAAAAATTCGAACTGACTTCATTGTGAACTAGCATGTTAGCCATATTCTTTCCACTATTTATACGACTATTGTCGCTTTGCTTTGCTTGCTTCAATTTCGAATTAATTAATTTTTTATCTGAATAAAATAAAATACTAGAAAGATAAATTTAAACTCACTTCTCATAGAAGACTATTGTGAATGTAATAACATGGTTGCATTCCCTGTGATATTTTTCTCATGATATCAAATATCACAGGTTGGGGTATGAGAAATTTGCCGAAGCTCCAAATTTGACAAGACGTGTATTTTGTTGTTGTGCTCGGCAAATTTATCACACTTATGTCATCTCGGCAAATTTGCCAGGCCAAAATCACACAGAGAGAACAACCTTACAGAGAGAGCAACCTTATTCTTTGCACTCATATTCGCTCGTTTGTGGCAAAATTCCCACTGTTCTTGAAGTACTGATGGGCGAGTCCATGGAGGAACGATAAAGGAGAATGCATAAGATCAGCTGACTTCTTCTTCAATCTTCATAAACACACACGAACACAAGCATTTTTTTTGTTGACATATTCCACACACACACGCACCCTACCATTTCCATAGGGGCCACATCTGTCAAATTCTTCTACATTCCTCTTTGCATGACACTTCTGGCCCCACTATGTATGAAGGTATGTCGTTATGCATTCTCCTTTATTGTTCCTCCATGGGCGAGTCCGAGATGTTTAGACAATCGAGAGAATCGCCATCGTTGCAAAATCACAATCGAGTCAAAAGTTGACTCGCTCCTCGACTACACAATCGAGATGTTTTTGCGATTGTTCCGAGTCGGCGAGTCGGAGGTTGTTTCGATGACATCTCGACTACAAAAGCGAGATGTTTTTGCGATTGTTCCGAGTCGGCGGGCCGGCTGTTGTTTTGATGATATGTTTTAGTTGATAAAATAAACTGAATGAGGTATGTTGATAAAGAAAGTAGGATTTTTAATGGAAGTGAGGCAAATACATAAATAAATTTACCAAATTGAAAAATATGCTATACATAGACGCTGCATTATTGCAATCACAACTAAACAGTGTCGTGCATAATAATAATAATTAATTATTTAAACATTAATAAATTTTCTGAAGTGAGACGCTTATGAAACAAATGAATTTTACGAGTACCAACAACGGCAATAGATTTGTACCACTCTGTATGTTTTGTAAAGCAATTTTAATATTCAAGCGGCAACAATTATTATGTATTTTTTGCAGCGAGTGCGAGATGTTGTAGGGTTGCTTTGAAAACGAGAGGAATCGTTGGCGAGTCCGAGATGTTTTAGCGATTGTTTCGACTGACGGCCATTTACGACTTGACTCGAATACGAATGAAAACCATCGAGAGCATTCGAGATGTTTCAACAATCGAGAGAATCGAATAAAACATCTCGGACTCGCCCATCACTATCTTGAAGTTTCCTACGGCTATTCGTCAATCCGTCGCTATGTCAGCTTATTGCTTTTGATCCTTAACCTTTAGCTACTCTTGAATTTTACTTTTTTTGCAATTTGCTTTTCGAGTTTTTTCTCATTTGTAAAACATTCCTCCATAAAACCAAAATGGTCAATAATTATCAGGAGATGTGAAGTTACTGAAAACTGAATTTCAAGAGGGAAACTTAAAAGAGAAATTACAAAATATTCTAAAGAGTTAAATTTTTGCCACCACCTCTGCAGTTAAAGGTTAATCAAACAGCTGATTTATGTATATCCGTCAACGTTTCCTATGTGGCGACCTCTCCGTCAAGTACGTGAGCTGTCAGTCACATATACCCAGTCAGAACACTACTCGTCATATAACGCGTTATATAACGCACAGCTATAACGCAAAAATGTGTTAGTTCGCCATACAACGAATGCGTTAGTTTTGTTCTAGCATCGGGAGAAATCTAACGCACTCACCGCTGTACGTGTGCACATGTATATGACTTTCATCTCTTTCTAGCAAATGCATATTCGAATACATATATCTCACTCACTCACGTTAGGAATAACGAACCAAAATGTTAGCTCTAATCGTTAGGGCTAACATGGAAATGTGTTAGACTTACCACGTTAGGGCTAATGAACAAATACGTTAGACATAACAAGTTATGGCTAACGTAGAAATGAGTTAGCCATAACACGTTATGGCTAACGCTAAAATGAGTTAGGCATAACAGTTTTCATTTTAGCTTTAAAATTTTTATTTATTGTATTGTTACAATTATATACATAAATATAAATAAAGCAAATAGCTTAAATAACTCCATGACCATCCCCATTCGAACATTCCAGACTTTTTGATTCAATTTTTAGTCCAGCTGACCGTTTAGTTGGAGGCTCATCAGTGGACACCTCTTCTGAATTATTGATTCTGAAATACATAAATAATTTCATTAATACGTACATATTTGATATATGTACATGATTCTAAATTATTTATTACCATTTGCAGCTGATTTTGAGATCTTAAATAAAATATTTTTACATTTACCGCACCGATTTCACGTACTATAAAATCACAATTAAAATGACGCCGTTTGAGATTTCGTTTCTACTTCTTCCGTTATTCTTTTCGCAGCCAACTTTGTTGATTTTTGAACAATCTGTGCTCTCGCTCTAACATATTGCTCATTATACATATAGGCATACCATGTTAGCGCTAACGTAGATATGAGTTAGGCATAACATGTTATTGCTAACGGCGAAAAGCGTTAAGAATACCATGTTTGTGAAAAGAGAGTGAGAAAGAATGAAGAAAGAAACAAAAAATTTTACAGATACCTTTCAGTGTGTTGGTAAAAATGGAAATTTGGTTTGAATGTGTTGGTGAATGCGTTAGTCGTGTCTGGCTGGGTAGCCATGGGTAATGGCGCAATTTTTTTGGCGCTGATACAATAACGCCAGCGCCAACCGTGGCGCCAACTCACGGTACTGGCGCAATAACACCTTTAGCGCAATTGTCATCGAATAATCGATAAATAACATTTTTTCGCTTGTTACTGTTTACCATCCCCGTTTTATTTCTTTTGGCGCAATTCTGTTTACATATACGAGGGCACAATTAATTTTAATTTTCATAATCATTTGGAAAAATATTCCGTATATATGTGAAAATATGCTGGAAATTAGAGTCACTTAGATCACTATCAAGCACACATAATTGTGACGTTGTCATACGTATACATATACTATGGTGCTGTTATTGGCGTTGTGGTTGCGCCATTTTACACTAGCGCTATATTGAGTTGGCGCTATACTGAGTTTGCGCTACATTGAGTTGGCGCTATATTGAGTTGGCGCTATATTGAGTTGGCGCATTTCCCAAATCGGAGTTAGCGCAATAACACCAGGGTTGGTGTTAGCGCAATTGCGCCGCGCAGCGCAGTGTTACCCATGCCTAGTCACATACGTCGACGTAGACGGATTGACGTATGCTATGTGTCGGGGCTATATATTTGTTTACAAAATATCTTCTCGACTGGTGTCTTCGATTAAATTTTTTTTTACGTAGTGCAATTCTTTCATCGCACTCTTTTGCAATAAAAGCGATTCGAGGTTTATGTATGTTAATTACCTTGTAGTAAGGTCTGTAAAAGGTAAAAATATTACTCGATCCCATCCACAACTTTTGTTTCATTCCATTCGTATATGTAGTGACAACATTGTGAGTATTCCTACAAGCAAGCCAGAACCAACGACAATTTCATATAGCGACAACTGTGGAAATATTCGAAAATAAGAATTTATTTAATAAATAAACAAATATAAAATGGAGCGACAGAAGTCAAGTGTGAGTAGTACATAGTTTTAATAATAGTAGTTATTAATTTATCTTTTATGTTTAATTAATTTCTACTATAGAGAATCGTTTCCGGCCGTATCAACCGCATACAGAAAAAACGATTAATGCAAATTATGAAGCAACATCCCCTTATTGGTAAAGGCCAATTTAAGCAGTCATACTGTTCACGTACGCGTCATGTTAGCTTGTGGGATACCGTCGCCAATGAGCTCAACGCTTTGGGAGATGTTCACCACAAAAAGACGTCAGACCAATGGAGAAAGGTAAGGGATAGTAATGATTTTATGTCTATAAAATGTCACTATTGCGAATTTCTTCAGTGTTGGATAGATTGGAAATATGCTGTCAAGAAACAGTATACCAAATACAAAGAGTACGACAACCATAGGAATGACTTTCCTGAAGACATGGCTCCAAAACCCTTGAGTGTATTGGATTGTGAAATGTTGGATTTCTTTTCGGCTGATGAAAATGAAGAAGCAACTGAGTTTGTTACTGTTGTATGTCAAAATATAAAAATTTAATTACTAAATATTTACATTTGCCATCATATACACCTTACATTATAGCCAACAGAGGAGATTGACACGATTTTATCGGTAGAAGAGGATGTAGAACTGTCTCGGCATAAAAACCCCGATATATTGTATGATGAGAGCAATGACCGAGCCTCTAATAATCGGTGCACGGTAGATGAAGTTGACGACACGATTCAATCGCAAGAGGAAGTAAAATTTTCACCTGATTTGTTACACGATGAGAGGAATGAACGAGCTTCCACAAATTGTAGTACGGTAGCAGGAGCAATCCCTTTGTCGCAATCACCGAATGAAATCATGGTAAATTTATTGGAAAAGCAACACAGAGAACATATGAGTGCACTAAAAAGTATTGAAACAACAATGAAGGAAATTTTGCAAGCTGTAAATAGTTTACGAAAATAGTTTCTAATAGTATTTTTTATTTATAAATGTACCTATGCGTCTAGATATTTGTAATGTTAAGAAAAATTATACTGCGCACTGGCTTCTCCTTATAACATGGAATACATAGCTATCCCGCCATTTGAGTTTCATAATTTATTTCAGTAATTTAAATTGAAATTTCTAAAAAAATAATTTTTGAAATAGTTATTTTCATTTAGTTTGAAGTTTAATGTCAATCAAATTGTTTTTGAGGGAGTATTTGTCTCTTTTCAACGTACAGAAGAATTGTTTTAGCGCAATTATAACTCTGACGAGTTTTATGGCCGAGCTTCTCTCCCAATTCGAGGTGTGCTCCTTTTGGTTTTCCTACCATTGGACAGTTTTATGCCGGCTCCGAACGGTGATTGGCTAAACATCTCGGACTCGCCCATCACTAAACTGAACTCAATAACAAAAATTTATAGGTACTGAATATTTTTTTCTATCACCAATTTTTTTTGTTATAAATAAAACTAAGTAGAACACGGAAAAAATTAAAATTACTCACTGTCGAAAAAAAAATTTTGATATCAATTTTTCCAATTACCTAATTGCTATTTTAAAAACTTAAAATTTTCGATATCTGGTTTTTCAGTATCTTTTCAGGATAGCAAGCAAAAAATGATTCCTGGGGTTCATTGGCAAACTTTTCTCAGAAATAAGTCTTGCTAATAAATTGAGTAGGTATGGGTAGGTAGGTAGGGAGAAATTCAAATATGTATCGTCGCCCGGAAAAATAAATGTCGTATGTGAAATTTGGGCCGAATTGAGTTAATAATGCAGTTATACTAAACTAATCAAGATCTTTCGAATGACGTTATCCGTTTTTTGCTATCTCTTTTAGTTTAAGAGATATTGAGCAGTATTTTGTCGTATGTGCAAAGTCACAAGCGATTTCGTCGAATTTTGTCGTATGTGTGGGACTTTTTCCACATACGACAATTTTTGATACAAATTTCGTGTTTTTAACTCTCGGTAAAATATTGGGGGCATTTCAGTTATTACATCTGGGTCTGGGTTAAGATAAATTTTTACTGAAACAATCCGGCTCATAATGAAAATTGGCTGCACTTGAAAAGAACTAAAAAGAAGAAGAAACATATACAACATATACCCAGCAGTAAAAATCTGAAATGAATCCTTTATGAATCACTGATGAAATTCATCATGAGGAGGCATCAGTGAATGCTTTCATATAAAGGCTGCTGAATTTTTTCAAATAAATGGTTTGCTTTCCTCATGCCTATGTGACTCCGTTCGGAGCCGGCATAAAACTGTCCAATGGTAGGAAAAACAAAAGGAGCACACCTCGAATTGGGAGAGAAGCTCGGCCATAAAACTCGTCAGAGTTATAATAGCGCAAAAACAATTCTTCTGTACGTTGAAAAGAGACAAATACTCCCTCAAAAACAATTTTATTGACTTTAAACTTCAAACTAAATGAAAATAACTATTTCAAAAATTATTTTTTTGGAAATTTGAATTTAAATTACTGAAATAAATTATGAAACTCAAATGGCGGGATAGCTATGTATTCCATGTTATAAGGATAAGCCAGTGCGCAGTATAATTTTTCTTCCGGACTTCTTCTTTCCCCTTACGGCCAAAACAGAAGCTTACAAGAGGCAAATTTGAAATTTTTATTTCCATATATTTTTTATTTTAAATATAATTTGTTTTATAGTAGTCAAATTGAAAAATTTGTCAGAAAAGCTGCCAAATGTCAAAAAACCTACCGAAATACAAGCTGGCTCATGGGTTTTTAACCGCCTAGATGGTATTTCGTTTGGTGTTTCAATATAGCTTGCTTGCTTGCACCAACGCAAAACGATAGTGATGAATATTCAACAAAGAATGATCAATGATCATTTAGCAGTGAAACAAATTTACTGCATGGTATATTTATATATATGTATTAAGGCATCGAATCCCGAAGCTTTTTGACAATCCCGGGATTTCGGGATTTAAAAATGACAATCCCGGGATACCGGGATTTTTCGGGATTACCTAAGAGACTGTTACCTTTGAAATTTTGTTTATAAAACATACATATATGAGTACTTTAAAACATACCATTTATTTCATTTCAATGTTTTGTAGAAAAAATTAAAGCTTATTGAATTCAACTTTTGAAAAGAAAAAAAAAAAGATTTGTATTGTATACTTTAACACAAGTGTTATATAAATATATAATATAAAGGTACATATTTATTTCAAAAAGTATCTTAAAAATATAAAGCATAGCAGTTGAGCAATTTTAAACACAGGGGGTGTCTTGTGATTTAATATTGTAACTTTAAAAATAATATAGCAGAAACAACTTCATCAAAAACGTTGAATAATTTTTTTAAATTACTACATATATGAAATCCCGCAAAATCCCGAAACCCCGGGATTTGAAAAAAACTATCCCGGGATTTCGGGATGAAAAAATTGTACGGGAGGCCCGGGATTCGGGATCGGGATTTCCCGGGCTCGATGCCTTAATATGTATACATACACAAATGTCACTTTTCAGTTCTGCCAAATCAAAAAAGCACTGTGCTGCCAAATCAGCACGGAAAAAACAAATCGAACAGGGCGGATCAGAAATTGAACCAGCAATTTATCTGGTTTAATCGAGCTGAAATCTTTGTTGTTGCATTTACATGCAAAAATTTTTATCTGGGTTAGGATCACCGTATGTGAAACACGGCTATTGTTTCAGTAAAAATTTATCTTGACCCAGACCCAGATGTAATAACTGACCCAGCCAGACACGACTAACGCATTCACCAATACATTCAAACCAAATTTCCATTTTTACTAACACACTGAAAGGTATCTGTCAATTTTTTTGTTTCTTTCTTCTTTCTTTCTCACTCTCTTTTCACTAACATGGTATTCTTAACGCTTATCGCCGTTAGCAATAACATGTTATGCCTAACTCATGTCTACGTTAGCGCTAACATGGTATGCCTATATGCATAATGAGGAATATGTTAGAGCGAGAGCACAGATTGTTTAGAAATCAACAAAGTTGGCTGCGAAAAGAATAATGGAAGAAGTAAAACGAAATCTCGAACGGCGTCATTTTCATAGTGATTTTTTCATGATTAAAATCGGTGTCGAAAATATTAAAATGTTCTATTTAAAATCTCAATACGGAATCTACATCAAAATCACCTGTTAATGGTAATTAATAATTTACAGATATCCCAAATGTATTAATGGAAGTATTAATTTTTTACTATGTATTTCAGAATCAATTCAGAAGAGGTGTCCACTGATGATCCTCCAACCAAACGCGCAGCTGGAATACAAATGGACTCAAAAGGTCCGGAATATTGGAATGGGAACGGTAATGGAGGTTTAGAAATTTAAGATATTTTCTTTATTTAGATAAGTTTTGCATTGTAATAATACAAGAAATAAAAATTTAAAGCAAAAATTAATACTGTTATGCCTAACTCATTTTTGGGTTAGCCATAACATGTTATGCCTAACTCATTTCTACGTTAATCATAACTTGTTATGTCTAACGTATTCGTGCATTAGCCCTAACGTGGTAAGTCTAACACATTTATATGTTAGCCCTAACGATTAGAGCTAACATTTTGGCTTGTTATTCCTAACGTGAGTTAGTGAGATGGATGTATTCGAATATGCATTTGCTAAAAGAGATGAAAGTCATATACGTGTGCACACGTACAGAGATGAGTGCGTTAGTTTTGTCATATCGCTAGAACAAAACTAACGCACCCATTGTATGGCGGACTAACGCGCCCGAACGTTATGACTGTGCGTTAGATAACGCATTAGTTGACGAGTAGTGTTCTCACTGGGTGAAATGCCCCTAATAATTCTATTCAATCTTCATAACCACACGAAACAAGCATTTTTTGTTGACATATGCCACACACACGCACCCTAGCATTTCCATAGGGGCCGAATCTGTCAAATTCTTCTGCATTCCTCTTTGCATGACACTTCTGGCCCCACTATGTATGAAGATATGTCGTCATGCGAAAACCTTTATTGTTGAATCATGGCTAACCCGCATCAACCTTTATTTGGATAAACAGCCTCAACACTTGTATTAATGGGTACCTTTACGCTTTAACTATGATGGCTGGTATAAACGTACGCATGGCTATCATCGTCATCATCCTCCAAGTGTATCACGTTCTCATCTACGATGTTATCTGCAGCATGCTGATGCTGCTCCAATGTCCCTACCGACACCGTCTGTTCATACTGCGATGATTCCACTGCTTCGGCCGTTGCAACTCTGTTATGTCGCCTGCTACCTAAATTGCCAAGACAGCCTTCAAACAAGATTTCAGCAATTGCCTTGCGTGCATATATACGTTGCTCGACGGACATTTCCTCATACTGAATGGCCCATGAGCGTGCTAATATCTCGGAAGTCTCACTTAGCGCAGCGCCTCCGAATCTTGGTTTCTGCACCTCGTTAGTATGTGTGTCCAACGATAATAATGATTTCGATTTTTTTGCCATTGTAGTTGTTCCTGTAATAGGTGTTATTGTAGATTTATAAACTTTCATTAGCGGTTGATCTGTAAATTCCTCGTGACCCGTTGAGTTTGATTCACATCTTGCCATATGCTTAATATCAATTTCATCGACATCTTCAAGTTCCTCTACCATCTCGGCTCCTCCATCTTGCTCCTGCGCTTCATCGTTGTTATTATTAATGATTTCTTGATATTCTGCATCTGCATCTGCTTCTACTGTATCATCTATAAATTCCTCCTCTTCTACTGATTCTTTTATGTTCAGCTTTGAGTTATGGTGAAACGTGTGAAATTGTTGTTGAAATGTATGTTCGTCTGCATATTGTTCCAAATGTTCTTCAGTATCAGCGGCGCAGGTGTCATTATCTGCATCATATTCATATTTTGTTGTTTTTGGTGGTTCGCTTTCTTTTTCGTTGTATCTCAAGATATTGTGGGCATGTTGCGACGTCGTCGCAAGTGACAATGGAGTTTTTGAGATTCCTTGTGTGGCAATAAGAGATAGGGAGGTGGTTTGTGTTTTGGTCCCGGCACGACGCTATTGGAAAATATTAAATTAACAAAAGCAGAAAAAACACAAGTTCTAATCTTACTAAAATTGCTTTCTCTTGATCCGGCGTTCGTTTCCGTTCCTTACGAAATTCTTGATTTTGCAAAAAATGCAACATATGAAAATACCAAAGCGAAGTTTTGTATTGTTTCCCTATTTGTTTGCTTGCCTTGATTCGAGCACATTCGCGCCGATAATTTGTACGAAATATGTTTATTTTCCTTAACACATCCTCTCGACAAGCATGTGGATCGATTTCACGCATTTTGTATACCAACATTTCATAGCAGCGTGCCTTGCTTAGCCTGTCCTTGTACAAGGGATTATTAAGATCCCACAGTGCTGGTAAACTTTCGTATAAAGCGAAAAATTCAGTCCAAAATGTTCGTTTATCGACGTTTGTCTGTGCAGGCGAATTGTGTGTTTTGCTCGTTGGGTTATCCATTTGTGTTGTTATTGATCGGATTTTGCGCTGTGTAGAAAGACTAGCGCAAAGCAAAACCAAAAACAACAACAAAAAACGTGAATCTGTGAATGCGCGCGAATAACGAAACTAACTCAATCAGAAATTAGCTTGTCCATTCGGCTTGATGGTTGGTTAGCAACTGAGTAGGGATGGCAACAATAACCGGAAAAACGATTATAATCGGTTAATTTCTTTCGGTTAACGGTTAAAATGTATCGGTTTTTTCCTTTTGATTATTTTTTCGATTAACCTTTTTCCTCTCAAGTCGAAAATAATCAAAGTTGAGAATTTCCGCCTTTTCACCCGAGTCCGAATTCGGTTACCTAGGGTTTTGTGAGTATATCCAAAAAACCGCAATAAATGTTCCCTCCAATTCCCGAATAGACGTTTTTATTGTCATTTTTATGATTTTTCTAAGCAATGACGATTTGACGATTTTTCCTAATAAATGACGATTTTTTTCTTTTATTATATCGCTAGCTTATGCCTCAGACACACATGTGGTATGAATATTATAATATCAATACTATGATTTGGCTTTACTATGAAAATTTTCAATTAAACTACAATATGAGAGTGACACATATCGTCGGTGATACTGCAATACGTTCCACGTCACTTTTCACTTCTTCCTGAATACACCTAAATAACCTTTTTACAGTGTTGTCAATCACATAGAATTTGCTTTTATATATAACTTCGCTTTTATATATACTATAAAAATGTAAAAAACACCGCGAAAAGTGAAAATATATATAGTTTTTTCTCCTTCCTCAAAAATTTAGTCACGGCGACATGGCACGTTTTGCAGTATCACCGACGATATGTGGTATAGATCCCAATATTTCTACTATACTACGATATGTGTCTCTAGCATTAGAGTGCAAACTCTTACTACGTTTATACGTTGGCAAATTCATGAAATCATTTCATGAATTTTCGCTGCATAAACGAGTTTTCATGAATTTAATTGTTCACGAAAATTATTCATGAATTTCGCCATCATTTCATGAAATTATGAAGTACAAGTCCGGCAACGCCAAACCAACAGCTGTTCATTCAGTCAAGGCAGATTTAACAGGTAGGCTTGGGGGCGAATTCAGAAATGTCCAATGTATTTTGTTATTGTAATTGGTAGTGTAATGTCAAAATTATATTTCGCCGTGGTTAAATTCTGAATTCGTTTGTGACTCGCGCATTCCCATTGGCCATGATGTGAATTCGCTTAGATTTTGATATTACACACTACCTTTGTAAATAAAAAAAATTAGTTTCAGAATTCGCCACCGAGTCTACCTGGTAAATCTGCCTTGACAGCTGATGTCGTTAGAACGTTGCCACTTTTTAAAAAAGCTGAATTTCATGAGTTCATAAATGCTGCATAAACGAGACCATTTTCGAATTCATGAAAATAATTTTTTGTCTCTCCTACA
Source organism: Urophora cardui (assembly GCA_960531455.1). NCBI lineage: Eukaryota > Metazoa > Arthropoda > Insecta > Diptera > Tephritidae > Urophora > Urophora cardui. Next base: position 51,279,836 of record OY482673.1, read on the forward strand.
AAGTTTGAAAAAGGACTTAAAGCCCGTCTCCACATAACTTGATTCCCCAGAGAAAAATGTAGCTAAACATCTCGCTCAATAACCCGTCTCCACGTGGCTAATCGTGATTCAGTTTGACATTTCTCTTTCTTGTTCTTCTTAAATGTTTGTATGTTTGCTTATTTTTGCGTCTTTGTTTTGGTCTTTGTGAGATTTCGATATCATCGAGGTTGGCAAGATGATTCAGAATGAAACAGTGTTTCAATCTTCACTCGCTCTCAGAAATTTGTATGGAAATTGGCGAGTTTCGGCACTGGTTTCCGTGTCGAAACAAGATTGAGAGAGAAAATGCAGAAAAAAAGAGCGAAACACGTTATGTGGAGACATGGTATTACACAATTTGCACTCTAAGCTAGCGATATATTTTTTTAAGGAATAATTGTAATCGAAAAACGGTTATAATCGGTTAGTTCCCCACAATTATTCGCGATTAAGAGCCTATACACACTTGCGACTCAATCGATTTGGTCGAATTGGACTGTTGTATTCACACTACTCCAACTATTTAGTCGAATCGGTGGCAGCTATTCACACTTGAGACTAAATAGTCGTGCGATTGACAATGACATAGTGTTGCCAATGTTCACATTTTACTCAGCAAATTGTTATGGTACAGCTTTCGACCTCGATTACGATCTACAATCGAGTGGAGCAGCAATGCATGGCGGTCGGCATGATCTAGGGTTGCACTGTGGCTAGTCATTGTCGGCTGGGCGGGGTTCTTGCCTACATTGCTGTCCTGCGCCATAAACAGAAAAAAATTCATATCATGCCTTTTCAAACCAAACGAGTAAAATCACACTAAAACAACATCCGGTTTAGCCAGATGCCACGGACGGACCGTTAAAAAAAATTCGAAAATTCAAAATAACCCGAAAAATCCAAATTCAAGAGGCCAGGCATCAGTTAATTTTAAATAAATGCAAACCGAGGGAAAATGTCGTTAAAATTTGAATATGAAATTTGAACGTACATATGTACGTTAAAGTCAGACGGACGTTAGCAAAACATCTAAACCGAAATTTAAATCGGACGGAAATACTGACAATCGACGGAAAAATTTGAAAATAGATAATCGGACGTTATATTTAAATAATCGCGGACGGAAGAGAAAAGATTTAGAAATTTAAATTTGAATACACGTTGAAATCAAAAAAAACTGTCAAAGTGAATTTGAATTTGAATATACATATATATCGCGAAAAAAAATCGTTAAATTTGAATTTAATTTGAATCAACCGGAAGGACCGGTTATTAACAGGCATCTGAAAATACATAAAAGAAGCTGAAATTTAAAATATATGAACAATCAAAAAAAATTAAAGGCCGAACTCACAAGGGGGTGGCGTTGCTGATGTTGTTGCAGCGCCGGTGCATTTTTGTCCCACCCTAATCCATAGTCACTGTCGCACCCGGGTATCAGTGACCCCTTACCTGTGGTGCGCCGCTGGTGTTGTTGCAGCGCTGGTGCTTTTCGTCCCACCCTCATCCATGGCCATCGGTGCACCTATATTTCGATGACCCCATACCTGAAATCCCTATGCCATTTTAATTAAGGTGGATCAGCATTCCCATTATAATTTTAACAATTTATTTGGGATTCATTCTTCCCTTTTCTATAGCTAAATCCTTACTCTATTTTTTCCTTCATTTTAGTACACTAGGGCGCCCCTTTTTTTTTTCTTTTTTTTTTCAGAGAAATTAAAAAAAAATATATATATAAAATATATGGAAAATAATATAAATAGCTTACGACCTAGGCTCCAGTTGTAGTTGTTGACGTTGTTATGGTTGTTGGTGCTGTGTTGGTGGTGCTGCTGCTGCTGTAGTTGTTGTTGTAGTTTCTGCTGGTTGCTGTTGTTGCAGCGACAGAATTTTTTTTTTTTGCTTATGGCTGTTGATGTTGTTCATTCACTACCTGAGACGCTGTTGTTGTTGTTGTTGTGCCAAACCCAATTTGTTGTTGTTGTTGTTGAGCCAAATTTTTCGCTATTTGCTGCTGTTGTTGTTGTGCCAAACCCAATTTGTTGTTGTTGTTCTAGTGCAAAATTCTTCGGCTGTTTGCTGTTGTTGCTTCGGCTGTGCCGCTATCGGTGTTGTTGAGTCACTATCTGAGACGCTGTTATTGTTGTTGTGCCAAGCCCAATTTGTTGTTGTTGTTGTTGAGCCAAATTTTTCGCTATTTGCTGCTGTTGTTGTTATTCGATATTTATGTTTTTTTGGTGCGTAAATGTTCACTGCGGTTATCATTTAATTCATGAAATTCTATTGTTTATCAGGAAATGCAGCGACAAACCGACACGAATACGATATGACAAACGAATTTGAACGACGAAAAAACAGATTCTTGTGTGCACAGGTGTGTGTGTGTACGTACACGTATGTATATATTTCACTTTACAATCGAGTGTCTACGTAGAACTAGCCATGTAAACTAATTTAACATAATGTACATATTTTGCAAAATATACTGAACACTGATTTTGCGTTTTCGCATCTATTTTTATTATTTAAGAAGTTATTTATATGCAATATATAAAAAAAAATAGTTTTACACCACGAAAAGAACCGTCTCGTTTTGACTCTACCACTCAATTTACTTTTCGAAAACTGACTCCCGCTGTACTAAAAAAAATTCTTATTAGCGCGTGCCTTCCACTTTTTCTTCTGTCTTCGTTTTGGAAGAGTCCCGTTTCTTTTTCCATATAGCCTGCAGTGGTGTAGTGACGTGTGCATAATAGTGGCGTGACTTTACGGTTACCCGAATGTCTATATCATGGTATGACGCTAGCAATGGCACAAGCGAGATGGAATGCGATTGCCATGTTACACAAATAAAAATACCAAAACTTTCGGAATAAAATGCCTCAAGCATTTTTCCCATGAAACTATCTCAAATTAATCGCTTATATTCGTGCCCTAGTAAATTTACTGTAAAATTCTATTAGTGTACGTTGGAAATATTAATAGACATTGTTGTCTTACGCTCAAATTATAAAAATGGTAAGAGACAGGAAAATCTGATTAATGAAATAGTATGTTTGTTTCTTATTAAACTAGCAGCTAGCTGTCAAATGAAATGAAAAGAGCAAAACGGAAAGAATTACGCTCATAAAGAGTGAAATGAACAGAAAATCAAGAAACCTTCTGCCAGCCCAAACCTGGCTAACTATCCATAACTAGCCAATAAGAAACAAACATAGTAAAATTATTTGGTAAATAATTATTTAATTTTCTGTGAACTATGTAAAATTTAAAATTGTATGGAGCGCATAAGAACATTTTATAATAGGTGCATTTGAAAGTACTAAGTATCCGAATAACCACGTGTTACGTATTTTCACAATAAGAAGTGTTCATGGCAACCCTGGAGAACCAGTTTCTCCATCACCAATCCATGTGCATACCTCGCCATTGGAACGATTGTCAAGGTTGAGATGGGAAATTTGAGTTAAGCTTTCCCATGAAAGGCCTACTTATAGAGGTTGGCTCGATAGCTTGCCTATTTGCAAAAAAAATTTTCATGCAATCTATAAGGATTGAAATCTGAAGAATGAATCAAAACCACATAACCATTTAGAAGAATAAAAAAAATCGGTGTAAATCTCGGATGCAATTACTTATTTAAATTTTGTTTAGACTCTTAGTGGAGCAAGAAAAGAATTAACTACAGGATTTTAAATAAAAAAAAATGTTACATTTGAGATATCTAGTGACTGAATAAGAAAGTACAAAACGTTATTATTGCCAGAACACCACCAGTGGTGCATGAAATTTACTCAAACAGGGAAATGACTCCTGTCAAAAAAAAATTGTCAGCTGTTGCCATCGAGACAACCTCAAAAGTCACCCTCGTTTCGCAGTGCGGCCACCTGTTACACTAGCCCATAGCTCAAACATACAAGGTCGATGCGAGGGAGAATCGCTCTTCTTCTTCTTGGCATATGTCAACTTATTGTCTGTTGCCTTGATTTTACAATTTTGCAGGCCTTGTTCGTAGAAGTAGAATGCTAAGCTCAAGGTTTATCCAAAGAAGGTTATATTGGTTACGTTTTGATGTGTGTGTTTCCAAAAAAAAATGTCAACGTGAAAGAGGAGAGAAATTATTTTCAAAGTAAAAACTTTTCCCCAATCGGTTCTATCTGACGTTCGCACCTTTTTTGCACACGTACCCAATTGCAATCGGCTTATCTGCCGCGAAATCCTTCTTTAAACAATCCCTGCTAAGTTGTGTGTTCACTTCTTTTTCCCTGCTTTTGACATTTGAAATAAGCCGCCTAACGTCAATCGCATAAACTGCCTCACATGCGACGACCTGTTTAGTTTGGCCACGCGTCAACCATTCTTCTTCACCATGTCAGCACGTCGGCCATTATGAAATGGAAGTCATTGGAAAAGTACTAAGAAAAACTACTAAAATAGTGGTGATGCCACACAGACAGAATTGAGCAACCGAAATTAACCCGTTTATGATCGATATCAGCATTGATATCGATAGCAAACCATAACAGGCCTGCTTCGCTTCGAAGACCTGACGAGGGAGCGAACAGGAAAAAATGGTTTGCCTGTAAGGTTGTCGCGAGAATACTCAACTGTTAACTACGTGGGGCACGACTCACCCCTAGATGAGAGTCTCAAATTCTACCACAGCTAACCGGGCAACAGAGGCTCCATCAGGTGATACCAAAAAAAACATATGGCTATATGAACATGTCCAAACTAGTAATGTATGAAAATCCGAGAATAATTGAAAGTCAGGTATGATAAAAAAATTCATTTGGTAAAAAGAAACCAAGATGCGTAAGTCCGGTGTTGCGGTGTTTCTCTATTGGCTTAGGCCAGAGAAGCCTACTCCCCCCTAGGAGCCCTCCTCCTAGGTGCCGATCTTGGTCGGTCTTAACAACCTGTCCCCCCCGGCTGATCCAACCCCGCACGTTGAACCCAGGACAGGCGGTCTTGAAAAAGACCCTTGGTCCGCTGGTTTCTCGCCCCCCGGAATGGGCTTTACAAAAAAAATTAAATTATTTTGTTTCCTATTTTAAGGCTTCGCGGCCTTAGACATTTTTTTACAGGAGAACGCGTCTAAACTCCGAATAAAATCACCCTATCAGCTGGTCTATGGTCCCTAACCTCTCGAAGCTGGACAAAAAAAAAACTTTAACAGGAAAGTCATCAATACTCCGTTTGAATAGACATTTTTATATTGGAGAACTCGTCAAAACTCCGTAAGGTTGGGCATTTGATATTGGAGAACTCGCCAAAACTCCATAAAACTAGACATTTTAATTTGGGAGAACTCGTCAAAACTCCGTATAAGCAGACCAATTGGTATATGGACTGCTAGATGGTCCACGGTTCCCGATGGGAGCGCTTGTGATCCACCTATTATTATAACTGCTCGGGGAGGATACTGGGCGAATTGTCCCCGACCGCCAAGACGCCCAGCGGAGTCTTATTGAGGACGGATATCAGAAGCATGGAATCGTCCTATTAATCTCCCTGTTAAGTCTTCTAAGTCATACAGTGCATTGCCAGCTTTTCCACGAACTCGTCACTTGACTCTATCATTTGCCTGCGCTAAGTTTTTACAGATTTCCTCGTTTGCGTCCGTTCAGTCGACTGCTGACAGTTTTGGGACATTTAAACAAAATCGAACGTATGAGCGCTTCAAAAAAAAAACAAGGCACGCTTGAATGGTCGTATGAAATCTTAAGCAATTAACTGCCTAAATAAAATCACGTTTGGTGTTAAAGTCCAAATGCAAATATTTATACAATTAACGAAATTTAAATCTCTATCTCGATTGAAAATTATGTCGCATCCAAAATACAATAACAAAACTTTGGTTTTTGTGTTTGGTGAAACTTTCAGCAATTATTTATAACGAATATTTGCTTTTTAAATCTCCATGCCGGTAAAAATTATGTCATATCCAAAAAATTATAATACGTTGTCGCGTTTGGTGAAAAAAAATCAAGCAAATGTTTGTAACAATTATCTTCGATTGTAAAAATTATCTTAAGTTTTGCTAACAATATCGATTCAAAATGACTTCACTTCGCTTATCAAAAAAAAATTGTATAAATAAACGTGTTCATATACGTGTATATGTAAATGTAAAAAAGATATATAATGCAAAATATATATATGTTCGTTGTTCAATGGGAATGCTGACCTCCCATTATAAAAGGCACAGGTTACAGAATAAAAAAAAAATTTATAAACCCCCTTGAAAAATAAAAACACAAAAAAAATTAAGACAGTGTGTGCCAACTGGTCTCCAGCGCACCAACCGCAATGCAGGGTTGCTCGGAAGCTAAATCCCTGAGACAGGCTGGCTACTAAAGATAGTTAGCAATAACATAAAAAAAAATTGAAGTTTTGCGAAATACTAACCTATCTCCGCCGCAATGAAAGGAACGGTTTGAATCCGCTATCCCCAGACTTGCGGAGATAGACAATACATCCTTGGGTCTCAGCTCAGCTCATCGCCATGAAGTGGTGCTAAATGTTCCAAGGCACCCAACTCAGGCATGAGATGAACTGAGGCCTGCATCGCATAACAAAAGAAAAAGACAGAACAAAAGAAATTTGCAAAATACCCTCCTAATCTCCGCCGCAATGAAAGGAACAGCTAGAGGCTGCTTTCCCCAGACTTGCGGAGATGAAAAGTACCTACTCAGGTCTCAGACCAACCCATCGCAATGAAAGTGGCGCTAGGTGCAACCAACTCAGACGCGGGATGACTGAGCCCTAAATGCAAAAAAATAGCGAAAACAAAAATAAAAAGGACGAATTTTCCTCATGACCAACATCCTTGGCTCCGCCGCAATGAAAGGCACGGTTTGAAGCCGCTACCCCAGACTTGCGAAGAAGGATTGCTAGCTTAGGATCCAGCCAACTCCGACGCGAGATAAGCTGGGCCCCAAAAAAAAAAAAAATCCGATACACAAAACTGCACAAAAGACATATTCGGCAAAAAGAAATAAAAATAAATACTGAATCTAGCGGACATGCCCCTCGGACGACAGCGAACCAAATTTATATTACAAAAAAAATAAGTGCGTTCAACACTGCCTCTTCGGGTGAAATTCAAAAAAAACAGACTAGGTGACGTGAAGTCTCGTGGAGCCCTGAGCTACTGACACCAATGACTCTCCAATCATCCCGATCAATCTCGTCATTCCGCCGCAACGCAGTGGCGGCTACTGAGGCTGCCAATCTGGGACTTGCGGAATAATGAAACTTCACTGAACGACCAGAAAACCACCGAAGCCAGCACCCCAGGACACCACGTTGGGCGCCATCTGTTATGGTACAGCTTTCGACCTCGATTACGATCTACAATCGAGTGGAGCAGCAATGCATGGCGGTCGGCATGATCTAGGGTTGCACTGTGGCTAGTCATTGTCGGCTGGGCGGGGTTCTTGCCTACATTGCTGTCCTGCGCCATAAACAGAAAAAAATTCATATCATGCCTTTTCAAACCAAACGAGTAAAATCACACTAAAACAACATCCGGTTTAGCCGGATGCCACGGACGGACCGTTAAAAAAAATTCGAAAATTCAAAATAACCCGAAAAATCCAAATTCAAGAGGCCAGGCATCAGTTAATTTTAAATAAATGCAAACCGAGGGAAAATGTCGTTAAAATTTGAATATGAAATTTGAACGTACATATGTACGTTGAAGTCAGACGGACGTTAGCAAAACATCTAAACCGAAATTTAAATCGGACGGAAATACTGACAATCGACGGAAAAATTTGAAAATAGATAATCGGACGTTATATTTAAATAATCGCGGACGGAAGAGAAAAGATTTAGAAATTTAAATTTGAATACACGTTGAAATCAAAAAAAACTGTCAAAGTGAATTTGAATTTGAATATACATATATATCGCGAAAAAAAATCGTTAAATTTGAATTTAATTTGAATCAACCGGAAGGACCGGTTATTAACAGGCATCTGAAAATACATAAAAGAAGCTGAAATTTAAAATATATGAACAATCAAAAAAAATTAAAGGCCGAACTCACAAGGGGGTGGCGTTGCTGATGTTGTTGCAGCGCCGGTGCATTTTTGTCCCACCCTAATCCATAGTCACTGTCGCACCCGGGTATCAGTGACCCCTTACCTGTGGTGCGCCGCTGGTGTTGTTGCAGCGCTGGTGCTTTTCGTCCCACCCTCATCCATGGCCATCGGTGCACCTATATTTCGATGACCCCATACCTGAAATCCCTATGCCATTTTAATTAAGGTGGATCAGCATTCCCATTATAATTTTAACAATTTATTTGGGATTCATTCTTCCCTTTTCTATAGCTAAATCCTTACTCTATTTTTTCCTTCATTTTAGTACACTAGGGCGCCCCTTTTTTTTTTCTTTTTTTTTTCAGAGAAATTAAAAAAAAATATATATATAAAATATATGGAAAATAATATAAATAGCTTACGACCTAGGCTCCAGTTGTAGTTGTTGACGTTGTTATGGTTGTTGGTGCTGTGTTGGTGGTGCTGCTGCTGCTGTAGTTGTTGTTGTAGTTTCTGCTGGTTGCTGTTGTTGCAGCGACAGAATTTTTTTTTTTTGCTTATGGCTGTTGATGTTGTTGATTCACTACCTGAGACGCTGTTGTTGTTGTTGTTGTGCCAAACCCAATTTGTTGTTGTTGTTGTTGAGCCAAATTTTTCGCTATTTGCTGCTGTTGTTGTTGTGCCAAACCCAATTTGTTGTTGTTGTTCTAGTGCAAAATTCTTCGGCTGTTTGCTGTTGTTGCTTCGGCTGTGCCGCTATCGGTGTTGTTGAGTCACTATCTGAGACGCTGTTATTGTTGTTGTGCCAAGCCCAATTTGTTGTTGTTGTTGTTGAGCCAAATTTTTCGCTATTTGCTGCTGTTGTTGTTATTCGATATTTATGTTTTTTTGGTGCGTAAATGTTCACTGCGGTTATCATTTAATTCATGAAATTCTATTGTTTATCAGGAAATGCAGCGACAAACCGACACGAATACGATATGACAAACGAATTTGAACGACGAAAAAACAGATTCTTGTGTGCACAGGTGTGTGTGTGTACGTACACGTATGTATATATTTCACTTTACAATCGAGTGTCTACGTAGAACTAGCCATGTAAACTAATTTAACATAATGTACATATTTTGCAAAATATACTGAACACTGATTTTGCGTTTTCGCATCTATTTTTATTATTTAAGAAGTTATTTATATGCAATATATAAAAAAAAATAGTTTTACACCACGAAAAGAACCGTCTCGTTTTGACTCTACCACTCAATTTACTTTTCGAAAACTGACTCCCGCTGTACTAAAAAAAATTCTTATTAGCGCGTGCCTTCCACTTTTTCTTCTGTCTTCGTTTTGGAAGAGTCCCGTTTCTTTTTCCATATAGCCTGCAGTGGTGTAGTGACGTGTGCATAATAGTGGCGTGACTTTACGGTTACCCGAATGTCTATATCATGGTATGACGCTAGCAATGGCACAAGCGAGATGGAATGCGATTGCCATGTTACACAAATAAAAATACCAAAACTTTCGGAATAAAATGCCTCAAGCATTTTTCCCATGAAACTATCTCAAATTAATCGCTTATATTCGTGCCCTAGTAAATTTGCTACTGTAAAATTCTATTAGTGTACGTTGGAAATATTAATAGACATTGTTGTCTTACGCTCAAATTATAAAAATGGTAAGAGACAGGAAAATCTGATTAATGAAATAGTATGTTTGTTTCTTATTAAACTAGCAGCTAGCTGTCAAATGAAATGAAAAGAGCAAAACGGAAAGAATTACGCTCATAAAGAGTGAAATGAACAGAAAATCAAGAAACCTTCTGCCAGCCCAAACCTGGCTAACTATCCATAACTAGCCAATAAGAAACAAACATAGTAAAATTATTTGGTAAATAATTATTTAATTTTCTGTGAACTATGTAAAATTTAAAATTGTATGGAGCGCATAAGAATATTTTATAATAGGTGCATTTGAAAGTACTAAGTATCCGAATAACCACGTGTTACGTATTTTCACAATAAGAAGTGTTCATGGCAACCCTGGAGAACCAGTTTCTCCATCACCAATCCATGTGCATACCTCGCCATTGGAACGATTGTCAAGGTTGAGATGGGAAATTTGAGTTAAGCTTTCCCATGAAAGGCCTACTTATAGAGGTTGGCTCGATAGCTTGCCTATTTGCAAAAAAAATTTTCATGCAATCTATAAGGATTGAAATCTGAAGAATGAATCAAAACCACATAACCATTTAGAAGAATAAAAAAAATCGGTGTAAATCTCGGATGCAATTACTTATTTAAATTTTGTTTAGACTCTTAGTGGAGCAAGAAAAGAATTAACTACAGGATTTTAAATAAAAAAAAATGTTACATTTGAGATATCTAGTGACTGAATAAGAAAGTACAAAACGTTATTATTGCCAGAACACCACCAGTGGTGCATGAAATTTACTCAAACAGGGAAATGACTCCTGTCAAAAAAAAATTGTCAGCTGTTGCCATCGAGACAACCTCAAAAGTCACCCTCGTTTCGCAGTGCGGCCACCTGTTACACTAGCCCATAGCTCAAACATACAAGGTCGATGCGAGGGAGAATCGCTCTTCTTCTTCTTGGCATATGTCAACTTATTGTCTGTTGCCTTGATTTTACAATTTTGCAGGCCTTGTTCGTAGAAGTAGAATGCTAAGCTCAAGGTTTATCCAAAGAAGGTTATATTGGTTACGTTTTGATGTGTGTGTTTCCAAAAAAAAATGTCAACGTGAAAGAGGAGAGAAATTATTTTCAAAGTAAAAACTTTTCCCCAATCGGTTCTATCTGACGTTCGCACCTTTTTTGCACACGTACCCAATTGCAATCGGCTTATCTGCCGCGAAATCCTTCTTTAAACAATCCCTGCTAAGTTGTGTGTTCACTTCTTTTTCCCTGCTTTTGACATTTGAAATAAGCCGCCTAACGTCAATCGCATAAACTGCCTCACATGCGACGACCTGTTTAGTTTGGCCACGCGTCAACCATTCTTCTTCACCATGTCAGCACGTCGGCCATTATGAAATGGAAGTCATTGGAAAAGTACTAAGAAAAACTACTAAAATAGTGGTGATGCCACACAGACAGAATTGAGCAACCGAAATTAACCCGTTTATGATCGATATCAGCATTGATATCGATAGCAAACCATAACAAAATTTTACATTAGTGGTCTTCATATAAAGTGATGAAGTATTAAATTGTTAAAGTTTATCTGCATTCTTACACGAAAGCACCTTCTTGTCAGCTGTCAACTTGATTAATAAATAAAAAACAATAAAATAAACAAAAAGTGCATACATTGTTCGGCTTTGTTTCTTATTAAACTAGCAACTAGCTGTCAAGTAAATGAAAAGAGAAAAACGGAAGGAATTACGCTCATAAAGGCGAAACGAACAGAAGTACAAGAAACGGAAAAATAGTAAAAATCAGCCATTAATAATTTTCATGAAATTTCATTTTCATTATTTCTATTTTAAAATGCGATTAATGACATTTGAAGAGAACAACAATATCAAGAAACATATGAAAACGGAAGTAAATATCCTTAGTTAGATAATTCTTGTCTATAACTACACCATTTCCAGATGGATTTTAGAAAGCGTCAACTGGATTTTAGAAAGGGGAAATCGGATCTTATAATTGTCAATTGGATTTTAGAAAGGGGAAATTGGTTTTTGAAAAGTCAATTGGATTTTAGAAAGGGGAAATTAGATTTTAGAAATGTCAATTGGATTTTAGAAAGGGGAAATTAGATTTTAGAATAGCCAAATGGATTTTAGAAAGGGAAAATTGGATTTTAGAAATGTCGATTTGATTTTAGAAAAGGGAAATTGGACTTTAGAAACTGTAAATTGGATTTTCGAAAATTTATATAATTATTAATTTATACTTTCATACGCAATAAAGAATTTCTATTCGAAAAATTCTGTGTAAAATTTATTTTAAACGCACATTCTGAAATCCAATTCAAGCTTTCAAAAATCCAATTTTGTTTTCTAAAATCCTTTTAACGCTTTCTAAAATCCAATTGACATTTCTAAAATCCAATTTCCCCTTTCTAAAATCCAGTTAACGCTTTCTAAAATCCATCTGGAAATGGTGTAGTTAATAAGAAACGAACCTTTTGTTTTTAAACATTTTGAAAATATTAATTGAAATATTCAATCTCTACAATTTACCAAAAGTGAAATAAAAGTAGTGCTGTCAGCATGGCAACTCTTTCCACTACGAATATCACTGTTGTCGTTGTAGTCGTTCGACTAAATTGTCTCAAGTGTGAATACGTAGAAGGGCGCCTTGCTGATCAAGCAGTTGTACAACTGTTTCAGTTGGAATGAAATTGGGCTGCAAATCCAACTGTTTCAGTTGTACAACTAATTGAATGTAGTGTGAATGCTTCCATACATTCCCATCCAAATCAACATTCGACTAAATCGATTGAGTCGCAAGTGTGTATAGGCTCTTATAATCGAACGCTTTCGATTAACCTAAACAACGGTTAATCGGTTATTTCATTTTTTTTGCCATACCTACAACTGAGTCAAGCAAATTGAATCAAGCAAAATTTACTCTCACTGTATTCTCTCGGGTTTCTACAAAAAAGAATTCTGTGTTAAAAGCGCTGTTTGAACATAGATGTCATGATCCAATTACCAGGTCGGTCCATGGTACATACACACAAACATGCCGTGAGCTGAATGTCAAAAGGAATGTCAAAACTGAAAGGAGAACGAAATAATTTGACATTCAGCTCACGAGCGAATGATGGAGAAACTCAGAGAACGAAGAATTTGACCAATAGTAAACGCTAATGTTGTTATGGTTTGCTATCGATATCAACGCTGATATCGATCATAAACGGGTTAATTTCGGTTGCTCAATTCTGTCTGTGTGGCATCACCACTATTTTAGTAGTTTTTCTTAGTACTTTTCCAATGACTTCCATTTCATAATGGCCGACGTGCTGACATGGTGAAGAAGAATGGTTGACGCGTGGCCAAACTAAACAGGTCGTCGCATGTGAGGCAGTTTATGCGATTGACGTTAGGCGGCTTATTTCAAATGTCAAAAGCAGGGAAAAAGAAGTGAACACACAACTTAGCAGGGATTGTTTAAAGAAGGATTTCGCGGCAGATAAGCCGATTGCAATTGGGTACGTGTGCAAAAAAGGTGCGAACGTCAGATAGAACCGATTGGGGAAAAGTTTTTACTCTGAAAATAATTTCTCTCCTCTTTCACGTTGACATTTTTTTTTGGAAATGCACACATCAAAACGTATCAAATATAACCTTCTTTGGATAAACCTTGAGCTTAGCATTCTACTTCTACGAACAAGGCCTGCAAAATTGTAAAATCAAGGCAACAGACAATAAGTTGACATATGCCAAGAAGAAGAAGAGCGATTCTCCCTCGCATCGACCTTGTATGTTTGAGCTATGGGCTAGTGTAACAGGTGGCCGCACTGCGAAACGAGGGTGACTTTTGAGGTTGTCTCGATGGCAACAGCTGACAATTTTTTTTTGACGGGAGTCATTTCCCTGTTTGAGTAAATTTCATGCACCACTGGTGGTGTTCTGGCAATAATAACGTTTTGTACTTTCTTATTCAGTCACTAGATATCTCAAATGTAACATTTTTTTTTATTTAAAATCCTGTAGTTAATTCTTTTCTTGCTCCACTAAGAGTCTAAACAAAATTTAAATAAGTAATTGCATCCGAGATTTACACCGATTTTTTTATTCTTCTAAATGGTTATGTGGTTTTGATTCATTCTTCAGATTTCAATCCTTATAGATTGCATGAAAATTTTTTTTGCAAATAGGCAAGCTATCGAGCCAACCTCTATAAGTAGGCCTTTCATGGGAAAGCTTAACTCAAATTTCCCATCTCAACCTTGACAATCGTTCCAATGGCGAGGTATGCACATGGATTGGTGATGGAGAAACTGGTTCTCCAGGGTTGCCATGAACACTTCGAAATGTGAAAATACGTAACACGTGGTTATTCGGATACTTAGTACTTTCAAATGCACCTATTATAAAATGTTCTTATGCGCTCCATACAATTTTAAATTTTACATAGTTCACAGAAAATTAAATAATTATTTACCAAATAATTTTACTATGTTTGTTTCTTATTGGCTAGTTATGGATAGTTAGCCAGGTTTGGGCTGGCAGAAGGTTTCTTGATTTTCTGTTCATTTCACTCTTTATGAGCGTAATTCTTTCCGTTTTGCTCTTTTCATTTCATTTGACAGCTAGCTGCTAGTTTAATAAGAAACAAACATACTATTTCATTAATCAGATTTTCCTGTCTCTTACCATTTTTATAATTTGAGCGTAAGACAACAATGTCTATTAATATTTCCAACGTACACTAATAGAATTTTACAGTAGCAAATTTACTAGGGCACGAATATAAGCGATTAATTTGAGATAGTTTCATGGGAAAATGCTTGAGGCATTTTATTCCGAAAGTTTTGGTATTTTTATTTGTGTAACATGGCAATCGCATTCCATCTCGCTTGTGCCATTGCTAGCGTCATACCATGATATAGACATTCGGGTAACCGTAAAGTCACGCCACTATTATGCACACGTCACTACACCACTGCAGGCTATATGGAAAAAGAAACGGGACTCTTCCAAAACGAAGACAGAAGAAAAAGTGGAAGGCACGCGCTAATAAGAATTTTTTTAGTACAGGGGAGTCAGTTTTTCGAAAAGTCAATTGAGTGGTAGAGTCAAAAACGAGACGGTTCTTTTCGTGGTGTAAAACTATTTTTTTTATATATTGCATATAAATAACTTCTTAAATAATAAAAATAGATGCGAAAACGCAAAATCAGTGTTCAGTATATTTTGCAAAATATGTACATTATGTTAAATTAGTTTACATGGCTAGTTCTACGTAGACACTCGATTGTAAAGTGAAATATATACATACGTGTACGTACACACACACACCTGTGCACACAAGAATCTGTTTTTTCGTCGTTCAAATTCGTTTGTCATATCGTATTCGTGTCGGTTTGTCGCTGCATTTCCTGATAAACAATAGAATTTCATGAATTAAATGATAACCGCAGTGAACATTTACGCACCAAAAAACATAAATATCGAATAACAACAACAGCAGCAAATAGCGAAAAATTTGGCTCAACAACAACAACAACAAATTGGGCTTGGCACAACAACAATAACAGCGTCTCAGATAGTGACTCAACAACACCGATAGCGGCACAGCCGAAGCAACAACAGCAAACAGCCGAAAAATTTTGCACTAGAACAACAACAACAAATTGGGTTTGGCACAACAACAACAGCAGCAAATAGCGAAAAATTTGGCTCAACAACAACAACAACAAATTGGGCTTGGCACAACAACAATAACAGCGTCTCAGATAGTGACTCAACAACACCGATAGCGGCACAGCCGAAGCAACAACAGCAAACAGCCGAAAAATTTTGCACTAGAACAACAACAACAAATTGGGTTTGGCACAACAACAACAGCAGCAAATAGCGAAAAATTTGGCTCAACAACAACAACAACAAATTGGGCTTGGCACAACAACAATAACAGCGTCTCAGATAGTGACTCAACAACACCGATAGCGGCACAGCCGAAGCAACAACAGCAAACAGCCGAAAAATTTTGCACTAGAACAACAACAACAAATTGGGTTTGGCACAACAACAACAACAACAGCGTCTCAGGTAGTGAATCAACAACATCAACAGCCATAAGCAAAAAAAAATTCTGTCGCTGCAACAACAGCAACCAGCAGAAACTACAACAACAACTACAGCAGCAGCAGCACCACCAACACAGCACCAACAACCATAACAACGTCAACAACTACAACTGGAGCCTAGGTCGTAAGCTATTTATATTATTTTCCATATATTTTATATATATATTTTTTTTTAATTTCTCTGAAAAAAAAAAAGGAAAAAAAAAGGGGCGCCCTAGTGTACTAAAATGAAGGAAAAATAGAGTAAGGATTTAGCTATAGAAAAGGGAAGAATGAATCCCAAATAAATTGTTAAAATTATAATGGGAATGCTGATCCACCTTAATTAAAATGGCATAGGGATTTCAGGTATGGGGTCATCGAAATATAGGTGCACCGATGGCCATGGATGAGGGTGGGACGAAAAGCACCAGCGCTGCAACAACACCAGCGGCGCACCTCAGGTAAGGGGTTACTGGTATTCGTGTGCGACAGTAACTATGGATTAGGGTGGGACAAAAACGCACCGGCGCTGCAACAACATCAGCAACGCCACCCCCTTGTGAGTTCGGCCTTTAATTTTTTTTGATTGTTCATATATTTTAAATTTCAGCTTCTTTTATGTATTTTCAGATGCCTGTTAATAACTGGTCCTTCCGGTTGATTCAAATTAAATTCAAATTTAACGATTTTTTTTCGCGATATATATGTATATTCAAATTCAAATTCACTTTGACAGTTTTTTTTGATTTCAACGTGTATTCAAATTTAAATTTCTAAATCTTTTCTCTTCCGTCCGCGATTATTTAAATATAACGTCCGATTATCTATTTTCAAATTTTTCCGTCGATTGTCAGTATTTCCGTCCGATTTAAATTTCGGTTTAAATGTTTTGCTAACGTCCGTCTGACTTTAACGTACATATGTACGTTCAAAATTCATATTCAAATTTTAACGACATTTTCCCTCGGTTTGCATTTATTTAAATTTAACTGATGCCTGGCCTCTTGAATTTGATTTTTTTTCGGGTTATCTTTTGAATTTTTGAATTTTTCAACGGTCCGTCCGTGGCATCCGGCTAAAACCGGATGTTGTTTTCGTTTGATTTTACTCGTTTTGGTTTGAAAAGGCATGATATGAATTTTTTCTGTTTATGGCGCAGGACAGCAATGTAGGCAAGAACCCCGCCCAGCCGACAATGACTAGCCACAGTGCAACCCTAGATCATGCCGACCGCCATGCATTGCTGCTCCACTCGATTGTAGATCGTAATCGAGGTCGAAAGCTGTACCATAACAGATGGCGCCCAACGTGGGGCCCGATGGCTTTTTGGTCAGCCAGTGACGCCTTACTATCTCGCAAGTCCCAGATGGGCAGGCCCTGCGCCGCCACTGCGTTGCGGCGAGATGGTGAGACTGATCAGGGTGTCCAAAGAGATCATCGCTGTTTGTAGCATAGGGCGCCACAAAGCGCAGATCGAAATCGAGGTCGAAAGCTACACCATAACAGATGGCGCCCAACGTGGGTCCCGATGGCTTTTTGGTCAGCCAGTGACGCCTTACTATCTCGCAAGTCCCAGATGGGCAGGCCCTGCGCCGCCACTGCGTTGCGGCGAGATGGTGAGACTGATCAGGTTGTCCAAGGAGTTCATCGCTGTCGGTAACAGAGGGCGCCACAAAACATAGATCGTGGGCGCTACCATAACAGATGGCGCCCAACGCGGTGTCCTGGGGTACTGGCTTCAGTGGTTTCCTGGTCGTTCAGTGAAGTTTCATTATTCCGCAAGTCCCAGATTGGCAGCCTCAGTAGCCGCCACTGCGTTGCGGCGGGATGATGAGATTGATCGGGATGATTGGAAATCATTGGTGTTAGGGCTCAGGGCTCCACGAGACTTAACGTCATTTTGTCTGTTTTTTTTTGCATTTCACCCGGAGAGGCAGTGTTTAACGCACTTAATTTTTTTTTGTAGTTTAAATATTAAATTTGTTTTCACTGTCGTCCGAGGGGCATGTCCGCTAGATTCAGTATTTATTTTTATTTCTTTTTGCCGAATATGTCTTTTGTGCAGTTTTGTGTATCGGATTTTTTTTTTCTTTTGGGCCTAGCTCATCTCGCGTCTGGGGTAGTGTTTCGAACACCGCCTTCATTGCGATGAGTTGAGCTGGATCCTAAGCTAGCAATCCTTCTTCGCAAGTCTGGGGTAGCGGCTTCAAACCGTGCCTTTCATTGCGGCGGAGCCAAGGATGTTGGTCACAAGGAAAATTCGTCCTTTTAATTTTTTTTGTTTTCGTGATTCTTTTTTGCAATTTAGGCCTCAGCCATTCCGCGTCTGAGTTGGTTGCACCTAGCGCCACTTTCATTGCGATGGGTTGGTCTGAGACCTGAGTTAGTACTTTTCATCTCCGCAAGTCTGGGGAAAGCAGCCTCTAGCTGTTCCTTTCATTGCGGCGGAGATTAGGAGGGTATTTTGCAAATTTCTTTTGTTCTGTCTTTTTTCTTTTGTTATGCGATGCAGGCCTCAGTTCATCTCATGCCTGAGTTGGGTGCCTTGGAACATTTAGCACCACTTCATGGCGATGAGCTGAGCCGAGACCCAAGGATGTATTGTCTGTCTCCGCAAGTCTGGGGAAAGCGGATTCAAACCGTTCCTTTCATTGCGGCGGAGATAGGTTAGTATTTCGCAAAATTTAAATTTTTTTTGTTATTGCTAACTATCTTTAGTTAGCCAGCCTGTCTCAGGGATTTAGCTTCCGAGCAACCCTGCATTGCGGTTGGTGCGCTGGAGAAAAGTTGGCACACACTGTCTTAATTTTTTTGTGTTTTTATTTTTCAAGGGGGTTAATATTTTTTTTTATTTCTGTAACCTGTGCCTTTTATAATGGGAGGTCAGCATTCCCATTGAATAACGAACATATATATATATATTTTGCATTGTATATCTTTTTACATTTACATATACACGTATATGAACACGTTTATTTATACAAATATTTTTTTTATAAGCGAAGTCCTTTTGAAGCGATATTGTTAGTTAAAATTTAAGATAATTTTTATTTGAATCGCAAATAATTATTACAATTATTGCTTGATTTTTCCACCAAACGCGACAACTAAAGTTTTATTACTTTTTCGGATATGACATAATTTTTACCGGCATGGAGATTTAAAAAGCAAATATTCGTTATAAATGATTGCTGAAGTTATTTCTTTTGGATGTGACATAATTTTGAATCGAGATAAAGATTTAAATTTCGTTAATTGTATAAATATTTGCATTTGGACTTTAACACCAAACGTGATTTTATTTAGGCAGTTAATTGCTTAAGATTTCATACGACCATTCAAGCGTGCCTTGTTTTTTTTTGAAGCGCTCATACGTTCGATTTTGTTTAAATGTCCCAAAACTGTCAGCAGTCGACTGAACGGACGCAAACGAGGAAATCTGTAAAAACTTAGCGCAGGCAAATGATAGAGTCAAGTGTCGAGTGCGTGGAAAAGTGGGCAATGCACTGTATGACTTAGAAGACTTAACAGGGAGATTATTAGGACGATTCCATGCTTCTGATATCCGTCCTCAATAAGACTCCGCTGGGCGTCTTGGCGGTCGGGGACAATTCGCCCAGTATCCTCCCCGAGCAGTTATAATTATAGGTGGATCACAAGCGCTCCCATCGGGAACCGTGGATCATCTAGCAGTCCATATTCCAATTGGTCTGCTTATACGGAGTTTTGACGAGTTCTCCCAAATCAAAATGTCTAGTTTTATGGAGTTTTGGCGAGTTCTCCTATATCAAATGCCTAACCTTACGGAGTTTTGACGAGTTCTCCAATACAAAAATGTCTATTCAAACGGAGTTCTGATGATTTTCCTGTTAAAGTTTTTTTTGTCCAGCTTCGAGAGGTTAGGGACCATAGGCCAGCTGATAGGGTGGTTGTATTCGGAGTTTAGACGCGTTCTCCTGTAAAAAAATGTCTAAGGCCGCGAAGCCTTAAAATAGGAAACTGAATAATTAAATTTTTTTTGTAAAGCCCATTCCGGGGGGCGAGAAACCAGCGGACCAAGGGTCTTTTTCAAGACCGCCTGTCCTGGGTCCAGCGTGCGGGGTTGGATCAGCGGGGGGGGACAGGTTGTTAAGACCGACCAAGATCGGCACCTAGGAGGAGGGCTCCTAGGGGGGAGTAGGCTTCTCTGGCCTAAGCCAATAGAGAATCACCGCAACACCGGACTTACGCGTTTTGGTATTTTACCAAATGAATTTTTTTATTATACCTGACTTTCAATTATTCTCGGATTTTCATACACTACTAGATTGCACGTTCATATAGCGTACGTTTTTTTTTGGTATCACCTGATGGAGCCTCTGTTGCCCGGTTAGCTGTGGTAGAATTTGAGACTCTTATCTAGGGGTGAGTCGTGCCCCACGTAGTTAACAGTTGAGTATTATCGCAACAACCTTACAGGCAAACCATTTTTCCTGTTCGCTCCCTCGTCAGGTCTTCGAAGCGAAGCAGGCCTGTTATGGTTTGCTATCGATATCAACGCTGATATCGATCATAAACGGGTTAATTTCGGTTGCTCAATTCTGTCTGTGTGGCATCACCACTATTTTAGTAGTTTTTCTTAGTACTTTTCCAATGACTTCCATTTCATAATGGCCGACGTGCTGACATGGTGAAGAAGAATGGTTGACGCGTGGCCAAACTAAACAGGTCGTCGCATGTGAGGCAGTTTATGCGATTGACGTTAGGCGGCTTATTTCAAATGTCAAAAGCAGGGAAAAAGAAGTGAACACACAACTTAGCAGGGATTGTTTAAAGAAGGATTTCGCGGCAGATAAGCCGATTGCAATTGGGTACGTGTGCAAAAAAGGTGCGAACGTCAGATAGAACCGATTGGGGAAAAGTTTTTACTCTGAAAATAATTTCTCTCCTCTTTCACGTTGACATTTTTTTTTGGAAATGCACACATCAAAACGTAACAAATATAACCTTCTTTGGATAAACCTTGAGCTTAGCATTCTACTTCTACGAACAAGGCCTGCAAAATTGTAAAATCAAGGCAACAGACAATAAGTTGACATATGCCAAGAAGAAGAAGAGCGATTCTCCCTCGCATCGACCTTGTATGTTTGAGCTATGGGCTAGTGTAACAGGTGGCCGCACTGCGAAACGAGGGTGACTTTTGAGGTTGTCTCGATGGCAACAGCTGACAATTTTTTTTTGACGGGAGTCATTTCCCTGTTTGAGTAAATTTCATGCACCACTGGTGGTGTTCTGGCAATAATAACGTTTTGTACTTTCTTATTCAGTCACTAGATATCTCAAATGTAACATTTTTTTTTATTTAAAATCCTGTAGTTAATTCTTTTCTTGCTCCACTAAGAGTCTAAACAAAATTTAAATAAGTAATTGCATCCGAGATTTACACCGATTTTTTTATTCTTCTAAATGGTTATGTGGTTTTGATTCATTCTTCAGATTTCAATCCTTATAGATTGCATGAAAATTTTTTTTGCAAATAGGCAAGCTATCGAGCCAACCTCTATAAGTAGGCCTTTCATGGGAAAGCTTAACTCAAATTTCCCATCTCAACCTTGACAATCGTTCCAATGGCGAGGTATGCACATGGATTGGTGATGGAGAAACTGGTTCTCCAGGGTTGCCATGAACACTTCGAAATGTGAAAATACGTAACACGTGGTTATTCGGATACTTAGTACTTTCAAATGCACCTATTATAAAATGTTCTTATGCGCTCCATACAATTTTAAATTTTACATAGTTCACAGAAAATTAAATAATTATTTACCAAATAATTTTACTATGTTTGTTTCTTATTGGCTAGTTATGGATAGTTAGCCAGGTTTGGGCTGGCAGAAGGTTTCTTGATTTTCTGTTCATTTCACTCTTTATGAGCGTAATTCTTTCCGTTTTGCTCTTTTCATTTCATTTGACAGCTAGCTGCTAGTTTAATAAGAAACAAACATACTATTTCATTAATCAGATTTTCCTGTCTCTTACCATTTTTATAATTTGAGCGTAAGACAACAATGTCTATTAATATTTCCAACGTACACTAATAGAATTTTACAGTAGCAAATTTACTAGGGCACGAATATAAGCGATTAATTTGAGATAGTTTCATGGGAAAATGCTTGAGGCATTTTATTCCGAAAGTTTTGGTATTTTTATTTGTGTAACATGGCAATCGCATTCCATCTCGCTTGTGCCATTGCTAGCGTCATACCATGATATAGACATTCGGGTAACCGTAAAGTCACGCCACTATTATGCACACGTCACTACACCACTGCAGGCTATATGGAAAAAGAAACGGGACTCTTCCAAAACGAAGACAGAAGAAAAAGTGGAAGGCACGCGCTAATAAGAATTTTTTTAGTACAGGGGAGTCAGTTTTTCGAAAAGTCAATTGAGTGGTAGAGTCAAAAACGAGACGGTTCTTTTCGTGGTGTAAAACTATTTTTTTTATATATTGCATATAAATAACTTCTTAAATAATAAAAATAGATGCGAAAACGCAAAATCAGTGTTCAGTATATTTTGCAAAATATGTACATTATGTTAAATTAGTTTACATGGCTAGTTCTACGTAGACACTCGATTGTAAAGTGAAATATATACATACGTGTACGTACACACACACACCTGTGCACACAAGAATCTGTTTTTTCGTCGTTCAAATTCGTTTGTCATATCGTATTCGTGTCGGTTTGTCGCTGCATTTCCTGATAAACAATAGAATTTCATGAATTAAATGATAACCGCAGTGAACATTTACGCACCAAAAAACATAAATATCGAATAACAACAACAGCAGCAAATAGCGAAAAATTTGGCTCAACAACAACAACAACAAATTGGGCTTGGCACAACAACAATAACAGCGTCTCAGATAGTGACTCAACAACACCGATAGCGGCACAGCCGAAGCAACAACAGCAAACAGCCGAAAAATTTTGCACTAGAACAACAACAACAAATTGGGTTTGGCACAACAACAACAGCAGCAAATAGCGAAAAATTTGGCTCAACAACAACAACAACAAATTGGGCTTGGCACAACAACAATAACAGCGTCTCAGATAGTGACTCAACAACACCGATAGCGGCACAGCCGAAGCAACAACAGCAAACAGCCGAAAAATTTTGCACTAGAACAACAACAACAAATTGGGTTTGGCACAACAACAACAGCAGCAAATAGCGAAAAATTTGGCTCAACAACAACAACAACAAATTGGGCTTGGCACAACAACAATAACAGCGTCTCAGATAGTGACTCAACAACACCGATAGCGGCACAGCCGAAGCAACAACAGCAAACAGCCGAAAAATTTTGCACTAGAACAACAACAACAAATTGGGTTTGGCACAACAACAACAACAACAGCGTCTCAGGTAGTGAATCAACAACATCAACAGCCATAAGCAAAAAAAAATTCTGTCGCTGCAACAACAGCAACCAGCAGAAACTACAACAACAACTACAGCAGCAGCAGCACCAACAACCATAACAACGTCAACAACTACAACTGGAGCCTAGGTCGTAAGCTATTTATATTATTTTCCATATATTTTATATATATCGTTGGCTTCGTGAGCAAATGTGCTAAGTCCATTTCTGGTAACTTTTCAGGAGAGACAAAAAACCTCTTAACTTTTTTTGTTGTTACTATTTTAAAAATCTGAAAATGCAGTTTTCTTCCTCAGATGGTGGTGCTAAAATACCAGTTATCGGCACATTTTAATATAAAGCTTGTACAAAGTTATGAGCTTCTTTAGGACTTAGCACATTTGCTTTCTATGATTTTGTTTTTTTTAGGTGGACTTAGCACATTTTCTCACAAATTATTATACTCAACTGTACGTAGTAAAATTTAAATATTTTGATGAAATTTGGTACAGAGGCTCCTAACTAGACAGGAAAGGTTGGTATTGAAAATGGGCGAAATTGGATTATGACCACGCCCACTTTCCCTATATAGTATATATCGAAAAACACGCAAAAAGTGATAATGGATGAAATTCCATCCATGCAATGAGCTTACGCTTTATAAAGAAATAAATTAAAATTCTCGAAAATGGGCGGTGCCACACTCACTTATGACAGGATAAATTCTAAAAGTTTTATAAGTCATCAATAACTCAGAAACGGTAGTAGATATATAGCTGAAATTTGGAAAGCCTTATTTACTTGCTAAGGCACACGATTGGACGAAAAATTGTCCAAATCGGTGGACGACCACGCCCACTTTTATATATGGGAACTATAAAGTGGCCTAATAAAAACATTTTAAGCGACTTCTTTGTCAAATATGAAGATAATTCATTGAAAGTTTGCGGCATGAGTCCAACTATGGACAAAAAGGGAAACCATACATGTTTTTGAAAATGGGCGTGGCATCGTGAATCTAAGAGATTTCGGAGCCCATAACTCGACAAATAATTGAGATATTACGGCGGAACTTGGTGTAGGTACATATGTAATTTTATTACTTGTAGTAAAATTTTACCAAAATCGGTTTGTAACCACGCCTACTTAAAAAAAGATTGTAAGACTCCCTTTGGAAACTTGTGACGTGTAACGTGGCATCTTATAAAGGGATGAAATTTTGCACTAACGAGAATATTTTAGGCTTGGTCTGATGAGAGATAACACTGTTGATAATGGGTGTGGTCACGCCCACATTATGCTGTACCCTCTTTATAGAAAATACAATAAAATGTAAAAATTTATAATAAAAATGTAAAAAGTACCGCAAACTAGTTTGCATATCAAATTGGTGGGAAAGCTAGCCACTCCCACAAATTATTAACGTTTACAGTCCCAAGCCATGCTTATTAAAGCAAAGTAGTAATAATTCTTTATCATTCTACAAAACAAATTAAAAAAATTAATAATTTCTCATTTTCACCTGGACTTAGCACGTAGATTTTTGAAAAAAAAAATTTTTTATGGACTTAGCACATTTGCTTAACACTGCATTACACCATGAAAAACGGACATTATGGTAACTTTTTTTGGCAGACGATGTATTTTTAGTTGTACTATCTTACTGCATTAAAATCTCAATTTTGAAAAAAATTGGACTTAGCACATTTGCTCACGAAGCCAACGATATATTTTTTTTTAATTTCTCTGAAAAAAAAAAAGGAAAAAAAAAGGGGCGCCCTAGTGTACTAAAATGAAGGAAAAATAGAGTAAGGATTTAGCTATAGAAAAGGGAAGAATGAATCCCAAATAAATTGTTAAAATTATAATGGGAATGCTGATCCACCTTAATTAAAATGGCATAGGGATTTCAGGTATGGGGTCATCGAAATATAGGTGCACCGATGGCCATGGATGAGGGTGGGACGAAAAGCACCAGCGCTGCAACAACACCAGCGGCGCACCTCAGGTAAGGGGTTACTGGTATTCGTGTGCGACAGTAACTATGGATTAGGGTGGGACAAAAACGCACCGGCGCTGCAACAACATCAGCAACGCCACCCCCTTGTGAGTTCGGCCTTTAATTTTTTTTGATTGTTCATATATTTTAAATTTCAGCTTCTTTTATGTATTTTCAGATGCCTGTTAATAACTGGTCCTTCCGGTTGATTCAAATTAAATTCAAATTTAACGATTTTTTTTCGCGATATATATGTATATTCAAATTCAAATTCACTTTGACAGTTTTTTTTGATTTCAACGTGTATTCAAATTTAAATTTCTAAATCTTTTCTCTTCCGTCCGCGATTATTTAAATATAACGTCCGATTATCTATTTTCAAATTTTTCCGTCGATTGTCAGTATTTCCGTCCGATTTAAATTTCGGTTTAAATGTTTTGCTAACGTCCGTCTGACTTTAACGTACATATGTACGTTCAAAATTCATATTCAAATTTTAACGACATTTTCCCTCGGTTTGCATTTATTTAAATTTAACTGATGCCTGGCCTCTTGAATTTGATTTTTTTTCGGGTTATCTTTTGAATTTTTGAATTTTTCAACGGTCCGTCCGTGGCATCCGGCTAAAACCGGATGTTGTTTTCGTTTGATTTTACTCGTTTTGGTTTGAAAAGGCATGATATGAATTTTTTCTGTTTATGGCGCAGGACAGCAATGTAGGCAAGAACCCCGCCCAGCCGACAATGACTAGCCACAGTGCAACCCTAGATCATGCCGACCGCCATGCATTGCTGCTCCACTCGATTGTAGATCGTAATCGAGGTCGAAAGCTGTACCATAACAATGTATGTATAGAATATGCAGAAGCAGAGAAATTGGATAGCTGTTGAAGAAAAAGAAGAAGTCAGCTGATCTGAAGAGCCGACCTGTATTGGTGGATCCTAATAGATGTCAAATGGAGACCGCCTCTGTCTTCTGGTATACCATATATGTCAAACCAATTGGTTTAACATCAATAGTGCTACATGGGCTGTCAGTTTGCTGATTTGACAGCTAATTTTTCATTTCAACGAAAAATTGACAGTGGCAACCAAGGCTAATTTATAGAAGGTTAACCTACTAAACAGCTGATTGCAAACTTGTTCCTATTTTTTTTTATTCATATTGTGATGCTTATGTCAAACTTATGTCAATTTTGATCTTGACGCAATATGATTTCTACAATGGCGGACTATGATTTTCACAGAAGCACCACAGAATACACAAACAATTTACATGGAGTGTGTATGTCCGTATGACATACTGCGAAAACCTTCTATTTTTGAACCATGATCATGCATGATTCAACAATAAAGGTTTTCGCATGACACATTATTCAACAATAAAGGGTTTCGCATGACGAAATACCTTCATACATAGTGGGGCCAGAAGTGTCATGCAAAGAGGAATGTAGAAGAATTTGACAGATTTGGCCCCTATGGAAATGCTAGGGTGCGTGTGTGTGTGGAATATGTCAACAAAAAAAATACTTGTGTTCGTGTGTTTATGAAGATTGAAGAAGAAGTCAGCTGATCTTATGTATTCTCCTTTTTGTTGCTCCATGGCATGACGACATACCATCATACATAGTGGGGCGAGAAGTGTCATGCAAAGAGGAATGTAGAAGAATTTGACAGATTTGGCCCCTATGGAAATGCTAGGGTGCGTTCAATCCCCGGTGCATCCACTTCCGAAAAGAGTGCTGATGATCGAAAATGGTTTTTCGTGAAATAGCTATACACTCAACCTTCGCTGTAAATAGTTGTTGAATTTTTTTCCACTTACCCCAACAATGTCGTTTTTGTTGTTGATTATTGATTTAGACCTATGTAGCTCTGAGATATAGGGTGTTTAGGGATTTTTGAGATGTTCATGAAGTACACATATTGGGCTATCTGATGGATAAATAAAATATACATATGTGTGCCAATATAAACTTAGTTGATAAGATCAATTAAAAATTTCAAATGAATGTATCTTTTTATATATGCACGATATACGATAATGGGTTAAAGTCCAAAAGTTGGGAAAAATCATCTAGCTTCTGAATATCATAACCAAATTTACCAAAATTAAGGGGAACAACCGAAAAAAACCAAAATATGGGTCCATACAAAAACGGGTTAGTGTCCGAAAGTTAGTACAATTCATGCAGAATACATCTATATACACCAAATTTGCCTAAATCACCTGGAACAAATGAAAAAATGCATAAATAGGTGACCACCCCAATACCAAAAACCACCAAAATACACCAAGTGCCATATAAAGTAAGCATGCACAAGACGACACTTAAATAAGAGGCGAAATCGAACGTGCCAGCGGAGTCGAGTGTGCCACTGAGTTAACGTGCTATAAACGTCCCAACGGAGTCAAGTGTGCTACTGAGTTATAGGCCCGTCACATAGCATACGTCAATCCGTCTACGTCGACGTATGTGACTGACAGCTCACGTACTTGACGGAGAGGTCGCCACATAGGAAACGTTGGCGGATATACACAAATCAGCTGTTTGATTAACCTTTAACTACAGAGGTGGTGGCAAAAATTTAACTCTTTAGAATATTTTGTAATTTCTCTTTTAAGTTGCCCTATTGAAATTCAGTTTTCAGTAACTTCACATCTCCTGATAATCTTGACCATTTTGTTTTATGGAGGAATGTTATACAAATGAGAAAAAACTCGAAAAGCAAATTGGAAAAAAAGTTAAATTCAAGAGTAGCTAAAGGTTAACAATCAAAAGCAATCAGCTGACATAGCGACGGATTGACGTATACCAAAAGTTGACTTTTGGGCAACTTCGGTACGTTGCGGCGACGGATCCGTCGTACGTGTGACGACGTACGTTTAAATGCCGACATTTTACTGAGCTGTCAGTCACATACGTCGACGTAGACGGATTGACGTATGCTATGTGTCGGGGCTATTATAATTTTATCGTGAGGTGAGCTTGAGCGTGCAGCTCACTGATGGGAGTTGACACGGAGTCATGACTCAGTGCTGAGTTACCCAAGCCTATTCCTCCATGATGATCAGGTCTGTATGTTGAGATTTTGGGTAGAATGCTATTTTATGTCAAACTCAAAATAATAGGAAAAGTTCAACAAACGCATTTGGGCGAAATGCTATTTCAAGGCAGATCTAGATCTGCCTTGTGCTATTTAGTGTCAAAAATGACGCTTAGGAACAGTGTTGCCACAACCTCAAAAATTTTGGTATCACAAATTGATGCCTTTATGGTTTTTTTCTCGTGGTCACGCTTTCCTTTACCGATCCAGGGGGGCGTAAAACCGTTTATAAAAGGGGCGCTGCACCGTCCTCCGATCCTATATCTGAAGTCGAAATAGTCCGGAGGCCGATTGTTTTCGAAATATAAATATTTGTATTTTCAAAATACCTTTATTTTAGTGCATAACTGGTTGAAAAGACCACATAATCCTCTTTCTGGGGCAAAATCTACGTACCCCCCCCCACAGTAATCCTGCGTGGAACTCCTTCATCGTCTTCATCAGGGAGTACTTAAATTTATCAAGAAAAACAACTAAGCACAATTACATATGAATGATACGTAGATAAATTTTATTTCGGCTTAGAAAAAATTTTATTTTTATCAAACTTTTGGTAGGACCACTGCCCATAGCAGGCATTTTGTCTTAAAGGAGAGCAGCGCGACAAATATTTAAGAACTGATTCTATGACTCCAATTCAATTGCAGAATCAGCTCTAGCAACTAGATCACCCAGCTCGTTTGACCCATTGCATTTTATAGAACTTTTATATTACTCGGTACAGTAACAAGTATTCATATTTATTTTCATGTAAAATTTAAGCATGATCTTTATATTTTTTATATTATTAAAAAAAAAAAAACGATATCGTTAAAACCGCGAAAGTAGCTTACTTTATTAATTTTAATTTTTTTCTCAAAAATTTTTCGGTGATACGAAAAAAACATGTAGGTATCAAATTGTGAAACGGGTTAGAACCTAAAAAAGCAGCATATTTTATTAATTTTTATTTTTTTTTGCAAACATTTTTCGGTGATACGAAAAAACGATGAATGTTGTTATGGTACGCTTTCGACCTCGATTACGATCTACAATCGAGTGGAGCAGCAATGCATGGCGGTCGGCATGATCTAGGGTTGCACTGTGGATAGTCATTGTCGGCTGGGCGGGGTTCTTGCCTACATTGCTGTCCTGCGCCATAAACAGAAAAAATTCATATCATGCCTTTTCAAACCAAAACGAGTAAAATCAAACGAAAACAACATCCGGTTTAGGCGGATGCCACGGACGGACCGTTGAAAAATTCGAAAATTCAAAATAACCCGAAAAATCCAAATTCAAGAGGCCAGGCATCAGTTAAATTTAAATAAATGCAAACCGAGGGAAAATGTCGTTGAAATTTGAATATGAATTTGAATGTACGTTAAAGTCAGACGGACCTTAGCAAAACATTTAAACCGAAATTTAAATCGGACGGAAATACTGACAATCGACGGAAAAATTTAAAAATAGATGAGCGCACGTTAAATTTAAATAATCGCGGACGGAAGAGAAAAGATTTAGAAATTTAAATTTGAATACACGTTGAAATCAAAAAAAACTGTCAAAGTGAATTTGAATTTGAATATACATATATATCGCGGAAAAAAAATCGTTAAATTTGAATTTAATTTGAATCAACCGGAAGGACCGGTTAGTAACAGGCATCTGAAAATACATAAAAGAAGCTGAAATTTAAAATATATGAACAATCAAAAAAAAAGTTAAAGGCCGAACTCACAAGGGGGTGGCGTTGCTGATGTTGTTGCAGCGCCGGTGCATTTTTGTCCCACCCTAATCCATGGTTACTGTCGCACCCAAAATCAGTAACCCCTTACCTGTGGTGCGCCGCTGGTGTTGTTGCAGCGCCGGTGCTTATCTAGCCCACCCTCATCCTTGGTCATCAGTGCACCTATAATTCGATGACCCCATATTATTATGCGCCGCCGGTGTTGTTGCAGCGTCGGTGCTTTTCGACCCACCCTCATCCATGGTCATCAGTGCACCTATGTTTTGATGACCCCTTTCCTGAAAACCCTATGCCTTTTAAATAAGGGTAACCAGCATTCCCATTTTAAATTTTTGACAATTTATTTGGAATTCATTTCCCCTTTTCTTATAGCCTACGTCTAATTTTTCTCTGCGTTTAGCATATTAGGGCGCCCTTTCTAATAAACTAGTATTAAATAACAATATTGTGGCAAGCTTGATAATACTCGATTAAACCATCAAACAAAAGGAAAGGAAACTAAAGAACAATTGTAGGGGACTCAAAACACCGGCCCTTGTGTAAGCTTATAAATGAACTATAAAAGGTGTTATTGCAATAAGCTTACAATATACAATTGTTCTGAAGTCCTATTACATTTCGCTTACTCCCCGTCCTGCTGGGAATCTACATAATTATGCACATACAATTCAATTCAAATGATGAAAATTTAAAAGGAAAAAAATTGAAATATACAAAATAATAAAAATAGCTTACGACCTAGGCTCCGGTGACTGGTACTGATGCTACTGCTGTCAATGTGCTGTTGGTGATGCCGCTACTGTAGTAACCGTGACCCTGGTGTTGCTGCTGCAGTGCTGATAAATTTTTTTTTTTTTTTTTTTTTGATTAATTTTACTTTATTTATTATAAAAAAATTTTTTTTTTTTTTTTTTTTGAGTTTTTGTTTGGAATTTGGTAGCTTTTAGGCAAGCTTTATCAGTTCTCTTAAATATTTGTTTAATTTTGCGATTTGTTCATAATTGTTTATCGTCGGAGTTTCGGTTTGATTATTAGGGCTGTCGGTTATCTCCGCATTTCAGTGTTCGTATCCTTGTTTTTTTTTTTGTATGTGGTTCAAATAGAATATACGCTCAAATGTTGCCTCATCACATAGATGTTCGTGTAAAACTAACATTTATACACATTTATATCAAAATTTTTTTTTTTTTCCTTTTTTTTTTTTTGGTTTCTCGCAACGAAATTTGTCAGAGTAATATCACATTTTCTCCCACTAGGATCTTTTTTATATACAAATAATCATTTTATTGACTGTTTACTTTTTTATATGCATATATTTGCTTTGACATTGTGTTAGCAATAAAGTAAAGAACCACGAAATTAGTTAATTTTGCTTGATTTCTATGTTTTACTTCCATTTTTAACTTTGGTAATTATCTAGTTTACGGTGCAACGACTAAATTAGTTCCTTCTTTGAAAAGAGGGGAATCAATCTACGCATTTCGATCTCAGGAACACGAATCAGAAGGCGGGGCTTAACTTTTTTTATTTCAATAAGAAGTTATTAACAAAAACATTGACACATTTTGCTTGCCGCAAAAAAAACCACGAATACACACAATTTTGCATTAGTCAGGGAATTTATGATATTTAAAAATTGAAGTATATACATATATATGTACATAGGTTACACGTGTATAGCGACTAAAGTGTGCTATTATAGCAGATCAATAACCATTGTTTATCATATTAATGGTCGGAGTGACAAGTCACTTTGAAATTCCGCGATCTCCACTTCTAGCAAAGAGATTTTTAAGTTTTCAACTTTTTATTTTATTTATTTTTTGTTATAAATACTAAATAGTATTTAGTATGAGCGGTGCTACCACTTATTAATTACGCTCGTTCACTTTCTCGCCCAACTCGTTTACGCACGATTTTGACACCACCGATTCGTTCGCATTCCCGTACTCAACTCCTTCTGTACTAAAATTTTTTGTATCCAAGCGTGCCTTCCACCTTTTTATCTATCCAGTTTGGAAGAGTCCCGTTTTCTTTCCATATAGCCTGCAGTGGTGTAGTGACGTGTGCATAATAGTGGCGTGACTTTACGGTTACCCGAATGTCTATATCATGGTATGACGCTAGCAATGACACAAGCGAGATGGAATGCGATTGCCATGTTACACAAATAAAAATACCAAAACTTTCGGAATAAAATGCCTCAAGCATTTTTCCCATGAAACTATCTCAAATTAATCGCTTATATTCGTGCCCTAGTAAATTTACTACTGTAAAATTCTATTAGTGTACGTTGGGAATATTAATGGACATTGTTGTCCTACGCTCAAATTATAAAAATGGTAAGAGACAAAAAAAATCTGATTAATGAAATAGTATGTTTGTTTCTTATTAAACTAGCAGCTAGCTGTCAAGTGAAATGAAAAGAGCAAAACGGAAAGAATTACGCTCATAAAGAGTGAAATGAACAGAAAATCAAGAAACCTTCTGCCAGCCCAACCTGGCTAACTATCCATAACTAGCCAATAAGAAACAAACATAGTAAAATTATTTGGTAAATAATTATTTAATTTTCTGTGAACTATGTAAAATTTAAAATTGTATGGAGCGCATAAGAACATTTTATAATAGGTGCATTTGAAAGTACTAAGTATCCGAATAACCACGTGTTACGTATTTTCACAATAAGAAGTGTTCATGGCAACCCTGGAGAACCAGTTTCTCCGTCACCAATACATGTGCATATCCCGCCATTGGAACGATGGTCAGGGTTGAGATGGGAAGTTTCTGTTAAGCTTTCCCCATGAGAGGCCCATTTGTAGAGGTTGGCTCGAAAGCTTGCCTATTTGCAATAAAAAAAAATTTCATGCAATCTATAAGGATTGAAATCTTAAGAATGAATCAAAACCACATAACCATATAACCATCTAGAAGAAAAAAAGGAAGATTGATGTAAATTTCGGATAAACCCACTCACTTAAAATTTGTTTAGACACTTAGTGGAGGAAAAAAGAATTAATTACAGGATTTTGAATAAAAAAAAAGGTTACATTTAAGATATCTAGTAACTGAATAAGAAAATACAAATTTTAAATATTGCCAGAACACCACCAGTGGTGAATGAAATTTACTCGAACAAGGAAATGACTCTTGTCAAAAAAAATTGTCAGCTGTTGCCATCGAGACAACCTCAAAAATCACCCTCGTTTCGCAGTGCGGCCACCTGTTACACTAGCCCATAGCTCAAACATACAAGGTCGATGCGAGGGAGAATCGCTCTTCTTCTTCTTGGCATATGTCAACTTATTGTCTGTTGCTTTGATTTTACAATTTTGCATGCCTTGTTCGTAGAAGTAGAATGCCAAGCTCAAGGTTTATCCAAAGAAGGTTATATTAGTTACGTTTTGATGTGTGCGTTTCCCTTAAAAAAAAATGTCAACGTGAAAGAGGAGAGAAATTATTTTCAAAGTAAAAAGATTTTTTTCCCAATCGGTTTTATCTGACGTTCGCACTTTTTTTTTTTTTTTTTTTTTTTTTTTTGCACACATACCCAATTGCAATCGGCTTATCTGCCGCGAAATCCTTCTTTAAACAATCCCTGCTAAGTTGTGTGTTCACTTCTTTTTCCCTGCTTTTGACATTTGAAATAAGCCGCCTAACGCCAATCGCATATTCTGCCTCACATGCGACGACCTGTTTAGTTTGGCCACGCGTCAACCATTCTTCTTCACCATGTCAGCACGTCGGCCATTATGAAATGGAAGTTATTGGAAAAGTACTAAGAAAAACTACTAAAATAGTGGTGCTGCCACACAGACAAAATTAAGCAACCGAAATTAACCCGTTTATGATCGATATCAGGATTGATACCGATAGCAAACCATAACAGGCCTGCTTCGCTTCGAAGACCTGACGAGGGAGCGAACAGGAAAAATGGTTTGCCTGTAAGGTTGTCGCGAGAATACTCAACTGTTAACTACGTGGGGCACGACTCACCCCTAGATAAGAGTCTCAAATTCTTCCACAGCTAACCGGGCAGCAGAGGCTCCATTAGGTGATATCAAAAAAACCATATGCTATATGAACGTGCAATCTAGTAGTGTATGAAAATCCGAGAATAATTGAAAGTCAGGTATAATAAAAAAATTCATTTGGTAAAAAAAAACCCAAAACGCGTAAGTCCGGTGTTGCGGTAATTCTCTATTGGCTTAGGCCAGAGAAGCCTACTCCCCCCTAGGAGCCCTCCTCCTAGGTGCCGAACTTGGTCGGTCTTAACAACCTGTCCCCCCCGGCTGATCCAACCCCGCACGCTGGACCCAGGACAGGCGGTCTTGAAAAAGACCCTTGGTCCGCTGGTTTCTCGCCCCCCCCGGAATGGGCTTTACAAAAAAAAGTTAAATTATTTTGTTTCCTATTTTAAGGCTTCGCGGCCTTAGACATTTTTTTACAGGAGAACGCGTCTAAACTCCGAATACAATCACCCTATCAGCTGGTCTATGGTCCCTAACCTCGCGAAGCTGGACAAAAAAAAAATTTAACAGGAAAATCATCAATACTCCGTTTGAATAGACATTTTTGTATTGGAGAACTCGTCAAAACTCCGTAAGGTTAGGTATTTGATAAAGGAGAACTCGCCAAAACTCCATAAAACTAGACATTTTAATTTGGGAGAACTCGTCAAAACTCCGTATAAGCAGACCAATTAGAATATGGACTGCTAGATGGTCCACGGTTCCCGGTGGGAGCGCTTGTGATCCACCTAAATTATAACTGCTCGGGGAGAATACTGGGTGAATTGTCCCCGACCGCCAAGACGCCCAGCGGAGTCTTATTGAGGACGAATATCAGAAGCATGGAATCGTCCTATTAACCTCCCTGTTAAGTCTTCTAAGTCATACAGTGCATTGCCAGCTTTTCCACGAACTCGTCACTTGACTCTATCATTTGCCTGCGCTAAGTTTTTACAGATTTCCTCGTTTGCGTCCGTTCAGTCGACTGCTGACAGTTTTGGGACATTTAAACAAAATCGAACGTATGAGCGCTTCAAAAAAAAACAAGGCACGCTTGAATGGTCGTATGAAATCTTAAGCAATTAACTGCCTAAATAAAATCACGTTTGGTGTTAAAGTCCAAATGCAAATATTTATACAATTAACGAAATTTAAATCTCTATCTCGATTAAAAATTATGTCGCATCCAAAATAGAATAACAAAACTTTGGTTTTTGTGTTTGGTGAAACTTTCAGCAATTATTTATAACGAATATTTGCTTTTTAAATCTCCATGCCGGTAAAAATTATGTCATATCCAAAAAATTATAATACGTTGTCGCGTTTGGTGAAAAAAATCAAGCAATAATTGTAATAATTATTTGCGACTCAAAAAAAAATTATCTTAAATTTTAACTAACAATATCGCTTCAAAAAGACTTCGCTTATAAAAAAAATATTTGTATAAATAAACGTGTTCATATAGGTGTATATGTAAATGTAAAAAGATATACAATGCAAAATATATATATATATGTTCGTTATTCAATGGGAATGCTGACCTCCCATTATAAAAGGCACAGGTTACAGAATAAAAAAAAAATATAAACCCCCTTGAAAAATAAAAACACAAAAAAAAAATTAAGACAGTGTGTGCCAACTGGTCTCCAGCGCACCAACCGCAATGCAGGGTTGCTCGGAAGCTAAATCCCTGAGACAGGCTGGCTAACTAAAGATAGTTAGCAATAACAAAAAAATTTAAATTTTGCGAAATACTAACCTATCTCCGCCGCAATGAAAGGAACGGTTTGAATCCGCTATCCCCAGACTTGCGGAGATAGACAATACATCCTTCGGTCTCAGCTCAGCTCATCGCCATGAAGTGGTGCTAAATGTTCCAAGGCACCCAACTCAGGCATGAGATGAACTGAGGCCTGCATCGCATAACAAAAGAAAAAGACAAAACAAAAGAAATTTGCAAATATACCCTCCTAATCTCCGCCGCAATGAAAGGAACAGCTAGAGGCTGCTTTCCCCAGACTTGCGGAGATGAAAAGTACTAATTCAGGTCTCAGACCAACCCATCGCAATGAAAGTGGCGCTAGGTACAACCAACTCAGACGCGGAATGGCTGAGGCCTAAATTGCAAAAAAAAAGATCACGAAAACAAAAAAAATAAAAAGGACGAATTTTCCTTATGACCAACATCCTTGGCTTCGCCGCAATGAAAGGCACGGTTTGAAGCCGCTACCCCAGACTTGCGAAGAAGGATTTGCTAGCTTAGGATCCAACTCAACTCATCGCAATGAAGGCGGTGTTCGAATCTCCACCCCAGACGCGAGATGAGCTAGGCCCCAAAAAAAAAAAAAATCCGATACACAAAACTGCACAAAAGACATATTCGGCAAAAGTTTATAAAAATAAATACTGAATCTAGCGGACATGCCCCTCGGACGACAGTGAAAACAAATTTATATTACAAAAAAAAATAAGTGCGTTCAACACTGCCTCTCCGGGTGAAATGCAAAAAAAACAGACAAAATGACGTTAAGTCTCGTGGAGCCCTGAGCCACTAACACCAATGACTCTCCAATCAGTCTGATCAATTCCATCATCCCGCCGCAACGCAGTGGCGGCTACGGAGGCTGCCAATCTGGGACTTGCGTGAAGATGAAACTTCACTGACCGACCAGAAAACCACTGAAGCCAGTACCCCAGGACACCACGTTGGGCGCCATCTGTTATGGTTGGCGTTCGAATATCGAGTGCGTTTTGCGCTTTGTGGCGCCCTATGCCACCAACAGCGATGATCTCCTTGGACAACCTGATCAGTCTCACCATCTCGCCGCAACGCAGTGGCGGCGCAGGGCCTGCCCATCTGGGACTTGCGAGATAGTAAGGCGTCACTGGCTGACCAAAAGCCATCGAGTCAGCACGTTGGGCGCCATCTGTTATGGAGCAGCTTTCGATCTCGATCTCGATCTGCGCTTTGTGGCGCCCTATGCTACCAACAGCGATGACCTCCTTGGACAACCTGATCAGCCCCACCATCTCGCCGCAACGCAGTGGCAGCTCTGGGCATGCCCATCTGGGACTTGCGAGGTAGTAAGGCGTCACTGGATGACCAAAAAGCCATCGAGTCAGCACGTTGGGCGCCATCTGTTATGGTACGCTTTCGACCTCGATTACGATCTACAATCGAGTGGAGCAGCAATGCATGGCGGTCGGCATGATCTAGGGTTGCACTGTGGCTAGTCATTGTCGGCTGGGCGGGGTTCTTGCCTACATTGCTGTCCTGCGCCATAAACAGAAAAAATTCATATCATGCCTTTTCAAACCAAAACGAGTAAAATCAAACGAAAACAACATCCGGTTTAGGCGGATGCCACGGACGGACCGTTGAAAAATTCGAAAATTCAAAATAACCCGAAAAATCCAAATTCAAGAGGCCAGGCATCAGTTAAATTTAAATAAATGCAAACCGAGGGAAAATGTCGTTGAAATTTGAATATGAATTTGAATGTACGTTAAAGTCAGACGGACCTTAGCAAAACATTTAAACCGAAATTTAAATCGGACGGAAATACTGACAATCGACGGAAAAATTTAAAAATAGATGAGCGCACGTTAAATTTAAATAATCGCGGACGGAAGAGAAAAGATTTAGAAATTTAAATTTGAATACACGTTGAAATCAAAAAAAACTGTCAAAGTGAATTTGAATTTGAATATACATATATATCGCGGAAAAAAAATCGTTAAATTTGAATTTAATTTGAATCAACCGGAAGGACCGGTTAGTAACAGGCATCTGAAAATACATAAAAGAAGCTGAAATTTAAAATATATGAACAATCAAAAAAAAAGTTAAAGGCCGAACTCACAAGGGGGTGGCGTTGCTGATGTTGTTGCAGCGCCGGTGCATTTTTGTCCCACCCTAATCCATGGTTACTGTCGCACCCAAAATCAGTAACCCCTTACCTGTGGTGCGCCGCTGGTGTTGTTGCAGCGCCGGTGCTTATCTAGCCCACCCTCATCCTTGGTCATCAGTGCACCTATAATTCGATGACCCCATATTATTATGCGCCGCCGGTGTTGTTGCAGCGTCGGTGCTTTTCGACCCACCCTCATCCATGGTCATCAGTGCACCTATGTTTTGATGACCCCTTTCCTGAAAACCCTATGCCTTTTAAATAAGGGTAACCAGCATTCCCATTTTAAATTTTTGACAATTTATTTGGAATTCATTTCCCCTTTTCTTATAGCCTACGTCTAATTTTTCTCTGCGTTTAGCATATTAGGGCGCCCTTTCTAATAAACTAGTATTAAATAACAATATTGTGGCAAGCTTGATAATACTCGATTAAACCATCAAACAAAAGGAAAGGAAACTAAAGATCAATTGTAGGGGACTCAAAACACCGGCCCTTGTGTAAGCTTATAAATGAACTATAAAAGGTGTTATTGCAATAAGCTTACAATATACAATTGTTCTGAAGTCCTATTACATTTCGCTTACTCCCCGTCCTGCTGGGAATCTACATAATTATGCACATACAATTCAATTCAAATGATGAAAATTTAAAAGGAAAAAAATTGAAATATACAAAATAATAAAAATAGCTTACGACCTAGGCTCCGGTGACTGGTACTGATGCTACTGCTGTCAATGTGCTGTTGGTGATGCCGCTACTGTAGTAACCGTGACCCTGGTGTTGCTGCTGCAGTGCTGATAAATTTTTTTTTTTTTTTTTTTTTTTTTTTGATTAATTTTACTTTATTTATTATAAAAAAAATTTTTTTTTTTTTTTTTTTTTGAGTTTTTGTTTGGAATTTGGTAGCTTTTAGGCAAGCTTTATCAGTTCTCTTAAATATTTGTTTAATTTTGCGATTTGTTCATAATTGTTTATCGTCGGAGTTTCGGTTTGATTATTAGGGCTGTCGGTTATCTCCGCATTTCAGTGTTCGTATCCTTGTTTTTTTTTTTTGTATGTGGTTCAAATAGAATATACGCTCAAATGTTGCCTCATCACATAGATGTTCGTGTAAAACTAACATTTATACACATTTATATCAAAATTTTTTTTTTTTTCCTTTTTTTTTTTTTGGTTTCTCGCAACGAAATTTGTCAGAGTAATATCACATTTTCTCCCACTAGGATCTTTTTTATATACAAATAATCATTTTATTGACTGTTTACTTTTTTATATGCATATATTTGCTTTGACATTGTGTTAGCAATAAAGTAAAGAACCACGAAATTAGTTAATTTTGCTTGAT
This sequence comes from Urophora cardui, assembly GCA_960531455.1. Classification (NCBI taxonomy): domain Eukaryota; kingdom Metazoa; phylum Arthropoda; class Insecta; order Diptera; family Tephritidae; genus Urophora; species Urophora cardui. The sequence continues at coordinate 51,319,194 of OY482673.1, forward strand.
TTCTATGTTTTACTTCCATTTTTAACTTTGGTAATTATCTAGTTTACGGTGCAACGACTAAATTAGTCCCTTCTTTGAAAAGAGGGGAATCAATCTACGCATTTCGATCTCAGGAACACGAATCAGAAGGCGGGGCTTAACTTTTTTTATTTCAATAAGAAGTTATTAACAAAAACATTGACACATTTTGCTTGCCGCAAAAAAAACCACGAATACACACAATTTTGCATTAGTCAGGGAATTTATGATATTTAAAAATTGAAGTATATACATATATATGTACATAGGTTACACGTGTATAGCGACTAAAGTGTGCTATTATAGCAGATCAATAACCATTGTTTATCATATTAATGGTCGGAGTGACAAGTCACTTTGAAATTCCGCGATCTCCACTTCTAGCAAAGAGATTTTTAAGTTTTCAACTTTTTATTTTATTTATTTTTTGTTATAAATACTAAATAGTATTTAGTATGAGCGGTGCTACCACTTATTAATTACGCTCGTTCACTTTCTCGCCCAACTCGTTTACGCACGATTTTGACACCACCGATTCGTTCGCATTCCCGTACTCAACTCCTTCTGTACTAAAATTTTTTGTATCCAAGCGTGCCTTCCACCTTTTTATCTATCCAGTTTGGAAGAGTCCCGTTTTCTTTCCATATAGCCTGCAGTGGTGTAGTGACGTGTGCATAATAGTGGCGTGACTTTACGGTTACCCGAATGTCTATATCATGGTATGACGCTAGCAATGACACAAGCGAGATGGAATGCGATTGCCATGTTACACAAATAAAAATACCAAAACTTTCGGAATAAAATGCCTCAAGCATTTTTCCCATGAAACTATCTCAAATTAATCGCTTATATTCGTGCCCTAGTAAATTTACTACTGTAAAATTCTATTAGTGTACGTTGGGAATATTAATGGACATTGTTGTCCTACGCTCAAATTATAAAAATGGTAAGAGAAAAAAAAAATCTGATTAATGAAATAGTATGTTTGTTTCTTATTAAACTAGCAGCTAGCTGTCAAGTGAAATGAAAAGAGCAAAACGGAAAGAATTACGCTCATAAAGAGTGAAATGAACAGAAAATCAAGAAACCTTCTGCCAGCCCAACCTGGCTAACTATCCATAACTAGCCAATAAGAAACAAACATAGTAAAATTATTTGGTAAATAATTATTTAATTTTCTGTGAACTATGTAAAATTTAAAATTGTATGGAGCGCATAAGAACATTTTATAATAGGTGCATTTGAAAGTACTAAGTATCCGAATAACCACGTGTTACGTATTTTCACAATAAGAAGTGTTCATGGCAACCCTGGAGAACCAGTTTCTCCGTCACCAATACATGTGCATATCCCGCCATTGGAACGATGGTCAGGGTTGAGATGGGAAGTTTCTGTTAAGCTTTCCCCATGAGAGGCCCATTTGTAGAGGTTGGCTCGAAAGCTTGCCTATTTGCAATAAAAAAAAATTTCATGCAATCTATAAGGATTGAAATCTTAAGAATGAATCAAAACCACATAACCATATAACCATCTAGAAGAAAAAAAGGAAGATTGATGTAAATTTCGGATAAACCCACTCACTTAAAATTTGTTTAGACACTTAGTGGAGGAAAAAAGAATTAATTACAGGATTTTGAATAAAAAAAAAGGTTACATTTAAGATATCTAGTAACTGAATAAGAAAATACAAATTTTAAATATTGCCAGAACACCACCAGTGGTGAATGAAATTTACTCGAACAAGGAAATGACTCTTGTCAAAAAAAAATTGTCAGCTGTTGCCATCGAGACAACCTCAAAAATCACCCTCGTTTCGCAGTGCGGCCACCTGTTACACTAGCCCATAGCTCAAACATACAAGGTCGATGCGAGGGAGAATCGCTCTTCTTCTTCTTGGCATATGTCAACTTATTGTCTGTTGCTTTGATTTTACAATTTTGCATGCCTTGTTCGTAGAAGTAGAATGCCAAGCTCAAGGTTTATCCAAAGAAGGTTATATTAGTTACGTTTTGATGTGTGCGTTTCCCTTAAAAAAAATGTCAACGTGAAAGAGGAGAGAAATTATTTTCAAAGTAAAAAGATTTTTTTCCCAATCGGTTTTATCTGACGTTCGCACTTTTTTTTTTTTTTTTTTTTTTTTGCACACATACCCAATTGCAATCGGCTTATCTGCCGCGAAATCCTTCTTTAAACAATCCCTGCTAAGTTGTGTGTTCACTTCTTTTTCCCTGCTTTTGACATTTGAAATAAGCCGCCTAACGCCAATCGCATATTCTGCCTCACATGCGACGACCTGTTTAGTTTGGCCACGCGTCAACCATTCTTCTTCACCATGTCAGCACGTCGGCCATTATGAAATGGAAGTTATTGGAAAAGTACTAAGAAAAACTACTAAAATAGTGGTGCTGCCACACAGACAAAATTAAGCAACCGAAATTAACCCGTTTATGATCGATATCAGGATTGATACCGATAGCAAACCATAACAATGTATCAATTTGTGATACCAAATTTTTTGAGGTTGTGGCAACACTGTTTACAATTTCTTCCTCTTCTTCAGAGATTTTGACTAGGGACACGATATCGAATCAAAAGCATCGATCTGGTACTCATTTAAAATATCGGTTAAAAAGAATCGCGAACCCGATAATATCGAAACTAAACTACTCGATACTCAAAGTATCGGTATCGAAAGCGGTAATTTTCTAGAAGGTGCAACCTTAAAATTTCCTCTAAAATAGTTAAAAGAGGTACCAATCGACGCGTTCCGACCTCTAGATTATGAATTCGAAAGCGGAAATAAAAGATTTTTCCACATTTAAAAGATATTTATTAAAACAGTTTTAGTTGCACCGTCTTCTAGAAAGTTACCAAAAACGCAATAAAACTGCATCCTGAAGCATACGCATATCGCTGTATTAGTGCTAATTCCATGGCATAGTATGCCATGGCTGGTTCCAAAGTTTTGATTTTGACGTAAATCCTTTTCCAACACATAAGAATAGTTCAAGATGATTAAAAAATTATACAAGTTTATTAAGTTCTTGAAAACATTTTTTACAAACCAACAGCATTGACAAAACAACAGGTGTATTTAATGCAATCACAGTTGTAAAAAGATATTTGCAAAATATTTAGTATTTTGAAAAATAAACATCTTAAATAACATTCAAAATTCATTTTCATTGAGATAATGTGTATCCAACATTGCATTTTTTTGGAAATTTGAATTTAAATTATCGAAACAAAAAAATGATGAAACTCAAGTGGCAGAATATCTGTGCATTCCATGTTATAAAGAGAAGCCATTGTGCAGTATGATTTTTCTTCCGGACTTCGTCTTTCCCCTTACGAGCAAAGCAGAAGCTTACAAGAGGCAAATTTAAACTTTGTATTTCCATATATTTTTTTTTTTTATTTGCAAATGTCAAATTATCGTATGAAAATGAAAAATATATAATCCTATATCTCCAGTTATCATTATTTCTATCGCATGGTAATTGAAAATTGTAAGCAAGTTTCGGTGGTAAGTGTGCGCCTCGTTTAATGTGAAAATCAATAAACAGATTTGGGTAACTTCATACAACTTCATACAAAAAACCTTACCCAAACCTGCAATTATTTCAGCACGTGGATCAGACCAATTTTTCAAAATGTACCAGTGAAAATTACTCGTGATTGTGTATTTTTCGGCCCTTTAGGAAGCAGCTTGTCACTTCTGCACACTCGACCGATTTTCGGCACTATTTTGCATTGCACAATTTTTTGGGCAAATATGACACAATTTTAATTTTCCATCACCGAATGTACTCATTTGTTCGATACCGTGGTTGAAGTACTCGATACCACAAAATATCGTTGCAAAAGAATCGAGTAAAAAGTATCGGTATCAAATGCAAAAAATATCGATTTGGTATCATATCGTATCGAAATTCGTGTCCCTAATTTTGACACATTCTAGGAAATTACCCAGACAAATTCTGTGTGCGGATTCCTACAAATAGCTAGTCTTCTTTCTCGCTCACATCCTCTGATCCTCTCGCTCTTTTGTGGTAAAATACCTGCAAATCATAGGGAGATGCTACATTATCAATATATATTGATGAAATCCGTGGATCGCGATTCATATTGACAGTGTAGCATCGAGTATTGATGGATCGCGATCCTGGATCGCGAATTTTTAGAAATTTTGCGATCCGCGATCCGGATCGCAATATTGACAATATGGATTGACTGTGTAGCATGAAAATTTTGCGATCCATCAAAATGCGTGTATATTTAGAAATTTAGAAATCCGCGATCCGGATCGCAATATTGACAATACGGATTGACTGTATAGCATGAAAATTTTGCGATCCATCAAAATGCAGGTATTTTTAGAAATTTTGAAATCCGTGATCTGGATCGCAATATTGGCAATAAACGAATTGAAAGTGAAAGTGGGAAAAGGACGGAAGTAAAATATTTTGAATCTCAGAGCGAGAAAAATATCGCAATATTCATATTGAACGTGTAGCACCAGTTTGCGATTCATCAATCCATCAATATGAATCGCGATTCAAATATCGCGATTCATATTGATAATGTAGCCTATGCCATACGCTTTCCTACACTCAACAAACGCTATTATCATGAATCGCAAATGAAAAATTTGGAAATGGAGCGGCAAAATGAAGAGTAAGCAAATTTTTTATATACATAAATTCATTATTTATTTCTTTAATTAGTATATTTAATATAATATATACATACACATGTATATGTTTATCCTTTCAGACCAAAAGATGTTAAGAGGAGAAAGTGGACGCGTGAAGAAACGGTCGGGTTCTTGGAGTGTTACTTAGCTCGGAAATCCGAGTTCAAACACCCTAAAAATAAAAGATTGGCATATTCCCACGTCTTACAGGACATGGTTTCAAAGGGCATTACGGTAAGTGATATAATAATGGATAAAATAGAATAAAAATGCAATAGGTACTTATTCTAGGATACCGAAAGAACACCGCTTTGCTTGGAGCCGAAGTTGCGCACTTTGCTTAATGCATACAAGCTTACATGCGTTAAAAATAGGCAACAAACAGGCCCAAATTCATGTGTCGCTCCATTTATGAAAAAGAATGGGGAAATATTTGGACGAACCTCAATAATATCAAATAACGACACTGTTCATTCTGGTTCCACGCCAGTTAGTATAAAATCTTCATTGGCCCCATCACAATCATCACCACCCTCTTCACAATTATCTCCACCTCCACCATCACACACAAACTCGGCTCGATTACAGTCATCTCCGTCGCCACCGTCAATCCCAAAGTTCCAAATAAACGTCAAAAAATCGGAAATGAAAGATTTGAAAATGGAGCATCAAAATCAAGAGTAAGCAAATTTTTTTTTATATAAATTAATTTTTTTTAAATTGGTATATATTAATTAATAGAATATATACATGCATATGTATGTACATATATCTATCCTTTCAGACAAAATGATGTTAAGAGAAGAAAGTGGACGGCCGAAGAAACGGAAGGGTTTTTAGAGTGTTACTTAGCTCGCAAATCCGAGTTCAAAAACCCTAAAAATAAAAGATTGGCATATTCCCACGTCTTAGAGGACATGGTTTCAATGGGCATTACGGTAAGTGATATAACGAACCAAATAGAATAAAAATACAATACTTACTAGCTGGATCCGAGCACATCTTGCGCAAAAAATAATAAAACATACGTGGCGCCAGTCGATATGGTTTGTGCTGTCACGCCCATTTTAAAAAACATATTTATTTGGTTCTGTGTCTACAGTGGAACTTATGGTATTTTCAATGAATTGTAAAAACAAACAAAATTGCCTTTATGTTTGACAAAGATATCGCATAAAATGTTTTTATTATATAAAAGTGGATGTAATCCCTGCCGACTTGGCAAGCAAATCATGCGCACCAAACTTAATTGATTTATCTGCTACGGTTTCTGAGCTTGACTTATAAATCTTTGGAAATTTGCATGGACGAAATTTCATCACTCGCGCTATATTAGTGACTGAATTAGCACGTTTTTCGAGTTTTTCGAAATATGACCCAATTTCAACTCCAACCTTGTCTGTTCCCATTAGAATCTGTGTACCAAATTTCATCAAAATATTTCAATTTTTACGCATGTTATAGGGACTTCAGAATGAATACTTTCCCGGCAATCCGTTTCATTAACAACAGGGTGGAATAACAAGTATTTGAATGACGATCGACACATTCAGTACTTCCGTAAAAACACGTATAATTCAAATACATATATGGTCAATTAAACGCAGCTGGATTGCAGGAAAAGTATTCATTCTGACGGGCGGTCCATTAGAGTGTGTAAGGCCGGGCGGACGGACATGGTTCAATCGATTTTTTTTTTCATCCTGATCGTTTTGATATATATATGTAAGTCCATATCAATCTCGATTATTTTATGGACTTACGTACAGGGTTGCGTGATTTGGAACCAATTTTGAGTTCAAATCAACTTTCAAATAAAGAATCAGCTTGATTCGTGATTCAAAATCCTTTCAAATAAAAGATACATTTTATTTGTGATTCGTTTCACAAAAGAATCAAAAATACTCTTGTAACTATTCGTAAAAGCAATTAAAAATTTTGAGTTATTGAAGAAAGCTATTATGTCAGCAGATAAGGGTATTTATACGTATGTGCACAAAAAAACCAATTCGAAATATGTAATAGCCGCTTTCGATTCACAATTTCTCTGCTCGCTATAAATTTCTATCTGTCAAATTTATATGTGAATGGTAGGGAGCAGAGGGATATTTTTATCGACCAGCTAGCGAGTATGGCTACTACTCATTATGGGTTCGAACATTTTTGTTCGATCCAACCTCGCTTATTCGATGGCGAATCGAAAACGTCAAATATGTATATATGATTATTCTAGGATTCCGAAAGAACACCACTTTGCTTGGAAGCGAAGATACGCACTTTGCTTAATGCACACAAGTCTGCATGCGGAAACAAAATAAACGTCAAACAATCGGAAATGAAAAATTTGGAAATGGAGTATCAAAATCAAGAGTAAGCAATATTTTTTATATAAATTCATTATTTATTTATTTAATTGGTATATTTAATAGAATACTAGGAGCTCCCGCTACTGTCGAAAATCGACAGTTTTCTAGTAGTTTAGCTACTCCAGAATGCAAAAATATTTTTAACTTTATAATATTTTTTATTAAAATTTATCTCTATTTTATTCAAAACCCATTTGTAGTTCAACATTTTTAATTTATTAAACATTTTCATACTGGCACTGGTTTTTTTTTTTTGTTTTAGTTTGGACACAGCCCATTTATTACGCCTGAAAGCAGGCAACAAAAATATTATAAAAATCTGTTATATAAAAATAAGTCGCGTTTTCCTCCCTGACGATATAACTCCAGAACGGCTGGACTGAATTAAATGAAATTTTGCACGTAGTTTTCGATTGAGCCCGACATAGTTTATGGCAAAAAAAAAGTATAAGAATTCGGGAAGGTTTTGGAGATATTCCACAAAATGTGGACCAGGGTAACCCTATAAGGGGTTCGTACGATGTGGGTATCAAATGAAAGGTGTAGACGAGTGCTTGAACAAATTGTAGTTATTGGTCCCATATAAGACCCCGTATTCGTGGTATTTCCCGAAATATGAACCAGGTTTGACCCCAGACGGGTTTTCTACAAAATGGGTATCAAATAAAAGGTGTTGGGGAGTATTTAAAGAGGTGATTTTCAAGACCTTATGCGACCCGTTTTCCGAGATATCGACCAAAATGTGGATCAGGGGTGACCCTAGAAGGTGTGGAGAGATAGGATAGGCCAAGGGATAGGGATTAGGGATATATCCCTACATAATGGAGAGAAACACGGTAATCTAGGACTTTTCCTTTGGGCTTTATAGGAATAAATTTTAGACAAAACAACGTCTGGCGGGTCAGCTAGTTATTGATAAAGTTATGACAGTTACTGTGTTTTGCAATAACAATAACACAGGAATTTTCTGCAACAACAACAATTACACAGAAATTTTCCAACAGCGACAGTGCACGTATTTTCCTACCAATTTTAATGAAAATCAAAATGGACCTATTCTCGGGAATTGCCTTTCTAATGATGGTCTAACTTTTAAAATCGGTTCAGTAATGTATTAATAGATCGATTTACATATCGACGCTTCCAAACAAAACTGTACTAAGTCGACTTAGTACATTTTCCCGTTTTTGGCGTTTTCAAGTAGAGCGTGTCTTAATTTAGATGCTGTCAAATTTCGGTATCAATAGGACAATCCAATAAAAAGTTATAAGCAAAAGTGTACATATAATACAACTCGAGATTTTTACAGAATAAAAACTTTGAGAGCTTGCCATGAAAAACAACGTAGCAAATTTTTATTTTTTCTTACGGTTTTATATAAAGCGTACCCTGGCTTTGATATTGTCGAGTAGTTTTGGTGTTGATCGTTCAATCCAAACAGCAGTTATAAGTGAAAATATACTTAGCATACAACCGAAGTTTCATATCGAGTTTAAACTTTGAGAGCCTCTCCTGCAAAACACAGTTTTCAGACTTAGTACAGCTTTGTTTGGAGTCGTCGATATGTATGTTTATGTTTATCCTTTCAGACAAAAAGATGCTAAAAGAAGAAGAGAAGCTGAAGGGCTTTTAGAGTCTTACTTAGCTCGCAAATCCGAAATCGAGAACATGATATCAATGGGAATTATGGTAAGTGATATAATCATGAATAAAATATAATAAAAATATAATAATTATTCTAGGATTTCGATGGAACATCATCAATCAACGACGCTGGTCATTCCGGTTCCAAGCCAGTTAGTATAAAATCTTCATCTGTCCCATCACCAAATCAAGAGTAAGAAAAATTGCTTTATATGTATGAATTCATTGTTTTTTTTAATTGGTATATTTGAGTCGATACATATGAAAGTCGTCTAAGTCCATCAAAAACTATTTCGTACAGAGACGGCAACACTGGGCGAGCGGCCTGCCGCACAGGTGAAGCCGCCTCAGAATGAAGGTAGTGAGTTTAGTGTTGAAAGCACTGTAGACCTGTAGGCAAGGTTAGGTGAAAAAGAAAAAATGACGGAACCCATTTAGGTGAATATAGCGGACAGTAGCAGCACAGAGTTGCGTTTGAATTCCTCTAAAAAATTTTAGAGCTTGGAAACAAAACAAAACTAACTTTTAACCTTAGCTATCCTTCGTTGATCACTTAAAAACACTTTCTCAATCTGTTTTAAAGCCTGCAATTTGATAAAATTATTTATTACAAAACTCTACCACGATCTTAAAATATTTTTTTCACATATTTTCGGTGCGCCGGCAACCCTTTTCAGTCAATGGAACCAATATTGGTGAATTTCCCAAAATCCCATCTCAAAGCTTGCCTACAGTTCTACAGTGGTTGAAAGTGAGCTTAAGTTGTGCGGCGCTCGTAAAAAATAAATAAGTAATTTTCTGGCCTCGGCCTATTCCCTTAGTTTGTGTTTTTTATTTCGGGAAATGTCGCTATCGACTGGAACAAAAACTATTTCGAGAAAACTGATTTTTTTTTTATTTTTTTTCCATCCACTTGTATTCAAAATAGATGTATTTAAATCGGTTTAACTAAGGTGATTGACGTTTCTTAGGCGTATTGACAAACTTAAGCTATTAAAGCGTTCGGTCTAAGTGCATTACATTAAAAATCTGAAAAAATTCGTTTCGTCGGCTTAGGCGACTTTGATGTACATCGACTCATTTAATGAAATATATACATATATATGTATGTATGTACATACATATACATATGTATGTTTATACTTTCAGACTAGAATATGTTAAGCGAAGGAAGTGGACGCGTGAAGAAACGGAAGGGTTTTTAGATTGTTATTTAGCTCGTAAATCCGAGTTCGAACGAAGTAGAAAGAAAAGATGGCCCTATTCCCGCGTCTTAGAGGAGATGGTTTCATTGGGCATTGCGGTAAGTGATATATTCCTGAATAATAGAATAGAATAAAAATAGAATACTTATTCTAGCATCCCGGAAGAACACCACAATGCTTGGAGTTGAGGATGAGCAATTTGCTTTATGCATACCAGATCGCATGCGTTAACAATAAACGTACAGAAGCTCCATTTAGGGAAAAAATCGAAGAAATATTTGGGCGAAACACAATAATATCAAACGACCACACGGTTCATTCTGATTCCACGCCAGTTAGTATAAAAACGGAGGAGTTTTTAGAGTGTAACATAGCTCGCAAATCCGAGTTCGAGAAGATGATATCAATGGCCATTGCGGTAAGTGATATAATCATGAATAGAATGGAATAAAAATAGAATACTTATTCTAGGATTTCCACGAAGCACCATCAATCAACGACACTGGTCATTCCGGTTCCACGCCGGTTAGTATAAAATCTTCATCGGTCCCATCACAATCATCGGCGATATCATCACATATAACGTCCTCATCTCAAACAGCACCGTCCTCATCACCATCGCCGTCTTCAACACAATTATCTCCGCCACCACTATCACACCCAAAACCGTCTCTATCACAATCCTCTCCGTCGCCGTCGTCATTGTCAAATATCGAAATAAACGTCAAACAATCGGAAATGAAAAATTTGGAAATGGAGCATCAAAATCAAGAGTAAGCAAAATTTTTTATATAAATTCGTTATTTATTTCTTTAATTGGTATATTTAATAGAATATATCCATATGTATACTTATGTTTATCCTTTCAGACAAAAAGATGCTAAGAGAAGAAGAGAAGCGGAAGGGCTCTTAGAGTCTTACTTAGCTCGCAAATCCGAGCTCGAGAACAAGATATCAATGGGCATTGTGGTAAGTGATATAATCATGATTAAAATAGAATAAAAATATAATAATTATTCTAGGATTTCCAAGGAACACCATCAATCAACGACACTGGTCATTCCGGTTCCACGCCAGTTAGTATAAAATCTTCATCGGTCCCATCGCAAAATCAAGAGTAAGCAAAGTTGTTTTATATGTATGAATTCATTTGGGCAATTCACAAGCTGTTGTAAAGTATTGTAATGTTGTATACTGGTAAAGGTTTACAATAGGTGTATCAGTAGGGTTGATTTTTCTCATACAAATTTCAATACAACCAATACAAATGGGCAGCCTATGTTTATTGAGTGTGCTATTTGATTTGTTTTTTATTCTGACAGTTTGTTAACAAAAATTTAAACAAAAATATGGAAGCGGTGAGACGAAAAAAAAAAACAAATTACTTACATCGTGTGTATCATATATCAATTAGGACTTGAATCCGCCGCTAACAAATCTAATAACTGTTTTTCGCTTTCGCCTGGCATTTTTTTTATTCAAATTTTTGTAAAAAACAAACTGTAAACAATAACGAAATACAACAAAACACATACGAGAGTCTGTTCACAGGTACTGCGTTCTTATGTACATTTTCCTTTACAACATACAACTTTACAATAGCCAGTGAATTGCCCAATTATTTTTTTTTAATTGGTATATTTGTGTCGATACATATCAAAGTCGCTTAAGTTCATAAACTATTTCGTATAGGGACGGCAACACTGAGCGAGCGGCCTGTCGCTCAGGCGAAGCCGCCTCTGAACGAAGGTAGTGGAGTTTAGTTGTGATAGTGATCTTAAGTGGCTAGCCATGGGTAATGGCGCAATTTTTTTTGGCGCTGATACAATACACCAGCGCCAATCGTGGCGCTAGCGCGCGGTTCTGGCGCAATAACACCTTTAGCGCAATTGCCATGGAATAATCGATAAATAACACTTTTTCGCTTCTTACTGTCTACCAGCGTTGCGTGATTCGAATCAATTTTGATTTCAAATCAACTTTCAAATAAAGAATCAACTCGATTCGTGATTCAAACTATTTTCAAATCAAAGATAATTTTTATTTGTGATTCATTTCTCAAAAGAATCATAAATACCCTTTGATTCGTGATTCAAACCATTTTCAAATCAAAGATAAATTTGATTTGTGATTCATTTCTCAAAAGAATCAAAAATCTATTTTGATTCTTGATTCAAAAAATATCTTTGATTCGAATCAAATTTTTTTCGAATCAATAATTTGATTCGAATCAAAAATTTTATTCGAATCAAAAATTTATTTAGAATCAAAAATACTGTAGCATATCAGAAATATTCAAGTACATTCTCGGTAACTTAAAACACAAAAATGTATAAAATGCACCAAAAGTCCAATAACAGCCAAATTGTATGCTGACGCCAAATGTGTACATGTGTATGTATGTATGTACATACCCTGCAAAAAATGCGATTAATCCGGGACGTGTCCGGAATCAATGGCAAGGGAGCATGCGACTAATACAATTTTACATCCCTTTATATGGAGTGAATTGATCGCATTTGTTCGAGCATGTCATATGAAGAGACTAATTGTTCAACTTGTATACCCGAACGGGTACCAATGTAGATTAATCACTAAAATACCGAACGGGTACAAATGTAGATCAATCGCTTTCATCCCGAACGGGTACGAATGTAGATCAAGCGCTTTCATCCCGAACGGGTACGAATGTAGATCAATCGCTTTCAGCACGAACGGGTACAAATGTAGATTTTTCGTTAAAAAATTGTAAATGTTCATGCATATTTAAATAAAGATTATATAATGTTTTACTTTTGTAAAAAAATCTCAATAAATAAATTTAAAAAATTGTAAGTTTTGAGTATGCATTATATGAACGTAATGTAAAGGATTTTTTCATAGGATATTTAAGGCAACATTTTGTTAAAATTGTTATTAAAAAGGGGTGTTCAATTCGTTTTACCGGTTGTTCTACAATTTTTTAAATACATTGCATATTTATGTAAAATGTCTACATTTAAGGAATCTAGATTTGAACCCGTTCGGAATGAAAGCGATTAATCTACATTTATACCAGTTCGGGATAAAAGCGATTAATCTACATTTATACCCGTTACGGAACAATTTGTCTACATTTAGTCTACATTTATACCCGTTCGGGAACAATTGGTCTACAATTAGTCTACATTTATACCCGTACGGGAACAATCGGGGACTAATTGTGGACCGATTGTTCTCGAAAGATATCTTTCGGTATTAATCGCACTTTTTTTTGCAGGGTATATACATATTTCTGATTGTCGTATTTACGTTTGTGCTACGCCGTACGTACACACAGACATACGTATGTATTTATGTGCATAGGCACATTATTTGAATCAAAAAAATTGATTCGAATAAAATTTTTGATTCGAATCAAAAATTTATTAAGAATCTTGATTCGAAATCAAGTTTGAATCAAGAATCAAAAAAGATTTTTGATTCTTTTGAGAAATGAATCACAAATCAATTTTATCTTTGATTTGAAAATAGTTTGAATCACGAATCAAAGGGTATTTCTGATTCTTTTGTGAAACGAATCACAAATAAAATTTATCTTTGATTTGAAAATAGTTTGAATCACGAATCAAAGGGTATTTCTGATTCTTTTTTGAAACGAATCACAAATAAAAATTATCTTTTGATTTTAAATCAAGAATCAGAAAATATTTTTGATTAGTGATTCAGTCAAATCAAAATCACGCAACCCTGCTGTCTACCATACCTGTTTTATTTATTTTGGCGCGATTGTGCTTACATACACGCGGGCACAATAATTGTGTCACAATTAAATTTAGTATTAAAAATCATTTGCGTATATTTGTGAAAATATGCTGGAATCTTCGTTTTAATAATAATAATAATAATAATAATAATAATAATAATAATAATAATAATAATAATAATAATAATAATAATAATAATAATAATAATAATAATAATAATAATAATAATAATAATAATAATAATAATAATAATAATAATAATAATAATAATAATAATAATAATAATAATAATAATAATAATAATAATAATAATAATAATAATAATAATAATAATAATAATAATAATAATAATAATAATAATAATAATAATAATAATAATAATAATAATAATAATAATAATAATAATAATAATAATAATAATAATAATAATAATAATAATAATAATAATAATAATAATAATAATAATAATAATAATAATAATAATAATAATAATAATAATAATAATAATAATAATAATAATAATAATAATAATAATAATAATAATAATAATAATAATAATAATAATAATAATAATAATAATAATAATAATAATAATAATAATAATAATAATAATAATAATAATAATAATAATAATAATAATAATAATAATAATAATAATAATAATAATAATAATAATAATAATAATAATAATAATAATAATAATAATAATAATAATAATAATAATAATAATAATAATAATAATAATAATAATAATAATAATAATAATAATAATAATAATAATAATAATAATAATAATAATAATAATAATAATAATAATAATAATAATAATAATAATAATAATAATAATAATAATAATAATAATAATAATAATAATAATAATAATAATAATAATAATAATAATAATAATAATAATAATAATAATAATAATAATAATAATAATAATAATAATAATAATAATAATAATAATAATAATAATAATAATAATAATAATAATAATAATAATAATAATAATAATAATAATAATAATAATAATAATAATAATAATAATAATAATAATAATAATAATAATAATAATAATAATAATAATAATAATAATAATAATAATAATAATAATAATAATAATAATAATAATAATAATAATAATAATAATAATAATAATAATAATAATAATAATAATAATAATAATAATAATAATAATAATAATAATAATAATAATAATAATAATAATAATAATAATAATAATAATAATAATAATAATAATAATAATAATAATAATAATAATAATAATAATAATAATAATAATAATAATAATAATAATAATAATAATAATAATAATAATAATAATAATAATAATAATAATAATAATAATAATAATAATAATAATAATAATAATAATAATAATAATAATAATAATAATAATAATAATAATATAATAATAATAATAATAATAATAATAATAATAATAATAATAATAATAATAATAATAATAATAATAATAATAATAATAATAATAATAATAATAATAATAATAATAATAATAATAATAATAATAATAATAATAATAATAATAATAATAATAATAATAATAATAATAATAATATAATAATAATAATAATAATAATAATAATAATAATAATAATAATAATAATAATAATAATAATAATAATAATAATAATAATAATAATAATAATAATAATAATAATAATAATAATAATAATAATAATAATAATAATAATAATAATAATAATAATAATAATAATAATAATAATAATAATAATAATAATAATAATAATAATAATAATAATAATAATAATAATAATAATAATAATAATAATAATAATAATAATAATAATAATAATAATAATAATAATAATAATAATAATAATAATAATAATAATAATAATAATAATAATAATAATAATAATAATAATAATAATAATAATAATAATAATTAATAATAATAATAATAATAATAATAATAATAATAATAATAATAATAATAATATAATAATAATAATAATAATAATAATAATAATAATAATAATAATAATAATAATAATAATAATAATAATAATAATAATAATAATAATAATAATAATAATAATAATAATAATAATAATAATAATAATAATAATAATAATAATAATAATAATAATAATAATAATAATAATAATAATAATAATAATAATAATAATAATAATAATAATAATAATAATAATAATAATAATAATAATAATAATAATAATAATAATAATAATAATAATAATAATAATAATAATATTAATAATAATAATAATAATAATAATAATAATAATAATAATAAAATAATAATAATAATAATAATAATAATAATAATAATAATAATAATAATAATAATAATAATAATAATAATAATAATAATAATAATAATAATAATAATAATAATAATAATAATAATAATAATAAATAATAATAATAATAATAATAATAATAATAATAATAATAATAATAATAATAATAATAATAATAATAATAAAATAATAATAATAATAATAATAATAATAATAATAATAATAATAATAATAATAATAATAATAATAATAATAATAATAATAATAATAATAATAATAATAATAATATAATAATAATAATAATAATAATAATAATAATAATAATAATAATAATAATAATAATAATAATAATAATAATAATAATAATAATAATAATAATAATAATAATAATAATAATAATAATAATAATAATAATAATAATAATAATAATAATAATAATAATAATAATAATAATAATAATAATAATAATAATAATAATAATAATAATAATAATAATAATAATAATAATAATAATAATAATAATAATAATAATAATAATAATAATATAATAATAATAATAATAATAATAATAATAATAATAATAATAATAATAATAATAATAATAATAATAATAATAATAATAATAATAATAATAATAATAATAATAATAATAATAATAATAATAATAATAATAATAATAATAATAATAATAATAATAATATAATAATAATAATAATAATAATAATAATAATAATAATAATAATAATAATAATAATAATATAATAATAATAATAATAATAATAATAATAATAATAATAATAATAATAATAATAATAATAATAATAATAATAATATAATAATAATAATAATAATAATAATAATAATAATAATAATAATAATAATAATAATAATAATAATAATAATAATAATAATAATAATAATAATAATAATAATAATAATAATAATAATAATAATAATAATAATAATAATAATAATAATAATAATAATAATAATAATAATAATAATAATAATAATAATAATAATAATATAATAATAATAATAATAATAATAATAATAATAATAATAATAATAATAATAATATAATAATAATATAATAATAATAATAATAATAATAATAATAATAATATAATAATAATAATAATAATAATAATAATAATAATAAAATAATAATAATAATAATAATAATAATAATAATAATAATAATAATAATAATAATAATAATATAATAATAATAATAATAATAATAATAATAATAATAATATAATATAATAATAATAATAATAATAATAATAATAATAATAATAATAATAATAATAATAATAATAATAATATAATAATAATAATAATAATAATAATAATAATAATAATAATAATAATAATAATAATAATAATAATAATAATAATAATAATATAATAATAATAATAATAATAATAATAATAATAATAATAATAATAATAATAATAATAATAATAATAATAATAATAATAATAATAATAATAATAATAATAATAATAATAATAATAATAATAATAATATAAAATAATAATAATAATAATAATAATAATAATAATAATAATAATAATAATAATAATAATAATAATAATAATAATAATAATAATAATAATAATAATAATAATAATAATAATAATAATATAATAATAATAATAATAATAATAATAATAATAATAATAATAATAATAATAATAATAATAATAATAATAATAATAATAATAATAATAATAATAATAATAATAATATAATAATAATAATAATAATAATAATAATAATAATAATAATAATAATAATAATAATAATATTAATAATAATAATAATAATAATAATAATAATAATAATAATAATAATAATAATAATAATAATAATAATAATAATAATAATAATAATAATAATAATAATAATAATAATAATAATAATAATAATAATAATAATAATAATAATAATTAATAATAATAATAATAATAATAATAATAATAATAATAATAATAATAATAATAATAATAATAATAATAATAATAATAATAATAATAATAATAATAATAATAATAATAATAATAATAATAATAATAATAATAATAATAATAATAATAATAATAATAATAATAATAATAATAATAATAATAATAATAATAATAATAATAATAATAATAATAATAATAATAATAATAATAATAATAATAATAATAATAATAATAATAATAATAATAATAATAATAATAAATAATAATAATAATAATAATAATAATAATAATAATAATAATAATAATAATAATAATAATAATAATAATAATAATAATAATAATAATAATAATAATAATAATAATAATAATAATAATAATAATAATAATAATAATAATAATAATAATAATAATAATAATAATAATAATAATAATAATAATAATTAATAATAATAATAATAATAATAATAATAATAATAATAATAATAATTAATAATAATAATAATAATAATAATAATAATAATAATAATAATAATAATAATAATAATAATAATAATAATAATAATAATAATAATAATAATAATAATAATAATAATAATAATAATAATAATAATAATAATAATAATAATAATAATAATAATAATAATAATAATAATAATAATAATAATAATAATAATAATAATAATAATAATAATAATAATAATAATAATAATAATAATAATAATAATAATAATAATAATAATAATAATAATAATAATAATAATAATAATAATAATAATAATAATAATAATAATAATAATAATAATAATAATAATAATAATAATAATAATAATAATAATAATAATAATAATAATAATAATAATAATAATAATAATAATAATAATAATAATAATAATAATAATAATAATAATAATAATAATAATAATAATAATAATAATAATAATAATAATAATAATAATAATAATAATAATAATAATAATAATAATAATAATAATAATAATAATAATAATAATAATAATAATAATAATAATAATAATAATAATAATAATAATAATAATAATAATAATAATAATAATAATAATAATAATAATAATAATAATAATAATAATAATAATAATAATAATAATAATAATAATAATAATAATAATAATAATAATAATAATAATAATAATAATAATAATAATAATAATAATAATAATAATAATAATAATAATAATAATAATAATAATAATAATAATAATAATAATAATAATAATAATAATAATAATAATAATAATAATAATAATAATAATAATAATAATAATAATAATAATAATAATAATAATAATAATAATAATAATAATAATAATAATAATAATAATAATAATAATAATAATAATAATAATAATAATAATAATAATAATAATAATAATAATAATAATAATAATAATAATAATAATAATAATAATAATAATAATAATAATAATAATAATAATAATAATAATAATAATAATAATAATAATAATAATAATAATAATAATAATAATAATAATAATAATAATAATAATAATAATAATAATAATAATAATAATAATAATAATAATAATAATAATAATAATAATAATAATAATAATAATAATAATAATAATAATGATAATAATAATAATAATAATAATAATAATAATAATAATAATAATGATAATAATAATAATAATAATAATAATAATAATAATAATAATAATAATAATAATAATAATAATAATAATAATAATAATGATAATGATAATAATAATAATAATAATAATAATAATAATAATAATAATAATAATAATAATAATGATAATAATAATAATAATAATAATAATAATAATAATAATAATAATAATAATAATAATAATAATAATAATAATAATAATAATAATAATAATAATAATAATAATAATAATAATAATAATAATAATAATAATAATAATAATAATAATAATAATAATAATAATAATAATAATAATAATAATAATAATAATAATAATAATAATAATAATAATAATAATAATAATAATAATAATAATAATAATAATAATAATAATAATAATAATAATAATAATAATAATAATAATAATAATAATAATAATAATGATAATGATAATGATAATGATAATGATAATGATAATGATAATGATAATGATAATAATAATAATAATAATAATAATAATAATAACCCACGCCCTCCAATCCCGCCCGACCGCACGAGAGGCGCACCCGCATGACGTACGGATATTTTTATTTACATAAAATGCCGAGGTGTTGAGTGGCAGGAGTTTGTTAAGCGTCAAGATCTTAAACTGCTCAGCAGAGAAATAAAATAATCAGCTGAGTATAGTACATTTGAAGTTAGTCTTGAGAATTATAACAGAATAATCGCTACTATGTGTTAAGATAAGACAGTATTTTTTCCCTTATAATGAAAAGTGAGTCCGAAATATCTAAAAAGCTGGAATAGGAATTAAAGCTCTTACATAAACCCCGGAAAGGTTCATTTAATTCAAAGTTTGATTTACACTGCTTTAAGTAGATAGGGTTGAAGTGTCTTGTTGAACGAGAAGGAATGTTAAAGTTTATTTCAGCTAGCAAGAAAGGAGAAAGAATTAAGCCATTCAAGAGCTTAACGATAAATATTACCCCTAACATTTCTCGTCGACTTGCAAGAGTCGGAAGATTAAGGAGTTTTAAACGGCTAGTATACGGTGGAAGATTGTAACCAGAATCCCAAGGCAAATTTCTTAAAGCAAAAAGCAAAAACTCTTTTTGAACTGACTCTAAGCGATCAGAGTGAATCTGATAGTATGGATTCCAAACTATGGAACCATATTCCTATATAGGTCTTACTAAAGTTGTAAAGAGTGTTTTAGTTATGTATGGGTCGCTGAATTCCTTTGACCAACGTTTTACAAACGCTAAGACACCTCTTGCCTTATTTGCTGTAGCATTAATATGAATGTTAAAACTAAGTTTGCAGTCCATTATTACACCTAAATCCACAAACTCATTTACTTGTTCGAGGCCTAAGCCATTTATTGCATAAGAAGCTGACTGTACGGTTTTCCGGGAAAAGCGCATGAATTTACATTTATTGAGGTTAAGTGGCATTAAGTTAGTGTCACACCAAGAAACTAAGGAATTTAAATCTTCCTGAAGCAAAGTTCTATCATCAAATCAAGAGATTGATCTAAAACGCTTTACGTCGTCCGCATACAATGAAATTTTTGAGTGTTTAATTGTAGTAGTTATATCGTTAATAAATACCAAAAACAGAATCGGGCCAAGGTGACTGCCTTGAGGAACTCCTGAAGTAACATTAATAATAGACGAGTAAGCATTTTTGAAAATCACCCTTTGTGTTCTATTTAAAAGATATGAAGATATCCATTGCAAAAGGCTGGGCTGAAAGCCAAGAAGATCAAGTTTAAGAATCAGCAAGGAGTGATTGACTTTATCAAATGCTTTGCTGAAGTCCGTGTATATAACATCAGTGGGCAAGTTTTGAGAAAATCCATTAGAAACACTAGTGGTAAACTCCAGTAGGTTTGTGACCGTTGATTTACCCTTACAGAAACCGTGCTGCATCTTCATTGTGAAAAACGAGGGTCGGCTTCAGTATAATGCCCCACCATATTTAAAAAGAAAGATTCCGGGTCCGGGCGCATTATATCGAATTTTGCCCTTACCATTTACAATGCGTAACAAAAATATACTAAATACTAATAAATATTTTATCTTATTTTTATACTCAGCTGTACTAGTACACAGAGTATTATAGTTTTGATTTCCTAACGGTGGATTGTAACAGAACGAAATAATCGAGATAGATATAGACTTATATATATCAAAATGAGCAGGGTGAAAAGAGAAATCGATTGAGCCATGTCCGTCCGTCTGTACGCACGATAACTCGCGCAAAAATTGAAATATTTTGATGAAATTTGGAATGCAAGTTGGTATCAAGACAGGAACGGATGGTATTGAAAATGGGCGAAATCGGACCATGACCACGCCCACCTCCCCTATATAGTAAAAATCGGAAATTTGGTATCTCAGTCACTAATGGAGCTAGGATGACAAAATTTCATCCACGTGTATAGCTCAGGCCCTTAGGAAGAAATTTGGTGAAATTTTGAAAAATGGGCGGTGCCACGCCCACTTATTAAGGGCCAAACATTGAAAGTTGTATAAGCCATAACTCAGAAACCGTAGCAGATATATCGATGAAATTTGGTATGCGTGATTTACTTACTCAGGCAAATGTTTGGACGAAAAATTGTCGAAATCGGTTGACGACCACGTCCGCTTTTATATATGGGTATTATAAAGTGACATAATAAAAACATTTTAAGCGATATCTCTGTCAAATATAAAGATATATCATTGAAATTTTATGGCAGGAGTCCAACTATGGACATAAAACAAAAAACACAAAAATTTTGGAAAATGGGCGTAGCACCGCCTCCTTTTAAAAGCAGGAATATACGAGATTTCTTAGCCTATAACTCGACAAATAATTGATATATTATGACCAAACTTGGTGTATACACTTTCATTACTTGTGGTAATACACGTTCAAAATTTTACTGAAATCGGTTGACGACCACGCCCACTTTTATATATGGGAACTATAAAGGGGCCTAATAAAACCAATTTAAGCGATATCTCTGTCAAATATAAAGATAATTCATTGAAATTTTGTGGCATGAGTTCTACAATAGACCGGAAACAAAAAATAGAAAAATTTTGGAAAATGGGCGTGGCACCGCCCCTTTTTAGACAAAGGAATCTACGAGATTTCGGAGCCCATAACTCGACAAATAATTGAGATATTATGACGAAACTTGGTTTATACACTTTTATAACTTGTGGCAATAGACACGCAAAAATTTATTGAAATCGGTTTTGTGACCACGCCTACTTTTTAACAAAGATAATTCTGGAACATCCTTTGGGAATTTGTAACGTGACATCTTTGTAACTAGAAGTCATAAAGGAATGAAATTTTGCACAAAGAATAATATTCATATGCTTAGTTGGATGACTGATAAAAATGTTGAAAATGGGCGTGGCTACGCCCACTTTATGCAGCACTCGCTTTATATAAAGTACACCGTCTTTACATCAAACGCAAGCAAACAATGAAAGCATACAGCTGAGTATCTAATGTTCGATTCCACTCGAACTTAGGCTTCCTTATTTGTTTTGTATTATATTTTTCTCTCCTATTTACAGAGAATGTCAATTTTGTCTTCTTTCTTTGTGAAAGTAAAATATCAATACCCTTTCGTATTAGCAATGGTTCGGTGTTAGCGTTAGCCGGTGCTGGTGTTAGCGCACGAAATTGAATCGGTTTTATATTGCAATATTGAGTTGGCGCATTATCCAAATCGGAGTTAGCGCAATTGCGCGGCGCAGTGTTACCCAGGCCTATAAGTGGCGCGGTGCTCGTAAAAAATAAATAAGGGGCTTTCCCGCCTCGGCCTTTTCTCTTAGTTTGTGTTTTTTATTTCTGGAAATATCGCTATCGACTGGAACAAAAACTATTTAGAGAAAACTGAGTTTTTTTTTTATTTTTTTCCATGGGTTTAACTAAGGTTATTGAACTTTCTTAGGCGTATTGACTACCTTAAGCTATTAAATCGTTCGGTCTAAGTACATTACATTAAAAATCTAAAAAAATTCGGTTCGTCGACTTAGGCGACTTTGATATGCATCGACTCATTTAATGAAATATATACATATATATGTATGTATGTACATACATATACATATGTATGTTTATCCTTTCAGACAAAAATGTGTGAGAAGGAAGTGGACGCGTAAAGAAACGGAAGGGTTTTTAGATTGTTATTTAGCTCGCAAATCCGAGTTCGAACGAAGTAAAAACAATAGATGGGCCTATTCCCGCGTCTTAGAGGAGATGGTTTCATTGGGCATTGCGGTAAGTGATATATTCCTGAATAATAGAATAGAATGAAAATATAATACTTATTCTAGCATCCCGGAAGAACACCACAATGCTTGGATTTGAGGATGAGCAATTTGCTTTATGCATACCAGATCGCATGCGTTAACAATAAACGTACAGAAGCTCCATTTAGGGAAAAAATCGAAGAAATATTTGGGCCAAACCCAATAATTTCAAACGACCACACGGTTCATTCTGATTCCACGCCAGTTAGTATAAAAACGGAAGAGTTTTTGGAGTGTAACTTAGCTCGCAAATCAATATCAATGGCCATTACGGTAAGTGATATAATCATGAATAAAATAGAATAAAAATAGAACACTTATTCTAGGATTTCCAAGGAACACGATCAATCAACGACACTGGTCATTCCGGTTTCACGCCAGTTAGTATAAAATCTTCATCGGTCTCATCACAATCATCGGCGCTCTCATCACATATAACGTCTTTATCTCAAACATCACCGTCCTCGTCACCAGCGCCGCCTTCAACACAATTACCTCCGCCACCACCATCACACCCAAAACCGTCTCTATTACAATCATTACCGTCACCTGATGGTGGTTCATCCGTCTCACAATATCCATCCACACGCAAGACTCGCCGCGCGAGAAAGGTATTATGCAAAAAAGTGTTTATTTATTTATTTATGTACATAGGTCAAATAAGCATACATGTAGTTAATATAGACATGAGCAATAGAAAAATAATAATTTTCTTATACTATTTTGAAATTATTACAATAATTTATATAGAATCAAATTAATACATTTTCAGTTTATCCAAATTCATTTAAACCAAATTTTATTAATTAAAACAAGAGTAAAACAGAGTTCAATGAACGAAGAGAATAACGTAGAAGTAGTTAGAATTATTTTTATCTTTTTATTTTTATTTTTTTATTTTCATGTTTTTATTTTTATTTTACATATTTATTTTCAGTCAAAGGAAACAAAGATTTCTTACTGACTAAGAAACAAAAGCACTTAAAAACTAGTGATATTTGAGTATAAGCAAGTTAGGTGTAACTTATTTAAAAGTAACTATATATTATACTACGAAGAGCAGTTGAGGTAAGGGATAGGTCCAAGTTGGGGACATTATTCAACTCAGAGAGAGCTCTAGCCACGGGGGCAAATTTAGTGTAATCGAATCTTTGGAAATCAATGTAGAATAGCGGAACATGACGGAGATAACGTGAGTGAACGCAGAGGTTTATTCACTGCAGAAGTTCTGTACAATCGATTCAAAATATTGATAATAAAATTACTAGAGAGGGATTGAAGGCTAGATTTAAGTGGTTTGAATGAGACTAGCTGACATCGTGACTCATAGGGAGGAGTTGTATCTGAAAAGTTCAAGCCACGAAGCGCAAACTTGATAAATATTGTTTGGACTCGTTCTATGCGATTTATATGAGTCGCATGGTAAGGCCTCCAGATGAACGCGCATAGTCAATCCTATATCGTGCTAACGTGGTGTATAATAATTTCGCTGTATATGGGTCGGAAAAATCGGATCTATTACGCCGAACAAAAGATAGCATGACATATGATTTTGAAATGACATAATTGATGTGCGTAGCAAAGGTAAATTTAGTATCAAAATAAACTCCTAAATCTTTGACTTCCGTTACACTTGCCAAGTGGTGAACTAGAGATTTGATAACTAGAGGAAAACGGGTTACATTTTCTGGTAAAAGTAGTATGAACACATTTGTTGATATTTAAGATTAAGGCGGGTTCTTGTACATCAAGAAAATAAATTATCTATGTTTTGCTGAAGAACAAGGCACCTTCTCATGGTGCTCAAATTCTCCTTCAGAGTATGAGTTCGAGCTTTCAGAACAAGATTCCCCATGTCCTTACCTCCCTCAGTTCGCTTTGGTTCTCATAGTCAATGGCCTAATAAGTATTTTCTTTTTCTTTTTATAATTCTTTAGCAAACTGGACTTCCGAAAAATTGTTGCGTGTGCCATGAAGAAGGAGGATTGAACATAATATTACATAAGTGAGTTTAGATGTCTATTGAGTTTGAACTTAATAAAGTCCAACCGTATTTACCACTAGATTTCCAAGAGAATATGCTTCTGAGTGGCGATGGAGAGTAGCGCTAAATCTGCCACCCGGTGTGGACACAAGGTATATGCTAGTTTGTTGTAAACACTTCAAGCCAACTGACTACCAACCAGGAAAAAGATTTTTATTGCCGCACGCAGTGCCTAAAGTGGGAATTCAGCAGAATCAGATGGCTACGGAACTTCAACCGATTCGAATGACATTACAGACAATACAAAACCGCGAAGAAACTAAACGTAAGTTAGGATCCATAGCTAAATACATACATACCTACGTACATACATACATATGTACATATTCTTTTCCTCCTTTATAGAAAACGAACAGTTAAGAATGGAAAATGAAAAGGAAAGGGATCTAACAGTTGTAACTATAGATAGTGAAACATCTGATTCTGAAGCTGATCATATCGCCCTAAATCAAATTAAAAGAGAACTAGAGCTAGAGGAATCTTCAGCTATAGAAAGTGCCACGATGACGACAATGAAGGATGCAGGTGGTAATCCACCGGAAGGGCTGATGGCTACGAATGCTCATGTAGTTGATGAATTCGTTATTTATGAATTGGATGAAGTAGACAATACCAAAGCAGACAATTCGAATACAACACAATTCGAATCATCAGCAAAGAAAATATGTCGTCATCGAGAATCATCCCCAAACCTTTCAAAATCAAATATTGTACAACGTGCATATCGCCCGGAAACTGTTTCCATCAATTCCAAGCAAGCAGGGAAAGCGACAAAGGCAATTACATGCACAGAAATATCTACCAATACAGTAAAGCCGACAAAGGCAATTTCATGCACAGAAATATCTACCAATACAGTAAAGCCGCCACCAATAACAAGTTTGTCATCAACAAAAACAACTACTACTACGGCGCAACAAGACATTCATGTAAACCCCTCGCTGCAGGCAAAACCACAGATAAATTATCCTCAACCACACTCCTCTTCAAGAAATGTAGAACTTTTAATACAAAAGTCAACAAACCGACCGTCACCATCAACTGTCATACTAAATAATTGCGTAGACAAGCTTAAAGTTGCCACGCAGAAAGTTAATGATAAATTGTGTGAAGTAGAAACAGAAATCGTACGCATGAACCAAATTGATTCAGACACAAAATGTACCTGCTATGAAAAGAGTTGGGAAGAGATCGGCAACACTGACACTCAACTTGAGCTAAAGGACTTTTTTGAAAGAATGTACGAAGAGACGCGAAAATTGAGTAAGGAACGACGTCAAATGATAAAGACAGCATTGCTAAAAGCTGTTTGTAATGCCGAAAATGATGTTGAGGCCGGAATGCTTTGTGCGAATTGTTATGTTATGGCGGTGCAATCAAATCAAGCACGGTATGCATGTATGTAGATAAATACAAGTACATATGTATATAATATAATAATAATACAATGGCGCTGATATAATTCTGACGAGTTTTAAGGGAGAGTTTCTCTCCCAATTCAGTTTTATGCCGGCTCCGAATGGCGAATGCATTTTTTTTTTTTATTAAATTAAGAGCCGGCAGGGTCCTCTCGTCGATATTAAAAGTATTGTAGCCGTTTTCCGTCAATAAAATTCCAATGTATTGATACAAGTGTATTAGGGCGGCAGCAGCAATAAATGATATTAATTATAAAATGAGATGGTCACCAACAAATGTGTGTCACTATTACAGTTATGCTGTTTATTACTGATCCAATTAATTGCCATTTCCCATTACTTTTGCAGCGCGTTGATGGTACGAGTGTATGTATGGATAGTAGTAGTGGGACTTTTTTCGAATAATATTCGAATAAATATTATTCAAATAAACGAATAATAATATTCGAGGGAAAAAATTCGAATAGTACTATTCGAATAATACTATTCGAATAGTATTATGTTTTACATGCATAATTTGGGAATTCCACTTGCCTCCGCGCAAGCCAGAGTACGTATATATATATGTACATATTTACAAAAGCAAAAGCATGCATACATACATTCAATAGCTATTCGCGAATAGTGGTATTCGAATAGTGATATTCGAATAGTATTTATTCGAATACACGAATAAACTATTCGAATAAATATTATTCGAATTACGAATACCTTTCGAATAAAAGGATTTTTTATTCGAATAATTTTTATTCGAATAGTCCCATCCCTAATGGATAGTTAAAATGACAAAATATCAAATAATGCACCCGCACTAGAAAAGCTGCTAAGCACATCGACAACAGTGGGGGTACAGCGACAACACATGGCTTTAAATTTGGTGTGGAACATCAGAAAAATTTGCATCGCCTCCCAGAAAAGCAGCTTGCTGCGTACGGCATTGGATGTGGGGAGATGTCGATATAATGCGCGAGGCCCGGAATTTTTGGGAAAGTTATAGTTTGTTAATAATGTAATTTTGTGTATAACATCTTTTGTGTTGATGATATTTGGCGGTGCTTTAAAAAAATAACCCCCAGCCGGCAGAATTCCCATTCTGGAGTTATAGCTAAAATTAATATAATATCACAACATATTTAATTGTTATAAATTGAAAAAAATATATAAATTGAGACTGTTAAAACAACATATATTTTTGTAGATTAAATAATTGTGCTGGTAAAGTAAGTATTGGTTATCATTATACTGGTCAGATGACTGTCATTATTCCGGTCAGATGATGGTCATTATACTGGTCAGATGACTTACCATTATTCCGTTTAGATGGTGGTCATTATACTGGTCAGATGATGAGAAATTACACGCATAGGAACGCTAAGAATGAAACGGTCAGAAAAGTTCCCGATGCCCTTAATATTCTGATGGGAAGTAATCCAAAACTTTGGCATCGTAGTCACACAATTAATTTTAATAAATATTTTTCAAATAAGGGACATTCCATCGTGACTCCTGGGACATTTGACTCCAGAGCTTAGTCAACTTTGAATTATAAAACTGACATCGGGACTTAAATTGCTATGAAATATATTTATCGACATGGATAAATATCCAATACAACAAATGCATTAAAAGAATTGGCTAAATAATAACAAATAGCTTTGTAACTACTCAGTAAATGAGTGTGACTCCTGGGACACCGAAAAATCCCTTTGTTGCACCTTTATGAGCACGAATACGAATTTTAGATCAACTATTCAACTTTCACCTACAATTTGTATATGGTCGAAAAAACATACTGCATAGTACCATATTCTATAAAAATATTTTATATATTCAAATTCAATTAACTATTTTCAATATTTAAAATTGTGACTCCTGGGACAAGTTTTTGTGACTCCTGGGACAAGTGCGAAATATGTAATATACTAGATTATTGAAATCAGTTTTATTATTGTTTTAGCCCTTTTAGACCAAGTTACTCATAAATCTCTCCCAGCAGAATTGAAACCAAGCCAATTAAATGAAAAAAATAAAGTGAATGCAAAATAATACTTATATTTACTTCAAAGTTCTGATTAAATACACTGGATCACAAAATGAAATTTTTTCTGTACTTTGGACGCGACTATCCTATCTATATGTAAAATCGGTCGCTGATTCCGAAAATCGGGTTCATTTTTAATTCTATGGGAAGGTTTTTGAGATATCGGCAATTTACCGCTCTTTGGCCAATGGCTCCACTTAATCCTGTATATCTCTTTGACGCAGTGAGCTATCTTCCTTGAGGTGGAAAAGAAAATTAAATTTATTTTTCGTGGCTTGTATAACATTTTTCTCTATCTCTTATAGTTTCTGACATTTTGACGATTCAATTTGAATTTTTTTTGATTTTTTAAGATTTTTTTAAGAAAAAATTGATTTTGTCAATTTACCTTTATGTGAAGCTCCATTCCATTAGCAAAAAAATAAGCTATCAACGAAGAAAATCCATGGTAAAATGGAAAAGTTATAGGCGATCAAGTAAATACAGCCAAGTCGCGCATGATATTTTCTTTCGTTTGGTGTCACCACAAGGAAGATAGCTTACTGCGTTAAAGAGATATACAGGATTAAGTGGAACCATTGGCCAAATAACGGTAAATTGCCGATATCTCAAAAACCTTCCCATAGAATTAAAAATGAACCCTATTTTCGCAATCAGTGACCGATTTTACATATAGATAGGATGGTCGCGTTTAGAGTATTTTTTGGCTGTAGAGCAGTGATATTTATTTAAAACAAGTCGAATTCATCATCTCTAGAAACAATTATTTAAAACTATATAATAAAAACTAAAAACATTTCAAAATTTCGTTTCAGAATCTTCTATTTTAAGTACAGGTTTGCCCTAATACATTAGAGTTCAGAACAGGGCTGAAATTTATTGATATTTTTAACGATAAACAAAAAATAATTTTGTTTATGTTGAAACTTTTCATTTTAAAAGCATGAAAAATTTAACAAAATTCAAATTGCTTCAACAAAAATCAAAAAAATTGTCAAAATTTTTTTCGTTTCGATAATTGCCGAAACAAAATTTTTTTTAAAATATTGTTTCAGCTGCAAACAAAAAATTGATTACCAAAATAATTTTGTTTCCTGTGCCTATAAAAAGAAAACTGAAAACCTATCATATAAATATGTATTCATACATACATATGTACATACATACGTATGTATATCTTAGCAACAAAGAAACAAACATAAACAAAACGAAATCCTTTTTGTTATTTTGTTTTGATATGAAATTAGCAAAATTAATTGTGATACAATTTTATTGATAATTTTGGAATCGGAAATATTTTGGTTTTGATAAGCAGCAAAGCAATATAAATTTTTGATATTTTTTTTTATATGTTTATTGAAACAAATTTTTTTTGTTTATTTTGTTGAGCAGCCTTGGTTCAGAATCGTGTGACTCCTGGGACATATTTCAAAATAGTCTAGAAACCACAGTAGGACCCTATTAACATAAAAAATGTATTTAGACGGTGAACAGCCTTTTAATCCTTACTTTGATAAATATCTGGTTTCATAGGGTCATACCTGAGGTTACCAGACCAATTTTTATGCCTTTACGTGTGACTCCTGGGACACCCCATATGAATCAATTATATGAAGATATACGCAAAAATCATATATCCTTTTTTAAAATTTTGTGATGCAATTATTTAAATTTTTCTCTGCTTTATTTGAATGACATGCAATTTTTTTTTTACAAATGAAAATATAGCTAATATAGCAATGCAAACATGAGCAAACTTTTTCCGCAAATAGTTATTTATTTGTGAAGTCAAAGTTCTATGGACAAAAATTTTGGGTTTTTACATATTTTTCTATATTTCTGTTACCAGATTAGGAAAATATACACATTTAGTTACAGGTAACTGAATAAATAGGAATGATTAGTAGCATTTTAAATTTTATGTTGTTTTCCTCTTTTGGCTGGAATGTCCCATAACTGTTATTTATATTTCTCAAATAATTTTTATATTTCTGGCAACGGTCTTTCCAAAGAAAAAAAAATAGGTTTGTTTAATGAGATCAGGAATAGAATAGAGCAGCTCAAGTTAGATCAAAATAGAGCAGCTGACGAAAAACAAATAGAGCAAGTTATTTATATTCAGAAAGTTACAGTTTATATTCAGAAAGTTACAATTCATATTCAGAATTTCCATTTCATATTCAGAAAATTATAATTCATATTCAGAGAGTTAGTTTATATTCAGAAAGTTGAAATTCATTTTCAGAATTTCCATTTCATATTCAGAAAATTATAATTCATATTCAGAAAGTTACAGTTTATATTCAGAAATTTACAATTGATATTCAGAAAAATACAATTGATATTCAGAAATTCCATTTGATATTCAGAAAGTTACAGTTAATATTCAGAAAATTACAAATGATATTCAGAAAGTTACACTTGATATTCAGAAAGTTACAATTCATATTCAGATAGTTAAAATTCTGAATATTAACTGTGATTTTCTGAATATTAATTTTAATTTTCCGAATATCAATTGTAATTTTCTGAATATGAAATGGAAATTCTGAATATGAATTTTAATTTTCTGAATATCAATTGCAACTTTCTGAATATAAACTGAAAAAGGTGTAGTTCAATCTAGAATAACCTGGAGCAGCTCAGTACAAACCTAATGTTTTCCTCTTGAAAGGTGTTGTCTTTGGAAAAACATTTATGTAGCCAGAATAGTCCTCCCAACAGACCAGGATGTAAGCGAAATGTAATAGGACTTGAGAACAAGCTTATAACAATTGTCCATTGTAAGCTTATTGCAATACAGTTTTTATAAGCTTAATTGTAAGCTTATTCACAAGCATGATTGCAATAATTGAGGAACACTTACTTAAAAAGCTTGAAAATAATATTACAATAAGCTTACATTACACTTGCAATGAAAGCTTAAAAAACTATTAATAATAACATTGTTTTAAGCTTGCTGTAAAATCTTTTTAGGTTTTGGTTTTACAATGATTCATACAATTTATTGATTCCTTTTTCGAAAAGGGAAGTATAAAAGCCTCAATAAAATTCAATATAATGTTGAATGTCCCACTATATGATACCGTTGGATTGAATTTCAGGTTGATCTTATGGTTCGAAACAGGAAGAGAATATAAAATAAAGAACATTGCAGTAAAGTTGAAGAAGGAAATAAAATGAAAAGAAATATGCAAATAAAAATATATTTTTTTATTTTTTCTACTATTTATACATACAATTATATTTATAAGCTTACAACAAGCTTTCACAAGTAATATTTTTCTACAATTACATTTGTAAGCTTATAAAAAGGGTGCCGTTTTGATTTTTCTACAATTGTTCTTAAGTCTTTCTCAATACTTTACACAAGCATTCCTCAAGCTTAACGCTTATATTTGTAAGCTTGTTATAATATTATTCTCAAGCCTTTTGGTTTATTGGGCTATCATTTTTTTTGTTGAAGCTGATTCCACATAGAACTTTGTGTTGCGCTACGTGACACTTTCTGCGTGACAGCTGGGATAAAATACATGTATCTATATGAGGTTTCTCACATAACAAAAAGTAACGCAACGCCGAAGTTACATAAAGCACAAAGTTGCCCAAATCTCAACTTTTGGGGGCGTTGAAATTTTTTTTTACTTTCACTTTAATTTAAATGTAAATAAACAAATTTAAATTTCACACAATTGAAAAATAATTTAATAGATTTTTATTTTTTTATTTACTTTTTTGTAAATAAAACGGAAAATGAAAGAAATAAATATTTTTTTGAGTGATGTTGCAGCGTTCATTGTGGCATAGTTTTTCAGTTTTGCATTGTTTGACATAGAAAGCGGCGTAACGCAAAGCGGAAAAAGTTTTATGTGGAATCAGCTTGAGGCCGAAATTTTTTTTCTCTTTTTAGTCTGTGAAAAACTAAAAAATATTTTAAAGGTTAGCAATTAAATTCAATCTCTTTAATTTTTTTACAATTTTCATTTAACTCATTGGATACATTTAAATACATAAATAATAAATTATAATTAGACAATCCAAATACATATGTATGTAAGTACATACATGTATACTTACATACATATGTACATCCGTTAAAAATGGCTACCCGCTTGACCGAAGACCAAATCGCTGAATTCAAAGAAGCATTCATGCTCTTTGACAAAAACAAAGATGGCATGATCACGACAAAGGAATTGGGTACAGTTATGCGTTCATTGGGGGAAAATCCAACGGAAGGCGAACTGCAAGATATGATCAATGAGGTGGATACAGACGGCAGTGGTACCATAGATTTCCCCGAATTCCTATCGCTGATGGCACGTAAAGTGAAGGATACCGATAGTGAGGAGGAGATTCGTGAAGCGTTCAAAGTATTCGATCGGGATGGAAATGGATTCATTTCGGCATCTGAGCTGCGTTATGCCATGATGAATTTGGGAGAAAAGTTAACCGACGAAGAGGTGGATGAAATGATACGGGAAGTCGATATGGACGGTGATGGTCAAATTAATTATGAGGAATTTGTGGTAATGATGACTTCGAAATGAGACAGATATAAGAGCTTTGCAGCAACATAACTTTCGAGCATTAAAAAATATTTATGTATATCCATCGCCGAATACAGCTGAATTAAATTTTTTGCTAAGAATAGCATCTGCATGCTACCCATATTTCATTCTGCAGAGGACTTAAAGTAATCTCTCTATCCATCTGGGAAGATATCTTTGATAATGTCAGATTGCAGATCAATTCTCTGAACCTCCTTTTCCGAACACAGACAGTACATTCCGAGGAGATTAATTTGGCATTGAACGAGGTTGTATATTCGTGTTGGAGACTGTACCTAGTTGTAGGATGCGAGGTACACATACAAGTGCAGCAGCAGCTGGCGGCCTTTCCATTTCGAGCTCATAAGCCCTTTTAATGCCAAAAACTGTAAATTGAGATTGCTTTCTTCTTCCGTACGCTGCCTCTCTTCTACTCCCTTCTTGACGGGAACGACACATTGAAGCCCCTTTCAAAACTTAGTGATGGTACAAGGTAGTCCGATACCTAAGTTTGATACACCAATCTCTTTGGCTTGAGAGGAGGGTTTCTACCATATAATTGTATTAATCCTGTGTGCGCCATTGGGGTCATTTCCAGGCAGTACTTAGTTTATACCACTTATTCGCCATAAAATTTCGGAAGGGGTCTTCTCGGAAAAATCTTTGTAAAATGAACCTAAAAGACCACAGGAAGCGAGAAACTTATATTCCTCTGAATGTTAAACGTGTTTAATTTGCAGTTCTACTGAAGCTTTCGAAATACTTCTTTTGCAAAAGATTAATGTTTTTGACGACGTTTAACAGGCCGGCAAAAAAAGTTACATTAAGGTGGGGTGTGTAACGAAATCCCGAAAAACAAAATCCAGAAAAACATAATCCAGAAATACACAACCCAGATTCGACCAAATCCCGACCAATCAAAATCCAGACACGACCAAATCCAGAACAATCAAAATCCAGACACGACCAAATCCAGACTAATCATAATCCAGACACTACACAATCCAGACAAAAAAATCCCGACAAAAATCCCGACAAATATAAAAATAGTTAAAAAAAATCGCGCGATATTTTTATATTTGTCGGGATTTTTTCACGTTTAATAAGCATCATAACAGTGTTATTCAGCCTAATCGTGAACTTCATGTGAACAAAATGTTCCCAAAAATTACAAAGCAAAACAAAAACAAAATGTGAAAAATTGTTATTGTTTTGCTTTATATTTTTCGAGGGAAATTTTTCACATGAAGTTCATGATAGGGCTGATTGGTTTTGATTTTATTGTTGTTGTTGTTGTTGGTGTTGGTAAGGATCTGGTTGTTGTTTCTTTCATCTTCTTCATTTTCTTCTTATTCTTCTTCTTCTTCTTATTTTTATTCTTCTTCATCATCATCATCATCATCCTCATTCTTCTTCTTCTTATTTTTATTCTTCTTCATCATCATCATCATCACCGTCATTATCCTCATTCTTCTTCTTCTTATTTTTATTCTCCTTCATCATCATCATCATCGTCATCATCCACATTCTTCCTTCTTCTTCTTCTTCATTTTCTTCTTCTTCATCATCATCGTCATCATCGTCATTCTTCTTATTTTTATTCTTCTTCATCATCCTCATTCTTCTTATTATTTTTATTCTTCTTCATCATCATCATCATCATCATCATCATCATCCTCATTCTTCTTCTTCTTCTTATTTTTATTCTTCTTCATCATCGTCATCATCCTCATTCTTCTTCTTATTTTTATTCTATTTTTTCTGCTACTTCTTCTTCCTCATCTTCTTTTTCTTCCTCCTGATATTATTTTTACGCTTGTGCTTTCGAATTGAATTTCGCTTTCAAATAGAGCTACAGAGTGATAGCCCTGTCTGGATTTTGGCTTGTCGGGATTATGATCTGTATGGATTTTTTTTGTCTGGATTATGATTTGTCGGGATTTTGTCCTGTCTGGATTTTAAACTGTCTGGATTTTGTAGTTTCTGGATTTTTAAAATTGTCTGGATTATGTCCTGTCTGGATTTTAAAAATTCGGGATTACGGTGCGCACCCATTAAGGTGGTATAAACTAATAGCGTTTTCTATTCTGAACCAAAATGCTGCATTATTACAAGGCAACATATCAACATGCGCCCTGAGCCCTAAGAAAATGTTGCACTTTTCACAAAAATAATGCAACCCCTTGGTCATATTAAGGGCAGAAAATGCTGCCCTGTGGTCGGGCAGAGGGCGACATTTTTGTCAATAGAACAAGCAACCCTGAAAAAATGTGTGGAATCTATGTGGAATAGAACAAACAAATTTGACAGCCCGATAAAAATGCAGAATAAATGCGACATTTTTGCCAGAATCGAAAACGCCATAAGTACTGGGTGGAAGTGGCCCGAATTGCGCACATAGGGTTAATAAAATTATAAAATAGAAGCCCTCCCCTAAAGACAAAGATATTGGTGTATCAATCTTAGGGATCGGACCATAAACACCGAAGGTATGAAAAAAATGGATTTTAGCGACATCAAGCGGCGTCAAAAAAAATTAAAATTTTTTGGAAAAATAAATCATATGGGGGGTCTTACGGCGAACTATTTTTCGCGATACGCTCTAATGCCGCCCATTAACCATAAAATTTATCGTAGATGCTACATCGTCGTACGATAAATCGTATGTTTCGCCACCAACGTTCCAACTTCAACGTACAATTTATCGTCAAACATAATTTTTACCGACGCTTTGTAGAGTAAACAAAAAGCCATTGCATACTGGCTTTACATGTCATAATTGAAAAAATGCATATTTTTGTATTATAAAAATAATGTATTATAAAAATATATGTATACATAAGTTAAATGTTTACATTTTTCGCACTTAATATTGCACATTTTGGCAATATTTTGGTAAGAATTTGTTAAATTTTGCCACTTTTATTTTCCTATTTTCAACGCGATGCGCGCGATTCTTTCACTTCAGAGAGAAAAAAATAATGAAGTTTGTCAAACATATCCACTAACCTTCCAATTTGTTGTACAACGCGAGATAATATCAAAATCGTTTGATTTTCATCCAACCGGCTGTCCAATTCGTACAACAGGCCCACAAATGTGTCAATTTGTTGTACAACGAGCCCAAGTCATGCGTTAAATTGGATGGTTAGTGGGCCCTATAATGTACATATGTATTTCTATTAAGGTGGCCCTAAAAACCGATTTTCTACAGTCTCATCCCCTACATCGGTAACAGCACAGTCAAAGATATCACGTATAAATATTGATGCCGATCGGAGACAGTTAAGCGGTGTCGCACAGGGGTCAAAGTTCCTATTTACGGTTCCAACGATACCACCGAGTACAAGTAAGTATTCGATACTTTTGTTACGAAACCGAGTACGTTTTTACTCGATGCTTTTTCACTCCGATATTTCGCCGATACCAATAAGTATCGATACTTTGGGGGCATCGCGAAGCATTTCAAATTTAACATTCGTATTGGCAAGAAAGCAAAAGACACACTCTTTAATAAAATAAAAAAAAAGAATCGCAAGGCTTCAGGGTGTGGTCTTATTTTGATGAGATAAATGTCGTGTTAGCTTCATGCAAACGGTGTTCAAAAGTAGTGAAGCATTGTGGAAATTAAATATATGAAGTAAAAGAATTTATTAAAATGTTTCTTTTTATAGCCTTGTTCTGTCGCGTTTACATAATTTATCGGTAAAAAAAATTAGGAACTTTAAACACCATTTTCGTATTATTGCAACAGGAAAATTAAGCTACAATTTACCATTTATATACATGTCTATTGAGGTACATAGTACCTTAATTTTCCCGTTATAATAATACGAAAATTGTGTTCAAAGCTCCTGATTTTTAGCGGCAATTTAAGTAACCGCTCTAGAATAAGGCTGTTTAACGATTTTCGATACCATATAAAGACCAAGGTTAGGTTAGGTTGGCCAGGATACCGTGATCCCTCAAGTGTCCTTAGTGTTGCCGACATCGTATTGGAGGCATTATACTAAGCTTGGAATGCAAGATTTCGCAAGTTTTATTATTTTCTGAAGAGTATGGCTTTGTTCAGAAACTCAGTTTGAAGCGCAACCTGCTATTGAAAAAAAAAAAAAATAATTACTGTTGCAGTTGCGTTTCATGCTGCGTTTCTGAACATACCCTATTTTGTTGGTCACTAAATTCCACAACAGGGGTGAGAGTATGTACTGCCTACTGCGTGGTGCCCCTATGTGCCCTCCTTGATATCGTCGAAAGGCCCTACCCACCCGTAACCATCCGACAGCTCAAAAGGTCCTAGATCCAGCGTTGAATGATTCGGGTATTCCGATCCATTCGAGCCCCTCCAACAGCGCTTCAGCAGAGACGTTGCTAAAGTCACCTAAAATATCAAGAAATACACCTATAGCATTCCCTGTAGTGAAGGGCCTTTTCGATATGTTGTACAACGTTCTGATTGTTTATCCTGCTTATCCTCCATCACGACAAGATAAATGCATTTTATGCCTTCTGCCAGGTACCTCGAACTATGACTGAGGCCGTCTCACAACTCCCCCCTAGCTCGCGCCTTCAGTGAATCTACTCGACCGGACAACAGCCCGGCCTAGCCGGCCGCGGCCTCCCCCGCAATCTGCACTAGCGCAAGCACCAAGGACAGGCATCGTGGAGAAGAGACTGAGGTCCATTGCCCAGGCAGCAACCCCGTGGAGATCTCAGCCGAGGATTTCTGCCGCCCACATATAAAGGCCAAAAAATTACATAATTTTTTTATATCTACTGCGCAAAATCGATAGTCCTTTACTCGGGGATCCCAAATATAAATGTTGGTCCCGATTGAATACGGTTAAGGGGTTAAAAGTGTATATGTGGTATCTTCGATTATATTAGCATCAACCTAGGAGGTGAAGTTGAAGAAATATGTATATATATATAAATTGCCTCCATATATTTGGGGCCACCCTAATGTACATTCATACAAATATACCTACATATATGTATCTATCAGAGTTGTTAAGTAAAGGCGGATTCATCGTTCGAGTTCAGAACTAAAGTTGAATTTGAGTTAAGGCGGATTCATCGTTCGAGTTCAGATCTTTTTTGCCATGTGGTTGTTGTTGTGCTTTCGGAGTGTGAGAGGAATTCCGAAAAGTTCTGAACTATTTTCATTAGTTAACTCAAATTCAACTTTAGTTCTGAACTCGAACGATGAATCTGCCTTTAACTAATAAAAATAGTTCAGAACTTTTCGGAATTCCTCTCACACTCCGAAAACACAACAACAACCACATGGCAAAAAAGTTCTGAACTCGAACGATGAATCCGCCTTAATGCATTCCTTTCGGAATTATTTTTCCTCGGAATTGAGCCCAGAGGAATGCAATTCCTTTTTGCAATTCCGGAATGGGGAATTGAAATTTTAATTCATAATTCCGAAAAAAGGAATTGCTGCATTCCCAATTCATTTTCAATTCCTTTTTCCAATGCCATGAATGAATTCCGATGGAATGCATTCCTTTCTAATGCTTTTGCAATTCCTTTCTATATGTTCAAAAAAAAAAAAAAAAACAAAAGAAACAATTTCAAACTTTATTAGTACACAAAAGGAATTCAAAACAAATTGTAATTCCATTTGAGAAATTGGAAAAGGAATTACACTTCCGCAATGCAAAAAGGAATTGGAATTGAAATTTTAATTCACCATTCTGAAGAAGGATTTAAGGGCTGCATTCCAAAAACGCAATACCAGGAATGGGAATTGGCTGGAATGCATTCCGAAAAGAATGCATTCCTTAACAACTCTGGTTTGTATATGCATTTGGTTTTTTCATTCGACCAAGCTTTTATGGAACCAATGTATGTATATATGTACGTAGCGCCTCTAACTTGTTGCCCCTGTACACATATTTAAACAACCCAAACTTGGTACGTACATACGTAAACGCCAAGCTATTTGTAGCTCGCTCGGTGCTACTCTCGATATATTCGACACTGGCACCAAGCCTTGTTGGCTGACTGACTCGTTGTTGTTGCTGTTTTTCAGTCTCATTTAATTTTGTAGCTGTGATGCTTGGTCGAGCTACACCCCACCGAAACCTGGGACCCTCAATTGTCTCTCGACGAGCACGACGTCGTTGCTTTTCCAATACTACCGAAACAACTGGTCTTTATCGCCGTGTATTGTTGGTGCTTTTATTGTACACTCTCCGTCAGACCGATGTTCTCGGCGTCACCATTTTATTGACTGCCTTGTTTGGAGCTTGTTCGGATGGTTTTCTTTTACGTTGTATTCAGTCGATTGCGGGGTTCCATATAAATTTCACGTGTTTTTATGTGTCGGGTTTGTTTCTCTGTAGTTTGTGCCAGTGCCGGGTTATTGTGTTACCTCGCTTGAAATTTTTTGTTTCTTTTGTTATTGTTGGTGTGTTGCTTTTTTAATCATACATCATAGTATGTAAAAGCAGGCGCACGTAAGTATGTACATAGATACATGCATATATATTTATACATATACATTTTTTGTTGTTGTTACATTTGCCTTACCACTTTGTACTTTGCTTTTGCAAGAGCGAGGGAGTATCTACATATGAGAGTATGTATCTAAATACTCCCCAATAAATCTACGCCTTAATTAAGGCTTATTCCAGAAGATTTAAAGGTTTGGAAATAATGCCTGAAAATTCTAAGTGACAAAGGTTGTATGGACAAAGACATAATAAGGCTGATTTTCCTGTGTTGATGCCATCAGGCTATGTACTCTCTCTCTGAGAGGAAACCTTACTCCCAAGGCCTATCCGTTATGGGAAGAAGGCGTAGATAATTCCTTATAATAAGGCTTATCATCCATAGAATATAAGGGCCTTTATTTATATACATACATACATATGCACTCATGATGTTAAAACGTGAACACCTTCGAATAAAAAACACATCCAAACTCTTTCAAAGCTCTGATATAAGAACCATTCAAAATTTTTGATCCTATCTTGAAGATCATGAGGGAAAATCGAAGATTTCCCCAAAAAATAATCCAAATGCGGTTTTGGCCGAGAAATGGGACAAAAAACCTCCGGAATTTTTCCAAAAATTAGCAGAGTCCATCCCTAGACTCTTGGAAGCCATTTCGAAAAAGAACGGATATCATAAAAAATATTAAACAGGTTGTAGATGCATCCAAAATTACGAATGTGCAAAATACTTTTGTGTGCAAAAATGTTTACCTTTTTTCGTTTCTTCAATTTTTTAAAAAAGATGAAATGCATTTTGGTTTTTTAATGAATGTGTTTTTGTTGTATGAAGATTCAGCTATAATACCATATGCGAATTTCTAACGTTTTCTTAATAAATGAATTATGCAAAATACTTCTGAGAGCCACTGTATGTGCACTAAAAAGGCACAAGTCTTTATCACGTCGCAATGGGTAAAAAAAAGTGATCTATTTTTTCATAAATCAATAACGATTATATAGTACCATCCTTTATGAATTACAAGTTTTTTAAATTTTGCCAATGGACGCCAGTAATCAGTTTTTTTGCTCTCCTGCAAAGTTACTGAAAAATACATAATTGTTTTTTATTCGCAGGGACGATATGTATGTATATTGGACCGTATGGTAAAAAATAAAGTTCGCCGTACGCCCCCGCATATGATGTCTTTATGGAAAACATTTCCGGAAAATTTTTTAATTTTTTTGGACGCCGCTAGATGTCGCTAAACTTTATTTTTCTCATATCTTCGGTATTTGTAGTCCGTTCTCTAAGTTTAATACACCAATGTCTTTGGCTTGAAAGGGCGGCTTATACTATGGAATATTATTAACCCTATGTGCGCCATCGGGGTCACTACCACCCTAATGTACCTTTTTTATGTCTGCAAGTTAAACGTAGTCAAAAATCAATAATCTTTTTGTAAAATAAGTATTTCGATCGCTTGAGCAGAACCCGAAATAAAACACGTTCAACATTTCGAGGAATATAGGTTTTTCGGTTCCTTTGGCCTTTTAGGTTAATTTTACAGAAAAAATTTCTGAGGAGACCCCTAATGAAATTTTATGCCAAATAATTTTCTGGAACATTTTAACCTTCTAGCGACCTTAAAAATACTAGTTTTCCTGATTTTCTTAAAAATTGGGTCAAAATAACCCTTTATTGGCGGTGGTAGGGGGTTAAAATGCTCTAGAAAATTATTTGCCATAAAACTTCAGTAGGGGTCTCCTCAGAATAAATCTTTATAAAATGAACTTAAAAGACCAAAGGAAGCGAAAAGCATATATTCCTTGGAATGTTGAACGTGTTCTATTTCGGGTTCTACTGAAGCGATCGAAATACTTCTTTTGCAAAAGATTAATGATTACTACGTTTAACATGCAGGCATAAAAGATTGCATTAGGGTGGTATAAACTAAGTACTGGGTGGTAGTGACCCCAATAATAATATTCCGTAGTATAAGCCGTCCTTTCAAACCAAAAACATTGGTGTACTAAACTTAGAGATCGGACTATAAATACCGAAGATATGATATATTAAAAAATTTTCCGGAAATGTTTTCCAAAAAGACATATGCGGGGACGTACGGCGAACTTTATTTTTGCGTCCCTATAAGGCGAGACGGTCTAATGTACATATGTATATATCGTCGCTGCGCCAACAAATTCAGTTATATGTTTTTTTCGATTTTTTTTATTACATATTTATTTAGCGCTATCCGCTAGCTACATTTCTGCATTTCCCGTTTTCTGATATCCTTCTTTGGTTAGAAGTTATCAAACACAGCTATATGCTCTCAGTAGTAGAAATGCTCTGTAAAATCAGTTATACATCTATTTTCGTATAATTGTTTTTTGATTTCAGGTTATTTTTTTGTAAAAAAATTATTTAAAAATAGCGTATGTGACCAATTTTCAAAATAGGAGGGGCACTGGTCAATTAAATAATGCATTTCCAAGCTATCGCTAATTGCATCGGACCCTAGCGAAGAATTTTATACACATCTTTCACGATTTCTTACCCCCACTAGCAAATTTAAACAATTTGTAAAAAGAGCTATGTGCTGTAAAACGGCGCAAATGCTTCATGCGAAGTGGTTGGTCAAAAAAAGTAAAAAAAAATTGCAAAAGTCTATTACATATGTGTAGTATCATTAGTTAACAATGCAAACTAGAAAAAATATTCTCTAGGATCACCAGAAAACGGTTTTTTTGCTCTCCTGAAAAGTTGCTGAAAAACGTATAGCTGTTTTTGTTGGCGCAGCGACGATATGTATGTATGTATCGGAATGAGATAAGTGTACGCCCTTAACCAGTTGAAAATGCCAGTTGAAAATGCACTGAATATACATACATACATATCGTCGCTATAGAAGAAAAAAGACGCAAACTGTTCTGTTGAGGAAGAAAGACGCAAACTTTTTTCTTTCAATGAAAGACGCATTAAAAATATTTTTCGAAAGAAAGACTCTTTATTTTTTTTGATAACGAAGAAAGACGCTTTATTTTTTTTACTATAAAGAAAGACGCATTTAAATATTTTTTAGGAAAGAAAGACGTATTCGATTTTTAATTTTTCTTTGTCAATATTAATGCAAATGCGTCTTTCTTCGCAGTTAATAATGCTAATGCGTATTTCCTCGTCGAAATATTTTATAATGCGTCTCTGTTCGTCGAAATATTTTTTAAGGCGTCTATCTTCGTCGACATGTTTTGTAAAGCGTCTTTCTTCTTCCGGAGCGACGATATATGTATATATTCCTTTTAAGCGGCAATACGCTCACTTTGCCCATGTTTGCTCATAAAACCTAATTCCCTCTCTCTATACTTGAGATATGATCG
Organism: Urophora cardui; assembly: GCA_960531455.1. NCBI lineage: Eukaryota > Metazoa > Arthropoda > Insecta > Diptera > Tephritidae > Urophora > Urophora cardui. The sequence goes on from OY482673.1 coordinate 51,363,044, forward strand.
CATAATAGAAAATAATGTATTACAACGTTTGGAGCAGAGCGTATAATAGCTTATGGCGTTTTCTTTTCTACAAAAAAATGTTGCCCTCCTATATCCTAATTATCGAATTACGTAACGTGACTTTCTCTAAAATGGCTGATTTTGTAGATAATGTTAATCTCTTACTTAGTTAGAAGTAAATATTCGGTGAAATTACTAGACAGACATACAAAATGGCTAAGAAAGTCAAAGAGGGCAACATTATTTCGAGAAAAGAAAACGCCATTAGTGTTGACTTGGATTTATGAATCTTTTTGCAGGGATGTATATATATACTGCGGTATCCCAGCAAACAATCTGGTAAGCGTTTTGCAAATTAAACTTAAAATAAGCTTGCACAATTGGACTAATGTAAGCGTTGTAAACCAAGCTTATAATAAGCTAGCATGAATAAGGATTTTGCAAGCGACATTTGCATAATATTTGGTATTGTAAGCGTTTTGCGTATGTCTTTATATTTCGCAAGGAAATGCTAGCGTTTTATAAATGTAGACGGTGACCGACTAAATTTACAGTTATTTGCATGGAGTCAAAGCTTAAACTATTCAGCCAACATACCAGTTAATTATCTAGAATATTTATGCAAATTTACTGACTAATCAGCAATACAGACCTGACAGTTTAACTGACTTAGCTGTGTAATTTTTGGCTTGTTCGACTCTGTTTAATCCACCGATTCTAAGATATTTCACAAAATTTAAATATACATACATACATCACCTCTCGGCAGTGGGCGGCATACCCTCCGAGAGTATTTCTGCCATGAAAAAGCTTCTCACAAAAAATGCATTCGCCGTTCGGAGCCGGCATAAAACTGTAGGTCCACCCAATTAGTAGGAAAAACAAAAAGGAGCACACCTAGAATTGGGAGAGAAACTCGGCCATAAAACTCGTCAGAGTTATAATAGCGCCATTGTATTATTATTATATTACATAAATACATATGTGCATACATACATACTTAGTATATTCTTGCTTACGGAAAAATAAGTTGAATGACTAGAGGAAAGTGCACCCGACCAACATCGGAAACTTCTATGTATGGTATGACTTTGTTCCAAACACTGACTAGTCAGCGAAGTAGTATGATTTTGATGTGGATAAATAGGTACCTACTAATCAGTCAAGTCGTATGGTGCAATTAGCATTTCGTAGGACATCGGCGTGTTAAAATTACTGGTTTCTAATGCTAGCCACTCACCTTGCAATTTTTTATACAACTTGAGAGAGTTGCGCTATAAATCGCAACGTTTTTGGGGCTGTTGTATGAAGTTGTGTATCGGTTGTACGCAAAATGAAAAAGTTTTGATTATTTTGGCAAGTTATACAACTTGGTTGCATCGTTTAGGGGCATGTTGTTCAACATTTCATTTTATGAGAATTCTTAAAGTGAACACATCAAATTAAAATACATAAGTGAAAAACGAATTCAAAATATAAAAACACTAGCTGACCCGGCAAACTTCGTTCTGCCCAAAATAGATTTTTTTATTAATTTCATTTAAAAAATTGTTATTACACCGGTATTATTTTTAATAGAAAATTAACGATTTTTCACTACTTCATTGTGTATACAACTTCAAAAATATATAATTTTAGTATTCAGTTTAAGGCTGCACGATACACAACATTTTTAGTTTTCTGTTCCGGATATTTATTTTCACTGAGTATTGGCTATTTTCACTAAGTAAGTAAGAGGATTGATATAGTATACCTCCATAACGGTTTTCAGGCCCTTCCTCTTACCCTTTTAGATATATTCAGCCTCAAAAGTTTAGTACGTATTTAGGCATGGGTAACACTGCGCTGCGCGGCGCAATTGCGCTAACACCAACCCTGGCGTTATTGTGCTAACTCCGATTTGGGAAATGCGCCAACACCAGCACCAATATAGCGCTAGTGTAAAATGGCACCACCACAAAGCCAATAAAGCACAGCGTATACGACACCGTCACAATTATGTATGCTTGATAGTGATCTAAGTGACTCTAATTTCCAGCATATTTTCACAAATATACGGAATATGTTTCCAAATGATTATGAAAATTAAAATTAATTTTGCGCCAAAAGAAATAAAACGGGGATGGTAAACAGTAAGAAGCGAACAAGTGTTATTTATCGATTATTCCATGGCAATTGCGCTAAAGGTGTTATTGCGCCAGAACAGTGCGTGGCGCCACGGTTGGCGCTGGTGTTATTGTATCAGCGCCAAAAAAATTGCGCCATTACCCATGGCTAGTACGTATGGGAGGTGCAATGCCCCATTTTTCGATAAATCTTTTTTTTTTTTGGGTGAACATGGTATTGATATCGTATATCTGCATAGTGATTTCTATGTACATGCCAGGAGCGCTTTTAAGGATATTTAGCCTTAAAAATTAAGAACGCATGGGAGGTGCCACGCCCCCTTTTCCCCAAACTACTGTTTTTTTCATAAGCACGCTATTGATATCGTCAATCTCCTGACCAATTTTCAGGTCCAAACCTTAAACTGTTTTAGAGATAATCAGCTTTAAAAATTAAGGTCGTATGGGAGGTGCCTCGCCCCCTTTTCCGATAACCTACACTTTTATGCGCAAAAATTGTTTTGATATCATATAGCTCTGTACCAATTTCCAGGTCCCTGACTTCAATCCTTTTAAAGATATTCAGCTTAAAAAATTAAGTGTTGTTGGGAAGAGCCACGCCCCCTTTTCGTATAACTCCTATTATTTTGCGTTAATATGGAATTATTATCGTTTATCTCCACACCCATTTCCAAGCCCCTAGCGTAAACAATTTTAGAGATATTCAGCATGAAAAATTAAGTTTGTATGGGAGGTGCCACGCCCCTTTTTCCGATCACCCCCACTTTTATGCGTGGGAATGGTTTTGATATCATTTAGCTCTATACCAATTTTTAGCTCCCTACCTTGAACTGCTTTAGAGATAATCAACTTTAAAAATTAAGGTTGTATGGGAGGTGCCACGCCCCCTTTTCTGATAACCCCCACTTTTCTGAGTGAGAAGGGTTTTGATATCAGCTACCTCTACACCAATTTTCAGCACCCTACTGTAGGGTTAATTTAACTTTGTTTTTTATTGATCTTGTTGATCATGATTTCTATTGTGAAATTTGAAATACATAACTTCAAAAACTTTCCTCAGAGAATTTTTGAAACTTAAACAATAAGCAACGAATTTTGTTAACGTATAATTTTAAATAAAATTTTTAAAAAAATAAATATATATGGAATTTTAATTACCATACCTACCTTAAACTGTTTTAGAGATAATCAGCTTTAAAAATTAAGGTTGTATGGGAGGTGCCACGCCCCCTTTTCTGATAACCCCCAATTTTCTGAGTGAGAGGGGTTTTGATATCAGCTACCTCTATACCAATTTTCAGCTCGCTACCTTAAACTGTTTTAGAGATAATCAGCTTTAAAAATTAAGGTTGTATGGGAGGTGCCACGCCCCCCTAAAATTTTTTAATTTTTTCTTCGACTAAACCTTCGCGGGGTAACAACAAACAAACCCCCCTAAGGAAGTATTTGATTTGGTTCAGCCGTTTTAAATTTTTAGCGTTACAATCAGTGTTGCCACTGAAAAAAAATTTTACCGACCAAATTACCGCCCAAATCCGCCAAAAAAGGCCCAAAAAAGGCCCAAAAATCAGAAGTCAACTTAAAATGGAATTACATATTTATTTTCAAATACATATGTACATACTAAGTAATCTTGACTCCCACTCATTTAATTCAGAACTAACACTAGACTGTCGCCGATCTCTAAAGGAGATGGCAAAACAGACCTGTCTGCACCTCGTGTAGGTCCCGAGACATAGGGATATCAATGGCAATTGTAGGGCGGATGAACTTGCGAGGCAGGGCACTACTGAGCAGGTTCTTCCATAAGGCATAGGTATGCCTTAGCCACAAACATGCTAATTCCTTAACAGCATGTCTATAAACTAGCAAGCGATAGATGGCAACAGAAGCCAGTATGTCGAACATCAAGGCAAATCTGGCAGAAATGGGTTCACAAGCGATCCCATCAAATAAGTACTCTAAGGAGAGATGACATCTCGAACCTTGTGGTGGTACTCACAGGACACTGCCTCATCGGGAAACACGCAGAGAGGCTAGGTGCACCCTACCGCAGATGCTGCATAAGCTGGAAAGATGATGAGGCGAGGAGACAATCGAACCCTCATCTGCTACTGCTTTGCTCGGCTCTTAACAGCGGCAGACAACGCTTTCTTGGGACTTCCTTCCTGGATAGCCTATGCAAAGTCACTAAAGTGAACTAGTTCACTGAAGAGAGCGCTCACCAATTGAGCGCTCAACAAAGTGAACTAAATTTCCCAACTCTAATAGATATGCGAATAGTGTGTTTCACTAACAATAAAAGAACTTTACAAGGGAAAGATAAAATGTTTAGCGTCCGAGAAATTGTCTCCACTAAAAATATTCATATTACAAATCGGACCAAAATTGATTTTAGCCGCCCAACAGCCCAAAGTAAATTTATCGGACCAGATTTGGTCCGAAAGGCCCAATTTCGGCATCACTGGTTACAATTAAATACCAAATCATTTTTATATATATAAAAAAAAAAAATTATATATATAGATAAATACCTATTTGTAGAATAATTAACGCAAAAGGGAAAGCTTGCAGAAACCACATTTTTGCCATTTTTTCTTTTTAATTATTCGTACTTTTACTGTAAGTTCTTCTTCTTAAAAGCGCAATATTATCATATTCCATCCTCACTGAAAGTAATTTTTTACAAAATGAGATTGTACAACAAATTGCATCGTATGTAGGCAAACAGTCCAACTCGATTGCAACCTAATTGGGTCAACGGTCGCACCGTGTATGACTACGGTAATATGGTGAAAAGACATAGATAGATACATATCGTTGTTTAAAGTGCAAAACCGCGCATCGACCAAATACAAATCGCGTAAGTGACATTTTTGCCAAAAATTTGATTTCCCCAAAAACACATTCCTGGGGTCCTATTCGATCCATTCATACAAGAATTTTAACATTGGGACCACGCGGTTTTGCACTTAAAACAACGATATGTGGTATCTTCGACTATATTAGCATCGACCTAGGGGATGAGGTTGAAGAAATATGATATACAATTTGACTCCATACTATTGGGGGCCACCCTAAATTATATATCGCCCGTTTTATGCAATAGGGATTTAACTCGAAATTTTCGATTTCTGGGATTTTGCCATATATTTCAATAACTGGGTAGTGCCTTTGAGTCTAGTCTTATAAAATACTCAAAAAGATAAAAATGGCGGAAATAAAAGTGATTTTGTAGTTAGCCGTAGAAGGAAACTATTTGAAATTATAAAACTTTATTTGCGTTTTCCAAAAAAAAAATTTTTTTGAGTTAAATCCCTATTGCATAAAACGTGCGATATATACATCTGCATATATTTAAATACATATAAGTATTCAAATATGTTTATTTTATTTACTTCTGTTCTTTTAAATATAGAGATTTACTGCTGATCTTCGGAAGTTAAGGCGAACATACATACAATACATATGTATGCATGCTTACATAAGTACATAAATATCATACAGTCGAGTCTGGATATAGTGAACCCCCGCTATAGTGAATACCTCGATATAGTGAACACCGAAATATTTACATGGAGTACTCTAAATAGTGAACTATCGAATGTCTCTAAATAGTGAACAAAATTTTAAACGCAAAAGTAAGCATGAAGTTACAAACAAAAAACAAAAATTAACCAGAAATATGTATGTAAAATCAGGTATTCCTCGAAAATGCTCATTTTATGTTTATTCCTGGAAAATCTGATTAAATTTGATGCCAGTGTTTATTTGTTTCCTGTCCGATGCAGACCGCTACTGAGTGAATGTGTGCTGTTTTATCTGTTTCTAAAAGTTTTTGCGTGTTAATAAATTAAGTTTTATTATGCCTGCGAGGAAATTCCTTTCGTTAAAGCAAAAACCTGAAATTGTTGGGAAATCGAAAGAGGCACTAGCGTTTCATCCTTGGCAAATACGTATGGTGTGCCAAATCCACAATTTCGGGAATAAAAAAATTCTCGTAATCGCATGACCTGAAGCCAAAACTACTGATTCGCTGGCATACTAGCATTGACAAGCCTGCGCGAGAAAGCGGTTCAAAAATCACTTTCCGAACGCAAGAGGCAAACATCTATTCGCAAGTTCTTTAAATAAACATTTGTATTTTCCAAAGTATTAATTAATTCTAATGATATGTTAATCTTACATTTATGTACATACATGAATTTTTATCAAATAAACTATGTTATTTAAAAAAAAATGTCAACCTTAATATAGTGAACAGCCTGGATACTATGAACAGGCCGTGCAAAAATTAGTTCACTATATCCAGACTCGACTGTATTTGCAAATTTGGTGCGAAAATGAAAAATGTAAGTACCTCCATTTAAAATTACACTTTGTTTATACCACTGCAAGGCAGATCTAGGAAGGTAGGCTCGGTGGCGAATTCAGAAATTTCCCATGTATTTTGTTATTGTAATTGGTAGAGTGTAATGTCAAAATGATAATTCGCCTTAGTTAAAATCTGAATTCGCTTGGGACTCGCCCATTCCTATTGGCCATGATGTGAATACGCTTTGATTTTGACATTACACTCTACCTTTGTAAATAAAAAAAGTAGTTTCTGAATTCGCCACCGAGCCTACCCCTACCTGTCTAGACCTGCCTTGTACCACTCTACAACTGTAGGCAAGGTTAGGTGAAACAGAGAAAACGAAAGTGAGTCTGGAGGTGAATATAGCGGAAGTATCAGCACAGATAATATCAGAGTTGCATTTGAGTTGCTCTAAAAAACTTTAGAACTTGGAAACAAAAAAAAAGAAAGAAAACTGTCGTATATGTAATAAAGTAGTGGGGTCAAATAGCATTTTCTAATTATGCAAATGAATACATATATGCTTTTTTCTATATTACATATTAAAATTTAACACCATTCTACCACGATCTTCATATATTTTCGCTGCACTGGCAATGCTCTTCTGTCGACATTGGTTTGGGAGGTGAATTTCCCGAAATCCCATCTCAAAGCTTGCCTACAGTTCTACAGTGGATTATACCTAGTTTTGTGTAATATTCAAAGAATACTTGATATAGAAGCGAAACTCTGTTATCGAAATGCAAATCCTCTCTAGCACTCAGTACTCTTCTCAGTATGGGAAAACACAAGAATGAACGAATGGCAAGCAACCCAGCAAATAATTTCAAACAAAACTAGCAAATACCCGTTGCTGCGCAATGACGAATAATAGTTAATCTAAGTTAAGTCAAGTCAACATAAGTCAAGTCACGTTAAGTCTGGGTCCACTTGATGACCCGATCTAGGCATCACAATGAAGATAGCTCTATTTTGAAGCCGTTCCCAACACCTTTCATTTCATACCAATATCTCACAAAAACTTCCGGTTCCGCATTTTGACCCGGCCTAGGGATCACAATTAAAAGACTTTTGGTTGAAGTCCAATCGATATCAATATCGCTCAGAAACATTCCGGGCCATCCGGTTCCTCGTTTTGACCCATATGTGGGGACACTGCCTAGACATCACTATTAAAAGAATTCTGTGTTGAATTCCTATTCAGGATTTTTCATTCGATACCAATATCGTTCAGAAACATTCCGGAGTCATTCGGGTCCACATTCTAGTCCATATCTGCGGAGGATGTCTGGGCAATGAAAAGAACTCGATGTTGAAGTCCTTCCTGCTCAAAACCTTTCATTTTATGCCAATATCATAGGTGTAGGTGCAGCCGTTCTTGAGTTACAGAATAGTATGCATGTTTAAACTTTTTTATTGCCACCGAGACAAACAACAAACCGTAAAAACAAACACATGATTCGCCTGAGCTGCTCTGCCTGGAGAGAGGGAGTAGCCTGCAGCGGTCGTGCGACGGAGGGGTGCCAAGAGTGTAGGCGTTCAGAAGTGCAGTCCGCGTCGTGAATCCTATTACCTCTTGGTTAGAAAATCGGTTAGCTTCGGAGACCTATAACGCAACTACGGAGACTGCGGTCAGTACTGGCTCTCGTGCTGAGCATCCCCGCCTGCCGTGGTTGCACACTTATAAAAGGTGCCGAATGGTGGGCGGAGCTGCGCCAGCCGATACCTCGTGGGCCGAAATGCGGGCTGAGGGAAGGTGTGCCCTAAAAGGCATGACAGCGGTCTCCCCTGCAATCATACATCGGTACACAGCCGAAGCCAGAGCGAAGTGGTGGGGCTTTGTGACGTCATATTGACCGCCAGTCCACCAGCGTTTGACTGAGGTAGCAGTGGACAATGTGCTGTATAGCAATCCATCCTGGTGCCCCGTCAAGCGGAGGTTGACCTGCCATCACCTAACTGAGCAAACGGTGGATGTTTAAAGCAATCCAGCCCGTTGTCCTCGTCAAGTGAAGGTTGGCTTGGCCAGGCCTCCATCACCTAACTGGGACAACGGTGGACAATGTTATTGTTGTTGTGCTAGCATGTAGGTGTTCTTCGTCGGCGGTGACAGTTTGAGTTATCATTGTAATGCAACATTACACATATTTTTAAAAGTTGCTATATTGGGCAAGTGGGCGTGGTTCGATTTGGCATATTTTCTATTAAATTAGGACAGCTCGTAATCGGTTTGGAGAAACTTAGCAATCCCTGCGGAAAGAGGTCGCCAGGATGTACATACGTACGGTTGTTTTGCGATTGGCGGACTTGCATCCAAAAGCAACCTATGTATGTACATACATATGTATGTATTTATTGACTACAGCTTTTGAGGCTTTTTTTTCCTATCAGCTGATTGGGATCTTTCAGTTTTGCTAAGAGTTTTCGAATTGCAATCCTTGTGTGTTTTTTAATTTCTCTTCTGTTTTAGTTCTATGTACATACATACATATGTACATTCTTAATTTTATTATGTACTTTTATTCATTGACATTTCTTTTATTACACTGCTCTACAGCCAAAAAATACTCTGAACGCGACCATCCTATTTATATGTAAAATCGGTCGCTGATTCCGAAAATCGGGCTCATTTTTAATTCTATGGGAAGGTTTTTGAGATATCGGCAATTTACCGTTATTTGGCCAATGGCTCCACTTAATCCTGTATACCTCTTTAACGCAGTGAGCTATCTTCCTTGGAGTGACACTCAACGAAAGAAAATTAAATATCCTTTTCATCCCTGCTACAACATTTTTCTGTAACTCTTATAGTTTCTGAAATATTGACGATTCAATTTGAATTACCTACACATCTGCAGTAGCAGCACATTGGCAGCGCAGTAGATAAAAGCCCATTTACGGGTATAACATGCATAGAATATACCCGTGCAGAGGCATTGCGCGAGTTGGATGTATTTACTTGATCGCCTATAACTTTTCCATTTTACCATGGATTTTCTTCGTTGATAGCTTATATTTTTCCCAATAGAATGGAGCTTCATGTAAAGGAGTAAAACCGAAGGTGAAGACATTGGTTTAAAAGATATTGCCTGACAAATTCAATTTTTTCTTCAAAAAATCGTAAAAAATCGAAAAAATTCAAATTGAATCGTCAATATTTCAGAAACTATAAGAGTTACAGAAAAATGTTATAGCAGCGATGAAAAGGAAATTTAATTTTCTTTCGTTGAGTGTCACTCCAAGGAAGATAGCTCACTGCGTTAAAAAGGTATACAGGATTAAGTGGAGCCAGTGGCCAAATAACGGTAAATTGCCGATATCTCAAAAACCTTCCCATAGAATTAAAAAAGAACCCGATTTTCGGAATCAGCGACCGATTTTACATATAGATAGGATGGTCACGTCCAAAGTACAGACAAAAAATTTCATTTTGTGATCCAGTGTTATTATTACGTTTATTTGTCGCCCTTATTTTGTTTGTTTTTTTCTACTTTTTCTTCTATAGATGGAGGGTTTTCCAGCTTCAAATACACATTTGAGTCATGGTGGAAAATCTAAAAAACTGAGAAATAAAAATCAAGTAAGCCATTACCAGATATTATTGATAAATTTAGATCTAGAGATTTTCGAGATGTCGGTAGTATTTGACAAGCTAGAACGTTAAAACTGCACAAATATTTCGCGATCTACATATGTAAGACTGAAATGGAGTGAAACTTCTTACGCTTAGAAGGAGCTAGGAATATTGAGTAAATCGAAATCGAAACCAAATTAAAGTTGAAATAGCGGGGAAATACCAAATCAAACCAGTCTGCAAGGCACGATACGGAGAGTTAAAGCTCCTTAAACTATGCAACTATTTGGAATATAAGGGAAACTCAGGTGGGTCACGGCTAACCCTGAATGCTTCCATTATGCCAAATTAGTAACGTATTAATTGGACAGCAAGGTACATATATTTTCTCTTTAATTCCAGACAGAACATTCTTAACATTTCTTTCTCCTTTCTTAACCATTAAAAAACTGGTACTTTTTTGTCAAAATTCAACTAGTTGTTTAATGTCTGTCTTTGACAAGTATGAAACGGATATTTGTATGAAAAAATGACAGCTACCGATCAGCCCTTTTCACTAGTAGCTGGGGATCTCTATAACGTCATCTTATATTCTTATGTATACAGCTTTATACCTAAAACTTTTCAGATTTTCTTCCTGCTGGATCCTTTGGCGGCACAAGTTGGTGGCTTTAAACTTTTATTTAAGTATGTACATATGTACATTCCTAGATCCCATGCGCGTAAAGAAGTTTCATTTCAATATGTAAATTACATACTACATATTCGTATGTACATACATATCTTATTGAATCGCAATTACGTATGGTACTTTGCAAATATATCTGATTTCTAATTGTGGTTTGGTGTTATCCAGTTGTAGACGACATACAAAATATGCCTAAAACCAATGCGGAACATGTACGAGTACGTAATATTTTATTGAGACCGGAACGAACTAAAGCCGAACGGATGCGAGAAGATAGAGCACGAAAGAAAGAAATATTATTGACCGCTATAGCAACCAATGAAATACCGACAAAGCCACTAGGACGAAGTGCAACACAACGTATGCGAGAATATAGAGCTCGAAAGAAAGCTTTAAGAATGGCTACAGCTGCAACTGCTTCATCAGAAGGCAATTCACAGTCTAATACTAGATGTAGTGACGATGAAGATTTTTCTCTAATGTATGTAACAGATGAAAATGTTAAAAGTTCTACTGCAACGACTACGGAAAACATTGCCGTTCAAGCTAATGTAGACAACGTTTCGGCCTCGTTACAGTCAACGGGAGCTAGAAAAACATATGCCCAGCGACTTCGCGAACACAGAGAACGAAAGATGGCGGCGGAACAGGCTCGCAATGCGCTTGCCGTTCAAAGATCAGTTGTTGCCTCACCGTCACCAATTAATGCTAATGTGTTTTCAAATGTGAGTGAAAGACTAGTTTAGTATGTACAAATGTTAGATTATGGAATTAGTGTATAATATTCCTGCTACTCGTGATAGTGATAAACAAAACGAAGCACGACCTTTCAGGCATATGTAATTGAAGTGAAACTTCTTGAAGCGTACTGAAGGCTTTGATGCCCTTGACACTCAGGTCGCTGAACGATCACGATCTAGAGGATTGAGGAGCTGTAACGTTTTTTAAAGCTGTGACGCCCGACTTAGTTCCGCGCAAATCTGAAACGCTTCGAAACCAATAACTCATTAAATTGACTAAATCAGGCGTCAGCATTTTTATAACTTTCACAAACATGAAAAAGTATACCCTGCGGTCCAATTATCTATGTAGTGTTTGTAACTAATTTGACATAAATGTGCCTACATTAGGGTGGGCCCCCTCGATCGACAACAGCACAGTCAAAGATATCACATATAAATTTTGGTACTGATGGGAGATGGTATGATGGTGTCGTACAGGGGTCACATATGGTAATATGAACTTTGCTCCCCGCGCGACACCCCTTAATCATCTTCGATCGGGACCAAAATTTATATTTGGTATTCTTGACCACAGTACTATCGATTTCGGACAAACAAAATTTAATTTAATTTTGTGAGTCTCCATAGAGTTTTCTGAATTTTGACACCTGTGCGACATCCCTTCACCGTTTCCAATCTATTATATAAAAATGAATGTGTATGTGTGTGTGTCCTCTATGGACTCCCAAAGTAATCAACCGATCTTTATGAAATTTTCACAGTAGATTCATGTGGGAACTTCCCGGAATATAGGCCTAAATGTGGACCCAGAGTGACCCAGCAAGTCTTTGAGCGATATGGGTATCAAATGAAAGGTGCAGCCCTTCAACAAAGAGTTATTTTCATTGCGATGCCTAGGCCGGGTCCCCAAATATGGGTCAAAACGTGGACCCGGATGACCCTCGAATGTTTCTAAGCTATTATAACTCTGACGAGTTTTACGGCCGAGCTTCTCTCCCAATTCGAGGTGTTCTCCTTTGGTTTTCCTACTAATTGGGTGGACCTACAGAGAGAGAGAGAGTATCCACCCAAAAGTTGCACTTAAAAAACTTGGTGCATAATAAAATGTCCGTCCATGAGAGCTGTCCCTTTAAGGAAGTGGTCTTGTAGGACTAGTTTTTATGTACATAAATATCAGAACTTTCTTTTCACCAACTTCACTTAATTGCATTTTATTTCTCCACCACAGCCCACTCGCTATGAGCGCGAACGCGCCGCTATGAAAAACAAGGCACGTAAAGTGCTCAATTTGGAGGAGCGCGTTCTAGCCATACGCCTCTATCAAGACAATCCCGTTTATCAGCGGGTCGCCTCAACATTCAGATGCAGCTGGGAGCAAATACGTAATGTTATTGCCAATCGTGATGATATCCTACGCTACTATGGCGAATGCCAAACGATCAAACCCACAGATTCACCACAATATGTACGAAATAAAAAAATCAATTTTCTCGGCAACGTCATATACGAATTCATTAAGCGCGCCCATTACCATCGCAGTGCCGTACTCAATGACGATGTTATACGTCAGCGTGCGCTTAAAATTAGTAATATTCTGCGTATTGAAAAATTTCATCCGATTATGGCATGGCTGCAGGATTTTAAGAGAGTCTACAATATCGATTGGACCAATTTGGATAGTCTGATTATATGTAATAAACCGCCAGCGACATTGGATTGCAAAGATTTAATTGATTACTGTACGAGAATGGTAGCGAAGGCGGTTTCGCTGATTGGGAAAGTGCCAAAGCCAATTGCAAAGAAAGCAAGCAAAGATGAGGAAGATGAAGATGATGAGTACGATGATGGTGGTGATGGTGATAATGGTGACTATGACGATGGCGATTATAATGCCGCCGGTGGGGAAAATCTAGGTGCTTATGGTGATAATCAATCAGATTCAATGTTAATGGATAGCTATGATGATGTACCGGTGGTAAATGAAATTGATGATTATGCTGGAATGTACAACCACCCGAACATTACACACGGACACAATACCGATGGAGTTGACGACGAGAGCATAATTAATGATGATATTGAAGCGGAAGCAACAATCGCGAGTTATGTTGATTATGATGATGGTGGCGTCGCTGATGGGATATCAATCACAACGAAAAGGAAAAGAATACCGTCAACGGTTACACAACAATTATGCTCTGAGGTACAAATTAAACAAGAAAGATGTAGTCGCAGCCGTAGCCCTAGTCCACTAATGGCAGCGTCCATACACGACGACCCAGTGCAGTTCGGCGTGAGTACAAGTATTAAAGACGATACGAAGCACAATACTAAAATAAATGTTGTTGACGATGGTGAGACGGCAGCAACAACAAACCAATTAACAGCTCCAGTGAATTCTTATGCGGACGCGTTGCGCGCTTTGTCACCTTTGGAGGATTTTGCTACGCAACAAGAAAATTTTCAAGCTTTAAATTTACTGTCTCAGCTAATACGGGTATTCGAGAAGGGCGCCAAGAGAAATCATGAACCCTCCAAACATTTCTGATGACGTCCTGAATGTACATGAGCGCATCTCATATTGAACAAATTCTATTCAGTTTATGAATACACAAGCTTTTGCCTAAAAGTATGCAATGTTTACAAAGAAACTTACAGGTTCAGGTACAGGTTAAGTAATTGACAAATTAATATCGGATTTTTTGTTTATACGATAGTTCGTTTTTGCTCTGAGAAAAAAATATGTATAATTTTTGCTCTGAGCTCATCATATGTGGGTACGTGTAAATACTCCCTGCAGTAAAAATCCGCAATGAATCCTTAATGAATCACTGATGCAATTCACCTATGACGAGGAGGCATCAGTGAATACTTTCATATAAAGACTGCTGAATTTTTCATATAAATGGTTTGCTTTCCTCAGAAAAAAAAAACAAATAAAAATATACTGAGTTATGACGACAGTGATGAATATTCAACAAAGAATCATCACTGATCCTTCAGCAGTGAAACAAATTTACTGCAGGGCTATTATAAGCCCTTTATTCGTATATGCTTGTAATAACTATAATTTTTCATTATATACATACATACATATGTATACATAAATTGATACAAATCGAATACAGGAACTTACCTCTAAGAAATATTTGAATACCACTGTTAAAAGCTTTAGTTTCAAGGAAAATTAATTTTATGTACATACGTATGTATGTATGTTTATGTATGTATGTCGATCGACTTAGTATGTAGTATTTTTTATGTAATTTAAATGAAATAAAATTTATTATATATAAAAGTATATACATAAGTAAATATGGGCATTCCCGCAGCGCGGAAAAAATAATACCAAACAATTTTCCTCTTTTGTTTTGAATAATGCAAATTGGAAGTTATGGCAAATAAATGCCTATTTCATAGAATTGTATTACCCTGAATAAATTAATAGCGTAACTATGTTAAATTTAGAATTAAAGAGGTACATATCGTCGCTATAGAAGAAAAAAGACGCAAACTGTTTTGTTAAGGAAGAAAGACTCATTACAAATATTTTTCGAAAGAAAGACTCTTTATTTTTTTTTGATAACGAAGAAAGACGCTTTATTTTTTTTACTATAAAGAAAGACGCATTTAACTATTTTTTAGGAAAGAAAGACGTATTCGATTTTTTATTTTTCTTTGTCAATATTAATGCTAATACGTCTTTCTTCGTCGAAATATTTTTTAATGCGCCTTTTTTCGTCGACAAATTACTGACATGCGTCTTTCTTCCTCCGGAGCGATGATATATTTATTAAACAAGTATTGAAAATATATCAATCTTAAATTTCTTTAACAAAAAAAATTATAATAGAATTTCTGATGGCCAGCTCTACAACTAAAAAGCTAAGAAGTACTTGAGAAGGAAATATAAAGCTTTCCTAGCTCGGAAACTGTGCACATCTGGCGCAATAACTGGTAAGTCCCTTCAAATTCTAGTGATTTCTGAGCCTTGGCAACGTGCAACCATTTTTATAAGCGTGTTTTGTTTTTTTGAGTTTTACAAAAAAAAAAACAAGTAAAAGCGCGGGTGTCTTCGGCCGTACCGAAGACTTCATACCTTTCATGAGTGGGGAAATGAAAAGTTACCTATGTATACATAGCCTGATTTAGTATAATTTATAGTTTCAATTCTGTGGGTTGTTTATGGAAGGATTTATAAAAAAAAATGGTGTCTGGGCTATTTAAATGGAGGAGTTATACGACAAAATGTGTATATCTGAATAATAGGTTGTTTTCTATATGTTATAGTGGTCCGATTCGGCCGGTTCCGACAAATGATCAGCTGCATATAACAACATACCTGTATTCCGAATTTCATTCAGATATCTCAAAAAATGAGGGACTAGTTTGCGTTCACACAGACGGACGGACGGACAGACGGACATGGCTTAATCGACTCAGCTCGTGATTCTGATCATATCGGTATATAGGGTATGTTCTGAAACTCAGCATGAAACGCAACATCGGCAGTAATTATTTTTGATGATTGTGATGAGCGACGCTTCATGCAAAATTTACGTTTATGAACGCTCTGCTTGTACTACAAAATCAGGTTGCGCTTCAAACTGAGTTTCTGAACAAAGCCATACATATTTTGGTGGGCCCCCCACGCTTCCTTCTGGTACTTTCGACAAAAATTTTTTGGCACAATGTTATAATACCATTTCATTCTCATGAAAGGTATAAAAATTAGCATTGGTGTATAGGCCTTGGGCATATCGTCCCCTCAATATAACAATAGCGTATGTGCTCATACGTCATTATTTTTAAACGGTTTTATTTAGCTCACCCCGTTTGTTTTATTTATTATTTATTCTTGGGTCAAATTTAGTAATTCAAATTTCACCCTCTTCCTGTCAGCCGATTAATTTGAAATTTTGTACGCATGTATAACCCCGATGACAATGCAATATTATGAAAAAAAAATTCCGATAGGTGGCGCGTGGGTCGCTATATTTACAAAAATCGCATTTATGGTCCGATTTGGCTGAAATTCGGAACATGTATTACTACCTTGAAAAGAAATATTTTCTTAAAAAAAAATTCCGCTAGGTGGCGCGTGGGTCGCTATATTTACAAAAATCGCATTTATGGTCCGATTTGGCTGAAATTCGGAACATGTATTACTACCTTGAAAGGAAATATTTTCCTAAAAAAAACTTCCGATAGGTAGCGCGTGGGTCGCTATATTTACAAAAATCGCATTTATGGTCCGATTTGGCTGAAATTCGGAAC